>JAZGLO010003549.1:45000-1245000 GCA_036873155.1 Biomphalaria sudanica
AACTAAATAGAGGCATTGTAACAATAACGAACTAACTAAATAGAAATGAACAACAACAATCCTTCTATTAAATTCGAGCAAAACCTTTTAATTGAATAACCTGCAATGTTTTATTTTTTAAAAAAAGAAGAAAGGTTAAATTAGTCAGCTAGATTAAAATAACTAAATACAACATTTTCTAAGTTATTAGATCTGTTTTGAGACGAGAGAGGGAGAGAGTGAGAGAGAGGTAACTTTGGACCAGGAGTTTGTCGGATACACCTTTCCCTGGGTGACGCCTCAACTTGTTTAATTGGATATTTGGATGTCTACACTGTTGAGCAAAAGTGTGTGTGCGTGTGTGTATGTATGTATGTATGTGTTTGTGTGTGAGAGAGAGAGACAGAGAGAGGGAGAGACAGAGAGAGGGAGAGACAGAGAGAGGGAGAGACAGAGTGTCTCTAATGTTTAGTGGTGCAATGGAGAGAAAAGTATAAGTCGAAAAAAAATTGTTTTGACAATCCTTTGAGACAGTAAACATTCTTTCCTACAATTATGAGCGTGGGATATGGACATTAAATACGGAAAATATCGGTTTTTAGACTAATGGCACTCGGGGCTGGTCGTCATTCACACAGTCTCACAATAGACTCTTAATAACAGCTGACAACTAAAGAAGTCGATATCCAGTCGCCCACAGCCTACCTGTCGTTAGTTTAGTGTGAGAACAGAATGCGACAGTGTCTGACGACTATAACAAAAGTGGATTAGCATGGCCTTGAGGTAGCTTGCTTGTTTATGGTTCGTTTGGTCCTTTCCTGTTTGTGTCATTCTGACATTGTCGGAGCAGTGGTGAGAATAAATTAGCATTGGTTCAATAATCAATTTCTTTAATGTACCAGTGCCAGAGTTTAGTAAGTGGATGCCCTGGACAGGTGCTTTTTTTTTTTAGAGGCAACTACTCTCTTTTGGCTTCAATATAAATGCACTAATAATATATTGGCCTCCTTCAGTGGTAGAACGACTATGGTTCATCTCAGAGCACACTTCCTCATATGTCTGTGGAGCCCTATACTAATGCTAATACTAAAAATATGAATAAATCTAAAAGCAAATATATGTGCTCAACAGTAGGAGGTACTTCACTTCAAGGAGACAAATCTATATTGTCATAGTACAACCTAAACGTCCTTATAAAGTTACGGTTTGACGTTTTTGTCTCAAGCCAATCTGGCAAGAACAGAAACCATGGTCTATGTCACTCTGTGACTTTACAAGTAAATTTTAACAAGTATAACATCATCAATTGTTTAAGCTTACACGTTTAAAAAAAAAAATTAAATCAATTCCTACTCTATGAAACGATGGTCTATTATTATGTCAATGTATTTTTTGTAATGCTTGGTTATTGCCAGGGGTCTTTTCAGTGAACTGTGCACGATCCAGTCCTTCTGTTAACAGTCCTGTTCATTTCTACTGGTAAAGGTGCGCAAAACGTCTAATAGCGTCTATTTATTTATTCATCTCTTTACTCAATACAAAGAAACATTGGAGTCGAGTTGGGAAATACCCGCTGAAGTCGTGTTCAAAACAGCCAAATTAAAGTTTTGATGATTATATTTTGAAGAAAAATATTACGGTCAAAACTTAGTGTTTTTTTTCATTAGATTAAAACTCCCCCCCCCCACACACACACAAAAGATAATTCGCATGGAAGTGTCATTTTGCTATGTAGGAGCTCCATGGAAACTGTATACATTAAAGGCTATCAAATATGTTGAACTCTACAAGTTCAGTTGTCAACTGTCACATTCTCCATGGTTAGAACTTGTTACCAACTTATGATGTCCACAAAGTGAGGCCTGCAGAAAGGGAGAGGAGATTACTTTGTGTGTGTGTGGTTTTAATAGTCTCAATTAACTTATACGTTTTTCTATGCTTTGAGTATGTGGGAGAGGGATGAAATAGAGGCCAATGTTTTCTGGCCTGACCACCCATGGCCATAGAGGTCAATTTATTTTCAAGCTTCGTTTTAAAACCGTTTTAGAAAATGTCCTTTTTGTAGACACGACGCTAACTCTAAATCTATTGCTGATCTTTTGCGGAACTTTTGAGTGGGGGGGAATAGTTTTTATAGGACATATGATTATATATGCATATGTAGGTATGTGTGTGTGTGTGTGTGTGTGTTATGCACATGTCTTCACTTTAACTTGAAGATTGAACATTTTGTTTAGCTTTTAAGTCAGTTTGTTTGTTTTCTAAAAAAAACTGTTGATCAAAGAAAATTCTGTAGAGATTTTAGGTGTTAAAAATATTAACACCAGCTGTTGAAACATCGTGAAACTGAAAAAAAAAGCTCATTCAAATGTTCTTCTCAACCTGCTAGACTTTGGAATCCAATGTGTGCCTAGTAAACTGAATGGAAATACTTCAGAATTAGAGAGAGAGACAGTGCGATACAAAAATAACTTTGTTGAGTGAGATTTAGGACATTTTATTTCGAAAGTCGAATAAAAGGTGATGAAATATGCCATAAATTAATATGAATATATGAGTATTGGTATGAATTATATATGAATGTAATAAAAAATGATATATGAATAATGAATGTTATTATAAATGATACATGAATGTAATAATAAATGATATATGAATGTTATTATAAATGATACATGAATGTAATAATAAATGATATATGAATGTTATTATAAATGATACATGAATGTAATAATAAATGATATATGAATGTCATTATAAATGATACATGAATGTAATAATAAATGATATATGAATGTTATTATAAATGATACATGAATGTAATAATAAATGATATATGAATGTTATTATAAATGATACATGAATGTAATAATAAATGATATATGAATGTTATTATAAATGATACATGAATGTAATAATAAATGCTAAATGAATGTTATTTGTAGATCTTTTAGTAACCCTGATGATATAAGTGTTTAAGTATTGACATTTTAAAATGCTGTTGAGAGAGAGAGAGAGAGAGAGAGAGAGAGAGAGAGAGAGGAAGAGAGAGAGAAAGCGAGAAAGAGCGAGGGAAAGGGAAATAGAGAGAAGGAAAGATAGAAAGATAGCGAGAGAGAAAGGAAGAGAGAGAGAGAGAGAGACAGAGAGACATAGAGATCGCGACAAGAGAAAAGCTAAACATGTCTAACCTAGAAGGTCTACCAGTTGACTACGTAGTCAAGTAAATGAAGATAAAAGAAGTCACGTGACTTTCTGAATGTCGTTGTGTTCTTTAAAGTAGAGTCATGATTTGTGAATTTCTATTTCACTCACATAGCCTCTAAATCAAAATGTTTATTGGCACTTGGACATTTAATGGGCAACTTTTTAAGGTAACAATTTTCATTCGTGTGAAGCCAGAATGCTAGACATCTATGAGCTGGTGGGGTATCATATTGTCCTTCTATTTAATGGAGTGTAAGTCTGTCATCATGATAGTTTCATGTGACATTTTAATATTTGTTAACATCTATGTAAGACAAATCTTTCTTTCTTTCAGGCTAACGCTTCAAGATCTGTAACTAAATGGATGCACTAAAGTTGGCAAGTGTATTTCATTCCAGAAAATAACAGGGATTTACTTACTGCTAAGGGTGATCATTCACACCAGGAACGTCCAGAGTTAACTCTTCGATCTACTGCAGTTACTTCCCATGGCTTATCTGGCGCTAAGCCAACATGCACGGACTCCTAGTGCCCTATATTTAGTGTATTTCATTCTATTGCTCTCCTCCTCAAGGACTTCGGCCTTTTTCGAGGGTTGGGCGGAAGATTTATCGGGGCCCTGGTGTGCAACGAGACCCAGGGGTCAAGATTGTTGTGACAGTCGTAACGACGATTGCAATGTGCCAATCTTAGGTACAGAGTGTTACTGTGATGTCTTCTGCAATGCAACTGCCAATGATTGCTGCCCAGACTACTTCTTCCATTGCCATGGATACGAGTGGTCGACCAGACCACCCACGACCACCACTTTCTTACCGCCTAGAACAACAAGGGCGCCTCTAGGTAAGTAGATGATGCATTTGTTTTCAGACTATCGGGTGTCCAGAGAAATCTTTACACATTGCTGTTGCGATTGCTTCTTTCTTTGTAAGCTTTTTGGGTGTAATATTTAATCAGTAACAAAGCACAGTTTGGGCAACAACTCAGAATCCTACAATGCTCATACTATATATATATATATATATATAATGGGAAGAATGGCCGAATCAGTTGGTTGATCAAAAAAAGGTTCATACTACATTTGTGAATCTACTATTGAAATTAAGTTATATTGTGTTCTTATAGTGTCTATTTATAGTTTGTATTTATAGTGTGTTTTTATAGTTTGAATTAAATATTTTTATTATTTCAACTTAAGGATTAAAAGTGTTGTGTTTCGTAAGGAGGATTTCTGTGATGTCTTCACATCCACAAGTACCTCCAGCAACTGGGTGGAATGTACGTCCTATTCTGAAAATGAAATGAGCTATTCTATCACGTCCATCACACACCATCGTTACAGCAACATTCTGTATTGTTTGAGACTTAACATTGGTACTAGAATCGTAGTGGGCTCAATGGGTTATTTTCTCAGGTCTTCTTATTTTGTATACAGGCACCTCGTATGAAGCATGTATGAAGATACTTTATGTAGGAATTGCTTGAAGTTCCGATGATCCAGTCCACAACCCTCTTATAAAGTTACTTTATTATAAAACCTCCATAGAATTTTAAATGTTGAACGTACGGTTTACAGTTGTGAAGGAGAAAATCATTTCCTGTCATAATATTTTGAAAATTGAAATGTCTTTAAAAAAACATGCAGTCTAATGAAAACTCAAGAGTTTTTAGGGTGTAATGACGTCACAGAGATAGGAGCAAATGATCACTGGTACTTGGAGAGAGTGATTGGTCGTGTGTTGTGTAGGTGTTGGGTGTTTTGTTTATAGGGGGGGGGGGCTGAGCACTTTGCAGCTCATTAAAAATAATTAAGAACAAGAGCTGGTGTCAGAAGGAGTTTGCCTGATTACTTCTGTGGGATGAATGTTTGTCAGAAGAAATTGGGTCAATAGAAAAGAACAAACAAAGCAACTCTGGATGAGAGCGAGTTCTGAGATTGTTTCACAAGTAGTTGATTTATAAAGTACACTCACTGGGAGGTGGAAAGTTTGGATCTTGTTGGGGATCACGTTAGGGCTAAGATAGTTTCATTGATCACGTTAGGGCTAAGATAGTTTCATTGATCACGTTAGGGCTAAGATAGTTTCATTGATCACGTTATGGCTAAGATAGTTTCAGTGATGATATTAGGGCTAAGATAGTTTCACTGATCATGTTAGGGCTAAGATAGTTTCAGTGATCACGTTAGGGCTAAGATAGTTTCAGTGATCACGTTAGGGCTAAGATAGTTTCAGTGATCACGTTAGGGCTAAGATAGTTTCAGTGATGATATTAGGGCTAAGATAGTTTCACTGATCATGTTAGGGCTATGATAGTTTCAGTGGTCACGTTAGGGCTAAGATAGTTTCAGTGATCACGTTAGGGCTTTGATAGTTTCAGTGATCACGTTAGGGCTAAGATAGTTTCACTGATCACGTTAGGGCTAAGATAGTTTCACTGATCACGTTAGGGCTAAGATAGTTTCACTGATCACGTCAGGATAGTAATAGTGATATGATAATGGCAATGTCTACAACTCCGATGATCAAGGAAGAGTACAGTTTTTCACTTGACCCCAGTTTCAACCTACATATTTTTCCGTATCTCGTGCAGACAAAGCCGTTGTCAGCCGGCGGTATTGTTATGATTGTACTACGGATCAAGTTAGTGCTAAACTAGTTCCAGGGATTAAATTAGGCTTTTAATAGTTCGATGGATCAAGTTATTTTAAAAAGTATATAAAATGTCAGCTTTAATTGTGAAATTATGATTTTTTTCAGCGGCCCCCGAAAGGGGAAAAGACGCTATTAGTTTTGTGCGAAATGTCTGTCCGTCTGTCCGTCCCGTTTAGATCTCATAAACTAGAAAAGATTGAAAATCCGACATCACACTATTTTAGACCTTTCAAAGTTCTGATGCAACGGCTACTTTTTTTTTTTCCTGAAAGCGAAAAATCTAATTTTTAAAATCAGTTATGCAAACAGTTTTTTTTTAAAGAGAAAAAGCTAATTAGTATGCATTATAATTTAAAACGAATAGTAATCTTGTAAACTTTATTTTCCTGAACAATTGATTTTATTGCGGATATGGTTTTGAGGATTCGAATAAGAGATTGAGCCTTTTCAAAACAATTAGATTAATTATAAGACATCAGTTAGGCCAGGGGAGGCGCGGTGGCTGAGCGGTAAAGCGATTGGCTTCCGAACGGGGGTCCCGGGTTCGAAGACTGGGATTTTCAACCTTGGAATCTTTGGGATACCTGAGTCCACTCAGCTATAATGGGTACCTGACATTAGTTGGGGGAAAAGTAAAGGCGGTTGGTCGTTGTGCTGGCTACATGACACCCTCGTTAACCGTAGGCCACAAAAACAGATGAACTTTAAATCATCTGCCCTATAGACCACAAGGTCTGAAAGGGAAACTAGTTAGGCCAGGTTCACATCTAACTTTACATTCACTTTCACCTATCCTTTGATCTGCGGGACCGTTGGGGCACTACACAAGATCTGTTAACCTTCTTTCTCCATTCTTATCTCTCATTAGTCTTTGATATAATTTCATTCGGATGTTCTTTCTGAAAATATTGAAGCCTGCCTGGGTGGACCACTTCGGGGGCCGATTTTGAGTTTTGTTTCCACACAAACTGTCTTTTGTAACCTTGTTTTTGTTGGCTTTTTCAGTCGTAGAACGACTATGGCTCATCTTGTAGAACACTTTTTCTTTCGAGTGAACGAGCCTTATTCTGGAGAGACATTCCCGTCCATATACAACGCAGGTAAAAGAAGTATTGGCGTTGCAGGTAGAGGAATAAACCTTTTTTGTTTGGCTCACTTTGCTTACAACGCTGAGGCCAAAAACTTTTCGCTGTCTATTGATAAGATTCAGTTATTTGCACTGCTAAAACGTTCAACTTTGAAAAAAGTGTGTTTGACTAGTCGTTTGGAAGTAAGTTTGGATCACAACTAATTCGTTCGATTATAATTGTCCCAACGTTGACTTTGGCATGTTGTAGTCTAATACAAACAAACACAAACTAAGAACGACTAAACATAAGCTAACAATCTCCTCTCTCGAGGCTGAGAATGAGTGAAACCTCTATTCTTATGAACTCCAATGAGGCTTAAGAGTCTGATCCTCGCTTTGAAATGTCGATTACAATCAAGTCAAAGACAAGTTAAAGGAATATGGCTGATTGTGTTCTCTGTTTTCAGGCAGGTCTGCTGTCGTGCTTTTTTTTTGCCTCTTAGCTCGAAACTTTTCCAAGACAATGTCGTTTACTGACATCACTCAAGTTATCCAACGAATCAAAAGTTAAATATAATTGTTTGATCGCTCATCATTTCCAGTTTACCATCTCCTAGAATGATCTAGAACGAATCTCCCTCTTGCTTTGCAGATTGTGGCTCGTGTGTTAACTATGGCTTCAAGTTTTAAATATACGTCATATTAAAATGAGTTTCTTTCATTAGCAGTGGCGACAAACACAGCTGTAGCTGCTGACACTCTAATAACAAACTTGTTAATGACATGCCTATGAAAGGTAAATTCTATTTGTATCTATTTATTAAAAGCACTGGGCTCCAAAGATTATCAGACTAAGGTGATAGCAGCTCTCATTGTTTTTTAATTTATAAAATTGCGTTGAATGTTACGCATTCACTCCAGATTTTTTTTTTTGGCCCCAAATATCAACACGTGACATCTGCACATGAGAGAAAGATAAATAACAAGAAAGGCTACATTTAAATTTGGACACACACACACACACATTTCTGCCGTTTCAGCATTTGGCAGAGATTCAGAAATGTAGTCATATGTGTGTGGATTTGTATGTGTGTTATGTGTATAGCCTGTGTGTGTTGTGTGTGAGCGAATGTTGGGTGTGCTGTAGCAGGTCAAAGATCACCACGTCGAGTAAACAAGCATTAATGCAGAATCGAGCGAATCTAACTACAAGCATGGCTGTCCTAATCTAGAACGTGGCGCAACACACACAACCCATACACAACATTATGCACTGATATTTATAATACTGAGCATTGTTTTGGACAGGAAGAAAACACAAATACCAAATAAATGAATCAATATAATAATGAAAAATATCACGTTTTGAACACACTCCAAGATTTCAGGCAACCCTTAGACATCAAAGTAAAGGAAGATTTCTAGATACATCTTACTATGACTCTCTTCGACATCAAAGTAAAGGAAGATTTCTAGATACATCTTACTATGACTCTCTTCGACATCAAAGTAAAGGAAGATTTCTAGATACATCTTACTATGACTCTCTTCGACATCAAAGTAAAGGAAGATTTCTAGATACATCTTACTATGACTCTCTTCGACATCAAAGTAAAGGAAGATTTCTAGATACATCTTACTATGACTCTCTTCGACATCAAAGTAAAGGAAGATTTCTAGATACATCTTACTATGACTCTCATCCTTCATGGTCAAGTGTGGAGGTAGCACGAAGAAAGAGTCATCCAAAGACAAACTGACTGGACAACGTGAAAGCAAGGACCGGCCTCTTTCTGCTAAGCACAGCTGCTGAAGGGCAAGAGTGGAGGGCTATGGGATACGTGAAATGTCACAGCACCTACGACAGCTGATGACCATCGGATTATTTCTTGTTCATATTACACTTAGTGTAGATATGGGGGGTATCAGTTCAACGGTCAGATAGAGAGAGAGAGAGAGAGAAAACTGAGAGAGAGAGAGAGAGACAAATAGCAGTTGAGTGTCATGTAGCCTATAAACTGCTATCAAAGTCATTAAACTGAAAAGGTAATAAGCAGACCTCCATCAAAGAGATTACAATTGTTATTAACTAATTACTTGTATAATTGTCTTCAATGGCTTCCGAAAATTCATCAGACTGGCTCGTCTTTAGATAGCTATCACAAAGTACAAACATCATCAGTTGTGAAGTGTACTTATCCGTACTTATTACAATACTGAAGATATCTGCTCGAGTGACCAACAATATACTCTAACCTTTTTTCCTCTAGCCACATACCACACACACACACACAATACATAAACACACACACCACACACACACACCACAATACACAAACACACACCACACACACACACACACACAATACATAAACACACACACCACACACGCCACAATACACAAACACACACCACACAAACACAATACATAAACACACACACCACACACACACCACAATACACAAACACACACACCACACACAAGAATGTGATACAAATTATGTAACACGTGAACATTATTACCATGACCCGCATTTAACAAGCCGACTGGAACCATCGTCATCCGCACTTAAGTCTGGTGTCGGGCGTCTTAAGATTTGTTGATCTAGTCAATAACCCTAATGCACTAGCTTTCCCCTGGGACCGTGGCCTTCCACAAGTGGCTCCGTAGTACCAATAATTTTCGCATTGTTCTATCGTGCACGCCGCCCCGCCCCTCTCTCCTTGTTGGCTCCATTGAACAGAATTCATAAAAGAAAATAAAACAAAAAAGTGAAAAAACAAGGGCTCGTCGCATTGTTCAAGTAGTGGGCAAATGTCAAGTCTCTGCTGGGCTGGCCACATCAAGGCGTAGTGTCGGCTCTGTTTGTTTTATACATGTGCAATTCATCGGATAAATACGGTAAAATGTCGGCGAAGAACGAAAGTAAAACAAAGTATGCCATCAAAAATTGTTTTGTCTTGATTCAAGAGTCCTTACCGGATTATGTCACACAAATGTTCCGCCTACGGATAGAGAGATGTCTAGAAGTGTGTCCACAGAAATAAATGTTTCAGTGTCGTCATTGGCGTTATTGTCGTTATATTCGTTTTAACATGAGAGAGAGAGAGGGAGGGAGAGGGAGATAGAGAGGGAGGGAGAGAGAGGGAGAGAGAGAGAGGGAGAGAGAGAGAGGGAGAGAGAGGGAGAGAGAGAGGGAGGGAGAGAGCGAGGGAGAAAGAGAGGGAGATAGAGATGGAGAGAGAGAGGGAGGGTGAGGGAGAGAGAGGGAGGGTGAGGGAGAGAGAGAGGGAGAGAGAGGGAGAGAGAGATGGAGGGAGAGAGAGACAGAGAGAGAGACAGAGAGAGAGAGACAGAGAGAGAGACAGAGAGAGAGACAGAGAGAGAGACAGAGAGAGACAGAGACAGAGAGAGAGACAGAGAGAGAGACACAGAGAGAGAGAGACAGAGAGAGAGAGAGACAGAGAGAGAGAGAGAATAAAAAAGACACTACCAGTATATGAATTTTATTGGAGTTTTTAATTTAATTAGGCCAGCCTAATAATTGCACTGTTAGTAAATATAAATAAAGATATCATTTATTTTCAATGTTGCAGAAATCACATTGTAACGAATTCTAGATTATCACGAACTTTAGCAAGTACATTGATTTGTCATTCATTGTTATTGTCATTCATTGTTATTATGACAGTAATTGTCAGTCACTGTCATCGCATTAGTTAGTGATATTTGTAAAAAGGTATAGTTATTAGAGTGATATTCATGAAAATATTGTACGATGATTATAAATGAAAAAAAGTTTGGATACTGAGCTCGGTACAACAAACACTTTTGCACATAACAAGGACCCTATCTTCACCAGAATCCTAGAAGCTTAGACTCTACACTATAGGGTCATTGGGCATACTGTCACTTGAATGACATAACATTTAGTCTGTTTCTTGTCACAACAGACTAGCTGTAGGGCACTCACAGAAACTAAGAACATAGTCGCAGGTAGATTCTTCAGCTCCTGACATGTCTACCGAGATAGAGCCGTATTCACAAGAACTCTCTCCCCCTCAAATCAGACAACAGCGCCCCTACCAGACCCGATCCTCCGGCTATGGCGAACAGCTGCAGGATCTCTGATCAGGACTGAGTCACTCAGGTTTGACCCGGCGCCCCATTGCACGTGTCGAACAACGCCCCCCTCTTGTTGTTGTCGGGACCTTCAGGCTTTACGCTCTCAACTTTGATCTCCCCCTCCCCCCTCCCCACCTTGCCTGGTTGATCACTTCTTGGGTTATTTCGATAATAATGGACCGGGCAATGGCTCATGACATAAAACTATGCAAGTCAACGACTCTCAACCTGTACCTGAATGGTATCGTTAAACTGCAGCCAAAAGTGATTTCAACATGACCAAGTTTCTTTCGAATTAAAACACGAGTAGAGGCAGTGGGCACAATAATAAGACTAGTGTGTCTGAGAGAGAAAGTCATCTGAAACTCAACTGCTTTTTCATTGTATTAACTGGAGAATTCTATGCTATAACTTGTTTATTATAACAGGTAGATTAATGAAGTATTAACAACATGTTTACATTTTAAAGAATTACCAATGAAATAAGAATAATTAGCTATTTAATTGTCATATTGAGTTTATAAGACTGACTGTATTCTGCTGTGTGATCTATTTTCTGTTCTTCAACTTTTCATCAAAATGTGTATTTTTGATTATTATATTGAAAGGGAGAAATTTTCGCTGAGCTCTTAATATTCAAGGTTCGGGAAAAAAATGGGTAGACTTCTCTAGATTTACAGGGAAGAACACACACTTCTCTCTTTCTTTACATATTCTTTTTTTCTTTCTTTCTCTGCTATTTTCTCTCTCTTACGCTCTCTTACCATCTAATTGTGGTGTTAGACTCAAGTCACTTGGTTGAACTGTGGTTCTTACATCTCTACTGGCTTCACCTTTTGTCTGACTCTCTGTATTGGCACCACATCATCACGCATCGCATGCCTAAATACTCGCGCCACAACTCATTAACACAGCTACAAATACCACCTGTAAACATCAACAAAGCTCTGCCACGTACTCAGAGATAATCTTGGTTGATGCTGCATTCAGGAGAGAACAGTTCGTCATAGTGTGAGAACACGTGGAGTACATCAGACCTGTGAACACAATTAGACACAGCCAATGATCTTATACACGTGTGTATGTGTGCTTCAATAGACTGGAGAGCTTTTTAGGAACAATTCATTAGTTTAATAAGAACATCCTTCAATTCCAACTTTGTGCCAAACTGTTCGGTTGAAACTCAACTAGGCCGATGATGACATCGCGGAAACAATGCAATTCAAGTGTTTTCACATTGCATTGAGTGGCTCTGACAGATCCACATCTACATGAGTTGTGTACATGATGCTATCGACCCTGAACACTTAAATGCGTACTGAATTGACATAGACAGCTGTCAACAATGTCAATGTCACTTCCAGTCTAAGTACAGACATAGATAGCACACGGTGAATGTCAAACTGTTCTCTCAATGCAAGGATCTCAAAATGACGACACGCGAGCAGTCGATGTAAACATTCTCTGATCCTGGGTCTATCAGAAATATATTTTTAACCTCATTGCTACTAAATATTATCTGAAAGCAGCTAATTTCTATTATTTTAAATTGTGTCTTTCAATTAATTAAAACAAAGAGATAACAGTTTGGGTAGGCTTAAGTAATTATTATAATTGCTATTAAAAAGCGATGATCAGTTTAGATAAAAACCATATCGTCAACTTTGTCCCCCCTATAACATTAAAGTAATGAAAACGTGATCAGATCTAATGCTTGCAGGACATACACAGGGGGAAACTAAGATCAGATAACTCAGCCTAGTGAACATGCAGTTTGAAAACTTTATTTTATTTTTTAATTGGATCCATTATCGAGGTTGTAGTTCCTGCGCCATTCGTACACGTGTACACATACGTTTGTAATTATCTAGAATCTAATGAAAAGAATTATTGATAAAGAAAGTAAAAAACATAAGAATTAAGTAGCAACTTTTTGCAAACGTTAGACAGTTTTATTGAAACAAATTCGTAAGAACTACAAGGGAGCAGCTGAGTAGAGACACCCACGCCTCCGCTTCCACTCCCATAGTATCATGTGTGATGTATGTATGAAATATATGCAATGAATACGATTCGATTCAAAAGAGATATAATGCTATTCAAATCAGATTTAAGAAAATGGGTGCATTGTTTTCAATTATATTGTGATTTAAACTTATTTTATGTCTTGAATCTTGTCTTTAGTTATGCTTACAAGTGTGGTTACAATTGATACCACACATGGTATGTATTTCGTATCTTTTTAACGACAAAATCACACTATAAACTAAATATATTTAATGAGTAAACCCCCCCCCCCCTCAAATCCCTATCCATTCTCCAAGAAAAAGTCTCAATACGTTTGAAGACACCTGTAAAAAACAAAAAAAATCCAATGAGTATAAACCAATGGGTAACTCTCTTGTACGTTTGAGGACACCGGTACAACTGTAAGCCAACGAACTAACGAAGTGAGCATTGAACTCATTTTGTTACCTGCTCAGAAAGTTTTGGGGGATGACAACAACACACTAGATGTTTACTTCTGAGCCAATTGTGTTTGGAATATGCACTACGTCAACTGCCAGCCTGTTACTCTATGCCTTCATCCATCAATATCCCCCCCCCCCAAACGTATAATGGAGTAGTTTATCTACTCTTCCCTTTCACTAGTCCCCCCCCCCCCCCCCCGTAATCTACTAGGATAAAGAGCTCTTGCAGTCTCCATTGCGGAGACTGTCATTTGGGGGGGGGGGGGTATTTGGCTGGGAGAATAATGCAATGGAAAAGATAACATTGGAAGACGTTAGTACAAGACAGACACTGGAATGATTGTTGACTTTGTTACATTGGAAGACGTTAGAACAAGACAGACACTGGAATGATTGTTGACTTTGTTACATTGGAAGACGTTAGAACAAGACAGATACTGGAATGATTGTTGACTTTGTTACATTGGAAGACGTTAGAACAAGACAGACACTGGAATGATTGTTGACTTTGTTACATTGGAAGACGTTAGAACAAGACAGACACTGGAATGATTGTTGACTTTGTTACATTGGAAGGCGTTAGAACAAGACAGACACTGGAATGATTGTTGACTTTGTTACATTGGAAGACGTTAGTACAAGACAGACACTGGAATGATTATTGACTTTGTTACATTGGAAGACGTTAGAACAAGACAGACACTGGAATGATTGTTGACTTTGTTACATTGGAAGACGTTAGAACAAGACAGACACTGGAATGATTGTTGACTTTGTTACATTGGAAGACGTTAGAACAAGACAGACACTGGGATGATTGTTGACTTTGTTACATTGGAAGGCTTTAGAACAAGACAGACACTGGAATGATTGTTGACTTTGTTACATTGGAAGGCGTTAGAACAAGACAGACACTGGAATGATTGTTGACTTTGTTACATTGGAAGACGTTAGTACAAGACAGACACTGGAATGATTATTGACTTTGTTACATTGGAAGGCGTTAGTACAAGACAGACACTGGAATGATTGTTGACTTTGTTACATTGGAAGACGTTAGAACAAGACAGACACTGGAATGATTGTTGACTTTGTTACATTGGAAGACGTTAGAACAAGACAGACACTGGGATGATTGTTGACTTTGTTACATTGGAAGGCTTTAGAACAAGACAGACACTGGAATGATTGTTGACTTTGATACATTGGAAGACGTTAGTACAAGACAGACACTGGAATGATTGTTGACTTTGTTACATTGGAAGGCTTTAGAACAAGACAGACACTGGAATGATTGTTGACTTTGTTACATTGGAAGGCGTTAGTACAATACAGACACTGGAATGATTGTTGACTTTGTTACATTGGAAGACGTTAGAACAAGACAGACACTGGAATGATTGTTGACTTTGTTACATTGGAAGACGTTAGTACAAGACAGACACTGGAATGATTGTTGACTTTGTTACATTGGAAGACGTTAGTACAAGACAGACACTGGAATGATTGTTGACTTTGTTACATTGGAAGACGTTAGAACAAGACAGACACTGGAATGATTGTTGACTTTGTTACATTGGAAGACATTAGTACAAGACAGACTGGAATGATTGTTGACTTAGTTACATTGGAAGACGTTAGAACAAGACAGACACTGGAATGATTGTTGACTTTGTAACATTGGAAGACGTTAGAACAAGACAGACACTGGAATGATTGTTGACTTTGTTACATTGGAAGGCGTTAGAACAAGACAGACACTGGAATGATTGTTGACTTTGTTACATTGGAAGACGTTAGTACAAGACAGACACTGGAATGATTGTTGACTTTGTTACATTGGAAGACGTTAGAACAAGACAGACACTGGAATGATTGTTGACTTTGTTACATTGGAAGGCGTTAGTACAAGACAGACACTGGAATGATTGTTGACTTTTTTACATTGGAAGACGTTAGTACAAGACAGACACTGGAATGATTGTTGACTTTGTTACATTGGAAGGCGTTAGAACAAGACAGACACTGGAATGATTGTTGACTTTGTTACATTGGAAGACATTAGTACAAGACAGACACTGGAATGATTGTTGACTTTGTTACATTGGAAGGCTTTAGAACAAGACAGACACTGGAATGATTGTTGACTTTGTTACATTGGAAGGCGTTAGAACAAGACAGACACTGGAATGATTGTTGACTTTGTTACATTGGAAGACATTAGTACAAGACAGATACTGGAATGATTGTTGACTTTTTCCCAACGTCTTTTAGTTTGGGTCGAAACAAATCTGAATCAGCTCAAAGAGAATTGTTTTGCATTTACAATTTATATTGCTATCTCTATTCAAATCAAAAACATCTATCTATCTATCTATCTATCTATCTATCTATCTATCTATCTATCTATCTATCTATCTATCTATCTATCTATCTATCTATCTATCTATTTGTATCTGTTTGTTTGTCTGACTCTCTGTCAATCTCTTTCTCTCTCTCTCTATATATATATATAATCATAACTTATTTTAATGTGAATGTATTTTAAAAAAAACACAACTCGTCTTCAAATTTTTAATTTTTTAGAGTGGAAAAATAGTGAGAGGGGGGGGGGGGGAATACATCAAATTGTCGACATCTCGATTAGCTCAATAAATGCCATGTCTGGTAGAGTTTTTGCATGTGAGGCATGCATGCAATTTCTTGTTCGCTATTAGCCAGACAGCAAAAAAAGTTGCACCCAAAAAATATTTTTTTTTTAGAATTAAATAATATTTAAAAAAGCAGGTATTTTCCACCAGCTGCTCATTGCTTTAACCCAATCACAGGGTTATTTCTGGTGGATGCCCTTAATGTGCTCAAGGAAATAAGGGAATGGAAATGTAATAAACTGATAGGTCGAGTTGTCTTCTCTTAATCTTGCGACACATTTTGAAACTTGTAGAACCGAAATGTTGTATTCAATTTGTTTCTTATGACATTCAAACATTTCAGTAGAAGTGGATTGTTCCAGAATTAAAAAAAAACATTATTTACTTTCAAAAACCAAATTGTTACATTCTTTAATTAATAAGAGAGATAATAATGATAAAAGTAATTGATGTTTAACAAATTCAAGAGATAACATTTAAGACTATAGTGTTTTTTTTGGCGAACTAGAAAGATGTTACCTACATCAAAGTAAGGGATGTCCTCTAAATTATGATTGAGGATGTCATCTAAATCAAAAGTTAATGATGTCAACAACGCACGAGAAAGAAGAAACATTTTATCCCTCATTTGCATACTACTGCCATGGAAACAACATGTTGTTATTTTGGCGCCGGAAACTAAACTTAGGTATAACATGTGCAGAGCAAGGGCATTCACTCTGGCCACACATAGTAATCAAGCAAACCAATGAAACAATCCACATTCTTTACCTCACATCAAGATTATTTACGTAACCTTTGGCCTTCCTAATGGGATTTACTCAGCCCAGAGGCCGGTATTCAAACAAATATAACAATCTTTGTCATGCCCAGAATTTTAAACAATACAACAAACAGTGAACACACAGAACAAGGAGCGACGCTCGTGCACAGGAAGCAGGGGAGTTAATTTAATGATCTAAAACAGAGGCGCTCAAGTTTTCCCACAATGCGTAGTTGTGCTTCTTCCACCGTAAACTCAGAGCGAAAATAAATCAATCAATATTAATAAACAGCAAGGAAACAAACAACACGCATACAAGAAATACAGAAGGTTGTATATGTTATTTTCAAATATATTTTAAAAACTGTTTTATTCTTTATGATTTAATTAATGTGCGGATTGATTGCATAAGCTGTCTCTACAGGAATACATAATACTTTAGCACAGCGATGCCCAAACTACGGCCCGCGACATGCTTCTATCCGGCCCGCCAAAGCATTGGAACAAAATGTAAAAAAAAAATAAAAAAAAATTAGAATGTTGAAAAAATATTCACTTGAAGCTAGGATTCTAACCCTTTCTTGGATGATTTCCTCCTTTAGGTTTGTTATTCTAACATCTAAGTCAATATTTGTTTTATTGTAAGAACACAAGTGTGTTTTTTTTTTTTCAATGGCGATAAGACTTGACAGCTATTTTTAAATCTTGGACAATTCCGCTACTGTCTTGAGCTAGCCGTGTCCTTGACACCTTGTGCAACACAGAGCATCATTTCTGGTCGTGTTCTTTTGATATTGAAGCCATTGGTACCGTATTGTTTAACGCAGTGATGCCCAAAATACGGCCCGCGGGCCAGATCCGGCCCTCGATGTGGTTCCATCCGGCCCGCCGGATAAAGTGATTGAAAAAGTGTATCTTTAACTACATTGGGGTATTAATTTTATTGTAATGGATTGGTACCATGGCCTTTAACATCTGTATTTTATAAGATGGGACTCTGAATGTAGAATCTAAAAGTAACAGTGAACGGATCTTGACTTGTTACGGAACATTATAAAAAGCCAACAAGTTTGTTTCATAAAGAAAGTTTGACTTTTTAAAAAAAAGAACAACATATAAACGGCATTCTTAATTTGAGCCGCGAATAAAAGATTGTTTAACTAGTCTTAGTCTTAGTCTTAACTACGGGTACTAGAACAACAGGTTTCTACTTTCTAATAGTTTCAGCTTAATTACATTTCATTTCTGTATCTTTTTGTTGATGTGGCCCGCGACACGAGTGTTGGAAATTAAAATGGCCCGCAGGAAGAGTAAGGTTGGGCATCACTGCTTAGCAGAATAAAAAAAATAGAAAAAAGTTAAGATTGAGTTATAGTAATAATATAACTAAATATTGAAAAGTTAATAATGCGAAGCTGTAGACAGACTGCAATAGCCTTCATTCGATAACAAAATATGTTTAAGTAAGTCTTAGTCGATATGGTATTTTGGTATACGTTCGTTCCCCATACGGGAATTGTGCCTTCCCAGCGTAGCGAAGGTGGCCGGCGTAACAAAGGAAAACACTTTAAGGACCTGATTAGGCGCCTGCTTGCTTTCTCTGACATAAAAGAGAGCACCTGGCAGCTGAAGATTTCTTTCGAAGGTCGCGGGATACATATTCGAGACCAAAAAAAAAAATCCACAGCCGAGGACGGACGTAAACGTCTGAAAAAGAACAAACCGAAAGTCAACAAGGATGTCTGCGCTGGATGTGTCAAAATATGTAGATCACAGCTGGGCTGCGTAGTCACGTGAAGTACTGCACTCCTCCTTAATCTACGACTCGAAGACAATCTTTATTATTATTAACTTACGTGATTAGAGGAGGTAAAGAGGATCCAGGGTTCGAAGCCTGGTGAAGCCTGTGCTTAGTCTACCCAGCTCTAATGGGTGCCTGGCATTAGTTGAGGAAAGTAAACCCGGTTGGTCGTTGTGCTCGCCACATGATATCCTCGTTAACTGTGGGTCATGTAAACAGATGACCTTTACATCATCTGCCCTATAGATCGCAAGGTCTGAAATGGGAAACTTGACTTTACTTGATTTGTGACGAACAGAATGAAGGCAATAAGAAAATCTGGGTTAAATTAATTTTTCTTTGCTTTGCATAGATCGAATGGGATGCCATTTAATTACCAGTCAATGCAAACAAGCGATGACACGAAGAACATAGTTTGTTAAAAAAAATAACACTACTATATTTCACGTAGGACATTATCACAGACACACAACAACACTAGACAGTATCTCGAGAGCACTTGAACGGATGTTTTTAACGTGGGACTATTAGGATGACAGTCCTGAGAACATACTACAAAACTAGGCAGCAATGTGGTCTATGAGAAAATTGTTAATTTTAAAAGATAAGAACATGTTTCAGTTTCAATACGATGATAATCTCTCTCTCTCTCTCTTTATATATATCATTGTCTCTAAGTCAGATATCTCTTGATCAATAATAGGTTATTCAATTTGATTTTAATTGAAAAAACAACGCCAAATAATTCTTAGAAATTGTTATTCTGATATATCATTTGAATTTTCTTTAAAGTGAAAGCCAACACCAATTGATGGCGCTCTATGTCATCTTGTTATAACAAATGTAATGAGTACTTATATTTGAAAACAATGTTATAGATCTAGATTTTACCTTTATCTCTTGGTTCGTGATTTGTCGACCATTTCTCTTTGTCTTTTGCCAGAATTAGTCTCTTCCAAAGGCAAGCCAGTCCGTTTTTCCTTTATCTGCCTTTCCTTCTTTGCCTTGGAACTGTTCGCTGCAGAGTAGTCTTTGTAAACATGTATAAAAAAAATCATTTATAAATAATGATAAAAAAATTATATTTTGCCAAGAACGTCAGAGCTTATTTTCTAACTGTGAAATAGGCCTGACATATATATTTGTATACTTTAGCACTCAGAAATAATCGAAGTGAAGATATAAGTAAATATTTTTTTTTTTTTAAATTGACGACCACTACCCCCCCCCCCTCACAGCGAAGTATAACTTCTATCTCCTCATGTTCAACAAAAAATGGATAGGCAAAGTATGAGAACATGTGCTATTGAATTAAACGATAGGGAAGAATGCATCAATAGTCATTTTAATTTCAACTCAGTTTTGGTATGTACTTTTTGAAGCAAAATGGATAACAAGCAAAATATCGAAGAAGAATAACTACTGTCATATATGTCAATATTGCACGAATAAAATCCCTTTTTCTTATTAAAAACAAAATTAATTCATTACCATAAATTAATTAAATAATTGCTTCTTTTTTTTAAAATTGATTCGTGAATTGTCCTACACCATGACTACTTCTGGCAAGTTTCAACTTGATACGACAATGGGAAGTGGGAGAACTCACGTGTACACAACTCAAACCCAACATATACAGCCACATCTCGCAATAAAAAGCATTTATTTTCTTTTTTCGATACATACCATACAAATAATTAGGCTAATTACCAAAAATTAATACTTTTTTTTATTGATTCTTGTTTTGTCAGGTAAAAGAAATAATTGTGCACAATTTCAGCTTGATTCGAGATTGCGTGTGGGAGAAATAGCGCGTACAAAATTTGTAACATACAGATAGAGTGAGTTGATAAAAGGTTTTTAAATAAAAACTCCAGTCGAAGCTGAAAGTCATGTAACATTCGCGAGTTCTATCCAGCCCAATGCAAACATTGAATCCACTAGGCACCCAGCTTAATGTCTACAGTTAACTTGTGGGTCATTTCTCAGGAGACTATTTGCCTCATACGTCATCACTACCACAACTTTCAAATCTACTCAACTAGTAGTCACACACACACACACACAACACTCTCTCGAGCTGACTGGCGAGTTTACACGAATCACTAAGTGAATTTAAGAAACTTGTCCAAAGTATATTCCAAACAAAGCCGGGCTTCATGGCTGATACTTTTGTAGAGAGATACGTTTTCTTAAAGAAAAAAAGGTCATATCTGAACTATCAAAAAATATTAATGTATCTTTCGCTAATATGAGCTATTTTAGCCTAACAAGAACCCCTCCCTAGACTTTGTTCAACCGAAGTAGAAAGTCAGGAGAATGTTTAACATCTAGCGATGGAATTCAACATCTGAAGTAAGCACTTGAATGAAATATACATCTAGTTATTAGAGCCCAATACGAGTGACGAGTAGAGGCCCTAGTACCCGTTGACTTTAACAGGGCATTATTCGGTACCAGTCGACCTGCTCACTTCAACTGGACATTTTAAAATATTTGACGAAGAAAATATCTTTCTTATCAGATTTTTACAAAGAACTCACTCTGTCTGTCAGTGTCTGTCTGTCTGTCAGTGTGGTTAAAAGTTTGAACAATTTCTCCCACACCCATTCTCGGATTGAAACTTTCCACAATTATTTATTGTACCTGAAAAATAAGAATCAATTAAAAAAAATAAGGCTAGTCTTCGAGTCCGAAGATTATTGAGGAATGCAGTATCTCCCATGGATACACAGCCCCAGCTGTGACCTAAATATTTTGCACATTCAGCGCAGGCATAACAATTGTCCGCCGGTGGTCGATTTAGATTTTCATTTGTCTCAGTTTATTTGTTGGTGTCCACTAAAAGACTGAGGTGTCCCATTTCATGACACGCAATTGTAATGTGCAACCATCAATATCGACAAATCGTAAGGTCGATTTAGTTGCAATTATTTAAAAAAAAAAACCAATTAGTTAATTTTGTTTTGTTTGGTATCGAACAAGGGAAAGAAATTGTAATTGACAGTTGTGGCGGTATATTTTGTGTAGAATTAGTTTGAAACATACTATATATAACTATAAAACCTTCTGTTTTCATAAGCACTTCGCTGGCACAGTGGTTTGTGTGTCAGCTTGAGGAGGCTAGCGTTTTATTAGTTTGAATTCAAGTGGTTCAACTTTTTCTTAAATAAATGTATTTAAAAAGCGATCGCGAACATTTAAAAAGACATCCCCTTCTTTCTCCCTCACCCCTTCCCAACTGGTCTAGACAAGTGAAAGGATTATGGCGCACCGAGAAAGCTAAAAGCATGAAACTGCGCTAAACAAATTGGTAAAAATATTTATTATTGTCAGTCTAGAATAGTCTAGATTACACATTTAATTATACGGTTGGTCCAAACTAATTGATACAACTACACTTAATATAAGCTTTGCTAAAAGAAAAGTAATTTAAAAAAATCAATCTTGTTTTTTAATGAAATCCCACCTTTTCCATTTATAAAACAATCTATTTTGAATATCATTGATGAAGCTGAAGTTACATTTTATAGCAAGGAAGGTAAGAAGAAATGGATACTGTACACATGTTTGAACAGAACTATCCAAGCTCTGCTGAACTAAGGGAGCCTACTTCTTATTGACTTGTTTCAAGTCACATTTAAAATGTGTTTTAGTGAAGACTATTTAAAAGGCCAACTTGTAGACGAACTACAAACTACGACCGTCAGTCTCTTGCTTTTTAAGTTGACGGAGTTGGCAAACACGTCACGCCGGGGCTAAGATAAGAGCAGGTTGGACGTGATTAGCAAGTCAGTGGAGTCGTAGTCAATGATTGATTACATAAAGTCTGGAGAGGTGACTGGAAAGTTGACTGGAGATTTGGATCCTTAAAACTAAGAACAAACTGGTTTCTTTTCACACTGTCTAATCCTTCAATCTGACTGTTTGTTTCATTAGAAGTCTGATCTCTGCCAAGCTATCGTTCTAGTTCTTTTTTCTTCTTCCCTTTTAAACAACAATTCTCCTGAATCATTGAATCGTATTTCTTTAAAGTCTACATAAAAAGAAACATTTCTAATTAAAACTACAGGTAGGTGGCCAGTGAGGTTTATGTTTACAGCTGACGTGGTTTCAGCATCAGCTGTCGATAAACATCGCCCTGCCCTGCCTTGTCTGTCTGTCTGTCAAGAAGAAGAGAATAACTGTCAACATAGTTGATGGGCTAATAATGTACTGTTATCTACTGCCGTATTTCTCATGGTATAATTTATTGGTGGAAGGACCTGGTGCAAAATGAAAATGAATGTGAAATTTATGTAAAAATCTAGAACTGATATAGACATACATTTTTATTTGCAACTAAAACTGTATACAGATTTAATAACTGTTAAATCTGACACTACAATTTTGACAGGTATACATACATTGTATAATTCAATGGTCTGTTGGCCACGTAACTCTGGCATGTCTATCGTGTACCAGTGCAATACAACCTTCAGTTCAAGACATTCATTTCGTTTCTTTAAGAATGTTTTTCAGAAAGTTACAAAATATTTTATTTAGAGGCAAGTTGCTTGATATGGTTTCAAGTAAAACAAATACAATTAAAATGTGCGAAGGACCCGAACTAATTTACACTAGACACATTTAAAAAAATGCTTTACATAGTCTTAATTGTCAGTATGAACATGCTGGATCATCACTATTAAAACAATGACATTGTGTAATAATATGAATATTTCAAAGGTTGTGATGTACATTCTAGTACGTGATATTCAAGACAAGAATGCCACTCAGTATGTGTGTATACATATTCATTGTATCAACAACAGCCACACGAACAACACAAGTTATCTCCCCCCCCACTCCTGTACATGTACAGTAAAAAAGGGAGATAACTTAATTAGACCTGCACTAATACAGCCGCCAGTCAATTCGTGAACAGAAAGCACTTTACACAAATAACAATACCACATAACTCGAGGCTAATTTCCAGAGGCCAGAAAGTACGAGCCTGGAGTATTAGTTCTTTGGTCTTGCCTCTTTACAAACATGCTCCTTTACATGTTTACACATAGACTACTTTGGGCCCAAATTGCGACTTTAGTATTGGGACGAAACAATTCTTACCTCACTGAACTCACTCGGTACTACGACTCAGTGATTAGAAAACAGGTTAGAATTAGTTTACGTACAATGACCCTGAATTCTAAGTAAATGTTTCTAGATCTATATTAGAAAATACATTTACACAACACTTGTTGATAAATACAGCTCTGATCAATAAATCCTGTGGGTGCAACCATTGGGTATATCATTGACTACCAATAGTGTTCAGTAATTGTAAATAGGTCATTCTCCTTGTACTTAAGGCTTGGCTGATATATCATTGGTCATTCTCCTTGTACTTAAGGCTTGGCTGATATATTCATTGGTCATTCTTCTTGTACTTAAGGCTTGGCTGATATATCATTGGTCATTCTCCTTGTACTTAAGGCTTGGCTGATATATCATTGGTCATTCTCCTTGTACTTAAGGCTTGGCTGATATATTCATTGGTCATTCTTCTTGTACTTAAGGCTTGGCTGATATATCATTGGTCATTCTCCTTGTACTTAAGGCTTGGCTGATATATTCATTGGTCATTCTGCTTGTACTTAAGGCTTGGCTGATATATCATACGTCATTCTGCTTGTACTTAAGACTTGGCTGATATATCATTGGTCATTCTGCTTGTACTTAAGGCTTGGCTGATATATTCATTGGTCATTCTGCTTGTGCTTAAGGCTTGGCTGATATATTCATTGGTCATTCTGCTTGTACTTAAGGCTTGGCTGATATATCATTGGTCATTCTCCTTGTACTTAAGGCTTGGCTGATATATTCATTGGTCATTCTGCTTGTACTTAAGGCTTGGCTGATATATCATTGGTCATTCTGGATGTACTTAAGGCTTGGCTGATATATCATTGGTCATTCTGCTTCTACTTAAGGCTTGGCTGATATATCATTGGTCATTCTGCTTGTACTTAAGGCTTAGCTGATATATCATTGGTCATTCTGCTTGTACTTAAGGCTTGGCTGATATATCATTGGTCATTCTGCTTGTACTTAAGGCTTGGCTGATATATCATTGGTCATTCTGCTTGTACTTAAGGCTTGGCTGATATATCATTGGTCATTCTGCTTGTACTTAAGGCTTGGCTGATATATCATTGGTCATTCTCCTTGTACTTAAGGCTTGGCTGATATATTCATTGCTGGTAAACAACGTTGTTCTTTCTGATAACTAACTTTCCACATTAAAATATCATTAGATTGGCTACCCCATACTTTCACTTATCTAAGAATATCATTAGATTTTTTACTCCATACTTTCACTTATCTAAGAATATCATTAGATTGGTTACCCCATACTTTCACTTATCTAAGAATATCATTAGATTGGTTACTCCATACTTTCACTTATCTAAGAATATCATTAGATTGGTTACCCCATACTTTCACTTATCTAAGAATATCATTAGATTGGTTACCCCATACTTTCACTTATCTAAGAATAACAATTAGATTGGTTACCCCATATTTTCACTTATCTTATAATATCATTACATAGGTTGCGCTTTACTTTGACTTACAGCATAAAAAACCTGTATTTTATTTCTCCTCCTCCCCCTCCCATGTTATTACGATCAACAATCATTTATCGTTAATGTTAAAGGTGGTCAATTGTAGTCAAACTGAATTTCCATTTGATTGGATCAATAAAAATATCTTATCTTGGCTTATTAAATTCTTCCTGTAGCGTCCATATTTAACAGTCATGCAACAATATGGAAACTACCAGTGTTGAGGGCAAACTTATTTTACCGGGAAACAAATTCTCCAAAGAGTGACCATGATTGAAGAGGTCAGTTTAAAGGCAGAGGTTAATTAATGACCCCCCCCCATTACCTCCCATTCATCACTAGGCTTGACTAACTACTTTCGTGGGAGGTAACTCTCACTTGCTCAATTAAGAGTAACAACTTCAGCAGTCTTCACCCCAGATGAGGTGCAATGTGGCCTGGGGCATCGCTTAGTGTCTTCACCCCAGATGAGGTGCAATGTGGCCTGGGGCATCGCTTATTGTCTTCACCCCAGATGAGGTGCAATGTGGCCTGGGGCATCGATTATTGTCTTCACCCCAGATGAGGTGCAATGTGGCCTGGGGCATCGATTATTGTCTTCACCCCAGATGAGGTGCAATGTGGCCTGGGGCATCGCTTATTGTCTTCACCCCAGATGAGGTGCAATGTGGCCTGGGGCATCGCTTATTGTCTTCACCCCAGATGAGGTGCAATGTGGCCTGGGGCATCGCTTATTGTCTTCACCCCAGATGAGGTGCAATGTGGCCTGGGGCATCGCTTATTGTCTTCACCCCAGATGAGGTGCAATGTGGCCTGGGGCATCGCTTATTGTCTTCACCCCAGATGAGGTGCAATGTGGCCTGGGGCATCGCTTATTGTCTTCACCCCAGATGAGGTGCAATGTGGCCTGGGGCATCGCTTATTGTCTTCACCCCAGATGAGGTGCAATGTGGCCTGGGGCATCGCTTATTGTCTTCACCCCAGATGAGGTGCAATGTGGCCTGGGGCATCGATTATTGTCTTCACCCCAGATGAGGTGCAATGTGGCCTGGGGCATCGCTTAGTGTCTTCACCCCAGATGAGGTGCAATGTGGCCTGGGGCATCGCTTATTGTCTTCACCCCAGATGAGGTGCAATGTGGCCTGGGGCATCGCTTATTGTCTTCACCCCAGATGAGGTGCAATGTGGCCTGGGGCATCGCTTATTGTCTTCACCCCAGATGAGGTGCAATGTGGCCTGGGGCATCGCTTATTGTCTTCACCCCAGATGAGGTGCAATGTGGCCTGGGGCATTGCTTATTGTCTTCACCCCAGATGAGGTGCAATGTGGCCTGGGGCATCGATTATTGTCTTCACCCCAGATGAGGTGCAATGTGGCCTGGGGCATCGATTATTGTCTTCACCCCAGATGAGGTGCAATGTGGCCTGGGGCATCGCTTAGTGTCTTCACCCCAGATGAGGTGCAATGTGGCCTGGGGCATCGCTTATTGTCTTCACCCCAGATGAGGTGCAATGTGGCCTGGGGCATCGCTTATTGTCTTCACCCCAGATGAGGTGCAATGTGGCCTGGGGCATCGCTTATTGTCTTCACCCCAGATGAGGTGCAATGTGGCCTGGGGCATCGCTTATTGTCTTCACCCCAGATGAGGTGCAATGTGGCCTGGGGCATCGCTTATTGTCTTCACCCCAGATGAGGTGCAATGTGGCCTGGGGCATCGCTTATTGTCTTCACCCCAGATGAGGTGCAATGTGGCCTGGGGCATCGCTTATTGTCTTCACCCCAGATGAGGTGCAATGTGGCCTGGGGCATCGATTATTGTCTTCACCCCAGATGAGGTGCAATGAGGCCTGGGGCATCGCTTATTGTCTTCACCCCAGATGAGGTGCAATGTGGCCTGGGGCATCGCTTATTGTCTTCACCCCAGATGAGGTGCAATGTGGCCTGGGGCATCGCTTATTGTCTTCACCCCAGATGAGGTGCAATGTGGCCTGGGGCATCGATTATTGTCTTCACCCCAGATGAGGTGCAATTTGGGCTGGGGCATCGCTTAGTGTCTTCACCCCAGATGAGGTGCAATGTGGCCTGGGGCATCGCTTATTGTCTTCACCCCAGATGAGGTGCAATGTGGCCTGGGGCATCGATTATTGTCTTCACCGCAGATGAGGTGCAATGTGGCCTGGGGCATCGATTAGTGTCTTCACCCCAGATGAGGTGCAATGTGGCCTGGGGCATCGCTTATTGTCTTCACCCCAGATGAGGTGCAATGTGGCCTGGGGCATCGATTATTGTCTTCACCCCAGATGAGGTGCAATGTGGCCTGGGGCATCGATTATTGTCTTCACCCCAGATGAGGTGCAATGTGGCCTGGGGCATCGCTTAGTGTCTTCACCCCAGATGAGGTGCAATGTGGCCTGGGGCATCGCTTATTGTCTTCACCCCAGATGAGGTGCAATGTGGCCTGGGGCATCGCTTATTGTCTTCACCCCAGATGAGGTGCAATGTGGTCTGGGGCAGCGCTTATTGTCTTCACCCCAGATGAGGTGCAATGTGGCCTGGGGCATCGCTTATTGTCTTCACCCCAGATGAGGTGCAATGTGGCCTGGGGCATCGATTATTGTCTTCACCCCAGATGAGGTGCAATGTGGCCTGGGGCATCGATTATTGTCTTCACCCCAGATGAGGTGCAATGTGGCCTGGGGCATCGCTTATTGTCTTCACCCCAGATGAGGTGCAATGTGGCCTGGGGCATCGCTTTTTGTCTTCACCCCAGATGAGGTGCAATGTGGCCTGGGGCATCGCTTATTGTCTTCACCCCAGATGAGGTGCAATGTGGCCTGGGGCATCGCTTATTGTCTTCACCCCAGATGAGGTGCAATGTGGCCTGGGGCATCGCTTATTGTCTTCACCCCAGATGAGGTGCAATGTGGCCTGGGGCATCGCTTATTGTCTTCACCCCAGATGAGGTGCAATGTGGCCTGGGGCATCGCTTATTGTCTTCACCCTAGATGAGGTGCAATGTGGCCTGGGGCATCGCTTATTGTCTTCACCCCAGATGAGGTGCAATGTGGCCTGGGGCATCGCTTATTGTCTTCACCCCAGATGAGGTGCAATGTGGCCTGGGGCATCGATTATTGTCTTCACCCCAGATGAGGTGCAATGTGGCCTGGGGCATCGATTATTGTCTTCACCCCAGATGAGGTGCAATGTGGCCTGGGGCATCGCTTATTGTCTTCACCCCAGATGAGGTGCAATGTGGCCTGGGGCATCGATTATTGTCTTCACCCCAGATGAGGTGCAATGTGGCCTGGGGCATCGCTTATTGTCTTCACCCCAGATGAGGTGCAATGTGGCCTGGGGCATCGCTTATTGTCTTCACCCCAGATGAGGTGCAATGTGGCCTGGGGCATCGATTATTGTCTTCACCCCAGATGAGGTGCAATGTGGCCTGGGGCATCGATTATTGTCTTCACCCCAGATGAGGTGCAATGTGGCCTGGGGCATCGCTTATTGTCTTCACCCCAGATGAGGTGCAATGTGGCCTGGGGCATCGCTTATTGTCTTCACCCCAGATGAGGTGCAATGTGGCCTGGGGCATCGCTTATTGTCTTCACCCCAGATGAGGTGCAATGTGGCCTGGGGCATCGATTATTGTCTTCACCCCAGATGAGGTGCAATGTGGCCTGGGGCATCGCTTATTGTCTTCACCCCAGATGAGGTGCAATGTGGCCTGGGGCATCGCTTATTGTCTTCACCCCAGATGAGGTGCAATGTGGCCTGGGGCATCGCTTATTGTCTTTACCCCAGATGAGGTGCAATGTGGCCTGGGGCATCGCTTATTGTCTTCACCCCAGATGAGGTGCAATGTGGCCTGGGGCATCGATTATTGTCTTCACCCCAGATGAGGTGCAATGTGGCCTGGGGCATCGATTATTGTCTTCACCCCAGATGAGGTGCAATGTGGCCTGGGGCATCGCTTATTGTCTTCACCCCAGATGAGGTGCAATGTGGCCTGGGGCATCGCTTATTGTCTTCACCCCAGATGAGGTGCAATGTGGCCTGGGGCATCGCTTATTGTCTTCACCCCAGATGAGGTGCAATGTGGCCTGGGGCATCGATTATTGTCTTCACCCCAGATGAGGTGCAATGTGGCCTGGGGCATCGCTTAGTGCAATAACCAATGGCTAGGTGTTGTGGACGGTCGTTGCCTTGGAGCACCAGGCTGCTGGTAAACAACTAAACCGCTGTAGGTGTATTATATCTTATAACTTGTCAAGCTTGAAAGAACTTGAATAAATTCTTTCATAAACAAAACTAAATAGAACTTTTATTACAATATCAACAAATTCAACTTGAGATCAAATAAAATCAATGTAGTAATAGTAAGACTATAAAAAGGTTTTCTGAACAAAATCTAACTCACTACAATTAAACGTCCTTTCAGTCTGGCAATATGGAGTCGTCTGACAGGAAAAGAAAAGATTCCTACCGATCCATGCCTCTACTGTTAACCCACTTTTCTTACAACGCTGAAGGGTCATTGAGTATCAAGTACATCATGTTTCTGACCAAAATGGTATCCGACTTATCACCAGGACAATGAGCTCTCCACTAAAGTCACTTTATTATCTCCCATGGCCCACTTTCTGGAGACAAAGATCGCGGAAAAAATGGGAAGGGGGGGGGAGGAATTTCTCAGTCTTGATTGTGTTGGACTTTAAAAATGTAGTTCCTTTTACTCTGCATTAAACATAATGATTTTTGATGCTGTTCAATTTATGTCAATATAGTTGTATGAACGGATACACGTTTTCCAAAGCGTTTTGTTTACTTAACGGAAATGGAAATCGTCTCTATGTCCGTCTGTGTGTGTGTGTGTGTGTGTGTGTGTCTGTGTGTGTGTGTGTGGAGTGTGAAAGTGTGTGTGTGTGGAGTGTGAAAGTGTGTGTGTGTGTGGAGTGTGAAAGTGTGTGTGTGTGTGGAGTGTGAAAGTGTGTGTGTGTGTGGAGTGTGAAAGTGTGTGTGTTTGGAGTGTGAAAGTGTGTGTGTGTGTGTGGAGTGTGAAAGTGTGTGTGTGTGGAGTGTGAAAGTGTGTGTGTGTGTGGAGTGTGAAAGTGTGTGTGTGGAGTGTGGATTGTGAAAGTGTGTGTGTGTGTGGAGTGTGAAAGTGTGTGTGTGTGTGTGGAGTGTGAAAGTGTGTGTGTGTGTGTGGAGTGTGAAAGTGTGTGTGTGTGGAGTGTGAATGTGTGTGTGTGTGGAGTGTGAAAGTGTGTGTGTGTGTGTGTGGAGTGTGAAAGTGTGTGTGTGTGTGTGTGTGGAGTGTGAAAGTGTGCGTACTGAAAGATAAAAGAAAAGGGAAAGGGGCATTCATTTGTATGTTTCAAAAGAAAAAAAATTGTTATGCAATAATCTCGCCATTTTAAAAGTGTTATGACGTATTATTGTACGACTTAGAAAGACAAGGATGCAATAGCACAGATCTATAACAATAGCACAGATCTATAACAATAGCACAGATCTATAACAATAGCACAGATCTATAACAACAGCACATATCTATAACAACAGCACATATCTATAACAATAGCATAGATCTATAACAACAGCACATATCTATAACAACAGCACAGATCTATAACAACAGCATAGATCTATAACAACAGCACATATCTATAACAACAGCACATATCTATAACAACAGCACATATCTATAACAACAGCACATATCTATAACAATAGCACATATCTATAACAACAGCACATATCTATAACAAAAGCACATATATATAACAAAAGCACAGATCTATACCAATAGCACAGATCTATAACAATAGCACAGATCTATAACAACAGCACAGATCTATAACAACAGCACAGAACTATAATAACAGTACAGATCACAATTGCACAGATCTATAACAATAGCAAAGATATATAACTAAAGCACATATCAATGACATTAGCACAGATCTATAACAACAGCACAGAACTATAATAACAGTACAGATCACAATTGCACAGATCTATAACAATAGCAAAGATATATAACTAAAGCACAGATCAATGACATTAGCACAGATCTATGACACTCGTTCAAAAGGTAGTATCAAATAAACTTAAATTAAAGCATCAAGAATGCATTATCAATAGCATTATTAAACCAGATTAGTGGTTTCGTTTTCCTATGAGAACACAATTTCCCAATGCAAATCACGTATGTTGGCGTCACTACATTTCAACGCTTTTATAGTGAACACTTTACCTTGTTACAAAACACTCTATAGATGGTATATATCATTGTCTCTATCTCCTATGGATGGTATATATCTTCTCTCTCTGTCTCCTATAGATGGTTTATATCACTGTCTCTGTCTCCTGTAGATGGTATATAAATATATTCTCTCTCTGTCTAGTATAAATGATAAATATCTCTCTCCTATATATGTTTATATTAGGGTCTGTCCACTATTAATACCATGTAGAGTCTGTCATTGTTAACTATAGATAGTACATACCGTCTCTCACAGGTACCTATTGATGGTATCTATCTATCTATCTATCTATCTATCTATCTATCTATCTATCTATCTATCTATCTATCTATCTATCTATCTATCTATCTATCTATCTCTGTCTGCTACAGATTGACATATCATCTCTCTCTGTCTCCCTGTACATAAATAACCTCCAATGATTTCTTTAAGTCAGCTACAGTAGCTGTAAACGTTTGAATGACAAACTGGGAGAACTGAGTTTCCTTAACAGAGATAATACAACAAATATCCACTCTCGCATTGTCTGACTTCATTATTGCTACTTCAATTGCTTGCCTTTCTTTTTTTTTTTTTGAATGTTGGCAACGTATAGCCGTTCGAGTTTCTAGATGCCTGAAAGTGATGGGCCTACAAATGTTGCGACCTTTCTGCACTTATCAGCACCTACCCCTAGAAAATGTTTGACAGAAAATGTTTACTGACAGCATTGTCTATCTTGATTTACTGTCTTTAAATCTAAACTAATTTTTCTGTTTTGTTGTGATGCACTAAGGTCGACCTTTGCGAACTTTGTGTCTGTTGGATTTACTCTTGATGAAATGGGCTCCATAAAACAAGCTAACAACATTGTATTAATATTGAAGAAATAACCTGCGCTGTTACGAAAATAAACACTGCCCCCCCCCCCACCACCACCACAGTGTGACTGTCCTTTAAGAGTCCATATTTTCAATTAAACCATTTTGTTAGACTGTAGTCTACTCAATTTAGATGTAAGTCTGCGGTTCAGAACGCTTTGCCACCAGCACCCTAGGGGGGAAGTGGGTGTGTCAGTCCACTGATTAACCTCAAAGTATGGGGCTAGAAAACTTCAATCAATGTCATCACCATTGTTCAAATCAGTTTCTATTTATAGACTAACGTTTCATTAAGCTTCAATGTTGTGCGTGCATGTAAGTATGTGCGTGTGTGTGTTTTTATGTGTGTTTCTCTGTGTCTGTGTGTCTTTCCTATTCACATCTACAGACAGTGCCCTGGCTAGAGAGAGAGCAGTGTATAATTTCATTGTTGTCTGAGCAGGGAATTGCAATCTTTCATCTCTCTCTGGAGCAGTCATTTGGTCTCACGCCCCCTATGCCCGCACAAGGGACACAACAACTGCTATTGTAGAAGTATCTATTTAGAGTCCAGTCAAACTTCTTTTTTAAAAGTGTATATCTATTTTCTTCACGAGTATATGTACGTGTTACAGCTTTTCTGTTCTATTTATATATCTACTAATAACTCGCTAGAAACTGCCTTAGGTCTCGATATGTCTCTGGGTGTCCCTGGTTCAGCTGTTGTTACAAATAAAGAAGTAACATTCGATAAAACACAGAAACTTGAATCATCTTTACGCACCTCACACAAGCTGGACTCTCTCTCTCTCTCTCTCTCTCTCTCATAACTAACAAACTTCCGGTCATTTGCGCAAATGTAAACATAGATTATACATACATACACACATTCATCCGTGACAGTATATAATGTATGTGTGTGTGTGTATGTGTGTGTTATCGATATATTTGTATCTAGTTGATGGGATCCCTTCGAGATTGGCAAAAAGGCTAGCTCTTTTTCTTCTGGAAGAAATCCTTCCCTTTGGTCAAAGGTCTCAGAGTCTGGCAATATACAATGGCTATGTCATAAAGCCTTAAGGAGTTTATTTGTAGAGAGACTAAACAGAATCGCATACACATAAAACAAGACTTCATGACTCAAGCCAAGTGCTGGTTTGGGCAAATTGTTTTGTAACCCCCATCAAAAGATCAACATTGAAATTATTGATTGGACGACCAAAACAAACATCGTTTTCATTAGGAGGAATAAGGGAGACAAATGAGACAGCGTTTATCAAATGCATAATTTTATTATTTTATCTCAGACAAAAAGGGAGACAGTGTGTTCTTCATTTCATAGTTGAAGTATTTGTATTCTTAGATGTATTTTTTGTACCCCAATACAAGGCAAACATTTGCAGAGTAGTTGAAGTGACACAACTCTAAGTCATTGGTTAATTTTTTACATTGATTTTTGTGTGTGATAATTGTGCGAAATTTCATCTTGATCCGAGATTTGGTGTCGGACGAAATAACGTTTTTATTTCTTAAACTGTTTGAAACTTGTAACTTTTTACCAGACAGACAGAGTGAGTTGAATGAGCTTTGTAAAAATGCCATCTTTAGGCGATATATCGCTAGCATACTTGGTTCCCTTGTTTAAATCCAAACCTGAAAAACGAGTCCACTCAGTTAGACCTATTGAAACGTTAGATCGTAACTCATCCAACGATCGCTCTTGTAGCTGACTGCAGTCACTAACAGAGGACTTTTGTCTTTTCTTTCAAATAGTTTGTATCTGGTATCATAAGCATAACTCTTTTAGTGTTGCCCCTATTTTGACGGACGAGTTACTAGATCTTGTGGCTACATCGTCCTTGATTCACAAATACACCAGATCTAGTGGCATCATCGTCCTTGATTCACAAATACACCAGATCTAGTGGCTACATCGTCCTTGATTCAAAAATACACCAGATCTAGTGGCATCATCGTCCTTGATTCACAAATACACCAGATCTAGTGGCTACATCGTCCTTGATTCACAAATACACCAGATATAGTGGCTACATCGTCCTTGATTCACAAATACTTCAGATCTAGTGGCTACATCGTCCTTCACAAATACACCAGATCTAGTGGCTACATCGTCCTTGATTCACAAATACACCAGATCTAGTGGCTACATCGTCCTTCACTAATACACATACACTAGATCTAGTGGCTACATTTTCCTTCAATCACACAAACACACTAGATCTAGTAGCTACATCGTCCTTAACATTTACACTAATTTACACACACATTAATTAATGTTTTTATTGCAGTTTTAGGTTCCAATGGTTAAATTTGGCCGTTTTGCAGGCGAGAGAAATGGCATTAAGACAGGACTAAAGCTAACACACACACACAGACACACACGCGCAGCTACGTCTGTACATTCTTTGAACTCAGTGTAAAGTACTTATGCGACTTGTTGACTATGTCTAAAAACAACCTATTGACTTCCCTTCAAATTTTGATTGCCAGATAGTATACATGCCAGTGAATAACTTAACAGAACTCACTATGTATGTGTGTGTGTGTGCTGTATAATTTGTGTGTATGTTAGGTATGTCATTCAAAGAATGTTATCGTGGAGGAAAACCTGAATGTATGTTTTTCTTTTCACTACATTGATCATCTTTGCTTACAGAAGTGTGTGTCTAGTTGTACATATACAAACTTCATGTTTCATGTCAATACTATGTCAAGTATGTTGCTGTCAAGTACTAAGTGACTGTCATTGTCTGGAACATTAACATTTCAGATTTGAGGGCAATGGAAGACTTCTATCATTTTTACAAACCTTATATCAACTCACTCTGTCTGTCTGGTAAAAAGTGTGTACACATCATTACTCCCACACCAATTCTCGGATGAAGTTGTAACTTCGCAACATTAGGGAGCGTCACTAGTAAAAGTAAAAAATGTCTAAATCACTTCAATATTCATTTCGATCTGAAAAAATTCAATGACCTTAACTGTTTAAAACTTACAAAGATTTGGATTCAACGTTTTATTTTAACATACTTAATTTTTTGTTGACCTTTTCTTAGCCCCCACAAGCTAAAGAATGTTAAAGCTACATAAGTCCAGCTAACATAAGACAATAGCACCAAGGCCATAAGTCCAGCTAACATAAGACAATAGCACCAAGGCCATAAGTCCAGCTAACATAAGACAATAGTACCAAGGCCATAAGTCCAGCTAACATAACACAATAGCACCAAGGCCATAAGTCCAGCTAACATAAGACAATAGCACCAAGGCCATAAGTCCAATTAACATAAGACAATAGCATGGAGGCCATAAGTCCAGCTAACATAAGACAATAGCATGGAGGCCATAAGTCCAGTTAACATAAGACAATAGCATGGAGGCCATAAGTCCGACTAACATAAGACAATAGCATGGAGGCCATAAGTCCAGTTAACATAAGACAATAGCACCAAGGCCATAAAGTCCAGCTAACATAAGACAATAGCATGGAGGCCATAAGTCCAGTTAACATAAGACAATAGCATGGAGGCCATAAGTCCAGTTAACATAAGACAATAGCATGGAGGCCATAAGTCCAGCTAACATAAGACAATAGCATGGTGGCCATAAGTCCAGTTAACATAAGACAATAGCACCAAGGCCATAAGTCCAGTTAACATAAGACAATAGCATGGAGGCCATAAGTCCAGTTAACATAAGACAATAGCACCAAGGCCATAAGTCCAGCTAACATAAGACAATAGCATGGAGGCCATAAAGTCCAGCTAACATAAGACAAAAGCATGGAGGCCATAAGTCCAGCTAACATAAGACAATAGCATGGAGGCCATAAGTCCAGCTAACATAAGACAATAGCACCAAGGCCATAAGTCCAGCTAACATAAGACAATAGCACGGAGGCCATAAGTTCAGCTAACATAAGACAATAGCACCAAGGCCATAAGTCCAGCTAACATAAGACAATAGCATGGAGGCCATAAGTCCAGCTAACATAAGACAATAGCACCAAGGCCATAAGTCCAGCTAACATAAGACAATAGCATGGAGGCCATAAGTCCAGTTAACATAAGACAATAGCATGGAGGCCATAAGTCCAGTTAACATAAGACAATAGCACCAAGGCCATAAGTCCAGCTAACATAAGACAATAGCATGGAGGCCATAAGTCCAGTTAACATAAGACAATAGCACCAAGGCCATAAGTCCAGTTAACATAAGACAATAGCATGGAGGCCATAAGTCCAGTTAACATAAGACAATAGCACCAAGGCCATAAGTCCAGCTAACATAAGACAATAGCATGGAGGCCATAAAGTCCAGCTAACATAAGACAAAAGCATAGAGGCCATAAGTCCAGCTAACATAAGACAATAGCATGGAGGCCATAAGTCCAGCTAACATAAGACAATAGCACGGAGGCCATAAGTCCAGCTAACATAAGACAATAGCACCAAGGCCATAAGTCCAGCTAACATAAGACAATAGCACGGAGGCCATAAGTTCAGCTAACATAAGACAATAGCATGGAAGCCATAAGTCCAGTTAACATAAGACAATAGCATGGAGGCCATAAGTCCAGCTAACATAAGACAATAGCACCAAGGCCATAAGTCCAGCTAACATAAGACAATAGCACGGAGGCCATAAGTTCAGCTAACATAAGACAATAGCATGGAGGCCATAAGTCCAGCTAACATAAGACAATAGCATGGAGGCCATAAGTCCAGTTAACATAAGACAATAGCATGGAGGCCATAAGTCCAGCTAACATAAGACAATAGCATGGAGGCCATAAGTTCAGCTAACATAAGACAATAGCATCGAAGCCATAAGTCCAGTTAACATAAGACAATAGCATGGAGGCCATAAGTCCAGCTAACATAAGACAATAGCATGGAGGCCATAAGTCCAGCTAACATAAGACAATAGCATGGAGGCCATAAGTCCAGCTTACATAAGACAATAGCACCAAGGCCATAAGTCCAGCTAACATAAGACAATAGACAATATATCTATTAGACAAATGTAGGCGATAGTCTTTATATTTTGTGTATTTCTAGTTGACACTTATTTGGGAAATTATATGAATATAATTTTGTTGCTTAGCAACGGATTTAAATCCAATTCAGAAATCGAAGCAAAAATTTTTTTTTCTGAAATAAAAACAACAACAACACGTCAAAGTTTGATATTTGATTAGAATTTTAATTGTTGGTTCCAAACATTCTCCTAGCGAGACAAAAAAGTGAAGTCGCGAAGGTTGTGAGTTTGGATTGATTTCAACCATCTCCAAAGGTCTATAGACTGTTGACCTACTTATCAAGGGAGCTCCACTGGACTGGAGATAGTGTTTGCAGAGCGCCTAAAGGAGAACGGAAACCTCCCAGAGATTCTGACCCACGCTGGATCACGACAGAGATTGGCGCATTCGAAAATTACCAAGTTGTTCTTTTCTTTTTTTTTCAATGGCTTTTTAGACAACACTTTAATCTTGATCATTCTATTTTTGTATTTATCTTTTAATTTATTAATTCATTTAAAACAAATCTCTTCTGTTATTAATTCTCAAATGATCAGTCTCTCTCATGATCGGTCTCTTTCATGATCAGTCTCTCTCATGATCGGTCTCTCTCATGATCAGTCTTTCTCATGATCGGTCTCTCTCATGATCAGTCTTTCTCATGATCGGTCTCTCTCATGATCAGTCTCTCTCATGATCGGTCTCTCTCATGATCAGTCTTTCTCATGATCGGTCTCTCTCATGATCAGTCTCTCTCATGATCAGTCTTTGTCATGATCAGTCTCTATCATGATCAGTCTCTCTCATGACCAGTCTCTCTCATGACCAGTCTTTGTCATGATCAGTCTCTCTCATGATCAGTCTCTCTGATGATCAGTATCTCTCATGATCAGTCTCTCTCATGACCAGTCTTTGTCATGATCAGTCTCTCTCATGATCAGTCTCTCTGATGATCAGTATCTCTCGTGATCAGTCTCTCTCATGATCAGTCTCTCTCATGGTCAGTCTCTCTAATGATCAGTCTCTCTCATGATCAGTCTCTCTAATGATCAGTCTCTCTCATGATAAGTCTCTCTAATCATATATTTTACTTTCCAGGGTTTTGCAATAAGTCTGGAATACGTTTCTCTCAAGGGGATGTAACACAAGACAACTGCAAGAAATGGTTCGTAGTTGTTATTATGATTATTATTATTAATAAACAAATGAACTTTTCCGGCCCTTTTACACTTCAGTGAGAGTATTTTGTGGCGTTATGGAAATGTATTTTAAATAGCCAGCTTTGAACTAAGTGAATTAAGTAGGATATAATGAATCGAGATGTATGTTAATTAGCTAACAAAGTATTTGAAAATTTGATTTTGCAGTATTTATGTCAGCATCGATCAAACTTTAAACAATGTACAAACATTTAGCAGACTCTGCAACACGAATTTCTTGGTGTTTTGTTGAACATTGTTTTGTACCAATAGCAAAACTTTAAAAAAAAAAAGATTAATTACGAGAAAATATTTTTGGTACATCCCATTCCTGTCTCGCCCACCCCCCCTTTCTAGGTATATACTTGTTCAAACCTCTAACCGCAAAGTAATCACTACGTAGCTCCAACACATCCAGATTTGTCCCTGTCAGTCACTCTGCGCTCTAGCGCTGTGTCACATTAACTTCTTGTGGATGTCAATAAAAAAAAACAACAAAATGTTCAACAGCTTGGTGTATGTGTTTCAGTACTTGTGAGTCTGTAGGAGGTGGCCGTCATGACTTGATATGCACAGACGATGTGTGTTTGATACGTCCAGAACTGATTCAAGAGATCAATGATGGACCTTACACGTAAGTTAAATCTACCATGCTTTCAAGTGGAAGGCCTAACGTGTAACACATTACTATTTGTGTATATTTGCACACTGGCGCAACAGTGCAGCACTGCTTGTGTTATGTAACCATAGACATAAATAAATATAGACTGGCCGAAGGAAGTAACTTCATGTAACTTGAAAACATGTATATCTATTGTATTCGGATTTCCGAATTATGAGAGATTGCATGATCTTCATTCTTATAGATTAAACAAAACTACACTACCTCCTTATTTACAATATATATAGGTGTGTAGCTGAAATAGATATGAACACTTAACTTTTATGCTGCTCATAAATGCTGTATAATAAAGTACACAAAATTGCAAGTCACAAATTTTCGTTTCATAAAACTCTTTAATCGGCTAGTCTATATTTATTTATGTCTGTGTATGTAACATATTACTATCTGTGTATATTTGCACACTGGCGCAACAGTGCAGCACCGCTTATGGTATGTAATAAATTACTATTTGTATATATTTGCACACGGGCGCAACAGTGGTATGTAATAAAGTATGTCTTCCCTCACCATCACTTCTCTTATTGCTCTGCTATATTACGTAGTGTCAGAAGTAACAATTATTATTTTTTTGACACTGCGTTTTGTTAAATTTCGTATCACATTTTTATATAATTTTCCCTGATTGTAGATCTAATTTATGTTTCTGTGCCACAAAATTTTTATTCCAACGAAGACTTCTGCGTTGAATTTCTAACTTTAAAAAAATTGAAGCGTATTCTTGTTTAAATACATGCATATTAATGATAATTTTATCATTTATCAAATAGGACAAAACAAAACTGTTTATAAGGTCTAGTTTATAAGGTCTAGTTTATAAGATCTAGTTTATAAGATCTAGTTTATAAGGTCTAGTTGATAAAGTCTAGTTGATAAGGTCTAGTTGATAAAGTCTAGTTGATAAGGTCTAGTTGATAAGGTCTAGTTTATAAAGTCTAGTTTATAGGCTTCTGTTCAGCAGTTATACATTTCTGTGATCTTACAAATGTTAAGGAACATAATATATAGATCTATAGAGGATCTCTTTCGTGATAGTGATCGAAGATGAGCACATTTCTCGTATCTTATGGTCTCGAAGATGAGCACATTTCTCATATCCTATGGACTCGAAGATGACTGAAAAGTCCAATCCTCGCTTTTAGAAAGCCGGCCGCATATATGGCATGGGTGGGTTAGGTCAGTTGCAGATAGGCCTGCATCTTCTCTTAGCTTTTTTTTTGGTTCGGCGCTCTTTCACCCTGGCAACTCTTCTCACAGCTTTACACCATGAGGAGCAATCGAGAGCTAGTGCTTCCCAGCCGTAAATCTAATGTAGGCATGAATCTTAAGTAAACTACAATTCCTGGTACTATTATATCGACCTAAAAGAACTGCAAGTAATTGGCTTTAGATTTTAAAATCCAAATTTAAGCACGAAGAAGGCTAAGTGACAATATGATCAAATTAAAGTTAAAGAGTTAAGTTCTCCTCTCAAATCATTCTATAAAGCAGATGATGTAAAGGCAATGCATTTCTTTGACCCACGGTTAACGAGGGTGTCATGTGGCCATCACAACGATCAATCGCATTTCCCCCCCCCCCCCCAATAGTGTGGACTTTTATAAGATCCTGACATAAAAAATCCCAGTCTTCAACAGGATTCGCACCTGGAACTCTCTGGTTCGGAAGCCAAGTGCTTGACCACTCAGCCAATGCGCCTGTCTAGATCTTGAGAGAGAGAGAGAGAGAGAGAAAGAGAGAAAGAGAGAGAGGGAGAGAGAGAGAGAGAGAAAGTGAGAGGAAGAGAGAGTTAAACCTAGATTTAGAAAGCTAAACCTAGATCTTATATGACCTAAGCTTAGATCTATTTCTCTAAATATAGTTCTAGAGAGCTAAACCTAGAACTAGTGTTAGCTAAACTTACAGCTAGTAATCTAGATCTTTACAGAAATTACATAGAGCTCCTATGAGTAAAACCTAGATCTTTGTGAACTAAACCCAGATCTAAAGTGAGCTCAATTACTTGTTAATGCCAACATTTAAACCAGAGAACAGGTTTGTACAGAAAGATCTTTTGTTCCAGATGGAAAGCGGGGAACTACTCCAACTTATGGGGGCTGACACTGGACGAGGGCGCTCGTTACAGGCTGGGCACTTTCCAACTTCGGGCAGACGTTGTCCGCATGAACCCCATCCGCGTCACACAGGAATCTCTGCCAGAGGCATTCGACGCCAGACAGAAATGGCCGAACATGCTCAGCCAAATTACTGACCAAGGAAACTGCGCTTCATCATGGGCCCATTCCACAGCAGGTAGGTCAGTTAGGTGTAGAGACATTTTAGGTCTTAGCAGGGACTCAACTTAAAATTTATACTGGAAAAAAAAAGGAAAGAGGCGAAACAAAAGGGGATATGATACATCAAATAAAGGTTAGGGTCTCTAAAGCGAAACTTACATTTGGCCAAGCTTTTTTTCCCCTCCCATGTCAGGATCTAAATACTAATTGCTTTAGATTATTTTAACACAGATTTTGAGTGTTGCAGCATGGCGTTGTAGTGATGGGTGTCTTTATTGAAATTTCCAAAAATACTTAGTTACCATTTTTTATAAATAGTACTTGTGTTTCAGTCACCTTTTTAAAGAAAGTACCAAGAGAAACATGTCTGTGTAGAAACATGTCTGTGTAGAAACATGTCTGTGTAGAAACATGTCTGTGTAGAAACATGTCTGTGTATAGACTTGTATATAGACTTGTCTCTGTTTAGTCTGTGTAGAAACATGTCTGTGTATAGACTTGTATAGACTTGTCTCTGTTTAGTCTGTGTATAGACTTGTCTCTGTTTAGTCTGTGTATAGACTTGTCTCTGTTTAGTCTGAGTAGAAATATGTCTGTGTATAGACTTGTCTCTGTTTAGTCTGTGTAGAAACATGTCTGTGTATAGACTTGTATAGACTTGTCTCTGTTTAGTCTGAGTAGAAACATGTCTGTGTATAGACTTGTATAAACTTGTCTCTGTTTAGTCTGTGTATAGACTTGAATAGACTTGTCTCTGTTTAGTCTGTGTATAGACTTGTATAGACTTGTCTCTGTTTAGTCTGTGTATAGACTTGTATAGACTTGTCTCTGTTTAGTCTGTGTATAGACTTGTCTCTGTTTAGTCTGTGTATAGACTTGTATAGACTTGTCTCTGTTTAGTCTGTGTATAGACTTGTATAGACTTGTCTCTGTTTAGTCTGTGTATAGACTTGTGTAGATTTGTCTCTGTTTAGTCTGTGTATAGACTTGTCTCTGTTTAGTCTGTGTATATACTTGTGTAGACTTATCTCTGTTTAGTCTGTGTATAGACTTGTGTAGACTTGTCTCTGTTTAGTCTGTGTATAGACTTGTCTCTGTTTAGTCTGTGTATAGACTTGTATAAACTTGTCTCTGTTTAGTCTGTGTATAGACTTGTGTAGACTTGTCTCTGTTTAGTCTGTGTATAGACTTGTCTCTGTTTAGTCTGTGTATATACTTGTATAGACTTGTCTCTGTTTAGTCTGTGTATATACTTGTGTAGACTTGTCTCTGTTTAGTCTGTGTATAGACTTGTCTCTGTTTAGTCTGTGTATAGACTTGTATAGACTTGTCTCTGTTTAGTCTGTGTATAGACTTGTCTCTGTTTAGTCTGTGTATAGACTTGTGTAGACTTGTCTCTGTTTAGTCTGTGTATAGACTTGTGTAGACTTGTCTCTGTTTAGTCTGTGTATAGACTTGTCTCTGTTTAGTCTGTGTATAGACTTGTATAGACTTGTCTCTGTTTAGTCTGTGTATTAACATGTTTGTAATTGAACCTGTCTGTGTTTATGACCGTGTCTGTAAATAAACATGTTTAGAATTTACTATCTGAACTCTGAAAGTTTAACAGCTAAATGCTAAATAAGTAATTTTAAGTGCTTAATTCGGATAGTCTAATTTGTCTTTGTTTAGCCAGATCTTCATGTTATGTAATACATTGTATTTAAAATTTCTTCATTCTGATAATCTAATAAAATGTTCTAATTGTCTAGCTCTGGATTCAAATAGATTTATGATAAATTATGTTCTAATTGTCTAGCCCTAGCTTCGGACAGATTAAACATCCAAAGTGATGGTGCCCTCAATGATGTTCTATCAACACAACATCTGCTGTCATGTAACAGTGATGACCAGTATGCTTGTGCTGGTGGATCCCTAGACAGGGCTTGGTGGTTTCTCAGGAAAAATGGGTATGTGCATCTACTCAAACAGTTTGTGTATCTGTTAAAACATTCTGTGACACCACTGTCTTAATTTCGTTCAAAAAGTCTTTAATTTGTTTTTATTTTTTAATTGAATAAAATATTTAAAAGATTGAAACTGATTGAAAACTGGAAATCAAGTAGGTTCAGTAGGTCCTGAAGGTCACATTTGATAACACTTTGAAATATTAAAGATGATAATTTCAGAGGTATTTAATTTTAAAAAATGATATCAGGATATATTTTGTATCAACATTTTTTTTTTGCTTTCACCAAGTTTGTGATTGAACAAAAGAAGCAACAACACATTAGTTTACATGTATTTTTACCTCTTCAAGTGATCTTTTTTTTTTTGATAATTATTTTCATAACTTTTCTGTCAAATTAAAAGCCAAAGTACATACTAAAAAAAAACTTAGAGCAGACACCGTTTAAAAACTAAGTTAAACACCTTTAGAAAACTAAGTTAAACACCTTTAAAAATTAAGTTAAACACCGTTAAAAAACTAAGTCACAAACGTTTAAAAAACTAAGTGACATGTATCAATGCTCTGTCTATAGTAGAGATTTCATATTCTTTGGCATACGCTTCTAACACTCATTAAAAAGGTAAAAATCTATCTATTAAATTAATTTTTACTTTTTCAAATGCTGTCAGCTCTATGTGTGTGCTATTTATTTGATTCTAACATTATCTCCTTCTGCAGTGTAGTCAGCGACAAATGTTACCCCTACACAGCCACACGGTACAATGAAAGCATCCAGTGTCTGATACCAACATACATCAAAGATGCTGATTGCCCGAGCAAAATCGCATTCAAACGAGGGAAAAGATTTAAAGCAGCACCTCCTTACAGGATTCGACCATCTGTAAGTCTTGTCCTTACCACCAGCATTGGTTTAAGTCAAACATTGATCCTTTAGGGTTCTTCTAGTCACAACTAGTCCATCGTGTTTTGAAGTCCCATAGACTTGAGTTCAGGACCTAAACCCCTGAGCCCAGCTTTGAACCACGTTCAGCAAGAAGTCACGACATAAAGCTGGACATTTCCCGTAATACTTGTCTTTTTCACACTGACTCTATCATGGTCTAGATGTCATCAATTTAACAATTGAAAAACTTTTTTTTACCACAAAGCACAAGTGCAGCTATAGCCGTCAAAGTAACAAATAACTACAAAATACAAAATATATAATTTATTAAACCAATGTAGACATAATTTTATTTGTCTTTTATTTGCATTGAAATATGTTCCAACTATTACAATGATAAATTCTTATTGTTCATCGTCAAACTAGTATAAAACATTCTATTCTAAAATAAGACATCAATCCACTAATAATATGTTTCTGTTTCTTTGTCTACCAGGAAATAGAAATTATGAAAGAAATTATGAACAATGGACCGGTCCAAGGTAAAGTTCACCATACTCCATACGTCTGCTAGTGTCTGCAGACACTCATAGTCTGTTGTCATTAATAAAAAGTGCATTATTCTTTAGTTTCTGTATGGAGTTTATGTGTTGAAAAGTCATTGCTAGTCATTTACACATTCAGCTGTTTCTTTTGTATCATTAACTATCTAATTTACACATTCAGCTGTTTCATTTGTATCATTAACTATCTAATTTACACATTCAGCTGTTTCATTTGTATCATAAACCATCAAATTTACACATTCAGCTGTTTCATTTGTATCATTTACCATCAAATTTACACATTGAGCTGTTTTTTTTATATCATTAACTTTCTAATTTACACATTCAGCTGTTTCATTTGTATCATTAACCATCAAATGTACACATTCAGCTGTTTCTTTTGTATCATTAACCATCTAATTTACACATTCAGCTTTTTCTAGTGTGGTTAAATTGTTATTATTTGTTTATGTTTGTGTAATGTCGTGAGAATGTGTTCACAACATTGATTTAGTGTGCTACTGTCCAGGTCTCTTTCGTCAGTTCATGTGTCGTTCTAGTTTAATAAATCCTTGTTTTAGGTTACTCTTTAGTGTTTCTATATTTCTTATTACATATTGTATCATTAAGCATCTAATTTACACATACAGCTATTTCCTTTGTACATTCGCAGCTATTCTTCAAGTCCGTGAAGACTTCTTCATGTATCGCAGTGGTGTCTACAAATACAGCAATTTGATTCGCAAGCGCAGAGAGCCAGAGAGCCACCTAAAGTCTGGTTATCACTCTGTCAGAATTATTGGGTACGGTGTAGCAGATTTATAAGAAACTAGTCGACCGGCGGTGTAGCAGATTTATAAGAAACTAGTCGACCGGCGGTGTAGCAGATTTATAAGAAACTAGTCGACCAGCGGTGTAGCAGATTTATAAGAAACTAGTCGACCGGCGGTGTAGCAGATTTATAAGAAACTAGTCGACCGGCGGTGTAGCAGATTTATAAGAAACTAGTCGACCGGCGGTGTAGCAGATTTATAAGAAACTAGTCGACCGGCGGTGTAGCAGATTTATAAGAAACTAGTCGACCGGCGGTGTAGCAGATTTATAAGAAACTAGTCGACCGGCGGTGTAGCAGATTTATAAGAAACTAGTCGAACGGCGGTGTAGCAGATTTATAAGAAACTAGTCGACCGGCGGTGTAGCAGATTTATAAGAAACTAGTCGACCGGCGGTGTAGCAGATTTATAAGCACTACATGTTCTTTTTCCATCAGACATAATGATGGTTTGGATAGAAATAGTTTTACCATTCTTTCGTGATAACTGTAGAACACATTATCACTGAACTCTCGAATAAATAGATCAATAAAGGAAATAGCCTTTGCATACATAATGTTCTAAAAAAGTAAAAAAGTTCCCCTTTTAGACCTTACGATCTAGAGGGCAGATGATGTTAAGATCATTCGTTTCTTTGGCCACGGGTTAACGAGCTTGTTGTCATGTGGCCAGCACAATGACCAACTGCCTTTACTTTCCCCAACTTAAGTTAGGTACCTAAAAGAGTTAGATGAACTCAGTGGCAAGCTTAAAAATTCTGAAATTTAAAACCCCAGTCTATACCAAGTTTCAAACCCAAGACCCCAGGTCCAGAAGCAAAGCGCTTAACCATTCAGCCACTGCGCCCCCTATGTTCTAAAAGCCTATCATAAAAAGTCAAAGGTTAAAAAAAATATGTAATATTACTCCACTATTGAATAGATCAATCTTAATTCTCGTTCATCTCTTTGTATGTAGGTGGGGTCTAGAACGAACACCAAGTGGGAAGGATGTCAAATACTGGGTAAGTACATGAGTGACTTATCAGTCACATAGTTTTAACAATACTGTTTTTAGATATTGTTTTTTAACTACCCAGTGCATATTAATTGTATTTGACTATGTTTAGTGCGAAACAAGAAAGTAAATTTGTCCCAAGTATACCTTTTTTTGTTGATTTAGCTATTGGGCAGAATGTGGCATGACATTGATAGGTGGCCTCCAAGAATCTCAGAAAAGGGTTCCTTTAAAAATTGGTTGTTGTTTTTAAGCTAATACCTTAAATGTCACCGTGTGATTTATTTGATAAACACTTTTATTATTACAAAGATTATAACAACTCTGTCTGTTTGTCTGTCTGTCTGGCAAAAGTTTGAACACATTCTTTCTCCCACACCTATTCCCAGATCAAGCTGAAATTTTGCACAATTAATATTATAGACAATTCATGAATCAATTAAAAAAAACTATTAATCTATTAATCTATTAATTACTGGATATCAATTATTTTGTTTGATACAAACAAGGGAAATTTATCCTTCAGTATTCACTGATATGGTTAAATATGTCCCATTCTCGGACCAAGATAAAACTTAAAAACAATTATTTATTGTATCTAACAAAACATGAATCAATTAAAAAATTAACCAATTAGTCAATTAATTATTAGTAATACATTTTTTTTATTGAAAAAGGGAAATAACGTCTATATTCTTTTAAGATATAGTTGTAACTGCAGAGTTCTTCCCCTTATATAAGCTTTGTATTTAAAAAAAAATTATACTCACATTTATTATATGCAGTGAACGTCTGTCCTAGTCAATAACTCAATGTGTACTTTATGTCATCGACATGTCTGATACGTTGCTACAAGATACGGGGAGCTACAGAGAACGTGAACACACTTAAACTGATCTGATGGTTTCTAGGAATATCATGCTATCAATTTCATGTATAGTTTCAGTTTAGGGGACAAACAGGGACGATAACATTTTGAAGTTAAAAACAATAACACAACACTAGTTTTATGTACCACTTTTTCTTTATGCTGCAGATTTGTGCCAACTCCTGGGGTCCACAGTGGGGCGAGGACGGTTACTTCAGAATTGAGAGAGGCACAGACGAAAGTTCCATTGAGAGCGCCGTGATTGGCGTGTTGGGGACAGTGTCTGGAGACGAACAGCTGCGACTGATCCTGGAGGCAAACAAAAGAAAAAGGCAAATATAAGATAAGATAAGATAATGTGATTGGTCCAAACTAATGGAAATTCACTTAGACCACAATTATCCACCTCATCATTACCACTAAAACAATAACAACACACACACGATAAAGAATAAGACCTACACACAGCCAACGCTTGACAGATGGAGTTCCTATATGTACTTCTTAGTGGCCACGTACAGCACAATGAAAGTAAAGTCAAGGAGTTCTTACATTGTTCTGTTAAGGTCTCCATGTGCTGTACTGGGGGCTATTGTCTTTTAGAATGTTTGCATGACTTCATAAATACTTATGCCCTTTATGAACTTGATTAGATCAGCTTCTAAGTAAGGGAACAATGCATACAAAATACTAGTCTGTATTTTTTGTTTCAAATGGCATTTCTACAGAGAGGCTGACATAGCGATAATCTTTAATCTGAACAAGTCACGAAGGCTGTCATCTGTATTATATTTACAAAAAAATATAAGCAAAACTTAGATAATATATCAATAAACTGAAAGCAGCATTAAATTTTATAAACTACTCAGTTATCGGTACAGTACGCTATTTTTTTTCTTAAAGCCAAATTAATTTTGTTCTTTTTTTTTTTTACATTGAACAATTATAACGGTAAAACTAGAATTGTCCTTACGTCGCTAACGGGCTAGTAATTCTTTTCTCAGTGATAAACATGAACTATTAAATTTCCAGGAGAGATCCGTGTCCAGATACCAACCTCCACCTTTCAGGTTCCATTAAGTTCTGACTTGAATAGAGGTGTTGTAATAATCAGCTCACAAAGTCTTTAATCATTGTTTGTATTTAGATAAATCACATCAAAGTTAGCAAGGATTGACTGGAAACTGAACTCTCTATTTTACTTTGGACAATTTTCAGGGCTGGCCGGGGAAGACGTTACCTAAGAAACTTGAAGAAACCTCTCCGAAACAAATCGGAAAAGCTCGGTAAATCTCGGAGCCGACGCCACAACATCAATAAGATAGAGAGTTACAATAACGACGACTTCACTACTGGAAAGAAATTCCATTTTTACAAACCAAAGAGTCGAAAAGCAAAGACCAGGCCAAGAAAGAAGGGAAAAAATCGCAAATTAATTCTCATTAATGAAAAGAAAAATTAGAAAAACTAAATGGCTTTTCCTTTTACTTTTTTAAGGTGCAATTTCATTTTAAACAAATATTATTGAATGTAATAAGTTTTAAAAATCTTTTATCAAATGTAATCATGGTGTGAAAAAATGTATGTGTGTGACATGTAGATGTCATTCAACAACTATACAAGTTCATTGTAATCTGAAGAGAGCAAGTTTCTTAACATGGATACCACTTCTCTGTTTATGCATAGAATGAAGTTGATATTATATGTTGCAATCCTTTTGTCTACATTCGTTCAATTCCTTAAACCCCCATTATAGAGATTTTCACATTTGCAGTGTTCAAAGAGACTCTCACATGAGTTCAAAGACTCTCACATGAGTTCAAAGACTCTCACGTGTGTGAAAGACTCTCTCACATATGAACAAAGAGTCTCACGTCTGTTCAGAGACTCACTAGTGCTGGGTTCAGCAGGGGTGTCCTCTGTTTTTGACTGTCATGAGCATTGAGCTGTGGTATGTTGTATATTTATTTGACATTATGTATACAATGACTGTTATGTAATATATTCATATAGAATTCTTTCACTGAAGGCATAACTTACATGCTATACAGAAATGTATTTATAAATATATCTGACATTGACATTTTTTGACAATCAAATATTGTTGAATAAACTTTTTTTTTAACAGCACTATGAGAAAAGACCTTTTGTAATAGATTACATGCTTTCATCCTTAAGCAAAGAAGTTAATTACGTCCTACAACCTAAAGAGGTAAATACTTTGAAAAGTTAAGAATATGTAACACACCTGTGTATTGATCTTTTCATAAATAATCAAGTCTTAGGATCATCTACGGGCACGACATGGCCTAAATTGTGACGATGTGTCTAAACTGAAAACTCAAACCCTATAACAGTCTACACAGTCTTTACACAGTCTACACAGTCTTTACACAGTCTACACAGTCTTTACACAGTCTACACAGTCTACACACCCTTTGTCAATCGAACTTTTGTAGCATTCATTATTTTGAATCGCATTCCATTTGTTGCATAGCAGTTGATTCAATTGATTGTGTCAACTCTTCAATTGCGATCTGGTCTATGGTCTCGTGTGTTCCTGTACATCCTGAGTCAGTCAACAAGCAACTACATGTAATGACAGACAAAACATTAGAGCCAATTAGAAAGGAATCTCTGCACATGTTCATTGTTTTCTTAATCCCGTAAGAGATACAGAAGTTAGACAGTTTCAGAATATGATATGCTTTTATTATAATGGCATTTTCAAATTTGTTGTATTTATGTTTTAAACTAACAATAGGTCTAGACATGAAAAGAATTGTATCCCTTTAGAATAGGAATTTTAATCCCATACTAGGTCCATATTGTATGACCAGGGCTTTTTTGTGTGATGGTATGCACCTGCATCTTTTTTTTATTTGTGGAAAAAATGATAACTTTTCTTGTATTTTAACGTTTATTATTAATTTATTAGTTGTTAAAAGTTAGGCAATCCATTACTGAGAACCTGCACCTATTTTTTTTACAAAAATGCATTGTGTATGAGTACATCTTAATTAACACAAGGATTGATCAATGTAATTGTTTTTTGTTGCTGTTATTAGATTGAACTTGTTTTAACATTTATATGATATATTCTCGCGAGTGTTTTTGAAGAAATCAATGCTTTACAGTGTCCTAGCTAGGAATTGGTCATCATTTGAGAGCCTGGGGCGGGCTTAACCTCTTTAGGGTCCCCTGCATTTTGACATCTCATGACATAAGATAATAGTGTAATATTCAATGTCAAAAAAATGCGAACACTCATTTGGAGGCCCCTCGTAGGTGGGGGCCCGGGGGAGGATTTTCTAACTCTTAACTCATCCCTCACCATAGGTACGCCACTGATGATTTACTAGATCTACTACTAGTACTACTACTAGTGTTAAGTAGCTGAACATATGTTTTAGATTTTGTAGCGTAGTAGTACGAGGGTTAATAAATGTGTAATTTTGGTCTAATTACTTCCAAGAATCTACTCCTCACACTCGAAATTGTTTGATGTTGTCTCAAGTTTTACGCCAACATTCACGCATCGATTAGTGCCACTGTTACTGTAAACCCAACCTAACAATTTCATTGAGCCACACCTCAATATTATAATCCCATCAATGGCGTCTTTTGTTTAAACCAGTGATTCCCAAAGTGGTCTATATAGACCCCCAGGGGTCTACGAAGACTTCCAAGGGGTCTACGAAAGCGAAAAAAGAAATTCGGGGTCTATGAGATGTCCATGGGGGGTCTAGGATAAAAGATTTCATTTAACCAGGTCTTGACTTTAATTTTTACATCCCATTAATGTCATTATTTCATACACTAATATATGATTTGTATTTTGTACTTTTGTTAATCCTTTAAATAGTTATTCTGCTATGGAAACAAAAAAACGTGTGTCTATAATTTCACTACTGATTGAAACAGTTTTCATCTTGTCTACATGTCATTCATATTGAACAATAAGAAATGTAGATCATACAGCGTTGATTATTTAAAATTGGAATTCCTTCCTTCCTTGTCAAACAAGCGATCGCCAAGTGCCTTTCTTATGACAAAGTGAAACCAAAGCCCCCCTGACATAATAGATACAGATTTGAAAAACTTTTGAACACTCAAAGATAAAGTTCAGAATAGACCCACACAATCTTTCTTCGACATCATATAGAGAAAATTATGGTTCATGAGCGTCTTACAATATCTCTTTATTTATAACAAAATACGGAAAGCATTGATTGTACCAGCCTTTGTAGTTTTAAAAACTGTTTTACACAAACCTACAACTGATATTAATAAAAGAATTTCTTTAAGCAACACTACAGTTCAAAGACAGATCGGTTGTGTGAGTTATAAAATTAAAAGCTTCTTATGTAATTCTTTGCAAACGAGTTTGGGATCAGAGGCGTGGCAGTCTCTGAAAGGGTGTAGCGCTATGTGATACAAACTGCCAAAGGGTCGCCGGCTCCTTTTTTCCCTCAGGCTTGTGTTTATGTTGCTCGGCAGCAGAGGTTTGAATTCAGTTTTCCATTTGTTAGGTAGGTAACAAGCCAGGGGTAATGAGACCTACCTGCTCGAAGCTTACTGGTTTAGGTCACAGTTACTCGCCTTCGCTAATTCTATTAGTGAAAACAGTTCCGCTGACACAATATTTGAGCCTAACTGCACTTTATGAAAATTTTACAATTAATTAATTGATTAATATTTAATTTTTGAATAACTACTTCACTGAACAACTAATTCCTATATGAAACATAATATCCTGTAAAAACAGATGATAAATCCGAAAAAAAACAACAAAAAAACATTGCTAGTATATTTGGTGATTCCAGCAATACACATTGTTATTTTAATTGGTTTAAATTTGAATTTTATCAATACAAAAATTTGAATTGTATGACTAAAAAGATAGAGCTCTATAACATTTTTACTCTTTAACTCACTACAGTTAGAAATTAGTTTTAAAAAAATATTAATGAATTTTTAAAAATTTGCAAGTTAAGCAGGGGGTCTACCGAAAAGCAATAAACATGGCTAGGGGTCTACGATACAAAAAAGTTTGGGAACCACTGGTTTAAACGAACGTATTTCTAGGAACACTTTGACTCACCAGAGACCGGGATGGTCAGGAGCTCTGTATACCGAGGGCTTTCCCCAGTTAACGAAACCCTGTCCCGGTGACCCGGTGAACTCATTTAGTTTAGACTATTCAAACTCATTAATTAACTGGGGACCATCAACTCAACGGTCTGTCTAATACATTTACAAAACAGACCTATATAAATATCCTAACTGGCCACGTTTTATGATAGGCATCCTAGCGATTTTTGCCATAGATTTAGACAAGGACATAAGAGTGAATGTTGATAGTCTTCATGAAGTTTTTTTTTTCATAATTTTAGTTTTCCATAAATAAATAATAGCAAAGATCACATTCTTCAATGACCGAGGCCACAGACATATTTGGTCTTGTCATTGTTGTTACCATTTTCATATCAATAACCTTTGTTCCTTGGGTTGAGATTTAAATTTTAATTGAGCAATATGGGCAATGTATGTCATGTGTACACTCAAACCTTCATTGACATGTATGTCATGTGTACACTCAAACCTTCATTGACATGTAGACTTAGATGTATAGTTCAACGTATATCTGGTTTCAATACATATTTCATACAATTATTTCCCTTTTTCTTTATTTATTTTTTAATATTATCTCCCTTCGTATGCTTACCTGTTTGTATTTCTCCCTATATGATAGTTCAAAATTTAATAAAGAAACCACGAAGAGAATCTTATAATATTCTTAAAGTGTAGAATTATTTTTTGTATTCTTTAGTTTTTATAAAGTTAGAAATAAATTTTAAAACAAAAACGAAACAAGCGTGTAAGTCTCATTAGTTCTTATTAGTTCTCATTATGTCTCTATTTTGCTTCTGATAAATTTTTTTTTTGAAACTGCTAAAAATATTTTGGGTCAATATCAATAACATAAAATTCACACATATGACATAAACTCAATGAATCTTGACTGGCGGCATTTCAGATTTTGTCTGGTCTATTTCAGGCCAAAAACTCTCGCTCATAAGCCACCCGCAGTGTAGTGTCAAGCAAGTCCATTCTTTCAAAAAGTCTGAAATCTTTTCTTTTGGTTCCGCTTTCTTTATGTCCCCCTTTAAGTTACTCTTCAAAATATTGGAGACAAGTATTGACTCAAAGTGTAGTCAAAATGAATCAGAACCCCCCACAGCAGATGTCGCTTTAAAGCAGGGGTTCTCAACCTGTGGGTCTCGACCCCTTGTGGGGTCGATGGACTATTTTCCAGGGGTCGCCTAAGACCATCGATAAATGGATTGTTTTTAGCCAATTCTTCTATTGCTGTGCAAATGTGGGTGGGTGGGGGGTCGCGGAAGGGTGGGGGGGGGTTGTAAAAAGGGGTCGCCGAGCTTAAAATGTTGAGAACCGCTGCTCTAAAGTATCCTTTTGAAATTTTGCCTCTATTGAATGAATACTTCTTCGTCCATATTGTACAATAAAACTCCAATACAGCAAAAGAAAAATGAAAAGAAACTAAAGGGGCTGGCTTGGACAGACAATGCCGAGAACAGCAGACAACAAGGCAGGCTCTTGACTGAGGCCTACAAGGGAAGATAAATGTTGAAAGTCCAAACAAACGAAGATGGCAGAATGGACATGGACACAGCTGAGGGCAATGAACCATAACGGAGTCCTATGGCGAACTTCGCGAAGTACTGTTGCTCCACTAGAGGCTAAAAGGGTTAAGTCAAGTAAGTCATAACAATAAAACAATAGTAGAAAGAACTTTCAGATTCATGGACTAAATGAGAATACCTGACTAAGCTACATATACAGGAAACAATTGACTAAGCTACATATACAGGAAACAATTGACTAAGCTACATATACAGGAAAACAATGAGGAGAGTTATTGCAAAAAAAAAACAACAACAAGATTACAAAGAGCGTTTGTGTTGCCACACAAACTCAGAGGCGGCCCCCGTGGGAGACGGATCACTGTCGGATCCGCATATTCGCTGGTCGACTGAGGATGGCATTGAGCAGGGTATGAAACCGAGACCGTAGAGATAATCAGTTCTGCGCGCTAACCGCACGACCAGACATTGCTCTCAATCTAATGACAAACTAATAGCCTACTATTGATAATATACCTACACATTACGGAACGACAACTACCGGATATGTACAATATGTCAGAAGAGCGATTTTAGATAATCTTTTGGTATTGAGCATTTTCATTTAGGCCTAAATGGAACTAGAATGAGGATGTAGATCTACCTAAATTAAACAAATAATTTAGCACTCTCAATATCTATATCTACTAGATCTAGATCTAAAATATATATTTGGGATAATGTAGATGTAATTTAGATAAGATTTATATTTTAAAAAAACACGAGATAATCAATTAATAGACTATTTGCAAATCTAAATATTAAAATAGTAGATTAGTTTTAGTATTTTATAACATTGCAATATTGACATATTGACAATCTAGACTTTAGAAAAAAAATCTACAATTTAAGCCTAGAAATAAAAATTATAGATCTTGATCTAGTCTAAATCATGGCTGTCTGGTAGTGCGGCTTGCGCACTGGACTGTCGTTTGGATACATCGATGGTCCCAGGTTCAAACCCTGCCCGCTCCCATCCACCGTCGTCCTACGGGAGGTTTGGACTAAAACTCTGAAGGAACATCCGATACATGTAAAACAACAAACATTCTAAACTAGACCAAGAAATTCTAGATCTAGATTCTATAATGATTTTAATTAGAACTTAAATCTAAATCTAGTTTTAAAAATCTAGCTCTAGTGTAAGAAAAAAAATCTAGATCTAGTGTAAAAAATCTAGCTCTAGTGTAAAAAAAAATCTAGATCTAGTGTAAAAAATCTAGTTTAGAGTCACATTACGAGGTTTAATAAACATTACTATACCGAGTTGTTTTAGCATTTAAAGAATTTATTCCATATGACGTCAAAGGAAAAAAATCCACTACGTCACACGGTCTAGTTAGACTAAAAAATATCATCTATACGAGCAGCTTGTTGAGGGTTCATAGACATTGCTGCACCGAGAGATTTCTTTTAGCATTTCATTCAAAGAATAACTTCATATGACGTCAAAGGAAAAAAATTCCATTACGTCACACGTCCTAGTTAAACTAAAAAATGTCATCAATACGAGCAGCTTCTCGAGGGATCATAGACATTGGTGCACCGAGTTTGTTCTTTTAGCATTTCATTTGATGGGCTAGTTAGACTTAATATATATATCAATATATATATAAAAGGATTAAAGACGCTTTTTTTTGTTTTGTCTGTCAGTTTGTCTGTCCGTTATGTTAATAGCGAGGATAAAAAAAACTAAAAGCTATTGAAAATCTGATTAAAATTGATTTCCCTTCCGAAACATCGCATTAGTTTTAAGTTTCTATTATAGCTTGTTCCGGATGTTTATATATTTATAGTGAGAAAGAAAAAGAAATCCAGATTAATCAAATGCCGTTAATTAAATTTCTGGGATGGTCTGTTATGAAAATTAGATGTACCATACCCTTATGGAGATTTTATCAAACCATACTTTGGTGTTAGGAAGTTGTTTTCCTTAAAAATCAGAGCATAATATTAACGATAATTAGATATTCTAACGTTTTAGATAGAAAGTTAAATGTAGTGTAAGAGGGAAGTGCGATTTTACATAAATAGAGTTAAACTATTTTTCATGTTTCGGCAAGAAAATTAACTGTAAAATAAGTCTAAAAATTGATTTTCAATAATTGTTTCTAGTAAATTACTTTCTTATTTTGAAATCCTGAATAACCTATTGTCGATATTTTTGAAAAAAATATAATTATTTGACATAAATTTGTTTTTTTTATAAAACAATATCCGGAACAACTTTATAGTTAATGAGATATAAATCAGTATAGATATTTTTATTTAGCATTTATATGCTATTTACTTTAAAAAACCGGAACAATATATTAAAGATCATGTGTTTCTTGCAACGTTTAAGCATGGAAATAAAATCTACTATAACTCAGAAGAGCAAACAAATATTCATCGGCATTGATTTGTTTTTCACAAAACATCCGGAACAATCTATTATAGATACTTTAAACTATTGCAATATTTCTGAATAAAAAAAATTAAAGGTTAAATCAGATTTTCAATAGTCTCTAGTGTTATTTGTTAATCTAATCGTGACGGACAGACCGACTAACAGACAAAACGCACAAAAATAAGCTTCTTTTATTCGGATGGGGGCACTAAACAAAAAAAAAAATAAAATCTGATTTTTTAAAAAGTTTAAGGAATTGGTTTAGCACCTGATCGTATTGCGACGTTACGCTACTGCACGAAAGTCGCTACTTAAAAAGTCCATTTTAAAAAATGTGCATGATATTTACATACAAAATGCATTATTAGCCTTTATAAACAAACAAAAATGTTTTCTTTTAATTTTAGCAGCTAGTTAACCAGAAAAAAACATCTTTAAGTATTATTTATTATTGTTGTGAACATTTCCTCAACATTTTATAAATATATTTGACTTAGTGATACTGAACAAAAAAAAAAGTTATTTTCTAAGGAGGTTAAAAGGGGGGAGGGGGAGCCTATTAAACCAAGAACAGCAACAAGAAACATCTTTGTATTTGTCAGTAAAATCAATAGTGAAAACACCAAGTGAATGAAGCCTAAACAGAGTCAGTGAAAGAGATTATTTGGTGACGTCATCAGCGGACATTACAACTGCCAGAGTAACATTCAGGGAGGGAGGGGGGGGGGGAGATGGTGAGGCGTGGGGAGTGTTTACAAAAAGCACAAAGGGAATGGTGTTAGGTAGTCTTTCAGTCTTTACATCGTACCGAGAGGTAAACAGAAACAGATCAGAGAAAGAGATTATGTTTTACAGTTTGAGCTATTGAAATGCTTTAGGCTATAATTAAAGATTGTGAGTCAAACTGCGAATTCTAGGCCAGGGTGTGCTGATCACAGTGAGACTTAACTAATCAAACTGACAGTAGAGTTTTTTATGTATATTCGACTACCAATGAGTCAACTTCTTCTAATGTAAGTGTACCAGGTACCAGGACATGAAGACAAATGAGTCAACTTCTTCTAATGTAAGTGTACCAGGTACCAGGACATGAAGACAAATGAGTCAACTTCTTCTAATGTAAGTGTACCAGGTACCAGGAAATGAAGACAGATGAGTCAACTTCTTCTAATGTAAGTGTACCAGGTACCAGGAAATGAAGACAGATGAGTCAACTTCTTCTAATGTAAGTGTACCAGGTACCATGAAATGAAGACAGATGAGTCAACTTCTTCTAATGTAAGTGTACCAGGTACCAGGAAATGAAGACAAAAGGGTTAACTTCTTCTAATGTAAGTGTATTAGGTACCAGGAAATGAAGACAAAAGGGTTAACTTCTTCTAATGTAAGTGTACCAGGTACCAGGAAATGAAGACAAATGAGTCAACTTCTTCTAATGTAAGTGTACCAGGTACCAGGAAATGAAGACAAATGAGTTAACTTCTTCTAATGTAAGTGTACCAGGTACCAGGAAATGAAGACAAATGAGTTAACTTCTTCTAATGTAAGTGTACCAGGTACCAGGAAATGAAGACAAATGAGTAAACGACAGTATGCCCAAACCTCATATTTGTTTTCTAATCCGATTATATGTTGTTCTTTTTAAAACGGCCACACTTTAACATAACAAATCTGTTGGCTTATTACCATGGTGTCCACCAAAAAGTAAAAATCTCTTCTCTTTTCCTGTTAGATTCTAAATTCTGAGTTCACTTTTAGTTTCTTTGGCTCTCCCATTTCATAAGTCTACAAATGTTCAATGTTTTGTTCCCAATCCATCAGAGAAAAAGTCAGGGGCATTAACGTAGCTCAAGAAAAGGGAGGGCATTTTTTGTAGTATCGTAACGTCTTGGGCCGGATCTGGTTTGCGGATCGTATTTTGGGCATCACTGAGTGAACCTCTTCTAATGTATGAGTACCAGTGTAATGGAGTGTGTGTCTGTGCGTGTGTGCTTCTATGGTGAAGGTGGGAAGAGGTTAGCGAAATAGTTGTAAGTGATGCAAAATAGATGGCACTGTCCTGACTTGGTCCTAGTTAGGAGAGACTACTCCAGAAAGTGAGACTGAAAGGTTGTGTTATTGGAGTGAGTTAGATTTTGTTCAAACAAATTATTATTTCTAAAATGTAGTACATTTATTTTATCTCATATCAATTTGATTTTGTCTATATTACAATAAAAGTTCTATTTAAAGGGGGGATCGGAATTTAGTGACTGATTTTTCGCTTTGATTCTATTTATTTTAGGTGAGATTTTAAGACTAAACCATGACTTTCCCCAGCTCAGCCATGGGGGTTTTGAGTTTAAAACCGCCTACTAGGGGGTTTTGCAGTTAAATCTCACACTTCTATAAAACAACCCCAAAAAAAAAAAAGAATGCGAACGAGAATCCCCCATTCCCAAGAGCATGGCTAAGGAGGATTTTGATTTTAACCCCCCCCCCTCTAAAATTTAAATAAACCTCCCCTCTTATATATAAGACTATCTATACATCATTCACCAGATTCTATGAGCGGGGTTTATAGCTAATAACCACCTCTTCAATATAAAAAGCAAATTACATACTCAAAATTCTATGAGCGTAGCCAAAGGGTTTTTGAGTTTAAACCCTCCTTCTCTGAGCGTAGCCAAGAGGGGTTTGTGTTTGAAAACCCCCTCCAGCGGGGTTTATAGCTAAAAACCACCTCTTTAATATAAAAAAGCAAATGATATACTCAAAATTCTATGAACGTAGGCAAAGGATTTTTTAGTTTAAATCCCCCCTTTAGCTTCGTTTGAAGCTAAAACAATACCTCTTCAATATAAAAAAAAGCAAATTACACACTCAAAATTCTATGAGCGTCGCCAAGCCAAACTACAGTCACATAATTCCAAGCGCGTAGCCATAAAGTTTACAAATTTCTACCAGTGGCTGGGCTCCATTAATAAAGTGCAGTGAATAGTCATTTGCCGAAATTGAAAAAGTCCAAATGTGGCTCAACAAAGATGGCTAAGACGGATTTTAGGAGTCAGTTATAGAGATCGGGTTTTAATAAAGGAAATTCTATGCCGAACTGGGAGTTGACCCTTTAGTAAGGTTATGACAGAGCGTCGCATGAGGTTTACGGGACATATTCTCCGACAAAATGAATTACGCATAATAAGAGTTGCGATGACATGGAGGCCTTTACGAGGAAAGTGCAAACAGGGACATTCTAGTACAACTTGGCGCTACACTTTCATGGAGGTCCACAGAGCAGATGGGAAGAGGCTTCAGACATTTGCCAGTGACAGATTTTTGTGGAAGCAGCTTGCCGCCCAATGCGCCGAACGACGCGAGAGGGTCTAAGTCAGTAAGAATAGCACATAAGTGCTTGGATTATCGACAGGGACGTGGAAGCTCTCTTTCAACTCCACACCGCTCTCGCATTCCCTTGGACACTCCCACTGGAGTTTTGTTTTGCTATTCATTTAGCCTAATTACTTTCTCAAGTAATTGTTTCCACCCGGGTGCCACGTTGAGACAGAATAGCCTACCCGGGCCTAGGCTGAACCTGCAATACCGCTGAAGCAAACCTTTATTGGCTACCTGCCGTTCCTTTCGACACATTAGCTGCCTTCTGTATGCGCGACATCCTTTCGACCATAGCTAACAAATAAGACACAAAAGTAGTTCAGTGTTTTTTTAACGTCCAAATGTATGAACCCTATTAAACGACTGACTAAATAAAAAGAAAATGGGACAGAAATACATTCTAGACAAACAAATATCATGTACATGAATATCTATAATTTCGTAGACTTCTGTTGCTAGGCAACTCTCTAAATACAAATACGATGGTCTGTTTCATCATTAGTTGTAATTAGCCGCCGAAGTAAATAGTTCCTTGAGTAGATTTAGTTGAGCGTAGTTGTGTTCCTTCTCTGTGATGGTATCGTACTCAAATAAGGTGCATCTCATCGACATGTTTGTACTGCATAATTACTGTTGAAGCATGCGCCGTAGTGGATATTCTGTATATCGACCAGCTCAATTAAATAGATATTGAACGAGTAATGATAATAATATAACAGACAAAATCTTCGTAATGACTGCTTAATTGACCTGTGGACCATCACGAACTATTACACCATTATTACTGGCCAGTAGAACGTTATATATATTATTACAAAGCTTATAGTCTGAGTGGACGCGCTATGTCTACCACTTCCCAAGTTTTGATCAAGTTGATACTTTGCAAATTATTCATCGTTGAAGACAGCACACACAAATCAATTAAAAAAAACCCAATCACTAATCAATTAGTCGTATTTATTTACATTTGTTTTATATAGACAGGGTACTAAGCTAAGGGGAGCTAATTCGTTCCTAAAAATTTTAAACTGACAAAAAACTATAAACCTTGAATAGCTCAGAGGCTAAACACATCACCTTAAATCTGAATGTAGACTCGAGCAATTTTGCTTGTTTAAATTGCTCTGTAAAGGCTTCTTTCTCAGTACCTTAGGAAATTCAATACCTCTATAAGAAGTCTACGTTGTGATTCTATGCTAAGTATTATTGTCTTTACAAAGCTTATATCAACTCACTCTGTCGGTACATCCCATTCTAAAATGAAGTTGAAATTTTGCATAATTAATCATTGAACAAGACATGAATTAAAAAAAAATAAATGAACCAATTAGTTAATAATGGGAATAAAGACTACTTAATGAGAGATGTGGATGTATATATGGATTTAATCCCCTTAATACGTTTCGACACGTTTTTGCTATGTACTTCCCACTCTTGATAAAGCTCAAATTTTGCATAATTATTTATAGTCGATGATTTTACAAGAATAAATCCAACAATTAACCAATTAGTTAATCAATTAGTACTGATTAATTATTTTTTTATATAGCAAAAATGGAGCTTAACCATGCCATTTTCAGATAAATGGCAGCAATTAGCGGTTCTTCCCCTTAGGTAATCTTTTTTTCTATTGCTTGTTTATGGAGTTGTAGCAATTTTTGTTATGGTAATTTTAGTTTGTAATCAAAAGAGATCTCTGTTTTTTTTAAAAATATTTCTGCATTGTAAACAGCATCGGCCTGTCAGATGTTATAAATATTAGCCATTCCACACCTGTGACATATAAGTGTGCTACAATATTACCTGGGGGAGATTACTGTTTCATATAAAAATGTGCGACAATAAAACCTGAGAGCATACTGTGTCAACTAGGTGTGTTTAATATAAAAGGGAAATAACTCTACCTGGTGCTTTATATTTCAACTAATTATTCTCGCCACTGGTCACGTGATGTAATGGTGTCTGACATGAAATCTCAACTGATACAGTAATTACTCCATATCATGTGTTGACAGTTTCAAAAACTTTGACAGACAATATCTTGATTCATCAGTCTCAATTTTCATACCATTAGTTTCGTGTTCTAATGAAACAACAAGAATCCATTTATATTGCGAAGGCTGATCCAATTACTTTCATGTTACTTTCATGCATTTTCAAACAACAATGGACGACAAAACAAATATCACTACTTTTTAGTGATTTTGAGGATCTCCAGTACCTATTAAATGAACAAGACCAACATATGACTTTTATACAAGTAACACACTTACGTTATCAATAGTTCACAATGGCATACAAAGATTAAGCTATTTTAGTGTTCTCACTATATAATATAAAACCATGGCAGTCCAGGACCAAGCTATTTTAGTGTTCTCATTATATAATATAAAACCATGGCAGTCCAGGACCACTACTTTCAGCCTCCCATAGAAGATCTATTTCCAATGTGTTGGTATTAACAGCCTTGCACCTTTCTACCCAGAAGGCACCATGCTACCATTACAGACCAATTAAACCAACATTTCTCACAATACAAATACAGTAGAATAGAAGGTGAAAGTGAAATGTAAGTACAGAAGTGTCGGGGGAAATGGACAGAAAACTAAAAACGGTTCAACAACAGCTGGAACTAGGCAACCAATAGGAAGAAGAATGACAAAGTGTATACGTGAAATACAAAAAATGGAATAGAGTAGTCTCCTCATGTATCACCTTATTGAGAACCTCGTATGCTGGTTGTAGAACACAAGGGGAGACTATTGGTTGGTTTCTGCTGTTTAGCTTTTACATTAAAAACAAATGTTTTGTATACCCACACCCATTCCCCCCCCCCCCCCCCATCAGATTTGGATAAAATTGCTATCTTCTTAAGATGGGTCTAACCACTCCGTTGGCCATATTCTGGGGCTTCCCTCCGACTTTATTTTTCCAGACTGTGCTAGAGCTGTTGTAACAATTATTGTAACAGTTATTGTATCGATAAGTTCTGAACGATACTCTTTCCATTAACGAACCATTGTAGCACTTTAGTCCAAGGAATTCAAATTGACATAAAAATGCCAAGTTAACTCTTGGAGGGAAAACTTCTCTTCAAAAAAAGAAGGCTATTGATTCTGTGGGAAAGAGTTTCTCAAATCTATTCCGCCCGCCATTGCGTCTTACAAGCAGACATGACCACCACGCGGCGCTGTTATGGGCGAGCAGTTAACTTTCTAAATCTTTCCTAAAGCGCTGTTGCCATCACTCACAGCCACCTGGTGTCCTTGTACTTCTGCAAAGTATTTTCATTAGTTTTGATTTTAATGTAAAAGTGTGGCGAAAGTAAATCTTTGATTCTAGTCTAAATTGACTTAACACTTGATCGTGGACTTATTGTTTGGAAGTCAAAGGTAATTCATTCGTTTTCAGTTTTTAGTAGACAAAATGTTTTCATGTTGAACAATCTGATAGCCAGTAGAGGGAAAATATGTTCAAACAGTGGACGTATAGATAGTGTATGTTGGGTAATTAAATTGTTGGAAGTATTTAAATAGTTGACATTGTTCAAGACGTCTGTAAATAGTTGACATAGTTCTGGACGTTTTTAAATACTTGACAATGTAGTTGACGTTTTTAAAAAGATGACATTGTTCTGGACGTCTCTAAATAGTTGACATAGTTCTAGACGTTTTTAAATAGTCGACATTGTTCTTGACGTCTTTAAATAGTAGACATTGTACTGGATGACTATAAATACTTCACAGTGTACTGGATAACTATAAATACTTGACATTGTATTGGATGACTATAAATACTTTACATTGTATTGGATGACTATAAATACTGGACATTGTACTGGATGACAATAAATACTTGACATTGTACTGGATGACTATAAATACTGGACATTGTTTTGGATGACTATAAATACTGGACATTGTACTGGATGACTATAAATACTTGACATTGTATTGGATGACTATAAATACTTGACATTGTACTGGATGACTATAAAAACTTGACATTGTACTGGATGACTATAAATACTGGACATTGTACTGGATGACTATAAATACTTGACATTGTATTGGATGACTATAAATACTTGACATTGACTAGCTAAGCTGCTGAATGTTTCGTTGAACGTGTCTGTTAGCATGACCTTCACCTAATATTCCAACTAAATGTGCTTGGAGATGTTCAAGTGACGATTGTCTATGTAGAAAGTAGGTCAAGGACAGTCCATAAAGTTTATCCTTTACATCAGCTTCCTGTGGCTTACACTCAGCCAAAAGGGGATAGGGGGCACGTCGTACAGACCTGCGATGTGGCAACGACCTATTGGACTTAACTGCCCACAGGTTGTGACGTTGCAGATCAGTGTTTATACCTGTGACGTGGTAACGACCAGTTGGTCTAAACTGCCTTTAGGTTGTGACGTTGCAGGCCAGTGTTCAGTCCTTTTAGAACGATTGGTCTCACAGACTTGTTCCAAAGAGTATTAGTTAAAAACACCAATGTGTTCTCAGTTAGTGAATAAATTGCGGTCTTTTCATCTCCTAAGTAGTACATATCATGTTGTTTTCGTAGAGGTGTCTGTAACCACATCGATTTAAACTGTTCTTAAAAGATACTTTTGTTACTATGTCTCCATCAATGTGAATCTACCTGTCTTTTTTCCACTAACGTTCTGATAAAGCTGTCTGCGTGAAGCAATAAGCTGTCTACAAGATGCCTGGCTGAGGATGATCTGGCAACGATTCAGCCCATTACAAACGTAGCTGGCCTAGTTCGAATACTTCTGACTTCTGACACTATCGGCCCGTCACGCACTTCTAAAATAACTTTAAAAAAAAACTTGCTCGGTTTTTACTAGTTGTAGACGCCTGGAAAAGCTTGGCGTCAAAGCCTGTTGATCCCTTGCTGGCTAAAGGGGGGCGGGTACGAACAGAAATGTTTTGATCTAATATTCAAACCAAATTAAAGTTTGACAAATACTGTTTCAAAGTTATATCTAACGAATATAAAGAGAAACATAATGATCTACAATAAAACCCATAAAACTCCATATGGTAAAGAAAATTTGGATGCTACTAAAATCCTTCTAAAATTTTACTTAACACGACATTACATTTCATTTTACATTGGTTGCTGAAGTTCAACGTTTGTTTATAGATCGGCCAAGTAAAGAAACAAAGTTGATTTCTAGTGCTCTAACTGAGACAAAGTTAGTTACACATGTGTAGATCTTTGCACAACCGCCGCCTTGAAAAGAATATCACAGTAAAGCTTATCGAAGGGGAACAACTCCGCACTTTCAAATAGATCTCTCAATAATGTAGAAACGTAGAGGTTATTTCCCTTAATCGATATTAAGCCTAATTAATGTCAGCCTTTTTATAATCCCCTTTAAACCACATTGATGCCAGCCCTATTCCAAGCCAACGTTCAACCTCATTGATGACAGCCCTATTCCAAGCCAACGTTCAACCTCATTGATGACAGCCCTATTACAAGCCAACGTTCAACCTCATTGATGACAGCCCTATTCCAAGCCAATTCACAATTTCAATGATGCCAGCTCTAGTCCAAGCCAACTTTCAACCTCACTGATAACCAGCTTAATTCTAATCCAATGTTAAATTTAATTGATATTAGCACTATTCCAAGTCAACAATCAATCTAATTGATATTTGCTCTATTCCAAGACAACGTTCGATCTCATTGATGCTAGCCCTTTTCCAAAACAACATTCATTTTCATTGATGCCAGCCATATTTCAACCTCAAAGATTTCAGTCGTATTCCAAACCCAATGTGACCTCTACACTGCCCTTCGGCCTTGACATTTAGCATAGTTAGCACGTTTGCATCTATCCTTAAAGTGTCTAACATCTGCTACGTGGCCTGGAAGCTGATGATTCAAAGTGCAAAATTAACATAGACACTTGTAAATGATATTTAAATACACCTTTGATAAACTTCCTAGTTTAAGGAACTTAGGAACTAGTCTCAATTCTTCTCAAACAACCAGTTATCTTCTCTTGCACTTCTGTTTAGAGGACATTGCCTGTCTGTTAGTTGAAATATTCAAAACAATCATGTGAATACATTTTTTTTCCAGACAAATATTGGTTTTACACTTACTTTTACATATCTAGATTTTCAAACTTTGGATACCATTGAAATAGTGGACGCATTTCATTATTGAAATATTTTTTTTGTACCTTTGATTTTCGCTGTCTCTAGCCTTCGACTAAATGTTTATTAATCCTGACACTTGCATTAACTTTGTGTGGCAGGTATGAAAGAAATGCAATGAAAACTTGAAAAAAAAAGGGAGAGAATTTAAATGTGAAATGTGCAGACGTAGAGCTAAGGACGCATGCGTGAGAAAGACAAATGCTACATAGAAAGGAACAAAACAACCAAGAATGACAAGTGGGAGAAAAAAACGTGTACAAAACATGTACTGCCACATTACAAGGAGTAGCATTTATTTCCCCTTTTAGATAACAAACAAAATAGTCAATTACCAAAAAAATAATTAACTAATTGGTTAACTTTTTAATTGGTTAATGGTTTCTTAAGTACAATGAATAAAATATCAATATCAATCGTGCTGGAGAAATAACGTGTACACAAATTTTACCAGACCGACAGACAGACAGACAGACTGAGCTGATAAAAGCAGTAGTTATAAGAAATTAAATTATTCTACATGTGATGTTTTTTTTTTATGAAAAGACGTTGGTTGACCTTTGTGAAGTACGTAAGTGTGTTTATGTTTTACTTTCCAGTAAGATAATTAAATTACTTTTAATTAATTGTAATAAGTTGGCCCTGTTTGGGCAGTGAAAAGTTTGCCACAGTCTCATTGGTCTCCCACATACGAGATGCCTTTGAAACACAGTCCTGGGCTAGAATGTAATTAACTTTAAAATCTGAAGTAGTTTCTGAAACGTGTTAACATTTTTAATAAAAAGTCAAAAGCAATAGAACTTGCAATAAAAACTGTGCAGACTGTCACTAAAGAACAAACGCTTTGTTAAATTATTGAAAGAATGTTTGAATCCAGACAGAAAGAGGTTTTAATATTCGTTTTCTCGACGTCTGCTCGCGGCTCGAACTCCAACAGTAAATATCATCTTGATTTCCTACTTTCTGCCAACTTAATCAATTTCTCACAATACCCTGACCTCTGATCTCTGGGGTTCATAAAGAAAACAAGAGATAGGAACATTAAGGATAGAAAGGAATTTTCCTTGCGTATGTGGCTAGAGAGTATAGATTTACAAAGGTCAAGGATATGGTCGTCATCTTGACGTAATAACTTCACAAACAAAAAAAAAAATGATAGTGTTAGAAGTGTTCGGTTTAAGGGCAGAGTTAGACTCATCGGGCCATAAAGTACGAAGAAAACACATACGATACGCTCTCCTGCCATTGGTCAATAATTTAACATGAAGTAGGCGTTTTGAAATTACATTGTGACCTTTATCAGAAATAATCTCCAACACTGCATCGTTAAACAGGCGAAATGTATGCGAAAGATGACTAAGGGTTAGAGAGTTTGTTTACCAATCTGAAAGTCCCGTGCTACGGTCTCCTGCATGTGGACTATCTTGTCATGTAAGAGTTTTTTTTGTTTTGTTTTACCAAAGGCTTAGGATCAAACTGTTGGCCCTTTTGCAATTTATCCTCTACAACAGTGATGCCCAACCTAATTCGACCTGCGGGTCATTTTAATTTCCGACACTCATGTCGCGGGCACACGACCGAAAATGTACAAAAACGAAATGAAATTGACCTGAAACAATTTTTTTTTTAGAAATTAGTGGATCTGGTTCTTACACTAAATAATGGGATATTGGAAGTTATCTTTTCTAGGTGTCAGAAAATCGCTTCATTTCTCTAATTAAAATGTGAGCAACATTGTAGCTAGCCTTACCACCGACTCATAGTCTTGTCTCTTTTTGGTGAATATTCCCATCCAACCTCTAGGCGTAGTTTAACAATATTTTTATTCGCTGCTCAAACTAAGAATGCAGCCATATTTGTTTTATAATGCCGTTTATATTATAGTTTTTTTTAAAACAGCCTTAGTTACTTTATAAAACAAATATGCTGGATTATAATCATGTACCACAAACAAGTTAGGAACCTTTCACTTTTCGTGGTAGATTCTAAATTCAGAGTTTCTTGTAGTTTCTTCGGCTCTCCCATTTCGTAAACGCACAAATATTAAATGTCATTGCACCTGTCCATCAGAGAAAATGTCAAGACCCAAACGTAGGTAAGATACATTTTTCAATTTACAAAACAACAAAAAAAGGGGGGGGGTATTTTCTACACTTTGTGCTGACGTTTCAGCGGGCCGGATGAAACCACGTCGCGGGCTGCATCTCCGGTCTACAACATCTCGACTTCATTAAGAACATACTGTGAAGAAACAAATCCTTTTAAGTATAAGCTGCCTTTTATTGCGCAACATTCAAACATAACATATTGACAAGGCGAACATTATATACAGATAACAAACTCCACTAGATGACTTCCTTCTGCATATTTTCAACACACCCGTCACTTCCTGCAAGTCCCCTAACTCTCCGATGCCCAACACTTGACTGCGCGTCACTGTTGACTACACATAGTCACCGTGTCCCAACACATACACAATAAGGTCTGGGATTGGTTTTGAGGGCATTAATAGTTTCAGAACTTTTCATAAAAAAAGATACATTCCAAGCTGTTGTAACAAATTCATATTTGACTTTAGCAAAGGATGATAAGATAATATCTTATTAAATAGAATGGCCAAATGGTAGTATATACTTCTTGGTAATATACAACCATTACCCACACATGTTAACCAACGCTAATAACTGCCTCGAACGGCCTATAACGACTTATAACGGCCTATACCGGCATGGAAATGTGCTATAGAAATAAAATTTATAAATAAATCAAACCCACAGGAATAAACCAAAAGTGCTCTTCTGCAGATAGAAACATATTTAAAATCACCATTTTCTTTTCCTTTCATCGATTTGTATTTTTTAAATTACGTCAGTTATTGCGGGAGATTACTCCAGATATTTTTATATGTCTACGCTTTTGACGTAGTAGCGTATTTTATAATGTCGCATAGGTTTGAATGTTACAGTTAACGACAACGCTTTATGTTCACAGAGGAGATAATCACTTGTCAGAGAAATAACCACTTCGTTTCACTACATTCCTATTGATTTAAAAAAAATGTTTCAAAATAAAAAAACTTCATGAACTCGTTCTGATGTAAACATTGTTATTTTGCTCAGACGTTGGACTATTTTTAGCGGCCCCCGTAAGGGGACAAAGGCACTCTAAGTTTTGCGTGGCCTGTCTGTCAGTCTGTCCGTCCGTCCCGTTTAGATCTCAGAAACCAGAAGAGAAAATGAAAATCGGACATCATGATATTTTAGATCATTTAAAGTTCTGATACTACGGCTACTTTTTTTCTTTTCTGAAAGTGAAAAATCTATTTTTTTAAATCAATTGTGCAAGCATTTTTTTTCATAAAAATACACCATTTTTCCAACTATTCACTATTAATAGTAACAAACACTGGAGGCTTTATAGGAATCTATGCGCTGTGCAAATAAGTCGGACATAATTTAAAACCACAATTAATAAAGTAGTTTTTCATATTATCGCGTGAACTACAGTATATATATAGCTTCCCAGAACACAAAACTAAAGAAATTTTTTATTTTTTTACGGAAATGTTTTTTCTTGAGGCTTTGAATAAGAGACTGACCCTTTATAAAACAATTAGATCAATTAGATACTCATTATAAGACATCAGTTAGACCAGGTTGACATCTAACTTCACATTCACTTTCATCTATCCCTTGGTCTGCTGGACCTTTGGGGCACCACACAAGATCTGTCAATCTCATTTCACCATTCTTCTCTGTCATTTGCCTTTGATAGAATTTCATTATGATATTATTTCTGAAAATATTGATACCTGCCTTTTTACCGGCCTGGGTGGACCTCTTCTGATAGAATTTAATACCGATATTCTTCTGAAAATATTGAAACCTGCTTCAGGGGCGATTTTGAGTTTGTGTTTCCACACAAACTGTCTTTGTAACCTTGTTATTACAAAGCTTATATCAACTCACTCAGTCTGTCTGTCGGCCTGTCCGTCTGTCTGTCTGTCTGTCTGGTAAAAAGTTTGAACACGTTTTTTTTCTCCCATTACTCAATCTCGGATCAAGCTAAAACTTTGCAATAAACCTGACAAAACAGGAATCAAACAAAAGTTAAACAATAAGTAATTCATTGTTGGTGATTTATTATTTTTGTTTGATTTTAAAATAAGGGAAATAAATGATATATATATATATATATATGTATTTATTCCCCTTATTACGTTGTGATATTATTTTCTCCCACTTCCCGTTCTTACATCAAGTTAAAATTTTGCAAAATTATTCATAGTCGATGGCAATACACGAATCCATCCTTATTTAACCAATTAATTATCATTTACTATTTATTAATTAACTTCGTTCTATATAGCGGAAAGAGAGATAAACCTCGTAATGTTCAGATAAATTACACTACTTAGTTTTTATTTCCCCTTAGATAAGCTTTGTTTTTTTAAAAATATTTTTCTTCTATTGCTAGTTTGAGTCATCTTTGATGAGACAATTGAAATGACAGCTTCCGTCTTCCTTCATTAAAAGTAAATTAATCTCCCTTCAAGGTGGGTCCGTGTACTACTTGACGTATTTCTGAGGATCTAAAGGAAAATACAAACTCATTGTTATATTTTAGTTGGACTCGTTAAGCATTCTGTACATTTTAAAAGAAGGAATGTTCACCTTATGATTTTTTAAAGATATTAATGCTTCATATGTAATGTTTATGCAGTGCAGTAGGATCTATATGCATTGAAACACTGTAAACAATAATTAGAAAAAACAACAGCGATGCAATAATGACCTAATTATGTCGAGAAAGATTTATATAGTGAAACGCCATTTAGGCTTAGTCTATCTATCTATCTATCTATCTATCTATCTATCTATCTATCTATCTATCTATCTATCTATCTATCTATCTATCTATCTATCTATATCTATCTATCTATCTATCTATCTATCTATCTATCTATCTATCTATCTATCTATCTATCTATCTATATCTATATCTATATCTATCTATCTATCTATCTATCTATCTATCTATCTATCTATCTATATCTATATCTATCTATCTATCTATCTATCTATCTATCTATCTATATCTATATCTATCTATCTATCTATCTATCTATCTATCTATCCTACCTATCTATCTATCTATCTATCTATATCTATCTATCTATCTATCTATCTATCTATCTATCTATCTATCTATCTATCTATCTATCTATCTATCTATCTATCTATCTATCTATCTATATCTATATCTATCTATCTATCTATCTATCTATCTATCTATCCTACCTATCTATCTATTCGCACCCGTTCCCACTATCATATTGCTGTTCTTTGATAGCTTATGGATGCCCTATTGTTTAATAGTGCTCTTACAATTAATGAACTGCGTGCGCTCTTCATTGTACTGCGTCATCGTGCTTCCTTGGTGTTTCATCTATTACACCCCGTTTTTTAAAATTATAGATTAAATGAAAGTCATTAGCTTACTTCCCTTTTCCGACAGCAATCATTGGTCCATTCAAACATTGATTTTCCATAAGGACAGTCTAAATAATCTTTGAGCTTTCGGCTCAATATAAGCTGTCAACAGACACAAGCGCTGCTTCCGACACGCACACACACAGAAATGGCCATTGTATTTAACAAACCAGAAAATGCATGGAATTATCTTTCTTTTATTGGACAGACATGAGAGAGAGAGAGGATGTGGGAAACATTATAGATCTATATATACTTACTTCATAAGGGAGAGAGAGAGGATGTGGGAAACATTATAGATCTATATATACTTACTTCATAAGAGAGAGAGAGAGGATGTGGGAAACATTATAGATCTATATATACTTACTTCATAAGAGAGAGAGAGAGGATGTGGGAAACATTATAGATCTATATATACTTACTTCATAAGAGAGAGAGAGAGGAAGTGGAAAACATTATAGATCTATATATACTTACTTCATAAGAGAGAGAGAGAGGATGTGGGAAACATTATAGATCTATATATACTTATTTCATAAGAGAGAGAGAGAGGAAGTGGGAAACATTATAGATTTATATATACTTACTTCATAAGAGAGAGAGAGAGGATGTGGGAAACATTATAGATCTATATATACTTACTTCATAAGAGAGAGAGAGAGGAAGTGGGAAACATTATAGATCTATATATACTTACTTCATAAGAGAGAGAGAGAGGATGTGGGAAACATTATAGATCTATATATACTTACTTCATAAGGGAGAAAGAGAGAGGATGTGGGAAACATTATAGATCTATATATACTTACTTCATAAGAGAGAGAGAGAGAGGATGTGGGAAACATTATAGATCTATATATACTTACTTCATAAGGGAGAGAGAGAGAGGATGTGGGAAACATTATAGATCTATATACTTACTTCATAAGAGAGAGAGAGAGGATGTGGGAAACATTATAGATCTATATATACTTACTTCATAAGAGAGAGAGAGAGAGGATGTGGGAAACATTATAGATCTATATATACTTACTTCATAAGAGAGAGAGAGAGAGGATGTGGGAAACATTATAGATCTATATATACTTACTTCATAAGAGAGAGAGAGAGGATGTGGGAAACATTATAGATCTATATATACTTACTTCATAAGAGAGAGAGAGAGGAAGTGGGAAACATTATAGATCTATATATACTTACTTCATAAGGGAGAGAGAGAGGATGTGGGAAACATTATAGATCTATATATACTTACTTCATAAGAGAGAGAGAGAGAGAGGATGTGGGAAACATTATAGATCTATATATACTTACTTCATAAGAGAGAGAGAGAGAGAGGATGTGGGAAACATTATAGATCTATATATACTTACTTCATAAGGGAGAGAGAGAGAGGATGTGGGAAACATTATAGATCTATATATACTTACTTCATAAGGGAGAGAGAGAGGATGTGGGAAACATTATAGATCTATATATACTTACTTCATAAGGGAGAGAGAGAGGATGTGGGAAACATTATAGATCTATATATACTTACTTCATAAGAGAGAGAGAGAGAGAGGATGTGGGAAACATTATAGATCTATATATACTTACTTCATAAGAGAGAGAGAGAGAGGATGTGGGAAACATTATAGATCTATATATACTTACTTCATAAGAGAGAGAGAGAGGAAGTGGGAAACATTATAGATCTATATATACTTACTTCATAAGGGAGAGAGAGAGAGGATGTGGGAAACATTATAGATCTATATATACTTACTTCATAAGAGAGAGAGAGAGAGGAAGTGGGAAACATTATAGATCTATATATACTTACTTCATAAGAGAGAGAGAGAGAGGAAGTGGGAAACATTATAGATCTATATATACTTACTTCATAAGGGAGAGAGAGAGAGGATGTGGGAAACATTATAGATCTATATATACTTACTTCATAAGGGAGAGAGAGAGAGGATGTGGGAAACATTATAGATCTATATATACTTACTTCATAAGGGAGAGAGAGAGAGGATGTGGGAAACATTATAAATCTATATATACTTACTTCATAAGAGAGAGAGAGAGAGAGGATGTGGGAAACATTATAGATCTATATATACTTACTTCATAAGAGAGAGAGAGAGGAAGTGGGAAACATTATAGATCTATATATACTTACTTCATAAGGGAGAGAGAGAGAGGATGTGGGAAACATTATAGATCTATATATACTTACTTCATAAGGGAGAGAGAGAGGATGTGGGAAACATTATAGATCTATATATACTTACTTCATAAGAGAGAGAGAGAGGATGTGGGAAACATTATAGATCTATATATACTTACTTCATAAGAGAGAGAGAGAGGAAGTGGGAAACATTATAGATCTATATATACTTACTTCATAAGAGAGAGAGAGAGGAAGTGGGAAACATTATAGATCTATATATACTTACTTCATAAGAGAGAGAGAGAGGAAGTGGGAAACATTATAGATCTATATATACTTACTTCATAAGAGAGAGAGAGAGGAAGTGGGAAACATTATAGATCTATATATACTTACTTCATAAGGGAGAGAGAGAGAGGATGTGGGAAACATTATAGATCTATATATACTTACTTCATAAGGGAGAGAGAGAGGATGTGGGAAACATTATAGATCTATATATACTTACTTCATAAGAGAGAGAGAGAGGATGTGGGAAACATTATAGATCTATATATACTTACTTCATAAGAGAGAGAGAGAGAGGATGTGGGAAACATTATAGATCTATATATACTTACTTCATAAGAGAGAGAGAGAGAGGATGTGGGAAACATTATAGATCTATATATACTTACTTCATAAGAGAGAGAGAGAGAGGATGTGGGAAACATTATAGATCTATATATACTTACTTCATAAGAGAGAGAGAGAGAGGATGTGGGAAACATTATAGATCTATATATACTTACTTCATAAGAGAGAGAGAGAGAGGATGTGGGAAACATTATAGATCTATATACTTACTTCATAAGAGAGAGAGAGAGGATGTGGGAAACATTATAGATCTATATATACTTACTTCATAAGAGAGAGAGAGAGGAAGTGGGAAACATTATAGATCTATATATACTTACTTCATAAGGGAGAGAGAGAGAGGATGTGGGAAACATTATAGATCTATATATACTTACTTCATAAGAGAGAGAGAGAGAGGAAGTGGGAAACATTATAGATCTATATATACTTACTTCATAAGAGAGAGAGAGAGGATGTGGGAAACATTATAGATCTATATATACTTACTTCATAAGAGAGAGAGAGAGAGGATGTGGGAAACATTATAGATCTATATATACTTACTTCATAAGAGAGAGAGAGAGGAAGTGGGAAACATTATAGATCTATATATACTTACTTCATAAGAGAGAGAGAGAGGATGTGGGAAACATTATAGATCTATATATACTTACTTCATAAGAGAGAGAGAGAGAGGATGTGGGAAACATTATAGATCTATATACTTACTTCATAAGAGAGAGAGAGAGGATGTGGGAAACATTATAGATCTATATATACTTACTTCATAAGAGAGAGAGAGAGGAAGTGGGAAACATTATAGATCTATATATACTTACTTCATAAGAGAGAGAGAGAGAGGATGTGGGAAACATTATAGATCTATATATAATATATACTTACTTCATAAGAGAGAGAGAGAGAGAGAAATGTTAAAAAATAGTGCACGAGGGATAGAAAGAAAAAAGCAGAGAGAGAGAGAGTGAGAGAGTGAGAGAGTGAGAGACTGAAAGAACGAGATATAATAGAGACCAAAGGAGGGAATGAGAGCGTGCCTAGTTGAAAGAGAGCGTGAATAGTTGAAAGAGAGCATGCCAAGTTGAAAGAGAGCGTGCCTAGTTGAAAGAGAGCGTGCCTAGTTGAAAGAGAGCGTGCCTAGTTGAAAGAGAGCGTGCCTAGTTGAAAGAGAGCGTGCCTAGTTGAAAGAGAGCGTGCCTAGTTGAAAGAGACAGTAAAAGCGAGAATGTTTACGTGAAGGTGAAAATGAAGTGCTTGTTGATGAGGAAAAGAAAGAGAGAAAAGACAATGTAGACTTAAAAAGAGAAGAGACAATGTAGACTTAAAGAGAGAAGAGAAAATGTAGACTTCAAGAGAGAAGAGACAATGTAGACTTCAAGAGAGAAGAGACAATGTAGACTTAAAGAGAGAAGAGAAAATGTAGACTTAAAGAGAGAAGAGAAAATGTAGACTTAAAGAGAGAAGAGAAAATGTAGACTTAAAAAGAGAAGAGAAAATGTAGACTTCAAGAGAGAAGAGACAATGTAGACTTCAAGAGAGAAGAGAAAATGTAGACTTCAAGAGAGAAGAGACAATGTAGACTTAAAGAGAGAAGAGAAAATGTAGACTTCAAGAGAGAAGAGACAATGTAGACTTCAAGAGAGAAGAGACAATGTAGACTTAAAGAGAGAAGAGAAAATGTAGACTTCAAGAGAGAAGAGACAATGTAGACTTAAAGAGAGAAGAGAAAATGTAGACTTCAAGAGAGAAGAGACAATGTAGACTTAAAGAGAGAAGAGAAAATGTAGACTTCAAGAGAGAAGAGAAAATGTAGACTTAAAAAGAGAAGAGAAAATGTAGACTTAAAAAGAGAAGAGAAAATGTAGACTTCAAGAGAGAAGAGAAAATGTAGACTTAAAAAGAGAAGAGAAAATGTAGACTTCAAGAGAGAAGAGAAAATGTAGACTTAAAGAGAGAAGAGAAAATGTAGACTTCAAGAGAGAAGAGAAAATGTAGACTTCAAGAGAGAAGAGACAATGTAGACTTAAAGAGAGAAGAGAAAATGTAGACTTCAAGAGAGAAGAGAAAATGTAGACTTCAAGAGAGAAGAGAAAATGTAGACTTAAAGAGAGAAGAGAAAATGTAGACTTCAAGAGAGAAGAGAAAATGTAGACTTAAAAAGAGATAAGAGAAAATGTAGACTTAAAAAGAGATAAGAGAAAATGTAGACTTAAAGAGAGAAGAGAAAATGTAGACTTAAAAAGAGATAAGAGAAAATGTAGACTTAAAGAGAGAAGAGACAATGTCAGGCTAAGAGAAATACATAGAGATAATAAATAAGAATAGAAGTTTGTCTTCAGTCCGAAGTATTTCCCGTGGCTACACAGCCCCAGCTGTGACCTACATATTTTGCCACACCCATTGTTCGCCGATTAAGATTTTCCGTCTGTGTCTGATCTCCGCAGCGAATTTTCTTTTGGTCTCCAATGAGAGCACAATTTACAGCTAGTAACTCTCTGACTGTGTTATGATCCTGTCGCTTGTTGGACCAGGGGCTGGGGAAGGACTAATGCAACTTATACCACCACCACGTCTGTCAAGTTTCTTTCTTTGTTCAATACCAAACAAAAAAATTAATAACCAATAGCTAATTAACTGTTTAATTGTTTGAAACTGATTCTTGTGTTGTCAGGTATAAGAAATAATTGTGCAAAATTTCAACTTGAACCAAACTTTACAAACTTTTTACCAGACAGACAGACAGACAGATAGAGTGAGTTGATATAAGCGTTGTACAAATATAAGAACCTAGTTCATTTGCAAGACTTAGAATGCTTATTGTATGTCTACGTTATCTCATCGTGATTTTTGTGTGTAAAGATATTGGTCCAATGGACTCTGGGAAACATGGAACCATTAACTGCAGCTCAATACGTTTTTTTCTTTTCTACAAAGAAATGTATTATGTTACTAAACAGAAATATCCCGCAGAGCTGCGGAAATCGATCCCAGACGCTCGCGCCAACACTCCCATGAGCTAACCACAAAAACAACCTGTCACCGCGCATACAATCAGATGCCTTAAAAACAACAACAATAGCTAAAACTCTTTTAAAGCATAAAAGCATTGCCGGTGCCATGGCAACCCAGATAAACAACTTTAAGCTGGATAAGAACATGTTGACACGCCTTCATCTGTATCGCAGGAAGGACAAATTGTTTCCCCTTGTTTCACTAAGTAATCTGCCAACTCTGAGACGCAGGAAACATGCACGACCTTGAGAGCGTGTGCTTTACAATCATGTCTTGTAGCTCTCTCACCAACGTACACATCAAAGAGGCATACAAATAATACAGTTGCACATGCGAGTCTCACTTATGTTTGATTGCTAACCTTGTAGACCTATAATCTAGTGGCATAATCACAAAACACAAAAGAAAAAAAGCAGCATATAACAGCGTTTCACAACTGGTTAGACTAGCCATGCCTACTAGGGGATTGTGACGGCGGTCAATTTTTGTTTTATGGAGATAAAGGTTACGTCGTATTTTCATTGTCATTCTAGATGTATAGTTCATAAGTGATAAACTAACACTGACATTCCAGATCAGGGGTGGGCAACCTTATTCCATCGAGGACCGCATTAAAAAAATGTTGGGAATGGATGGGAATGGGAGGCCGCATATATGTATCCAAAACATGAACTAACAACTTAGAAAAATACGCTAGCTAACTGTGTATAATGTCTTTTAATTCATATTTATTCTTTATTATACATTTGCATTTCATTTTTTTACTCTCCCAATTGAGGAATTACAAGAGCAATTCTGTAACAAATTTTACGACTATTTTTTTTTAAATTTTACTTTCGACTTTTTACATGACAACGTCTGCACGCTTCCTGTGTGAGGCTTAGTGCTGAATACATGTTTATACACGTTACCTATAGAAAAGTTGCACATCAGCATAATAATAGAAAAACGGAAAATTGTGAATTAAACATTGCGGAGTAAAGTTCCTACCAGGGCACGAGTCATTGTCAAACATTACAAATCTGAAGCTTGGTGCTCCATTCCAGCTTTTCTTGTATTTCTAATAGTGTAGTTTAGTGCTGACATCCAGCTTTTCTTGTATCTCTAATAGTGTAGTTTAGTGCTGACATCCAGCTTTTCTTGTATTTCTTACAGTGTAGTTTAGCGCTGACATCCAGCTTTTCTTGTATTTCTAATAGTGTAGTTTAGTGCTGACATCCAGCGTTTCTTGTATTTCTTACAGTGTAGTTTAGTGCTGACATCCAGCTTTTCTTGTATTTCTAATAGTGTAGTTTAGTGCTGACATCGAGCTTTTCTTGTATTTCTAATAGTGTAGTTTAGTGCTGACATCGAGCTTTTCTTGTATTTCTAATAGTGTAGTTTAGTGCTGACATCCAGCGTTTCTTGTATTTCTAATAGTGTAGTTTAGTGCTGACATCCAGCTTTTCTTGTATTTCTAATAGTGTAGTTTAGTGCTGACATCCAGCTTTTCTTGTATTTCTTACAGTGTAATTTAGTGCTGACATCCAGCTTTTTTTGTATTTCTAATAGTGTAGTTTAGTGCTGACATCCAGCTTTTCTTGTATTTCTAATAGTGTAGTTTAGTGCTGACATCCAGATTTTCTTGTATTTTTTACAGTGTAGTTTAGTGCTGACATCCAGCTTTTCTTGTATTTCTAATAGTGTAGTTTAGTGCTGACATCCAGCTTTTCTTGTATTTCTTACAGTGTAGTTTAGTGCTGACATCCAGCTTTTCTTGTATTTCTAATAGTTTAGTTTAGTGCTGCTTACAGTGTAGTTTAGTGCTGACATCCAGCTTTTCTTGTATTTCTAATAGTGTAGTTTAGTGCTGACATCCACCTTTTCTTGTATTTCTAATAGTGTAGTTTAGTGCTGACATCCAGCGTTTCTTGTATTTCTTACATTGTAGTTTAGTGCTGACATCCAACTTTTCTTGTATTTCTAATAGTGTAGTTTAGTGCTGACATCCAGCGTTTCTTGTATTTCTAATAGTGTAGTTTAGTGCTGACATCCAGCGTTTCTTGTATTTCTTACAGTGTAGTTTAGTGCTGACACCCAGCGTTTCTTGTATTTCTTACAGTGTAGTTTAGTGCTGACATCCAGCGTTTCTTGTATTTCTTACAGTGTAGTTTAGTGCTGACATCCAGCTTTTCTTGTATTTCTAATAGTGTAGTTTAGTGCTGACATCCAGCGTTTCTTGTATTTCTTACAGTGTAGTTTAGTGCTGACATCCAGCTTTTCTTGTATTTCTTACAGTGTAGTTTAGTGCTGACACCCAGCGTTTCTTGTATTTCTTACAGTGTAGTTTAGTGCTGACATCCAGCGTTTCTTGTATTTCTTACAGTGTAATTTAGTGCTGACATCCAGCTTTTCTTGTATTTCTAATAGTGTAGTTTAGTGCTGACATCCAGCGTTTCTTGTATTTCTAATAGTGTAGTTTAGTGCTGACATCCAGCTTTTCTTGTATTTCTAATAGTGTAGTTTAGTGCTGACATCCAGATTTTCTTGTATTTCTTACAGTGTAGTTTAGTGCTGACATCCAGCTTTTCTTGTATTTTTAATAGTGTAGTTTAGTGCTGACATCCAGCTTTTCTTGTATTTCTTACAGTGTAGTTTAGTGCTGACATCCAGCTTTTCTTGTATTTCTAATAGTGTAGTTTAGTGCTGACATCCAGCTTTTCTTGTATTTCTTACAGTGTAGTTTAGTGCTGACATCCAGCTTTTCTTGTATTTCTAATAGTTTAGTTTAGTGCTGCTTACAGTGTAGTTTAGTGCTGACATCCAGCTTTTCTTGTATTTCTAATAGTGTAGTTTAGTGCTGACATCCACCTTTTCTTGTATTTCTAATAGTGTAGTTTAGTGCTGACATCTAGCGTTTCTTGTATTTCTTCCATTGTAGTTTAGTGCTGACATCCAACTTTTCTTGTATTTCTAATAGTGTAGTTTAGTGCTGACATCCAGCGTTTCTTGTATTTCTAATAGTGTAGTTTAGTGCTGACATCCAGCGTTTCTTGTATTTCTTACAGTGTAGTTTAGTGCTGACACCCAGCGTTTCTTGTATTTCTTACAGTGTAGTTTAGTGCTGACATCCAGCGTTTCTTGTATTTCTTACAGTGTAGTTTAGTGCTGACATCCAGCTTTTCTTGTATTTCTAATAGTGTAGTTTAGTGCTGACATCCAGCTTTTCTTGTATTTCTAATAGTGTAGTTTAGTGCTGACATCCAGCTTTTCTTGTATTTCTAATAGTGTAGTTTAGTGCTGACACCCAGCGTTTCTTGTATTTCTTACAGTGTAGTTTAGTGCTGACATCCAGCGTTTCTCGTATTTCTTACAGTGTAATTTAGTGCTGACATCCAGCTTTTCTTGTATTTCTAATAGTGTAGTTTAGTGCTGACATCCAGCGTTTCTTGTATTTCTAATAGTGTAGTTTAGTGCTGACATCCAGCTTTTCTTGTATTTCTTACAGTGTAGTTTAGTGCTGACATCCAGCGTTTCTTGTATTTCTTACAGTGTAGTTTAGTGCTGACATCCAGCGTTTCTTGTATTTCTTACAGTGTAGTTTAGTGCTGACATCCAGCTTTTCTTGTATTTCTTACAGTGTAGTTTAGTGCTGACATCCAGCTTTTCTTGTATTTCTAATAGTGTAGTTTAGTGCTGACATCCAGCTTTTCTTGTATTTCTTACAGTGTAGTTTAGTGCTGACATCCAGCTTTTCTTGTATTTCTAATAGTTTAGTTTAGTGCTGCTTACAGTGTAGTTTAGTGCTGACATCCAGATTTTCTTGTATTTCTAATAGTGTAGTTTAGTGCTGACATCCACCTTTTCTTGTATTTCTAATAGTGTAGTTTAGTGCTGACATCCAGCGTTTCTTGTATTTCTTACATTGTAGTTTAGTGCTGACATCCAGCTTTTCTTGTATTTCTAATAGTGTAGTTTAGTGCTGACATCCAGCGTTTCTTGTATTTCTAATAGTGTAGTTTAGTGCTGACATCCAGCGTTTCTTGTATTTCTTACAGTGTAGTTTAGTGCTGACACCCAGCGTTTCTTGTATTTCTTACAGTGTAGTTTAGTGCTGACATCCAGCGTTTCTTGTATTTCTTACAGTGTAGTTAAGTGCTGACATCCAGCTTTTCTTGTATTTCTAATAGTGTAGTTTAGTGCTGACATCCAGCGTTTCTTGTATTTCTAATAGTGTAGTTTAGTGCTGACATCCAGCGTTTCTTGTATTTCTTACAGTGTAGTTTAGTGCTGACATCCAGCTTTTCTTGTATTTCTTACAGTGTAGTTTAGTGCTGACACCCAGCGTTTCTTGTATTTCTTACAGTGTAGTTTAGTGCTGACATCCAGCGTTTCTTGTAGTGTAATTTAGTGCTGACATCCAGCTTTTCTTGTATTTCTAATAGTGTAGTTTAGTGCTGACATCCAGCGTTTCTTGTATTTCTAATAGTGTAGTTTAGTGCTGACATCCAGCTTTTCTTGTATTTCTTACAGTGTAGTTTAGTGCTGACATCCAGCGTTTCTTGTATTTCTTACTGTGTAGTTTAATTCTGACATCCAGCGTTTCTTGTATTTCTTACAGTGTAGTTTAGTGCTGACATCTAGCTTTTCTTGTATTTCTTACAGTGTAGTTTAGTGCTGACATCCAGCTTTTCTTGTATTTCTAATAGTGTAGTTTAGTGCTGACATCCAGCTTTTCTTGTATTTCTTACAGTGTAGTTTAGTGCTGACATCCAGCTTTTCTTGTATTTCAAATAGTGTAGTTTAGTGCTGACATCCAGCTTTTCTTGTATTTCTAATAGTGTAGTTTATTGCTGACATCGAGCTTTTCTTGTATTTCTAATAGTGTAGTTTAGTGCTGACATCCAGCGTTTCTTGTATTTCTTACAGTGTAGTTTAGTGCTGACATCCAGCTTTTCTTGTATTTCTAATAGTGTAGTTTAGTGCTGACATCCAGCTTTTCTTGTATTTCTAATAGTGTAGTTTAGTGCTGACATCCAGCTTTTCTTGTATTTCTAATAGTGTAGTTTAGTGCTGACATCCAGCGTTTCTTGAATTTCTTAAAGTGTAGTTTAGTGCTGACATCCAGCTTTTCTTGTATTTCTAATAGTGTAGTTTAGTGCTGACATCCAGCTTTTCTTGTATTTCTAATAGTGTAGTTTAGTGCTGACATCCAGCTTTTCTTGTATTTCTAATAGTGTAGTTTAGTGCTGACATCGAGCTTTTCTTGTATTTCTAATAGTGTAGTTTAGTGCTGACATCCAGCGTTTCTTGTATTTCTAATAGTGTAGTTTAGTGCTGACATCCAGCTTTTCTTGTATTTCTAATAATGTAGTTTAGTGCTGACATCCAGCTTTTCTTGTATTTCTAATAGTGTAGTTTAGTGCTGACATCCAGCTTTTCTTGTATTTCTAATAGTGTAGTTAAGTGCTGACATCCTGCGTTTCTTGTATTTCTTAAAGTGTAGTTTAGTGCTGACATCCAGCTTTTCTTGTATTTCTAATAGTTTAGTTTAGTGCTGCTTACAGTGTAGTTTAGTGCTGACATCCAGCTTTTCTTGTATTTCTAATAGTGTAGTTTAGTGCTGACATCCACCTTTTCTTGTATTTCTAATAGTGTAGTTTAGTGCTGACATCCAGCGTTTCTTGTTATTCTTACATTGTAGTTTAGTGCTGACATCCAGCGTTTCTTGTTATTCTTACATTGTAGTTTAGTGCTGACATCCAGCTTTTCTTGTATTTCTAATAGTGTAGTTTAGTGCTGACATCCAGCGTTTCTTGTATTTCTAATAGTGTAGTTTAGTGCTGACATCCAGCGTTTCTTGTATTTCTTACAGTGTAGTTTAGTGCTGACACCCAGCGTTTCTTGTATTTCTTACAGTGTAGTTTAGTGCTGACATCCAGCTTTTCTTGTATTTCTAATAGTGTAGTTTAGTGCTGACATCCAGCGTTTCTTGTATTTCTTACAGTGTAGTTTAGTGCTGACATCCAGCTTTTCTTGTATTTCTTACAGTGTAGTTTAGTGCTGACACCCAGCGTTTCTTGTATTTCTTACAGTGTAGTTTAGTGCTGACATCCAGCGTTTCTTGTATTTCTTACAGTGTAATTTAGTGCTGACATCCAGCTTTTCTTGTATTTCTAATAGTGTAGTTTAGTGCTGACATCCAGCGTTTCTTGTATTTCTAATAGTGTAGTTTAGTGCTGACATCCAGCTTTTCTTGTATTTCTTACAGTGTAGTTTAGTGCTGTCATCCAGCGTTTCTTGTATTTCTTACAGTGTAGTTTAGTGCTGACATCCAGCGTTTCTTGTATTTCTTACAGTGTAGTTTAGTGCTGACATCCAGCTTTTCTTGTATTTCTTACAGTGTAGTTTAGTGCTGACATCCAGCTTTTCTTGTATTTCTAATAGTGTAGTTTAGTGCTGACATCCAGCTTTTCTTGTATTTCTTACAGTGTAGTTTAGTGCTGACATCCAGCTTTTCTTGTATTTCTAATAGTTTAGTTTAGTGCTGCTTACAGTGTAGTTTAGTGCTGACATCCAGATTTTCTTGTATTTCTAATAGTGTAGTTTAGTGCTGACATCCACCTTTTCTTGTATTTCTAATAGTGTAGTTTAGTGCTGACATCCAGCGTTTCTTGTATTTCTTACATTGTAGTTTAGTGCTGACATCCAGCTTTTCTTGTATTTCTAATAGTGTAGTTTAGTGATGACATCCAGCGTTTCTTGTATTTCTAATAGTGTAGTTTAGTGCTTACATCCAGCGTTTCTTGTATTTCTTACAGTGTAGTTTAGTGCTGACACCCAGCGTTTCTTGTATTTCTTACAGTGTAGTTTAGTGCTGACATCCAGCGTTTCTTGTATTTCTTACAGTGTAGTTTAGTGCTGACATCCAGCTTTTCTTGTATTTCTAATAGTGTAGTTTAGTGCTGACATCCAGCGTTTCTTGTATTTCTAATAGTGTAGTTTAGTGCTGACATCCAGCGTTTCTTGTATTTCTTATAGTGTAGTTTAGTGCTGACATCCAGCGTTTCTTGTATTTCTTACAGTGTAGTTTAGTGCTGACACCCAGCGTTTCTTGTATTTTTTACAGTGTAGTTTAGTGCTGACATCCAGCGTTTCTTGTATTTCTTACAGTGTAATTTAGTGCTGACATCCAGCTTTTCTTGTATTTCTAATAGTGTAGTTTAGTGCTGACATCCAGCGTTTCTTGTATTTCTAATAGTGTAGTTTAGTGCTGACATCCAGCTTTTCTTGTATTTCTTACAGTGTAGTTTAGTGCTGACTTCCAGCGTTTCTTGTATTTCTTACTGTGTAGTTTAATTCTGACATCCAGCGTTTCTTGTATTTCTTACAGTGTAGTTTAGTGCTGACATCCAGCTTTTCTGTATTTCTTACAGTGTAGTTTAGTGCTGACATCCAGCTTTTCTTGTATTTCTAATAGTGTAGTTTAGTGCTGACATCCAGCTTTTCTTGTATTTCTTACAGTGTAGTTTAGAGCTGACATCCAGCTTTTCTTGTATTTCAAATAGTGTAGTTTAGTGCTGACATCCAGCTTTTCTTGTATTTCTAATAGTGTAGTTTATTGCTGACATCGAGCTTTTCTTGTATTTCTAATAGTGTAGTTTAGTGCTGACATCCAGCGTTTCTTGTATTTCTTACAGTGTAGTTTAGTGCTGACATCCAGCTTTTCTTGTATTTCTAATAGTGTAGTTTAGTGCTGACATCCAGCTTTTCTTGTATTTCTAATAGTGTAGTTTAGTGCTGACATCCAGCTTTTCTTGTATTTCTAATAGTGTAGTTTAGTGCTGACATCCAGCGTTTCTAGTATTTCTTAAAGTGTAGTTTAGTGCTGACATCCAGCTTTTCTTGTATTTCTAATAGTGTAGTTTAGTGCTGACATCCAGCTTTTCTTGTATTTCTAATAGTGTATTTTAGTGCTGACATCCAGCTTTTCTTGTATTTCTAATAGTGTAGTTTAGTGCTGACATCCAGCTTTTCTTGTATTTCTAATAGTGTAGTTTAGTGCTTACATCCAGCGTTTCTTGTATTTTTTACAGTGTAGTTTAGTGCTGACATCCAGCTTTTCTTGTATTTCTAATAGTGTAGTTTAGTGCTGACATCCAGCTTTTCTTGTATTTCTAATAGTGTAGTTTAGTGCTGACATCGAGCTTTTCTTGTATTTCTAATAGTGTAGTTTAATGCTGACATCCAGCGTTTCTTGTATTTCTTACAGTGTAGTTTAGTGCTGACATCCAGCTTTTCTTGTATTTCTAATAATGTAGTTTAGTGCTGACATCCAGCTTTTCTTGTATTTCTAATAGTGTAGTTTAGTGCTGACATCCAGCTTTTCTTGTATTTCCAATAGTGTAGTTTAGTGCTGACATCCAGCTTTTCTTGTATTTCTAATAGTGTAGTTTAGTGCTGACATCCAGCGTTTCTTGTATTTCTTACAGTGTAGTTTAGTGCTGACATCCAGCTTTTCTTGTATTTCTAATAGTGTAGTTTAGTGCTGACATCCAGCTTTTCTTGTATTTCTAATAATGTAGTTTAGTGCTGACATCCAGCTTTTCTTGTATTTCTAATAGTGTAGTTTAGTGCTGACATCCAGCTTTTCTTGTATTTCTAACAGTGTAGTTTAGTGCTGACATCCAGCTTTTCTTGTATTTCTAATAGTGTAGTTTAGTGCTGACATCCAGCGTTTCTTGTATTTCTAACAGTGTAGTTTAGTGCTGACATCCAGATTTTCTTGTATTTCTAATAGTGTAGTTTAGTGCTGACATCCAGCTTTTCTTGTATTTCTAATAGTGTAGTTTAGTGCTGACATTATCTATCTAATATGTAAACAACATTACTCTACGTTTGGTGGGACATTTAATTATGGTCTTGGTTTTATCCAACTACCTTTAAGAAGTAGATAAATGTGAGCACTTCAAAACAGTAGCAGACAAACTGAATTTTAAATCTACATAAGAGTAAAAAACAACAACACATAGATCCCAGTAGATTCTTTTCTTCTTAATTCTAAAACAAACAAAAAACAACATCACCTTAACAGATGTTATCAGATTACTTAGACAAGACAGTCGAGAGACCATTGAATTAACAGGATTAATAACATTAAAGGATTATGGCACTGATTTATGATGTTACGTGAGTGGCTTGGCTAATGTAGTTGTCTATAACAGTGGTTCTCAAACTGAGTTCCGCGGATCCCTAGGGGTCCGCAAGACGACCGTAGGGGGCCCTTAGAGGGATGAAAATTTTCTCTTATAAACCAATTTAACTGTATATATCTTACTTGTAAGAAAAGAAAAAGAAATATTACAAAAAAAGTACCTACGGTGACCATTAGTTTGACCTCTTTAGATACGTAGAGTCTGATTTATTCAATTAAATATATAATAAAGATAAAAAAATAAAGATAAAAAATTATTAGAACATGCATTTTCCTCTTTATATGTCATTCTAGCATGATTGGTTTATTTAAAACGAACTATGGTAACCTGCCAACTAAACTTGGCTTTATTGAAGCTTCATCAAATTTCTAGATAATATAAATATCCATAGAAGTGCTGCATTCTTTCCTCGGTTCGTTTTAATAGCGCAATGTAAAGCGAGTTTCAGATCTCTGATTCATGCATAGGAAAAGTCTGCGAACCGTTATCCCTTTGGGAGAAACATGGTACAACTAGAAGCGCAAGGCTCTCTGAGGAACACATGGACACAATTGTCAAATGTAAGGAACATGTCTTTGTTGTAGATGTAGTGATTACAAAGTGTGGCCACCCTCTAGTTGATTCTTGCATTCACCTGGAGCAACTGGAGCCTTTGAGATAAAATGATAAAACTGCTGGGTAGTAGAGTCAGGCAAAGAATACAAATGATTTTATACTTTTACAAGTCAACACTCTGGCTGATAAATAAGGAGAAACTATTCAATACAAAGAAGAAAGCTTTGGCTAATTCGGTCATATTTGTAGACACTAGACACGACTCACTGTCAAAATCATCATTGATACAGAAATAATGAAATTATAAAGAAAAGCTAGATGAAAAGAAAGTAAAACAATGATTTTCTTGACTTTCTGATAAGGATAGCTGCTGATCGAAAAAAAAGGAGAAATTTGGTTATGCGAACTGTAACAGCACACTTAGGACGCAATTTAAGGGATTAATGATGATAAAAATCAAAATACTTATCATCCCCTAAGAGAAGTGAATACGGTGGCCCCAAACGAAATTGAAAAAAATAATGCAATGAATTAAATCTTCCTTTATCTATATCTAAATCAACAAATAAGTTCGTCCTATAGCACCGACTGTACGGATGTGCTTCATGGATGATGTATGATCACCAGACTTTAAATAACGTTTTGACATTTCACCTAAGGGAAGAAACAATGATCGACTAACACATGTAGTCTGACAAGTAAGATCCACGCTTTCGTGTTTAGGCCTTGAATTATATCAGAGACTTAGAGATAGACTTGTAGACATAGAGCTAAGCTTCTATGCTTGAGATTTGATCAATGTTTCGCAATATTTGCTAAAAAATGTTTGAGTCCTTTGCGAGGCACCCACCAATCAGAGGCCGTGGGCGGCTGCCTAGTTCGCCTATACCTAAAGCCGGCCTGGTTGTTGACGGTTGTTGACTTTGAGCCCCAAACTGTATACACTGATCCCATTCACCCCGGAACGGTTAAAAAAAATTTGAGATTTCATGGAATAGTCCTTTGTAAAGAAAGTAAACACAGCGACATGTTTCCATACTGGGGCTACAGCAAACAGCAAAGGATACATTTCATTCTTTAATATAATTGTTTTCTGTCTTGTCTTGGAGCTATTCTGGTACGACTGATCTACCTCCAACAAAACTACAGTGTAAATTTGAATGAAGGAAGACCATGATCCACAATTCTTTATTCAGTGATTATTCTATGTAAGCTCTGTTTGTATATGTGTTTGTCTTCATGTGTATTTGTGTCTGTATTGTCTTCAATTTTAGTTTATTTATTTTTAAGGTTTCGTCGTGTTCGTTTAATTACTGTCACTCAATTCACGCGCGGCTGCTGCTAATTTCATACAGTGATTCATTTTGTTTGACAATGTAAAAAACAACAACAACCTGTTACATGTTACAAGATTAGAACTGAAGTTTAAACCTCAAAAGGTTTTTAATCCTTTCATCTTCGACATTTTGTATGTTATTCTAATTTATAAAATGTCTGACTTTACGACCTTAAGTGACCGAAGTGAATGAGCTAAGAATATAATCACAGTTCAAATATTTTAAAAAGGTCCAATCCTAAGTCTAGAATTAACCCGCTGTTCAAGCCAATGTTCTCAGATTTTAAATTTGATGGTGAAAATAAAAGAAATATATGAAACAAACTCTAACGCGCGTGCGCGCACGCACACACACACATACACACACACACTCACACTCAAACACACACACACACACATTCTGTCTCTCTCTCTCTCACACACACACATTCTGTCTCTCTCTCACACACACACAAATAAACAAACAAAATGTACAAAAACTTTAAATACCAAAGAGCTGACGATGGTCGATGTAGTTCCAGTTATGTTTATTTACATAAGTTCAGTTTATTTACATAACATTGTTTTTGTTTCTATGTTTATTAAGTGGATACGAACGTCACATTGGAGTTGGGAAGAAATGGAAATATCATAAGAACAAGTCATCATGTCTATGTTCAAAACTAAAGAAAAGTCGTGACAACGGTACCAACGTTCTTTCATATGAAACTAAGCCGAGGTATTTCATGTTTTGCATAAGGATAACTGTCAGTTGACAGACAGATGGCTCGATAGTTTAATTAGTTGTAGTACTTCGAGCTGTTCCAGAAGCGTTTTCACATCTATTTAGTAATTGTAAGGATGGCAGGCAGCCAAACACACACACACACGTCTGCTGTTTCTAATCGTGATGATCTCTGATTGAGTACATTTGTTTGAGTACATTTGTTTAGTACATTTGTTTAGTACATTTGTTTAGTACATTTGTTTGAGTACATTTGTTTAGTACATTTGTTTGAGTACATTTGTTTAGTACATTTGTTTAGTACATTTGTTTGAGTACATTTGTTTAGTATATTAGTTTGAGTAGATTTGTTTGAGTACATTTGTTTAGCACATTTGTTTGAGTACATTTGTTTAGTACATTTGTTTAGTACATTTGTTTGAGTACATTTGTTTGAGTACATTTGTTTGAGTACATTTGTTTAGTACATTTGTTTAGTACATTTGTTTGAGTACATTTGTTTAGTATATTAGTTTGAGTAGATTTGTTTGAGTACATTTGTTTAGTACATTTGTTTGAGTACATTTGTTTGAGTACATTTGTTTAGTACATTTGTTTAGTACATTTGTTTGAGTACATTTGTTTAGTATATTTGTTTTATACGTATTTTTTGAGTACATTTGTTTGAGTACACTAAAACTGTATGTATAACTTTTACTAATTGTTGTACATTGGAAACTTTTGTTTTATACAAATTAATTTTCCTCTAATTTTGTCTTGTAGCTCATTAATTGTGTACAAATAAATACGAATAATGAATTAGAAAAAAAATCAGGTATTGATAAGACGAAAACTCCACAGCTCTTAAAAACATGAACAGAATAGACACATTGTTGCTTACAAGAGAAAATTGAAAACACAACAAAAAATATAAAAAAAACAACCTATAAAACATAACCAGTGTTTGTAATCCAGGTCACAAGAGATACTATGTCTTACACATGCCAAAGGGTCAGTTAGTGAACATCAAAATAATGTCATGGTGACAGGAGATGGGGGGTATAATTAATGAAGCCGTCTTTCTAAATATAACATGAATAGAGTGCTGCCTGAATGGCTCGGTCGCCTCCTTAGAAACGTGTCCACCAACAGGAAGCTTTTAGTCCGAGGTCCCGAGTGAAAGGACACCATGTTCAGTTCACTAATTATCTGATATGTAGTATTATCCCGTTTTTGGTGTACAGCTTAAGTCTATACTGTTTCTAATTACTTTATCACAAGATCAAATTAAAAACAAATTAATTCCACTTATCTTATTCATGGCAAACCAGTAACACAGACTAAAAACGCAAAATACCTAGGTGTTATAATAAGTGAAAAACTGTCATGGAATCCACATATTGATGAAACTATAAAAAAAAATCAAACAAAGCATTAGGGTTTATTAGAAGAAATTTCTATAAATCAAATAAGAACATAAAACTAAAATGTTATTTAAACTTGGTTAGGCCAATAATAGAATATGCATCCACCGTTTGGGACCCCTCAACTCAAGAAAACATTAAGAAACTGGAACAAACACAAAATAGAGCAGTGAGATTCATAACAAACGAATATTCACATTTGACTAGAGTAACACCATTAGTAAAATCACTAAACTTAGGAAGCCTTCAGGACAGAAGACTCAAAAGTAAAGTAGCAATTATACATAAAACACTGAACCATAATCTTCAAATACAAAAACAAAATTTAATAAAATACTCTGAAAGACACAAAAATAAAGGCACATTCCTCGTCCCATATGCTAGGACAAATTTGTACAAATACTCCTTCTTCCCTAGTGCTATTAGAGCATGGAATGGGTTGCCTGAGCTAGCCAGAAAAACCAGTGACTAAATGCATGACGCGTAGGACGTAATCATCTTCTTTTTTGAAGTAACGTCTGTATTATATAAGATAAGAAGATAAGATAGATCACCTATGGATATAATTTTTTTTTGGACTTAATTACCATTGCTTTGGTAGATTTCCTTTCTGATCAAGATGACCTACATGGGAGGCAAATGTACTTTTAAATATGTCTGTCCCCCTCCCACCCTTTCTTTGTGAGGTCGTGAGAAGACTCTTACACTACCCTACTCTAGACTTGAGCTGGTGCTCTGGTTTCTAGCACTAGAACTTTCGACTTGTTGAAATGAAGGAAAATCTCTTGCCATTGCAGAGGTTAAAGTAAAAATGAGCACAGAGTTGACAATTACAAACACATTTGATCAATTAAACAGTTTTGTTGTAGACAGTTTGAATGTACCTAGTACAAAATAAGTTCAATTCTTTTTTTTTTTATTCTTATTGGTGTATATACGTGGCTGGCTCCCTGTGTATAGTTAAAAAGAGAAACTATTAAATAAAAACAAATCAACATATGTTTGGTTGAGTAAGAGCTAATCACATATGATCTCAGAGCCTAAATTGTTTTCACGGGTTGTTTTACCAATAAGTTTGAACAGTGTTTAATAAATGACTACCAATAACCTTGAACATAAGAGCTCGCTACTGATGACTGCTACTGTCACAAATTAATCTGTGATACGACAAGACGAAACTATCTTTTTTTTTCAGTAACAATGATTACAAAATGAAAAACTCTGAGGGCAAGATTTCATAAGTACTCATGAATCATGGTCATTTTGAAAATAAGTTTCTATATTCTAGAATCATCTCTAGTGGCGACGATTAAAACTGTGGACTTAAATGTTATCAAACCGCTTTAGAATTTTTGCAACGTATTATGTAAACCCAGTTTAGCCAGCAGTTTGACATCATTTGAGGGCCCAGGAGGGCTTGACCTTTTTGGAGGCCCCTGTATTTGCGACATCATAACATGAGATAATGGTTTCATATTTAATGTAAGTGGGGGCCCGGGGGAGTTTTATAATTCTCCATCACCCTTCTCCCTCTTGCTACGCCACTGTGTAAATAACAATATAATGATATGATTTCGTTTGATTCCTTAGAGCTGTTGGTAATGGATAGTTGATACTTAATGAAAAAAAACTTTTAAAGTGAAACATTAAACTCTCCGTTTCGACGTACATTTTATTCGTGATCCGCCTTTTGGTCTTTCAAACAATGTAGAATTGTTCCCTTAATATCAGAAGATGCAATGTGCATGTGATTACTCCGCTTGACGAGAACACAATCAATAGTGATCTGCCTTTTGGTCTTTCAAACAATGTAGAATTGTTCTCAGAAGATCAGGCATCTCCGTGTTCAACGTTTTAATAGTTTTGTATTTGTCTGTTAAAAACTTACGTGTGAAACTTTGGAGAAAAATGTTGACATGAAGACATGAGGAAAATAAATTAAAAAAAACTATCGAAAATAAATTTCGTAAAAGGAGAAACAAAATGTGGGTGCAATTAAGACGGTTGAAGGTTGAAAGGGGAAAGTAGAGCGAATATCAAGCCGAAGGCTTCAAACATACATGGGGAAAAAAATTAGCCAAAGAAAAGGATGAACAATGTAGGCCACAATCAATATCTACACTTGACAAATCTTAATTTGAGATATCTCACGTGGGTTTTCTAGCGGCATTGTAGTGTTGCGCTTCTAGTATGTCTCGTAATGACAACCGCTTGAATGGTGAATGTAATATTAGAAAATCATAAATAACTTCACAGTTTTAAGCTTTATGCTTGTGTTCATTCTAAAAGAAAATCTTTGAAATGTTTCCACTAAAGATGAGTGGATAAACTAAAGAGTAAACCTTTTTTTATTTCATTGTGACAATTTGGCTTGAACATACTGTCTTTTAAAACCAATACTGTTGAAGGACAGTGGGGTTTCATACGAATCTCTAGAGACACATCATTCAATGGAACATTTATGTTACTGATCGTTTATTTAAGTTACTGATCTTTTATTTAAGGTACTGATTGTTTATTTAAGTTACTGATTGTTTATTTAAGTTAATGATTGTTTATTTAAGTTACTGATCGTTTATTTAAGTTACTGATTGTTTATTTAAGTTACTGATTGTTTATTTAAGTTAATGATTGTTTATTTAAGTTAATGATCGTTTATTTAAGTTACTGATTGTTTATTTAAGTTACTGATTGTTTATTTAAGTTACTGATCGTTTATTTAAGTTACTGATTGTTTATTTAAGTTACTGATTGTTTATTTACGTTGCTGATTGTTTATTTAAGTTACTGATCGTTTATTTAAGTTACTGATCGTTTATTTAAGTTACTGATTGTTTATTTAAGTTACTGATTGTTTATTTAAGTTACTGATTGTTTATTTAAGTTACTGATTGTTTATTTAAGTTACTGATTGTTTATTTAAGTTACTGATCGTTTATTTAAGTTACTAATTGTTTATTTAAGTTACTGATTGTTTATTTAAGTTACTGATTGTTTATTTAAGTTACTGATCGTTTATTTAAGTTACTGATTGTTTATTTAAGTTACTGATTGTTTATTTAATGTACTGATTGTTTATTTAAGTTACTGATCGTTTATTTAAGTTACTGATCGTTTATTTAAGTTACTGATTGTTTATTTAAGTTACTGATTGTTTATTTAAGTTACTGATTGTTTATTTAAGTTACTGATTGTTTATTTAAGTTACTGATCTTTTATTTAATGTACTGATTGTTTATTTAAGTTACTGATCTTTTATTTAAGGTACTGATTGTTTTTGAATGGATTACAATTTCTTGACATTCTGGTCACCGAATAATTTAAATCGAATTGTTTTTTTTTCTCTTCATTTTGTGTATCTCTTTATAAAAGAGAAGTTCTTATCCCTTGTCTTGAATGTTACAAGAAGAAAAAATAAATTCTGTTTCTCTTTTCATTTCAGGCTGTATTCTATGTAACACATCAGGTTAGCATGTCAGCCATAACTAGCAGAAAATGTAACAAAATACAATCCTCTGATCTATGACTGTTTCTTGTCCTCCATTTCTAGAACATCAACTTTTGGTTCAGCATCATTGATCCCAATGATGTCTCTTCCTGTTCCATCGTCTGATACGATTCAGTTAATATGATCTTCTGATGATTATGACAAAAAACTTTAATTTCCGGATTCTTTTCCCCCCACTTTTTTGTTATCTTGCCAACTGAATAATTGGTTTGGTAAACGCGAACTAACTAAACAAGAGATGCAAGCAGTTAACATCAGCGAATACAAGATCGATACTAAATCTATGTAATCGATGCACATAGATAGCCTCAACAATGGTCTGTCGGCTGCAGGAGGAAATAGACTGCATTTCAATATATCATCAGCGTCTCAACAACACGCTAACTTGACCTCTTCAAAGACCCAACGTTTGCCAAGTTTCAGACTAACAACCATAGATGATGTTGGTCCCATGGCTGCTGTTTCCTCGCCTTTTAACATCAGCCTGGACGACGGCGAATACAATTTCAATTTCACCAACGGATCGAATAGTTTGGACTACGATTACAGCGACTATGACAACTCGATTCCACTTGACGAACTGCTTCCGGTTTCCCTGGTGTATGGGGTAACACTTATCGTTGGCGTGATAGGGAACCTTTTGGTGATCGCAGCAGTGGCCAGGGATAGAAGATTGAGGTCTATCACCAATATTTTCTTGACCAGTTTGGCGTGTGCTGACTTGACACTGCTCTGCTTCTGCGTTCCAGTCAAGGTGAGTGTGTCAACAAAGCTTGACAAATCCAGCATTTAAAGATGACGTACTTAGAACATACTTGAACAGAATAATAAGACAAGTAGTTGGAACTAAATACAAACCCTCCTTAAGTTACACCTTCACCTATCCCTTAGTCTGTTGGACCGTTGGGGCACCACACATAACCTATCGACCGTTTTTCTCCATTTCTCTCTGTCTTTCGTCTTGACTACAACTCTTTCAATGATTGGCCCGTTAAGTCTTTGATGTTGTCATCCTTTTACTTTCTCTGTCTGCCTCTTCTTCTTTTCCCTGGTTCTGCAAAAAGGTTCTTGCGAGCCCGTAGGACCTCAAGATTCGACAATAACCTGATACTAAAAGGATTGGAAATAGTTGAGAAAAGAAATGAAACTGCTAATTACATAAACCCGATACAATTTCTTAACTTTCATAACTATAAATACAAACCAAAGTTAAATTTCAAAATTACTTTAAAATAATACGTCGCATTTATTAAGTGAGCTGTGCGTGATTATTGTCACGGGCCGACTGAGTCTGTTTATCGGAGTGCGCCATAAGGGAAGAGCACTGTTCAATAGCTACCATAGCTCTAATTATTGTAAGACTTATCTCCCCTTAGCTTAGAACACTTTAAATATAAGGAAAATAATTAATTACCACTAATTAATTAACAAATATTTTGTGTATTGATTCCTGTCTTGTCTTTAACAATTAATAATCCTACTTAGTTTGAACTTCATCAGAGAATGGAAGTGGGAGAACGTACGTGTAAACGATTTTAACCAGACAGACAGACAGACGGACGGAGTTAATGCAAGATTGGTAATACCATTGTCCCTTTTATGAGCAACATGTTCTTAAAAGTAGAAATCTTGACTAATCGTGTAGTGACGTATCTGTATTCTTATGTTTAATAAAATATCTTACGAAATGCTTTAAATCAAAATGGTTAAGAAAGTTATCTTTCATTTCAGTTTCATAAAAAAATTATATAATTATATAGATATATTGTAGCTACAGTTTATCAAAAAGTTGTATAGATACTTCTACACTATATTGATACAATATCAATCTACAATATATCAATTTTTATAAATATGGGATGTGCTGCTGAGAGAAATAAACCGTTTAGTTACCTTTCGGGGGACACTCAATTTCGTATTTAATGAATATCTAATTGGTATTTGACTCGAGCTAAGCACCGAAATCTTCCCACAGAGATAAGTCCACAAAAGAGATTGGACAGGAGCACCCTAGAGCATGAAATACGAGATGTACAAAAGTAGCTTTAACAATTCAATATTCTATTGGTACATTTTCAAACACATATTATATAGATTTTTTGTTCAGATTGTCTTGGTCTCCCTTTACAACTCCCTCAGCCCTCATGTTTGTTCTGGAAAAAAAAGTCCGTTATCAGGTTGAGAAAAAAATCTCAACAAACTTACTTCGATTCTTCAACGCTCCATTCCACATTTGTCCTTGACATTGTGTTTGACATTGGCGCAAGAATACGTAAAAATTGACAAGCCTTTAATATAGCTCGAGGACAAGAGAGGAGAACATTCTCTCCAATTGAAATTCTCGAGACAATCAGGGAACGCAGTTTTTTAATGGATTGATCTCAACCTTTTGTGTCATAGCCAGTAGTTTTTTCCCCATTATATTGTCAGACTCGGCGTTGTCCTATTAAGTTGTAGGACCCTGTCTTATTGGCAAACAGTCAAAGTGACAAATAATAGATTAAGTGCAGCAAGTAATATCCGCATGAGAAACAAAAATATTCGTTGTCTTAACATGACTTATTGTGATCAAATCTTTTCAAACCTTATAGTTGTTTTTTTTTTCAATTGATTCAATTGTTTTATTAATTCCACTTATCTTATTCATGGCAAACCAGTAACACAGACTAAAAACGCAAAATACTTAGGTGTTATAATAAATGAAAAACTGTCATGGAATCCACATATTGATGAAACTATAAAAAAATCAAACAAAGCATTAGGGTTTATTAAAAGAAATTTCTATAAATCAAATAAGAACATAAACTAAAATGTTATTTAACCTTGGTTAGGCCAATAATAGAATATGCATCCACCGTTTGGGACCCCTCAACTCAAGAAAACATTAAGAAACTGGAACAGACACAAAATAGAGCAGTGAGATTCATAACAACCAATATTATAATCACATTTGACTAGAGTAACACCATTAGTAAAATCACTAAATTTAGAAAGCCTTCAGGATAGAAGACTTAAAAGTAAAGTAACAATTATACATAAAACACTGAATCATAATCTTCAAATACAAAAACAAAATCTTATAAAATATTCAGAAAGACACAAAATAAAGGCACATTCCTCGTCCCATATGCTAGGACAAATTTGTACAAATGCTCTTTTTTCCCTAGCGCTATTAGAGCATGGAATGGGTTGCCTGAGCTAGCCAGGAAAACCAGTGACTTGGCAGAATTTAGGTCATTGGTTAATATGCATCACTAAATGTATGAGGCATAGGATAGGACGTAATAATCTTCTTTTTTGAAGTAACGTCTGTATCATATAAGATAAGATTAGTTGACTATAGATTCTTTTTCAACGATACATTTCAAATCTATTGCAAAATCACGTTGACGTTGGTCCGGAATGTCTTCGCTAGTTTTGGGGGTCAGTAGATACTATAAATCTGTATTGTGTAAGGATAGATATGCCATGGTCTTTGTCAAAGTGTTCAGACTCTAGTTGAGATGTTCACGATCAACTCAACAAAGAACGCTGTGCCATGTATGAACATCTCCACTAGCGCACCATTCCTTCTGGTCAGATTGTTGCTTTCTAAATCCACTTCTCAATTGTATGCAAGTTATAAAACGCCTTATTAGAGCCAAGTAAAGTGTCATACTCTGTGTCAAAGTTTCATACTCTGTGTCAAAGTGTCATACTATGTGTCAAAGTGTCATACTATGTGTCAATGTTTCATACTATGTGTCAAAGTTTCATACTCTGTGTCAAAGTGTCATACTATGTGTCAAAGTGTCATACTCTGTGTCAAAGTTTCATACTATGTGTCAAAGTTTCATACTCTGTGTCAAAGTGTCATACTATGTGTCAAAGTGTCATACTCTGTGTCAAAGTGTCATACTTTGTGTCAAAGTGTTATACTCTGTGTCAATGTTTCGTACTTTGTGTCAAAGTGTTATACTCTGTGTCAATGTTTCATACTTTGTGTCAAAGTGTTATACTCTGTGTCAAAGTTTCATACTATGTGTCAAAGTTTCATACTATGTGTCAAAGTGTCATACTCTGTGTCAAAGTTTCATACTATGTGTCAAAGTTACATACTATGTGTCAAAGTGTCATCCTCTGTGTCAAAGTGTCATACTCTGTGTCAAAGTGTCATACTATGTGTCAAAGTGTTATACTCTGTGTCAATGTTTCATACTTTGTGTCAATGTTTCATACTATGTGTCAAAGTGTCATGCTTTGTGTCAAAGTGTCATACTCTGTGTCAAAGTGTCATACTATGTGTCAAAGTGTCATACTCTGTGTCAAAGTTTCATACTATGTGTCAATGTTTTATACTCTGTGTCAAAGTGTCATACTATGTGTCAAAGTGTCATACTCTGTGTAAAAAAGTTATACTATGTGTCAAAGTTTCATACTATGTGTCAATGTTTCATACTATCTGTCAAAGTGTCATACTATGTGTCAAAGTGTCATACTCTGTGTCAAAGTTTCATACTCTGTGTCAAAGTTTCATACTATGTGTCAAAGTGTCATACTCTGTGTCAAAGTGTCATACTCTGTGTCAAAGTTTCATACTATGTGTCAAAGTGTCATACTCTGTGTCAAAGTGTCATACTCTGTGTCAAAGTTTCATACTATGTGTCAAAGTGTCATACTATGTGTCAAAGTGTTATACTCTGTGTCAAAGTTTCATACTCTGTGTCAAAGTTTCATACTATGTGTCAATGTTTCATACTATGTGTCAAAGTTGCATACTCTGTGTCAAAGTTTCATACTGTGTCAAAGTTTCATACTCTGTGTCAAAGTTTCATACTATGTGTCAAAGTGTCATACTCTGTGTCAAAGTTTCATACTCTATGTCAATGTTTCATACTCTGTGTCAAAGTTTCATATCTTGTGTCACGGATTAATGTCTGTATGTGTGTGTGTAATCTATTTTGGCAGGTGTATGTCGGAACGTATGCTCGAATGACCGGAAGTGAGTTTATTTTTTTTTAGAAAAGGAGTATAAAGTATAAGTATGAAGTATAATACAATTTCAGTGTTTTGACCGAGTTGTTAAGTATTTTGTAATTACAGCTGAACACTGGCATACCTAAGTATGACATTATACTAAGGTAGTTACTAGAAGGCTTTAAATCTAGTTGAAAGCTGCTTGGACTCCATAAACTCTTGGTTTCTGACAGTACTTCAAAATGACGTAAACTTGTATCATCAATGTTTAGGAAGGTACTAGATCTAGATCTATGCACTGAAACGTTTTAAACTTCTTTCTGGATTTGTTTTATTTTCTAAATCTTTCAACATTCTTGCTCAACACTACGCAATGCCATATTTACTCTGGTTTATGTCCCTTTCTTTGGTCACGCGAACTAACGCGGCAATCATCATCTATCATGGTCACTAATAGGTCAAGGGAGACCACCACATTTCTGACGCCATCTTTCAACATTCTATTAAAAAGCCCATTCGTCGCTTCTAGCTAACTTCTACGCCCGTTGAACCCCCCCAACCCCTCCTGTCTTGGTTAACTCAAGAAAACTAGAGCTAGTTCAGCTGGTCAACTATTACAGCAATCTATCATTTGATAAGATAAAACAAAGCCAGTTCCATTTGCTGAGTTTCCACCATAGAATATTGACTTCAGCTGGAAGAATGTTTTGTATGTAGACATAATAGGAATGGAAATCTCTAATTAAGTCCTAAATCACTGCTAAATATAGATTTTGTGTGTGTGTGTGTGGGGGGGAGTTCTCTAATAGACAAGATAGAAGGGAGAAAGGGAGAATGAATGAAAATTTTCCATGACGTCAAAGACAAAAACACCGCTTACGTCACTAGGCTTACAGCAGTAACTGAGAAGTAAATTAAAATATTTCTTTGCAAACATAAATAACTTTTAATGAATCAATAGACCTAATTAAACATTTGCGCACCATCTTATTGTAGGCTCTATTAGCTTAGTCAACAGAGTAAAAATCACCTACCTCCGCAATGAAAGTATAAACAATTTATTTGGTAAACCACTAGATGTCATTTATAGTATTCTTTTCAAAGCAAATGACAAATAATTGAGAATTTAGATAGCTTAGAATAATTAACATAGTCCAACTATACAGGTTAATTTTTTTTTTGTTGGTGAAATATTACAATGTGTTCTATCTTCGAAGTCTACTGTCCCATTCCAAACCAAGAAAATGGTCATAACACAGCTTCTCTACGCCTTACTTGCTCACAATGACCATGATCTCCAGCTCGCAGTCAACGAATTAGCGTCTGATCAGAAGCCAGTAGCACTTTAGGACGCCTCCAAGCAAGAATGTGGCGAAATAAATCGCTCCGGCTGCCAGTGGTTCTCTTTACCTCTCTATGTGGATCTGAGACTTGGATACTGCACGGAAAGCAACTAAGACTTCTTGAACGCTTTCACCAACGATGTTTTCAGACCATCATGGACATAGGGTGGCAAGACGCACTACAAGCAGAGATGTTCTTGCAAACGTCGCTATGAAATTCTAATAGTCCGACAGTCACGCTGGGCAGGGCACGTATCCCGTATGAGGCTCTAACAGCTGCCAAAGTCTTTTAAGTGAGCTTAAAGGTGTTCGCCATAACAGAGGAGCTCGAAGGGCAACGATTCTTTACAATACTAACGCAATGTTTTTAAGTCTCTTAGGAAAAAATGCACTATTTTAGTTTGTTACAAAGTGTATGTTTTACCCAATAAAGAAGAGATTGTGCATCACTTGATGTATCGTTCTAAAGCCATAATTAATATACTAATTGCACAATTAAATGTCTGAACGTAACCATTTGACACTGCAAAGACTTTCTACCAAACCAGTTCTAGGCCAAAAGCTTAACGCAAAAGATTCAATGTGAGCTTTGTTTTTCTAGACTACTGGGGGACTTTAGAGACCCCCGATACGACTTGCCATGTACATTGTCATTCAGAACTAAAAGGACACAAAAGCCAAACTTTGGTTTGGTAGTCTTTACCCAATCGCTCAATTCCGTCATTACAAAAAGTTTCTAAAATAAATTCTTGTAAATATTTTTCCTGAAATTATTCCTCCGAACGAGGCTCGGTCATGTGGTACTAGTATTAATGAGCGTCCTTGACTGAACTAATCATTACGATTATATGATTAAATCTACTATATTGATTCCCTTGTCTAAAACAGCCGATGGGAAATGTTCCAAAGGATTCTTGTGTAGAGTTCTAGATGGATCTCTCGTATGCGACTGACAGGATTGCTAGCAGCCATTTAAAGTCCATCGACAAACGTGGTACCAGAAATATTTCGATTTTTTGACTGTTGCTATTTATATAAGTTTACTCTACTGACTATTATAAGATCATGAAAATCAATTTTTTTATAATTAGCTGAACTAATTTTATAGGCCATTGTATTTGTGCTTTTCTTTGCTCATAAACTAGTAAGACATTGAATGTAAATACCAATAAGTTGTCATAACAGTATATTATATGACATTACATTTAGAGCTAGAAAAAACTTCTACAATTTAGAATATTTCTAAAAACAAAATACAAGGCATTAGGCCCTTAAGGAAAACAACACATGAACTACACCCTGCTTCAAAAATTAAAAGTACATTGCTTTGTGAAGAGCTTCTAATAGAAATAATTTGTTGTTTTTTTGTTGCAATGTAATCTTTTTGTCCGGAGAATGATGACATGATGACAGAATCATTCAAATATAGAATCAAAGAAAAGTTGCGGGTCAAAACATAATCATAAAACAAAGAAAATAACCACAAATAGTGCTTTGGGTCTTTTAGTTTATACATAGTTTGCTGAAAAAAAGAAAGATAACTCCATGATATAAAACATAATTCAACCAAAAGTACAGAACGACTTTTCGAAAATAGTTTAAAATATCTTTGTTTTTCGGTTGGGGCCTAATTGGATTTTTTTTTTTTTTAAAAACTTTATATATTGACTTTGGTCATGTCATAGTTTACTGTCCTGTCGTGGTTTTGGGAAAGTTTGTTCAGTAGTAGGAGCTGCGATACTTTGTTCTTCACTATGATTGTGCACTCAGTAAATGTGATGATTACAGAATGCAGCATACACATCCGCAAGGTGTAAGATTTTATTCACTTTTCATGTTGTCTCTACTAGGGCGATGGTTGTCCTGATCAATTTTGTATTTTTTACATATGCTTATAATAAATACTTTGGTCTGTGTAATAAATAATTGTGTGGAGTAAAGAGAAGAAACAAAGACAAACAAGATTACAAAGAGAGTTTGTGTTATCACACAAACTCAGAGGCGGCCCCCTTTAAATTCACCAAAGTGCGAGAAATATATTCAATCCATATTCTTGTTTTGATCGTTTAAAGAAATGGCGTTATTTTTCACATGAAAGCACACACTGCAACACGTCGTCTTTGATATGACTCTTCTAACTCTTCTGGAATAAGTAGAGTAGCTTTAAGTGATCACCTAAGGGCAGCATTGAAACCTTCTGATACAGTGTCGGTGGCACCTAGTGCAGTAGCTCAGGGTGTCACCCCTCCTCATCAACTTTCTTGAAATATGTTCCAATGAACACTATTGCTAGTTTTTTTGTGTGTGAATACATTGAGCTGATTACCTACTTTTATTTATTATTTTTACTCAAATGTAAAATCCCAATGTTTATTACATGTATTCAAATATTATCGCTAATTTACAATAATATTTTATTAAAATTATAAACAGACTTAACATTATTTGAACAGGTTTCTTTTGTTATACTTTAAGACAGAAATAGTATAACGTTGTGCTGTATCATTTACACTTAAACTACCATCTAGATGTGTCTAGGCATATTTGTGTATATATCTCGAGATTTCATTATTATCTTTTCCAATGTGTCTGCTTTTGCCAAGTTATAATTTTTCCAACTTGGTTGTCAACCCCAAAATGGTGTCGACCGGTGCGGACCGCAACCCTCACATCCCCCCACTCCCAAGTGACGCTACTGCTCCAATATATATCTTGAGATTTTATTATTATTTTTTCCGATGTGTCTGCTTTTGCAAAGATATAATTAAACCCAATCATTTTACATTTTAATGATTTGTTCATTGTATACGTTTATAAATGATTATTACCTCAAAGCCCTGAACTCTTGAAGGACAGCAGGGGATGGCACTCATGACAGCAGGGGATGGCACTCATGACAGCAGGGGATGGCACTCATGACAACAGGGGATGGCACTCATGACAGCAGGGGATGGCACTCATGACAGCGGGCAAGGAATTATTGTGGATATAGCCCGAGGCGCATACCACACGACCATGCAACATATAGCTCGAATTATTAGCTACTAAAGGCATTAAAGAATCCTTCACCCAGATACACCCTGGTTAGATCAGTGGTTCTTAATTTTTTTTGGGGTGTCAAAACATACCTAGGATCCCTAACTACATAAATGCATACCATATAAGTTACATATGTAAAACGACAAAATGTAGAGTGCCTCACGTATGGAGCTGAAGGAGCTAAAAGCATCAGTTTATACAAAAACAGTTTTAAAAAATAGTCGTTATTATCCATAAGGAAATTTGTCTTACAATGTGTGCATTACACCAAACAAAACATTCTAACTGTAGACAACCAAAATATACATTCACACCAAACTCACTCATCATTTACATGCGAAAAGTTTATATCAGATAATTTGATTTGATTGCCAGAGGAACAAAAGAGTTTTTGTGTCTGTTTGTCTTTGCAATACATTTAGAATCTCTTTTTGTAACAAGAATTATCTGTGGTGTCCTTGTTCAAAGGTTGGTTTAATTTCCTCGTTTGTGAATATTTTAATAAGCAGCACCTATTATAGTATGGGATCCTCTGTGATTTGGGATTTGAGTTAGTCCTCGTGCAGTCCCAGTCTGAAATATTTAAGTAAAGATTGTCTTCAAATCTTTGGTTTAGGTCGTCATACGATTGTTTCTAAAAAGACATATTAAACAGTAATGAGCGTCGAGCTGATTGTATTCAAGTTATCCATTCGGATGAACTGGCTTTCAGCGAGAAGTTATTTGAATGGAATACAATCTTCATCTTTCTGTGGACCTCACATGGCGTCCCGCGGACCACAGATTGAGAACCACTGGGTTAGGGTGGTATAGGGTTAATAATAATTGTTTCATTTGTTTTGACCGTTGTCAAATATGTAAGTCATATGTAAGTCATCCGTAAGTCATATGTAAGTCATATGTAAGTTTTTGCAGCTAAAATACTTGTATAAATATTGAACTTTAACCTACAACATTGTAGGCTATTCTCGTATTGTCAACCTTTTAGATTGCTTTTGATAATCACCGACTTGCAAACAGTTTCTTTTTCTTCAACCAAGGGACATAAACGCTACAAAGAAAAAAAGTTTCTATTCAAACCTGTTGGCCTTGAGACACTGCTTCTTATATTTTGTCCTACATTTTGACCCCGAAACTTTTGTTACTAAGGGAGATAACAAATCTTGGAAATAAAACATTTATTAACGTCCTTCACAGTGAGATTCATTATGATGAACGGAGTCAATTTATCACTAATGGTCAGCAGAGTTTCCCTAACTGACCGGTGACCGGAGTTTTTTTTAAAATCTATCACTGTTTGACTACCTCATGCGGAATAGTTTTCTGTTTCATCTTCCTAAATCTAAACACCATTTTGGCTCACTTACACACACACACAATCGTGGTCAAGTTTCATTAAGATTGTCTGCTTAAGGATAAACAAAAAAATCTCTTGGCATAAACAAAACTAAAATCATTTTGATGTAGAAATCATTGCTAAGTCATTGCTTTTCAAGGCTGATTTAGGCAACCTGTTCCAAAGGTACTAGGGAAGAAGGAGAACGCGTACGACTTTGTCCTAACATATGAAATAAGATAGTGTGTCTTGTCTTTGTGCCTCTCACATTGTTTTATTAGTTTGTGTTTTTTGAATGAGTAAAGTATGGTTCAGTGTTATTGACTGAGTCAAGTATGGTTCAGTGTTATTGACTGAGTAAAGTATGGTTCAGTGTTATTGACTGAGTAAAGTATGGTTCAGTGTTATTGACTGAGTAAAGTATGGTTCAGTGTTATTGACTGAGTAAAGTATGGTTCAGTGTTATTGACTGAGTCAAGTATGGTTCAGTGTTATTGACTGAGTCAAGTATGGTTCAGTGTTATTGACTGAGTCAAGTATGGTTCAGTGTTTTGTGTCTTATTGCCACTTTTCGTATTGGTATTATGTCTCGAGGTGTCTCTATGTTTAGTGATGTTACTGATGGTGTTAGTCTAATGAAGTAATAATGATCATTGATTATACTTTATGGCTGTTCTAGTTGTGTCTTGGGTCGAGGGATGTATTGGTCTGTGATAGGATTTAAGTGTTTTCATTCTGAAGGAATGTTCCAAAACTTATTTTAAAAAAGCTAAAAATAATTAAATGTGAGCTTGCGCTCCCTGAGCTAGTTTTATATGTATTTTTGTTGTATAGGTTAGATCTATTTTTATATTTTTATAGGCTAGTGTCAGATTTTATAATCGTACTTCCGCATATTTATATAGGTTAGTGCGGGATAGTATAAAAGTGATGTACTACATGCTGTCTTAAAACAGTTGAGTGTACATTTGACCAGTGGTCAGTACCATATCTGTCTGTGTGACATCTGAAGATCTTTGTGGTCTGTCGTCTAATTATTTTATTATTCTGTACCTGGGACGGCCTGCTACTATTACTGCTGCAATTACAGTGCTGTTTTTTAACTGCTGATTATAACTGCTATTACTCTGCTGTAACCTCTTGCTGTAGATCTAGAATCTAGGTGTTATTTTGTTTTTGTAGTGTAGGCTTAGTAAACTTAGTTAGTTATAGTCTGTTTCTGTTCTTAGTGAATGCTAATATTAAGGTACTAAGACTAAGGTGTTCTTGTCTTAGTTTTAGTTATGAGTTGGTTGTAGTAGTAGAATGCTGTAGATCTAGACTAGTTTATTGTAGTTTGTTTGTGTAGATCTAGGTCTAGACTAGTGTAGTAGTTTTAATGATTTAGTTAGATAGTTGGTTTGGTTAGTTTGTTAGTGTTTGTAGTGGTCTAGATTTAGAAGGTTTTAGTTAGTTGATGGGTTCAGTAGTGGTGGTTAGTCAAGTTAGTGTATATATTATATTTTATTATTGATTTATTTTTGCATATGTAAATAAAGTTTCGTTTTGTTTATTTATCCTAAACTAAAGTTTCGTTATCTTGCTTTCATTTAGTTTAGGTTAGTATAGCTAGTATGTCTGGTTACTTAGGCGATCCTAGCCCCTTGGTAACCATACCGCTAACATCTGCCTACTGTAAAAAAATTTAATGTTGAGCAGAGAATAGGTCTTTCCCACTCGCGCCTGCCTGACCTGCTCACATAAATAAAGAATAAAAAAAGGTAATTCTGAATTAGATATACCTTCATGTTGAGCTAGACTAGCAGTCGTGTTGAGCTAGACTAGCAGTCGTGTTGAGCTAGACTAGCAGTCGTGTTGAGCTAGACTAGCAGTCATGTTGAGCTAGACTAGCAGTCACGTTGAGCTAGACTAGCAGTTACGTTGAGTTAAACAAGCTGTCATGTTGAATCAAACATTGCGGTCATGATCATTTGACATTGCAGTCATGGAAGTCAGATTAGCCTCTAAGTGCGTGCCTCTATTCTAAACGTTGTACATGTGTCCATCCAAACAGAAACAATGTCTCACACCACAGGCTTAACTTCTTGATTCCCGACACATTTTTGATGAACAGGAATGGAACAGCAAGCACAACATGATTGTTTTAGTAAACATTGTCAAGAGAAAGCTACTCAACATCAACAAGTGTTAGTCTATTATATGAATGTTAATGAAAATATTGGCTCGACATGTAGTCTTATTCACTTTCAAACATGAGTTGTGAATAACATTCACAATATAGAAATAACATTCACAATATTGAAATAGGGTTTCTACACTATGGCACCAACTTTGAGGTGGTGACATTACCTATCACCCCCCTTTTGAAAAAATATTTTGAAGAAATTTTTTTTTTAGCTTGACGACATAATTGTCATAAGTAGGATCAATTGGAATTCTTGGGGCCTATAAAATGTACAATTGCAGAGTTCAAATAGAACTACAAACATCAAATAAAATATATAATAGGACAGTGTTACACAAGGTATTTGTACCGAAAAAATTCACACAAGGGCAAAATTCTCTAATCCATCATATTCTTTGAAGGCAATTCAAATAATTCTCTGAGTCAAATACTTGACATCTCAAATAATTATTTACATGTAGTTCTAATATATACATCAATGTTCAAAATTCAATATTTACAAGTCTTTATCATAATTATATATGCAAAGTGTGACAAAAATTTCAATGACAATCTCCTATGTCACAATGTGAAAAATTAATACAAGTTTTTATTCACAATATCTATTTATAAAAAAAAATCTTTGACACTATAGAAATGTTAGAAGTCTGGTTTTTGACACCAATAGTACAATATGTACAAATCATGTAGACAATGTTACAAGTAGGTCTCAATATGTAAGTGATAAGTATGGAATAATTCAAAATATGAGTCAAAATTCAAGATTAAATTGCTTAATAAGCATTGTTACAAATTCAATGTATCTATTTACTTCAATATGAGGTTTAACATTTCCATACAAAAATTGTAGTGCATTAATAATGCACAAGTAAATATGTATACTTTAAGTATCAAAATATTGGATCAAAAGTATCAACATCAAATCAAAATAATAAATATCCTTCATAGTGCTTGTTGTATGCACCTCATGTTTCAATTAAGTATTTCTCCATATGACAGTTCAAATAATTTGTAGCTAGTAATGGCAATAGTTTAATGTTACATTGTTTATCAAATAATTATTGAGTACAAAGTTCAAAAAAATTTTTTGTCAAAAAACTTTAACTGAGAAAATGTGTCAGTTGTGATACAATCTTTGAGGTTACATTAATTTGTTTAAGCATATATTTACAAGCATAACATCCTACTAGTTTAGTTGTATTCATTTTAATCTGTTGTGAAAAAATGTGTAAGTCCATTTTAAAAGAATAAAATCAAGTTTTTCTTTCAGTACTTGAAATATCAAAAAGTGTGTTTATAAGAATCTTCTTGTTGACATCAATGATTGTTACAAAAAATATAGTTCATAAGAATAGTTTGACAAAAATGTCTTCAAAAAAATACAAGTGTATGTCAATATTTAATTTTTACTAATTGCCATTAAATAAATAAGTTACATTATGAATCAATCTCTTGTTTCAATGACATTGAAAAATGTGACTAAGTTATATAATTGTGATAAATGACATAGTAAAAAAATTCCAATCTTGTTTACAATATCTGTAGAAAAAAAATTCAAAGTTGTTCTCAATACAATGGGAAAAAAATAATGTTTACATTGTATGGAAAAAAATTAAGCTAGGTACTGATAAGTTGGGAAAAAAATTCAATGTTTGTTTACATTGTTGAGTACAAAAATGTTATTCTTGTTGACAAAGAATGTGAAAAAATGTTGGTTACAATGAAGTAATCAAATTCCAAAGTTTGTTTACAAATAGAGTTTAAAAAAAAAAATGGTTTCTAGTTCAATGTTTATAAATGGTACTCAATGTTTACAAAATAATGCTCAATGTTTACAACATGACATCATAGTTGGTTGTAAAAAATAATTGTGTTTACTTTAAGGTGTGAATCTTAAATCTTTGAAATGTACAATGGTGACTTTAATTCTTTGACCTTGAATAGTGTTTTCATACATCTCATGGCAAATCTTCTTGTATTCCTCACAATCTTTGTTCTCTAACCACAATACATCTCATGCCAAATCTTCTTGTATCCCTCACAATCTTTGTTCTCTAACCACAATACATCTCATGCCAAATCTTCTTGTATTCCTCACAATCTTTGTTCTCTAACCACAATACATCTCATGCCAAATCTTCTTGTATTCCTCACAATCTTTGTTCTCTAACCACAATACATCTCATGCCAAATCTTCTTGTATTCCTCACAATCTTTGTTCTCTAACCACAATACATCTCATGCCAAATCTTCTTGTATTCCTCACAATCTTTGTTCTCTAACCACATAAATAGCCATATTTTGGATGCTCTTCAATACTACTATATGTAAAATTACTAGATACATTTTGAACACAAGATATCATCCAATGAACAATTACCAGGCAATTTGTATAGACATAGATTAGTTCTAATTTGTGGCTTTTCCCAAGGTTTGACCAAATTTGGATATGCTCCAATAATAATTGAACAGATAGTGTTTTCTAGAACAACAACCTTAAATTTTCCATTTATCCACAGTGATGTAATATCTACCATAGCAGTTTTACAGTGTATGATTTTACTGTTGGGCAAAGTAACATTAGCTTCTACCATAGCAGTTTTACAGTGTATGATTTGACTGTTGGGCAAAGTAACAATAGCTTCTACCATAGCAGTTTTACAGTGTATGATTTTACTGTTGAACAAAGTAACAATAGCTTCTACCATAGCAGTTTTACAGTGTATGATTTTACTGTTGAACAAAGTAACAATAGCTTCTACCATAGCAGTTTTACAGTGTATGATTTTACTGTTGAACAAAGTAACAATAGCGATGTCATTGAGATAGTTCTCTTGCTTCACTAAATATTTATCTACAAAAGTTGTGGTAGATTCTTCATCTATTATGCACTTAACATCGCGTTCATTAATTGATGCAGTAAAGAGTTCTAGTTGTTTACTATTTTTAAATGTTAAGGCCATTTTCTCATTAGTAGCTATGTATTGAGGTCTGTATTCATCTCTATAAGTATTTGTATAGGAACATACTTCCTCTGTTTGTATCTCACTAGTTACTTTTAGTGTAGCTATGTATTGAGGTCTGTATTCATCTCTATGAGCATTTGTATAGGAACATACTTCCTCTGTTTGTATCTCACTAGTTACTTTTAGTCTTGTGTTAAAATCTGTTTGACATTCTACATCTAATCTATTTGTATTTGTAATTGACTGATTATGTTTAGTTGCTTCATGTATACTGACATTGTTGTACTCATGTGAATTAGTAGTTGATGCTAACTCAATGTTTTCTTGATTCACACTATTAGCCCATTTTACTAAGGCTTCTTCTAACAGTTCAACTATGTTTTCTATGTTCCCTATGATTACGGTAGTTCTTCAGCTGGGTTGTTCATTACTATGGCTTTGTATTGACCAGTAAAATATGGTGATTCAATGAAAACTAATGCTGTTTCACATACTTCCCATAGATCTTTATTCGCATAAGTCAATGTGACCTTGTCTTCTAGTATCTGTTCAGGTTTTAAAAGTGACTTTTTTACAATGATTGAGTTACAGCCGTTGTCACGTAATGCATATACTTTAATGCCATCGACATAGGCAGGATAAACGTTTAATTTGGCTACTTTTGTTTGTATATATGCTGCTGTTACATATTGCATTGATCTTTCAGTTGCTACTGCTGCTATATTTTGTCTGGTATAATTGTTATTGTGGTCAGTATGTTGTCTATCTTCAAATTGATCTCTTCTTGACATTCTGTTGTTTTGCCATCTTCTGTTTGTTTGATATGATCTAGTGTTAGTTGGCTGTAGCTTTGCCATGTTCTTCTGTTATATTGTTGTTGATAGGATCTATTAGAGTTTGGACTGAAGCTCTGATAATTTTTGTTATTTCTTCTATATTTATGGTTTCTATTTGAATATTGCTCTTGTTCTGATGCTATTATCTTTCTGCATTTTGCTTTGGTGTGACCCAATATGCCACAGAAAAAACATTGTAGGCTCTTGGCATATTTAAATTTATTTGTAGATCTTGGATGGTTTTCTGTCACTGTTGCAGCTACATTGTACAATTCCCTTTTGTCTATGGTGATGTTTTGGTGGGAGTCCTTGTAAGTTGTTAGATTAGATATTAATTCAGCTTCATTTTTTATTTTTCTTTCCTTTAAGAATGAGAATGCTGCATCTGTAACGTTTATTAACAATGAGAAAGAAATCTAAGATCTGCTTGGGATCTTCTAAGTTACAGTTTTCCGAGTTGTAGCCATTTTATCATATTTTGGCGCATGTCATGTATTGTTCTTTTTAAATCTGTATTCTTGGCTAGTTTTATTTCCCTAAAAAGTTTTCGATAGTGCTCCTCTGTCTTGCCAAAATGTTCAATAAGTCTTTGCTTTACTGTGTTGTAGTCTTTTCTATGTTCCATAGTTAGTGTGTAGATGATGTTTAATGGTTCACCTCTAAGGTTAGCTAGCAGTTGTTGAGCCATTTGGGCACTATTCATATTTGCTGTTTGACAGATGTATTCAAATTGGATAATGAAATTCTCTAATGTGTCTTCTTTTGGGTCAAAGTTCCTAAATTTGCTGTGGTACTGATGATTGTAGGCAGATGAAGTTTGACTTGCTGATTTATCTTTATTTTCCTTTGCTAGTTTTGCCATTTTTTCCTCATGTTCCTTTAGTTTTATTTCATGCTGGCATTCTTTTTCTTTCTCTAAGTTTTCTTGTTCTTTCTCTCTGAGTCTTCTTTCATGTAGCCTTTCTTCACGTTGCTTGTCTTTTTCTAATCTAATTCTGTCTTATTTCAATTTTTATGAATGCTTCTCTGTCATCTTCTTTTAACTTTAGTTTATCTACTATCTCTATTAGTTTTTCATACACAGCCATTTTCAAAGATTCAAATTAGTAATATAGTTTATTAATAGATATGTGTGCACTAGGTAGTTGTTAATGAAATATTGTACAATAAATAATTATTATTGCTCAAATATCAATTACAGATAATAGTAGATATATATTTTGTTTTCAGCAATTGAGTTTACGAAATTTCTTAAATTATTCTTGGTACTTTGTCTAATTTATAAATATGCATATGTAATACTTTACTAGTCAATTATGTGTTCACATGTATTTTAGTATCTCCACTTGCAATTAAAAATTTATTGCAACAAATAATTCACAATTATGTGAGCCTTATTAGTCTGATAAATAGTGATCAATGTAATATGTTACGTTTTGGCTTTTTCACTTATCAGTGTCCATACAAATAGTATCAAAATAGTTTATTGTGCTCAAAGTATATATATATATACAATCAATCTTGTCACAATCTCAAATAAAAGTATATCCCATAGTGTATCAAGTGTGTAGTGTAGTGTTGATAATAATAAAAATAGGTTGAAATAAGAAGTAAAAATTAATATATATATTAATAAGTAATTAAACAAACATAAATACACTATAGATACTAAACAGTCTGCTCTAAAGAGACATTACAAGATAGTAGAAATAGTAGACACAAGAATTACAATGAGAAATAACTACGACGCAAAAAGAAAATTAAACAAATGTAAACAAGACAATACAAGAGTTTAACTATATGATAGATACATGACGAAATACAAACTGGACTAGTACAGCTATACGATCAAGTATTTACTTTATCTAAAGAGTGCCTACCAATACCTGGATGCTTACTTTGAAAAAAAAAATAAATGCTCAGACTCAATAGATAATGAAATGTAGTCCCTAAAGGTCAGATGTATATATAAATACAGATGTAAACAATGAAACAAAAATTGTGGTGTAGTTCAAAGAGAACTAATCAATACTCATTAATACTAAAGGGTAATTAAAGTTACTTCCCTTATATATTCACTTGATGCTTGACTTGTCCAGAAAGTTCCGGTGATGCTCCATGTAAAGTATGTCACAAATACAGTTCATATACGTTTGAACAAAATAGTAATCCACTTGTTAAATCCACAGTAACATGTTAAATAATACGGTACTCAAGTCCTTGAACAATAGTAATCCAATAAATACTTCATATGTTTGACAGATAATCCATTAAACAATTCATATAGTTGACAGGTAATCCATTAAACAATTCATATAGTTGACAGGTAATCCATAAAAGGATTCATTTGCTTGATAGGTAAATAAATATAAACAAATATAAATAACTAAAATTGACCCTTTAGGTAGTGACGGCAAGAGAGGTCTAAGAGTAAGAGCGCTCTCTTATTAAATGTGCTGTTAGACAGCGACAATAGGAGTGTGTCATTAGAATTATGACGAGCACTCGACGTAGATGATCTTGAATATGTCAGCTACTTCGACTGACCATGTATCAGCTGTCTTCAAACGATGACTTGAATGACTTGTTCTACATTTTCACCCACACCGGTTGTACTATCACGGTTGTCTAGTTTCACCCACACACAGGCTGTAGTATCCAGGTTGTCTCAGCATATCATGTTTGATCTCTTTTGCTTAGGATGTTAAAGTGACTTTGAACAATGCTGTGCTCCTAAAGCTATCTCAACTGGTGTAAAAAGTACAACCACATAAATCAGGCTTCCAGATAAATGACACTTAGGACAGTAGTCAACTGCAAAATATGTCGAAGTTGAAATACTGCTTAAACAGGAACAGTTCAAATTGTTCATTTCATCACAGATGAAAAAAATAGCTCGCTAACGGTAACTGTGTCATGGCAGGTCAATATGACATGTAGTAGTAGATCTAGATACCAAGAGTGTAGTCAAAAAAATTTAATAAATTCTAGATTAGTTGCAATTCATGTCAAGTTCAATCTTAAGTGACTCTATCAAGTCCTTGCTACCAACTCCCTATATTGACTTACTGCTCTTAACCCTGGTTCACTTAAGGTCAAAAGTGTTCACCTTAGGGCAACATGAGTTGTGAATAACATTCACAATATAGAAATAACATTCACAATATTGAAATAGGGTTTCTACACCATGGCACCAACTTTGAGGTGGTGACAAAAAGTTTATAATATTAAACTGTTGACTTATCATTTCTTATTTATAAAGTGTTTATCTTTTGTACATTTATTGTTCCAACAAAATTTCCTCCCTGTTGCATATCAACCACTAAGTTTCGATGAAACAAAACAAACGTTTATTGACTTCAACTTGACATGCTGCTTACACTCCTGAGAAAGTAATTTAGAAACCATTGCTTCCAACTGACGTGACCATGAGTCACAGAACTAGGTTTTAGTGAGTTTGGGATTTCCCAGAAGAAAAATACGTATTCTACTAGTGAAAGGCTGTGAACTGCGTGGGTGGGGGGTGCGAGCTATGAAGAGCTTATCTGAGGAACTAATGTCCCTTTCGAACTGGCCATGGGACACTGAGGATTAAAAGACTTTGACCAGGTCTATAACCAAGTTTGGGCCTCTGTGCACGGCAGAGATCAATACTTGGACCTGAATGACGGACTGATTCTATTCACCGCCATCCCGCTGTTGATATGAACGCCCATGTTGGTCTCTTGGTGGCAGAGTTGTCCCAACATGATCACGTACAGTGACATGAAATAAGTCATCACGATCCCATTTTTTTTCCATAAGTGTATTTAGTAGTATTTGTAAATATAACAGTAAATATTTTAGTCATGGAAGATAGCTCTACTTTATTATCGCCTACCAAACTTTGCAAGAGTTGAATAATGAAACAGATTTTAAATGTTGATAATCAACCTAAAGAAAAGAGATACACCGTAACTACACTATGACCATTTACTAAATAACTACAATATGACCATTTACTAAATAACTACAATATGACCATTTACTAAATAACTACCAAATGACCATTTATTAAATAACTACAATATGACCAATCATTAAATAACTACAAAATGACCATTTACTAATATGGTAAGAATGTTATAATTATATACGTGAATGTCTTGACAATCTCGTACAGGTTCTGTATCGTAGACTGCAACAAAAAGTTTAGTTAAAGCTTTTGGTCAAATAACTAACCATCTTTGCTTCTATTTGACATTTTGCTCACAAGAGATTAGCAATTATACATAAAACACTGAACCATAATCTTCAAATACAAAAACAAAATTTAATAAAATACTCTGAAAGACACAAAAATAAAGGCACATTCCTCGTCCCATATGCTAGGACAAATTTGTACAAATACTCCTTCTTCCCTAGTGCTATTAGAGCATGGAATGGGTTGCCTGAGCTAGCCAGAAAAACCAGTGACTTGGCAGAATTTAAGTCATTGGTTAATATGCATGACTAAATGCATGACGCGTAGGACGTAATCATCTTCTTTTTTGAAGTAACGTCTGTATTATATAAGATAAGATAAGATAAGATAAGAGATGAACAGTTTAAACTAAGGTTTACAGAATGCTCACTATTAACTTTGTCCTTCACCTTTATCTTGGAGGCTCGGTGGCTGAGTGGTAAAGAGTATGGCTTCCTAACCAGTTGAAGACTGGGATTTTTTACTTCGTGATATTTTTGGCGCCTCTGAGTCAACCCAGCTCTAATGGGTACCTGAAATTATTTGGGGAAAATTGAAGGCGGTTGGTCATTATGCTGGCCATATGACACCCTCGTTAACCGTGAGCCTACAGTGATTCCGAAATTGGTCTATATAGACCCCGAGGGGTTTACGAAGACTTCCAAGGGTCTAAGAAAGTGAAAATTAAATTGGGGGTCTATGAGATGTCTATGAGATGTCTATGAGATGTCTATGAGATGTCTATGAGATGTCTATGAGATGTCTATGAGATGTCCACACGGGAGTCTACGATAATAAATAGCCAAATACGGAAAACACGACAGGACAAACCATTGATTTGACCAGAGCCCTTGAAATGATTTCAAAAACTGTTTTACACAAGCCTACATCTGATATTACTAAAAGAACTTCTTTAAGCAAAATACAGTTCAAGGACACATCGGAGGTATTAGTTATAACATTAAAAGCATCTTGTGTAATTCTTTGCAAACGACATACACAGTTTGAAATCAGCGGTGTCACAGGCTCTGACAGAAAGTAGAGCTGTGTGCCGCACACTGCCTACGGTCACCGGCTTCTGATTTTTCCTCAGAGTTGACTACTAAAGCCTTTTCCGTGATTGGGTATAGCTGCAAGGCAGCAGAGGTTCGAATTCACAGTTTTCCTTCTTCTAGGTGGGTAGCCAGCCATGACTAATGAGCCCCTCCTGAGTCCGAAGTTTACTGGTTTAGGCGCCAGTTACTCGCCTTTGACACTTTTGTTAGTGAAAACAATTACGCCGACCCAATATTTGAGCTACACAGGGCCGCCGCGAGGGTTGTGGCCGCCTGCGTGCGAAATTAAAAATGCCGCTCTCCCCCGTTTATTTTTCTCTAAAAAACAATTCCATGAAGACTGAGCTGGACGCTGTTCCAAAAGTGACCTTTGATTTAAATCCATTTTTGTAGACCATTCCATTTTTTCCTTGCATATTTGCACCGCTGTTGTATCCTTTAAGTACAACTATGAGCCATGCACTAGGAACAATTTTGAATATACGTGCCTACAGAAATCTGAATTATTGGTTCTTTGTAATTAACATAAAAAATTGATCTCATTATATGACTACTCGCTTATGCTGCCGTATTTGCGACCATTATAATTAATGAGCTGAGGCGGGCATATAACAATGAACAACCTAAATGATCATGATCTATATACAATTTTTCGATAACTTTGATTGCTCACAGTGTCACATGGGCTGGACGTGGATATGTTCACGAGTTTGTTATTGTAAGTTAAAGTAGAAGAATAAATACAAGCTTGAAATACCAAAGTCATCAGAACTTTGTCAACGTTCGTAAACTTTCATAATAGTTATCACGATTGTATTTTGGAGAGATGTGCATTGTATCCACAATCATCTGACATCCACGGATTCAGAGTTGCCTACAAATTTATCCATGAAGCAACTCAGCCCTGAATATTTTTCATGAGTTTAATACAGAGTAAATAATCCAAAGTACAAGTCACTTATACAATGACTTGAAATAAAACACAGTAAGGCAGTGTTTCTCGCATTCCCGGGTGGCGACTCCCTAGATTATAACATTTTTGTTCGAGCCCCTTTTAGAAGCTATAGCCCAGGGGAGCGATATAGGCTCCAATAGTGAGGTCCAAGAGTTGTTTTTTTTTTTGTTTTTAGAATGTAGTTACAAAAAAAAAGAAACTTAGTCACAATTTAGGTTTTATTTTGTATTTAGCCTCTTCTTCAATTGAACACCACTGGGCTGGGTATAGACATGATAAGCCTTCTTGAATTGAACACCACTGGGCTGGGTATAGACATGATAAGCCTTCTTGAATTGAACACCACTGGGCTGGGTATAGACATGATAGAAACCAAATTGACGTCTTGTTTACATACTTTGTAAGGCTTGTCAAAAGTTCTTCCTGAAGGTAGAACTGAAGATACGTCAGGTTTTCACTCAAGTCGGTGAGGGGTCTGAACATTTTTTTTTACCGCCCCCCTTTCCCGTTGTTGGTTGGTTGTTGGCTTGTAGCTCAAGACAGCTAGTACAACTGAACCGTTGTAGGCGTTTTATATTTTTTAATAACTAAACTTTAGAAAACTTAAACAAACTTCTTTGTGAACAAAAACTCAATATAACTGTTATTATTGAAGATTTAACTTCAGATGAGATATAGGTCTAATAGTAATGACATAAACTGATATTTAAACAAAAGCTAGCTCACAACAAAAATAAAATCTTTACTTTTTCATGTCTTAAGATCGTCTCACATTTGCACTAGATACGCCAATTTCATCATCGTCACTGCATAACCAACCAATCAATCGCTTCACCTATTATTACCGCCGCCTTGGAAACACATCCACTCCATAACATCTCCCTTTTTTGACTTTTTTATTACCGGTAATAAATACGCGGCAATTCCAGACCGCGACAATTCATGGCCAGAAATGAGTAGGTGCCTATGGAAAAACCCGTGGGATTCCCTCGTATACTGCTCTATTTTTTAGTTCTAGTTTCCAAAATAATTTCTTATGTACGAATAACGTTTATATTTTCAAAGGATAATTAGAATTTATTTAAAATATTTAAGACATTTTTTTATTTAACTAATTTTTAAAAAAAAGTAACCTTGGAATAATGATTTGCCCGCCCCCTAAAGTCGGCCGCCTGCGTGCAATGCACACATTGCACAATAGGTAGCTGCGGCCTTGGAGCTACACGTGAAAGATCAAGAAATACATGAGAAACTGTTCCTTGCGAACAACAAAGTCCTATTAGAAACATAATATCCGTAGTAACGAATGATCGATCATGCAAACAACAACAACAACAAAAAACAAGACATTTCCAGTGTGTTTGGTGAGTCGAGTAATAAATATTGATTGTTATTTTAAGTGGTTTAAATTTGAAGTTGTATCAATACAAAAAGATAGATCTCTGTGACTTCAAATGTAGCTTTTAATTCCCTTTTTCACTCTTTGACTCTTTAGTGTTAGAAATTAGTTTTGAACAAATTGCAAAAATGCATTATAAGCTTAGCAGGGGGTCTACCAAAAAACATAGCAAGGGGTCTCCGAGACCAAAACGTTTGGCAACCACTGCTTTACATGGACCTTATCATCTATCCAATAGACAACATTATTGGAACATTGGGTCATACCATTTTAACTTTCGAAACTACTCTCTAACTTTGACCTCCATTGTAACTGTCACGCGATGTACGCGTAAATGGTCTAGTTGTTTTGGATAAATAAGTAGTTTACAATATATACAGCATTAATTATATACATATCATGGGAGTAGCCGGGGGGGGGGACGAAATTAAGTGACTGATTTTTGCTTTCATTTTGTTTATTTTAGGTGAGATTTTAATACTAAATCATCACTTACCACAGCACAGCCGAGGGGGTTTTAAGTTAAAAACCCTCTACCAGGGGTTTTGAGCTGAAAACCCCCTACCAGGGGGTATTGAGATTAAAAAAACCCATATCAGGGGGTTTTGAGATACAAATCCCTCTACCAGGTGGTTTTGACTTTAAAACCCCCTACCAGGGGCTTTAAGTTTAAAACACCCTACAGGGGTTTTAAGTTAAAAAAAAACCACCTTACCAGGGGTTTTGCAGTTAAATCCCCCTCTTCTATAAACAAAACTAAAAAAAATGCAAATGACAATCCCAAATTCCAAGAAAACAGCTAAAGAAGATTTTAACTTTAAAACCGCCTCCAATAATTACGATAAACCCCATCTCAATATAAAAAGCAAATTACACACTCACAATTCTATGAGCGTAGCCAAAGGGGTTTTGAGTTTAAACCCCCCCCTCCAGTTGGGGTTTGAAGCTAAAAAATACCTCTTCAATATAAAAAAAAAGCAAATTACACACTATAAAATCTATGAGCGAAGCCAAAGGGGTTTTGAGTTTAAATCCCCCTCCTCCAGATGGCTTTTTCTTTAAAGTTTAAAACCCCTCCAGATGGTTTTGAGTTTAAAATTCCCCTACAGATCGTTTAGAGTTGAAAACCTCTCTCTTCAATATTATTTTAAAGCAAACTACAGTAACCAATTTCTATGATCGTAGCTAAATGGGGTTTTGAATTACAAAAAAAACCAAAAAAATTCCAGAGATTTTTTAGATTAAAACCTATCAACAGATGATTTTGACAAAAAAACTTTCCTTTTCGATATAAAATCTAAAGCGAAATACAGGCATGTAATTCCAAGAGCGTAGTCAAGAGAGGTTACAAATTTCTACCAGTGGCTTGGGCTCCATTAATAAAGTGTGAATAGTTTTCTGCCGAAATTGAAAAACACTAAATGTGGCTCAACAAAGATGGCTAAGACATATTTTAGGAGTCAGTTATAGAGATCGGGTCTAGATCAAAGAAATCATATGCCGAACTGGGAGTCAAACCTTTAGTAAGGTTGTGACAGAGCGTCGCATGAGGTTTTGCGGGACATGTTCTCCGACAAAAGGAATTACGCATAATAAGAGTTGCGAAAACAGCTTGCCGGAAAATGCGCCGTACGGCGCGAGAGGGTCCTAGTCAGTAAGAATAGCAGTAGCATTAGGTTTTTAAAAAAAAACTTTTTAATAGCAGGAGAATGCACTGTAGATAACTCAGAATATGCATTTTGTTGGCTTTCAATACCAGAAATAGTGCTTGCTATCAAGGGTGGTGAGTCTACGAGTTTTCCACTAATTCCAAGAAGAACCTATTCTAGGGCACAATAAACGTCTTCCGAAAGGGTCAGCATGTAATAAAGATTAATTATGTATACAAAAACACACACATATATATATAATTTATTTCCGCGGGGGGGGGGGGGTTAACCCGCCCCCACCAAAAACCCCTCCCAAGACCAAGACTCAATTGGCCCTGCGGCTAGTGTTGGTGGACATCGTTATCTTGGGCCATACAAGACACAGTCAGAATGTGCAGTACGTGGGTCAGGCCAGTGAAGGAAAGTGTCTTAGGAATACATTGAGTGACGGCGGGGGAGAGAGAGAGAGAGAGAGAAAGAGATCTTCAAGGAAAAGGGAACAATTAGAAGGTTGTGGATATAAAAAAAAGAGGTGGGGGGGGGGGAACTAGAGACAAAATATTAAGGACATGCGAATTCACAGATACTTTTATAAAGACCAAGGGTCGTCTGTTCCCTATCACTCAACATGGGATCTTAGCGAACGAAGTTAATGCCTCAGAGCCTCACTTTTAAAGATAATGCCTCAGAGCCTCACTTTTAAAGATAATGCCTCAGAGCCTCATTTTTAAAGATAATGCCCCAGAGCCTCAGTTTTAAAGATAATGCCTCAGAGCCTCACTTTTAAAGATAATGTCTCAGAGCCTCACTTTTTTGATGGATGAAGAACTAGACATTTTAAAAGAAGAAGTACTTGAATTCACAGTAAACGAAATTTGACCTAAATACGGTAAGAAGTTCGGTTTAAAAAACGTTTGAAATCTTCGAATGCCTGATCTTTGCAAGGGATTACTAGAGTTCTGATCTTTAATTGATACTAGTCCATGTCTAATCTTTGCAATGCATATGTTTGCAATGACACTTGTTTATGTATGTAATCTTATTGAACTATTTTCATTGTCATTTTTTTTTACATGCCACATAAACCTAAAAAAAACCACATATATGTAATATATATGCTGCATATTGATGCTATTTACATTCGCTGTCAAAATGAAACAAAATTGTCCATGTTGCCAGCAATTAACGTATCAAGTTACGGCCGAGAGAATGTCACGCGGCTGTTTGGTTGTCCTATGCTCTTCACTAGTTCACAAATTGAACACGTCTGTTGGTTTGGTAAGATTTCCTGAACGATCTAATGTGGTTGGAACGCTTGAGAATTGGTCGAGTTCATCCAGCGAGCTGCTCCATTCATGAGTATTCCATGACACTTGGGAATAATCAAGTTGATCTAAACATGGGGCGCTGTATAATCATATTCCGAGAACCCACGAACAAGATGTATAAAGATATTTTCTCAGTTTATATGATTCGATAGAAAACCAAATGTACCCACCCCAGCCCCACCCGCATTACATCTTTATAGAAAGCCGCCTGCGGTTACATTTAATTTGACTGGTTTATTTCATTCCGTTTCAAAATGTCCATCTCCTTTCCTAGAGACGGCTCACTTCAATTACACGCTCAATTGACTCTAACGTTAGATTTCTCTGGTTATGTTATGATTGTGTTTAACAAGGCAGAAAATCTTGAAGAGAATTCTACAGCGGATGCATGAAACAATATAGGTACTATTTATACGATTGAAGACAAAAAAAAAAAAAAAATCTATGTTGTCAAATCTGAACTATAGGAATGTAATAAACAAATAGATTCATTGATAAAATATGAAGTAGTTTTGTAAGGTAAAAATACATTTTAACCATCGAAGCACGCATTGTTCAGAAAGGATCAATGAGATACCCTAAACAAGACCTTTGTTGAAACCCATTTTAACGACATTTAATTTATCAATTTGTCTAGATCTCTGTATGTAGTGTAGATGATCTCTCTCTGTCTGTCTCTATGTCTGTAAAAAGTCTGTACACATTAGTTCTCCCACATCGAATCTCGGATCAAGCTGAAATTTTGCACAATGAATTATTTTACCTGACAACACGAGAATGAATATATGTAACAACAACAAATAGTTAATTATTTGTTAGTAATTAATTATTTTGTTTGGTATGTCGAACAAGGGAAAGACATGACATGAAATAGAAACAATAGATAACTATACAATTTTACATGTTCATACGCTCTTCGCTAGCAGAGTGGTTACCGTGTTGGCTTGAGAAGCCTTAGAAGGCTTTAGCCCGTGAGTTCGAATTCAGGTCGTTCATTTTGTTTAATAAATCCTTTTTTAAATAACGTTCAGCCAGATACCCCCCCCCCCGTTCTTTCTCCCCCACCTCATTCCAACTGGTCCAGACAAGTGATAGAATCATAGATAGAATCATAGATAGAATCATAGATAGAATCATAGATAGAATCATAGATAGAATCATAGATAGAATCATAGATAGAATCATAGCATAGAATCATAGATAGAATCATAGATAGAATCATAGATAGAAACATAGATAGAATCATAGATAGAATCATAGCATAGAATCATAGATAGAATCATAGCATAGAATCATAGATAGAATCATAGATACAATCATAGATAGAATCATAGATAGAATCATAGATAGAATCATAGATAGAATCATAGATAGAATCATAGCATAGAATCATAGATAGAATCATAGATAGAATCATAGATAGAAACATAGATAGAATCATAGATAGAATCATAGATAGAATCATAGATAGAATCATAGATAGAATCATAGCATAGAATCATAGATAGAATCATAGATAGAATCATAGATAGAAACATAGATAGAATCATAGATAGAATCATAGCATAGAATCATAGATAGAATCATAGCATAGAATCATAGATAGAATCATAGATAGAATCATAGATAGAATCATAGATAGAATCATAGATAGAATCATAGATAGAATCATAGCATAGAATCATAGATAGAATCATAGCATAGAATCATAGATAGAATCATAGATAGAATCATAGATAGAATCATAGATAGAATCATAGATAGAATCATAGATAGAATCATAGATAGAATCATAGATAGAATCATAGCATAGAATCATAGATAGAATCATAGATAGAATCATAGATAGAAACATAGATAGAATCATAGATAGAATCATAGATAGAATCATAGATAGAATCATAGATAGAATCATAGCATAGAATCATAGATAGAATCATAGATAGAATCATAGATAGAATCATAGCATAGAATCATAGATAGAATCATAGATAGAATCATAGATAGAAACATAGATAGAATCATAGATAGAATCATAGCATAGAATCATAGATAGAATCATAGCATAGAATCATAGATAGAAACATAGATAGAATCATAGATAGAATCATAGCATAGAATCATAGATAGAATCATAGCATAGAATCATAGATAGAATCATAGATAGAATCATAGATAGAATCATAGATAGAATCATAGATAGAATCATAGCATAGAATCATAGATAGAATCATAGATAGAATCATAGATAGAAACATAGATAGAATCATAGATAGAATCATAGATAGAATCATAGATAGAATCATAGCATAGAATCATAGATAGAATCATAGATAGAATCATAGATAGAATCATAGATAGAATCATAGATAGAATCATAGATAGAAACATAGATAGAATCATAGATAGAAACATAGCATAGAATCATAGATAGAATCATAGATAGAATCATAGATAGAATCATAGATAGAATCATAGATAGAATCATAGATAGAATCATAGATAGAATCATAGCATAGAATCATAGATAGAATCATAGATAGAATCATAGATAGAAACATAGATAGAATCATAGATAGAATCATAGATAGAATCATAGATAGAATCATAGATAGAATCATAGCATAGAATCATAGATAGAATCATAGATAGAATCATAGATAGAAACATAGATAGAATCATAGATAGAATCATAGCATAGAATCATAGATAGAATCATAGCATAGAATCATAGATAGAATCATAGATAGAATCATAGATAGAATCATAGATAGAATCATAGATAGAATTATAGCATAGAATCATAGATAGAATCATAGATAGAATCATAGATAGAATCATAGATAGAATCATAGATAGAATCATAGATAGAATCATAGATAGAATCATAGATAGAATCATAGCATAGAATCATAGATAGAATCATAGATAGAATCATAGATAGAAACATAGATAGAATCATAGATAGAATCATAGATAGAATCATAGATAGAATCATAGCATAGAATCATAGATAGAATCATAGATAGAATCATAGATAGAATCATAGCATAGAATCATAGATAGAATCATAGATAGAATCATAGATAGAAACATAGATAGAATCATAGATAGAATCATAGCATAGAATCATAGATAGAATCATAGCATAGAATCATAGATAGAATCATAGCATAGAATCATAGATAGAATCATAGATAGAATCATAGCATAGAATCATAGATAGAATCATAGCATAGAATCATAGATAGAATCATAGATAGAATCATAGATAGAATCATAGCATAGAATCATAGCATAGAATCATAGATAGAATCATAGCATAGAATCATAGATAGAATCATAGCATAGAATCATAGATAGAATCATAGCATAGAATCATAGATAGAATCATAGATAGAATCATAGCATAGAATCATAGATAGAATCATAGATAGAATCATAGATAGAATCATAGATAGAATCATAGATAGAATCATAGATAGAATCATAGATAGAATCATAGATAGAATCATAGATAGAATCATAGATAGAATCATAGATAGAATCATAGATAGAATCATAGATAGAATCATAGCATAGAATCATAGATAGAATCATAGCATAGAATCATAGATAGAATCATAGCATAGAATCATAGATAGAATCATAGATAGAATCATAGATAGAATCATAGATAGAATCATAGATAGAATCATAGCATAGAATCATAGATAGAATCATAGATAGAATCATAGATAGAAACATAGATAGAATCATAGATAGAATCATAGATAGAATCATAGATAGAATCATAGCATAGAATCATAGATAGAATCATAGATAGAATCATAGATAGAATCATAGCATAGAATCATAGATAGAATCATAGATAGAATCATAGATAGAATCATAGCATAGAATCATAGATAGAATCATAGCATAGAATCATAGATAGAATCATAGATAGAATCATAGATAGAATCATAGATAGAATCATAGATAGAATCATAGATAGAATCATAGATAGAAACATAGATAGAATCATAGCATAGAATCATAGATAGAATCATAGCATAGAATCATAGATAGAATCATAGATAGAATCATAGATAGAAACATAGATAGAATCATAGATAGAATCATAGCATAGAATCATAGATAGAATCATAGCATAGAATCATAGATAGAATCATAGCATAGAATCATAGATAGAATCATAGATAGAATCATAGCATAGAATCATAGCATAGAATCATAGATAGAATCATAGCATAGAATCATAGATAGAATCATAGATAGAAACATAGATAGAAACATAGATAGAATCATAGATAGAATCATAGATAGAATCATAGATAGAATCATAGCATAGAATCATAGCATAGAATCATAGATAGAATCATAGATAGAATCATAGATAGAATCATAGATAGAATCATAGCATAGAATCATAGATAGAATCATAGATAGAATCATAGATAGAAACATGGATAGAATCATAGATAGAATCATAGCATAGAATCATAGCATAGAATCATAGCATAGAATCATAGATAGAATCATAGCATAGAATCATAGATAGAATCATAGATAGAATCATAGATAGAATCATAGATAGAATCATAGCATAGAATCATAGATAGAATCATAGATAGAATCATAGATAGAATCATAGATAGAATCATAGATAGAATCATAGCATAGAATCATAGATAGAATCATAGATAGAATCATAGATAGAATCATAGATAGAATCATAGATAGAATCATAGCATAGAATCATAGATAGAATCATAGATAGAATCATAGATAGAATCATAGATAGAATCATAGCATAGAATCATAGATAGAATCATAGATAGAATCATAGATAGAATCATAGATAGAATCATAGATAGAATCATAGCATAGAATCATAGATAGAATCATAGCATAGAATCATAGATAGAATCATAGATAGAATCATAGATAGAATCATAGATAGAATCATAGCATAGAATCATAGATAGAATCATAGCATAGAATCATAGATAGAATCATAGATAGAATCATAGATAGAAACATAGATAGAATCATAGATAGAATCATAGCATAGAATCATAGATAGAATCATAGATAGAAACATAGATAGAAACATAGATAGAAACATAGATAGAATCATAGATAGAATCATAGCATAGAATCATAGATAGAATCATAGATAGAATCATAGCATAGAATCATAGATAGAATCATAGATAGAATCATAGATAGAATCATAGATAGAATCATAGATAGAATCATAGCATAGAATCATAGATAGAATCATAGATAGAATCATAGCATAGAATCATAGATAGAATCATAGATAGAATCATAGATAGAATCATAGATAGAATCATAGATAGAATCATAGCATAGAATCATAGATAGAATCATAGATAGAAACATAGATAGAATCATAGATAGAATCATAGATAGAATCATAGATAGAATCATAGCATAGAATCATAGATAGAATCATAGATAGAATCATAGATAGAATCATAGATAGAATCATAGATAGAATCATAGCATAGAATCATAGATAGAATCATAGATAGAATCATAGATAGAAACATAGATAGAATCATAGATAGAATCATAGCATAGAATCATAGCATAGAATCATAGCATAGAATCATAGATAGAATCATAGATAGAATCATAGATAGAATCATAGATAGAATCATAGATAGAATCATAGATAGAATCATAGCATAGAATCATAGATAGAATCATAGATAGAATCATAGATAGAATCATAGATAGAATCATAGATAGAATCATAGATAGAATCATAGATAGAATCATAGATAGAATCATAGATAGAATCATAGATAGAATCATAGATAGAATCATAGATAGAATCATAGCATAGAATCATAGATAGAATCATAGATAGAATCATAGATAGAATCATAGATAGAATCATAGCATAGAATCATAGATAGAATCATAGATAGAATCATAGATAGAATCATAGCATAGAATCATAGATAGAATCATAGCATAGAATCATAGATAGAATCATAGATAGAATCATAGATAGAATCATAGATAGAATCATAGATAGAATCATAGCATAGAATCATAGATAGAATCATAGATAGAATCATAGATAGAATCATAGCATAGAATCATAGATAGAATCATAGATAGAATCATAGCATAGAATCATAGATAGAATCATAGCATAGAATCATAGATAGAATCATAGCATAGAATCATAGATAGAATCATAGCATAGAATCATAGATAGAATCATAGATAGAATCATAGATAGAATCATAGATAGATAGATAGAATCATAGATAGAATCATAGATAGAATCATAGATAGAATCATAGATAGAATCATAGATAGAATCATAGATAGAATCATAGCATAGTGACAAAGCTAAAGCATGAAATTACGCTAAACAAAAACAATTGTTACAAATATTTCTAATCGCACACAGATGTTAGTTTGTTGTGAGTCTAGGGATGGCATCGTTCAGTCGTAACGACTATGGCTCATCTCGAACACTTTTTCGTGGTATATAGTCTAACAGTTAGGCGACGTGGAAAATACAATTTTTATCGTATCATTTTGTCATCCTCACTTATGACGTGAAACACCTCGTGAGTAATACCCTGTAGCTAGAAGTTAAAGAAAAAGAGAAAGAGAGAGAGAGAGAGAGAGAGACTTAGCACGATGTTGCAGAAGATACAAAGAAAAAGGAGATAGCTGGAACCACCCCTTTAGTCCCGGGACTCCGACAAAATGACCCATGGGGTGGACTATCTCTATATCCGTAGAATTACAGTAACTCGCTTAACGACCTTCCCTTGAGTTTAGGAAGAAAAGCATGAACAAAGAAACTTCGAGGCCTGAGTGTGGCCTTTAGTGACAGTATGAGAGACATAGAGGGGAGAGAGAGAGAGAGAGAGAGAGAGAGAGAGAGAGAAGGACATTGAGAGGGAGAGAGAGAGAAATGCAAACATTGGCTTTGTACAACATTATTAACGGATTTTGTTGGTAATAAAATCAGATTACTGTCAGTGTTAGGGTAAGTTAAATCAGATTGCTGTCAGTGTTATGGTAAGTTAAATCAGATTGCTGTCAGTGTTATAGTAAGTTAAATCAGATTGCTGTCAGTGTTATGGTAAATTAAATCAGATTGCTGTCAGTGTTAAGGTAAGTTAAATCAGATTGCTGTCAGTGTTAGTATAAGTTAAATCAGATTGATGTCAGTGTTATGGTAAGTTAAATCAGATTGCTGTCAGTGTTATGGTAAGTTAAATCAGATTGCTGTCAGTGTTAGGGTAAGTAAAATCAGATTGCTGTCAGTGTTATGGTAAGTTAAATTAAATTGCTGTCAGTGTTAGGGTAAGTTAAATCAGATTGCTGTCAGTGTTATGGTAAGTTAAATCAGATTGCTGTCAGTGTTATGGTAAGTTAAATCAGATTGCTGTCAGTGTTAGGGTAAGTTAAATCAGATTGCTGTCAATGTTAGGGTAAGTTAAATCAGATTGCTGTCAGTGTTAGGGTAAGTTAAATAAGATTGCTGTCAGTGTTATGGTAAGTTAAATCAGATTGCTGTCAGTGTTAGGGTAAGTTAAATCAGATTGCTGTCAGTGTTATGGTAAGTTAAGTCAGATTGCTGTCAGTGTCAGGGTAAGTTAAATCAGATTGCTGTCAGTAAAATGGTAAGTTAAATCAGATTGCTGTCAGTGTTAGGGTAATTTAAATCAGATTGCTGTCAGTGTTATGGTAAGTTAAATCAGATTGCTGTCAGTGTTATGGTAAGTTACATCAGATTGCTGTCAGTGTTATGGTAAGTTAAATCAGATTGCTGTCAGTGTAATGGTAAGTTAAATCAGATTGCTGTCAGTGTTATGGTTAGTTAAATCAGATTGCTGTCAGTGTTAGTATAAGTTAAATTAGATTGCTGTCTGTGTTATGGTAAGTTAAATCAGATTGCTGTCAGTGTTATGGTAAGTTAAATCATATTGCTGTCAGTGTTATGGTAAGTTAAATCAGATTGCTGTCAGTGTTAGGGTAAGTTAAATCAGATTGCTGTCAGTGTTAGGGTAAGTTAAATAAGATTGCTGTCAGTGTTAGGGTAAGTTAAATCAGATTGCTGTCAGTGTTAGGGTAAGTTAAATCAGATTGCTGTCAGTGTTATGGTAAGTTAAATCAGATTGCTGTCAGTGTTAGGGTAAGTTAAATCAGATTGCTGTCAGTGTTAGGGTAAGTTAAATCAGATTGCTGTCAGTGTTAGGGTAAGTTAAATCAGATTGCTGTCAGTGTTATGGTAAGTTAAATCAGATTGCTGTCAGTGTTATGGTAAGTTAAATAAGATTGCTGTCAGTGTTATGGTAAGTTAAATCAGATTGCTGTCAGTGTTATGGTAAGTTAAATCAGATTGCTGTCAGTGTTATGGTAAGTTAAATCAGTTTGCTGTCAGTGTTATGGTAAGTTAAATCAGATTGCTGTCAGTGTTAGGGTAAGTTAAATCAGATTGCTGTCAGTGTTAGGGTATGTTAAATCAGATTGGTGTCAGTGTTAGGGTAAGTTAAATCAGATTGCTGTCAGTGTTAGGGTAAGTTAAATCAGATTGCTGTCAGTGTTAGGGTATGTTAAATCAGATTGCTGTCAGTGTTATAGTAAGTTAAATCAGATTGCTGTCAGTATTAGGGTAAGTTAAATCAGATTGCTGTCAGTGTTAGGGTATGTTAAATCAGATTGCTGTCAGTGTTAGGGTATGTTAAATCAGATTGCTGTCAGTGTTAGGGTAAGTTAAATCAGATTGCTGTCAGTGTTAGGGTATGTTAAATCAGATTGCTGTCAGTGTTAGGGTATGTTAAATCAGATTGCTGTCAGTGTTATGGTAAGTTAAATCAGATTGCTGTCAGTGTTATGGTAAGTTAAATCAGATTGCTGTCAGTGTTATGGTAAGTTAAATCAGATTGCTGTCAGTGTTAGGGTAAGTTAAATCAGATTGCTGTCAGTGTTAGGGTAAGTTAAACTCGTTCTAGGAAACTGGATAATTTTATTTAGTGAACAGTCAAAAAGAAATGAAATTAATTAAGCATGAAACTATTTTTATGCACATATTAGTCATAGTCTCTGTCATTTGTGTAGTCAGGAGAATATACACCATTTAGAGGCCCCCGAAAGAGGAATAGCCGCTATTTGTTTTGTGTGGACTCATAAACTAGAAAAGATAATGAAAATCACACATTAAAATATTTAAGATCATTTAAAGTTCTGGTGCAACGACTACTTTTTTTTCTTTATTAATTGCTAATCATTTAATCTTTTAAATTAAACGATAAAGCATTAAAAAAAATTTTGTTTCAACTATTCACTAAGAATAGTAAAAAAACACCACCACCACCACCACCACCACCACCACCACCACCACCACCACCACAACTACCACCACCACCACCACCACTACCACTTTTACTACACATTAATACTACAATACTAGAGACAACAGATTTCACTCTCAAGTAGCAATAATTGTTTTCATTTGGTGATTTGAACAATAGACGTAGACATCTCTATCTGGACAGGTGTTTTTTGTAATTATTTTTTTTTACATTTTAAACAAACTTTCCTAAAAACTAAGGTTGATCCATTACTTTTGTTTGATGTCTCTCAGACAGATATGTGAAACTCTGGCAGAGACTCTTGTTTGATGTCTCTCATACAGATATGTCAAACTCAGGCAGAGACTCTTGTTTGATGTCTCACAGACAGATGAGACTCCCTCAGACAGATGAGACTATGTCAGAGACTCTTGTTTGATGTCTCTCAGACAGATGAGACTTCCTCAGACAGATGAGACTATGTCAGAGACTCTTGTTTGGTGTCTCTCAGACAGATGAGACTTCCTCAGACAGATGAGACTATGTCAGAGACTCTTGTTTGATGTCTCTCAGACAGATGAGACTTCCTCAGACAGATGAGACTATGTCAGAGACTCTTGTTTGATGTCTCACAGACAGATGAGACTCCCTCAGACAGATGAGACTATGTCAGAGACTCTTGTTTGATGTCTCTCAGACAGATGAGACTTCCTCAGACAGATGAGACTATGTCAGAGACTCTTGTTTGATGTCTCTCGGACAGACTCTTGTTAGTACTAATTTGAGTAGAGACCTAAGATTCCGCTCAGACTTTCATCTGAATGTTTTGTGTCTCTGTCCACAGTGCGTTGCCTTCTTTTCCTTTAGTTGGGCCTTTGGATATTTCCTCTGCAAGGCTGTCCATTATTTGCAAATTGTGGCCATGATCTGTTCGGTCATGACCTTGACCGTGATGAGCATTGAGAGGTAAAAAAATCTTATGAATATTCATGAGCGTTGTGCCAAGTTAGGTAAGCCATGTCCTTCTAACCAGCCGCATGCAAAGTTGTTCCTTTCTTTTATTCACCCCGTACAAAAAAAAAAAAGTTATTATGTTACGTCTAAATCTTGAAAGAGTCAAGGTACAGTAGAATACCAATGTACAGTGGCGTAGCAAAGGATTTTGGGGCCGGGGGTGGGGGCTGGGCCTCTTTAAGGGCTATTGCATTTTGACATTCGACATCATGACATGAGATAATGTACTAAATAAATATATATGTCTAATGTGTCTAATATATGCAACATGGTCACTAATTTACATAACAACATGAATAGCAAGATAACATGGCATAGGCACATTCCTCGTTCCATATGCTAGGACAAATTTATACAAATGCTTCTTCTTCTCTAATGCTATTAGAGTATGGCCTTAGCCAACCAGGAAAACCAATGACTTGGCAAAAAATGACTTGGCAAAATTTAAGTCATTGGTTAACATACATGACTAGATGTATGACGCGTAGGATGTAATGTTCTTTTTTGAAGTAACGTCTGTATTATATAAGATAAGATATTCAATGTAAAAATTTCGAACTCTCATTTGGGGGACCTCCAAAGTGGGGTCCGGGGGGAGTTTCAAATTAGGACCCCCCACCCTAGCTACGCCACTGGAGATGTATCTACCGTACGTTACCTATATTGAGAGTTATTGTACGGATAAGTTAAGTCATTCCAACCATACCATTTTCTTTTCAAAATTAAGTATGCAAATTGTATTCATATAAATATTAAGAAAAAAAAACCTAGGTCAAAATGGAGTTTGTGTTACGCTCGACATCATCTCAAATACAGCAAAATTAAAAGCAAAGATTAAAAACATAGTAACAAAAATAAATGTAAACATTGTCAAAAGACTAAATAAGAGAAAAAGATCTTTCTTTGTCTAAGTACAGTAGAACGTCGTTTATCCAACTCAATTGGGACCGGACACCGTTCGGATACGCGATTGTTCGGATAACCGAAAACCGAAGCGATCCATGCAGTATATGCAACCGGACACTATACGAATATTGAAAATCATCACATGCGGGACACGTGCGTGAAGAACGAGCAAAATAGGTGACAAATGTCGCAATTTTACCTTTATTGTGGAAAATAATCACTTATTTTTCGTATTCATACAGTATATGTGCATCACAGTACATGTGGTTGATAAAAAAAACAAAAAAAAAAACTGGTCCGGATATTTGACGCTCCGGATAATAAACGTTCGGATAAACGACGTTCTACTGTATAAATATCCTTAGATGTGCGTCTTTGCAGTGAAATTCTTTACGAATAGAAGTCGCCCATAATTAAAAACAACAACTCCAAAAAAACATCGGAACTGGCATTTTTATTTCAAATTATTTTCTGATGCCATGTCTTGATATCACTGTGTACGTGGGGAAGTGACATCAATCATACACATACACACGAAAACTTAATGAATCACTTTTTTTTTTCGTTTGCAGAAATATCGCCATTATGTCTCCCTTACGCTCCAAGAGAATCTGTACAAGGAGAAGGGCTAGAGTGGTGGTCGTCTTGCTGTGGGCAGGATCAATAGTGCTGGCGCTGCCAATATTCCCTGGGCAGGTGAGAACTTCATCTGGTGCCCCCCATGGGGGCAGTGCTCTTAGTTCATTGTTAGCCACATGTGACGCTGAGAAAAGTGACCAAATACTCGTCTATCACCAGAAAACAGTCCTAATAAACGTGGTGATACATTGGTGTTGAAATGTTCAGTTTCGTTTGTTTGTGTGGTACATCCAGTAGCGTCACTAGGTACATCCAGTGGCGTCGCTAGGTACATCCAGTGGCGTCACTAGGTACATCCAGTGGCGTCACTAGGTACATCCAGTGGAGTCACTAGTTACATCCAGTGGCGTCACTAGGTACATCAATATTCTTGAACTCAGGAGATGAACTTTAATTCTACACCATTTTACAGAACATTGCGAAAGCTTTTAACTCTTAAAGTCACATCTTAAAGACAAGTCGTCTCATTGCAGACAAAAAAGTTCAAATGCTAGTTTGTTAAACATTGTTGTTGTAATTTTTCATGACATCCTAACCTTATTGAAAGAACAAGTATTAAACAATACTTGCTATTTCTTATATCTTAAATTGCTTGGCTGTGCATTATATCATGATATCTTGTATTTGTATACAGAAAGTAGGGCTCTACAGTCACATGGAAAAGTGTGCTACGAGATGAACTGAAGTCGTTATACCAAGTTGAATAACATCCTGTTTACATATATAGACACGTATATCCGTCAGTTAGTTAATCCTATAGACTATAGACACGTATATCCGTCAGTTAGTTAATCCTATAGACTATAGACACGTATATCCGTCAGTTAGTTAATCCTATAGACTATAGACACGTATATCCGTCAGTTAGTTAATCCTATAGACTATAGACAAGTATATTCGTCAGTTAGTTAATCCTATAGACTATAGACACGTATATCCGTCAGTTAGTTAATCCTATAGACTATAGACACGTATATCCGTCAGTTAGTTAATCCTATAGACTATAGACACGTATATCCGTCAGTTAGTTAATCCTATAGACTATAGACACGTATATCCGTCAGTTAGTTAATCCTATAGACTATAGACACGTATATCCGTCAGTTAGTTAATCCTATAGACTATAGACACGTATATCCGTCAGTTAGTTAATCCTATAGACTATAGACATGTATATCCGTCAGTTAGTTAATCCTATAGACTATAGACAAGTATATCCGTCAGTTAGTTAATCCTATAGACTATAGACACGTATATCCGTCAGTTAGTTAATCCTATAGACTATAGACACGTATATCCGTCAGTTAGTTAATCCTATAGACTATAGACACGTATATCCGTCAGTTAGTTAATCCTATAGACTATAGACACGTATATCCGTCAGTTAGTTAATCCTATAGACTATAGACAAGTATATCCGTCAGTTAGTTAATCCTATAGACTATAGACACGTATATCACACACTTTCTCGTCTTTACATTAACACGTAGTTGTAGCCGGTCGTTGACTTGTAGCACTAAACAGCTGGTAGACAACTAAACCGTTGCAAGAGAGAGAGAGAGAGCTAAGAGTATTAGCTATCGAGCTAAGAGTATTAGTGGTTACGTAGACCAGCTATCCAGCTAAGGGTACTAGTGGTTACGTAGACCAGCTATACAGCTAAGGGTACTAGTGGTTACGTAGACCAGTTATCCAGCTAAGAGTACTAGTGGTTACGTAGACCAGCTATCCAGCCAAGGGTACTAGTGGTTACGTAGACCAGCTATCCAGCTAAAGGTACTAGTTGTTACGTAGACCAGTTGTTACACTTAATGATGTCTGGGTTCACACAGTGGCGGCGTTGCAATAGTTGCAATCTGCTCTCCAAATGATCAATATATATCGTCAATTTCTAAAAAAAGAAATAGATCGATCTTATAGATGACAAATTACAAGAGAAGATAATTACGTCATATGCATTTCATGTGTCAATCATGCATGTTAATCAGTAACTTAAACTCTGCTAAGTCGTTGGCTTTCCTGGTTGATTCAGGCAATCAATTCCATTCTCTAGAGGTTTTATAGTGTGTACAAGAGTGTACATTTAGACATGTAAGTGTGTGTGTGTGTGTCTCTTATCTTTGAGCGTTATAACTTCTTTTTTCTATTTGATATCTTGTACATGTGTCATTCTGGAGATTAAAAATATATAAAAATTCTGTTTGGGGAATTGACATTGTAAATTATCAAAAAAATTGGCAATTTTTTAAAACTTCGGCTAAACATTTTTATCCTCCAGGTTGTATTAAAAACATTCAATTAATAAATAAGATTATTTCGTTCTTATTAATAGCTGTTTTTAGATTTACCCCCCTCCCCCTTTTTTAAGGATCTTCTCTATGGCATAGCCAGCTCTTTAATGATGTTACACACGCCTGAAACAACACCAACGGTGTGCAGGATTTCATTAACTCCATAGAAATGCTGTATCTTTATAATCAATATATCCTTATAATAACTATGCGATATTACATTATAAACAGCTTATATAACATGTAAGTTTGATAGTACAGTTTTAAGCTTTTATTCCATAATGCCTAGCTACCCATATTTTTAGACCGCTCGTCTATAAAATCGCCAACGGCTAGTAATGTTGTTTCGGCTTGAGTGTAGCCAGGGGGGGGGGGTTGATATAAAATCTAAAGCAAACTACAGTCTCCTAATTCCAAGAGCGTAGCCATAGAGGTTACAAATTTCTACCAGTGGCTGGGCTCCATTAATAAGAGCAGGGAATAGTTATCTGCCGAAATTGAAAAAGAGTAAATAAGGCTCAACAAAGATGGGTAAGACAGATTTTAGGAGTCAGTAATAGAGATCGGGTCTAAATCAAGGAAATCCTATACCGAACTGGGAGTCGACCCCTTAGTAAGGTTGTGACAGAGCGTCGCATGAGGTTTGCGGGACATGTTCTCCGACAAAATGAATTACGCTTAATAAGAGTTGCGATGACATGGAGGCCATTACGAGAAATGCGCAAACAAGGACATCCTAGTACAACTTCACGCCACACTTTCATGGAGGTCCTCAGAGCAGATGGGAAGAGGCTTCAGACATTGCCAGTGACAGATTTTTGTGGAAACAGCTTGCAACCCATTACGCCGAACGGCGCGTGAGGATCTAAGTCAGTAAGAATAGAAGAATCGGTTTTTGAAATAAAACTTTTTAATAGCAGGAGAATGCACTGTAGATACCTCAGAATAGGCATTTGTTGGCTTTCAAGACTGGAAATAGTTATTGGGGCGAGCCCGCGCAGGGGGTGCGCTGCAAGCCCCCCTTGCTGGCAAGGTTGGGAAGTCTAGAATTTTCCCACTTACTCCAGGAAGATTAATTATATAGACACACACACACACACACACACACACACACACAAACACACACACACACACACACACATACATACATATATATATATATATATATATATATATATATATATATATATATATATATATATATTTATTTATTTATTTATTTATTTATTTATTTATCGGGAGGGGGGGAGAAAAAAAATGACCCCCGACCCCCCGAAAAACAAATCCTGGCTACGCCCATGCTTGGGACTATGTGAAATTATACTTGGTAAGAAAGTCAAGTATTTGCAGACTGTTGTTCGCTTATATGGGCACGCCATTGTCGTTATGGTCTCTACTAAGTGGTTCAGTTTAGCTTAGTGTGTGCATTGTATTTGATGACAGTTAAAAGTAGTGACGTAATCACACAGACTAATGACGAGTACACAAGAAGCTTGGAACAAGAAGCATGGTACATTTATTGCTAGGAAATAACGACAGATTAGTCATGGATTTAAATTTGTAATAGGTATAGACTAACAATAATAACTCTGTGCGTTTAGAAATCATTTGACCAAGTGTTTTTGTTTAGCGCATTTCATGCTTTTAGCTTTCTCACTTCGCAATGATCTTATCACCTGTCTGGACCAGTGAAGAAAAAAAAGGAGGTGGGGAAAGATGGGTGTATCTGGATGAATGTCACCGTTGTTGCTCTTTAAATGTATTTTATATTTAAAAAAAATTGTACGGCTTTAATTCAAACTCGAGGGCTCAAGCCTCCTCAGGCCAATACACTAACCACTGTGCCAGCGAAGCTATTATAAAAATAAAAGGTTTCAATTTAATTTATGCCACCACATCAGTCAAGTACAATTTCTTTCCCTTGTTCGATACCAAACAAAATAATTAAATACTAAATATTTGCTTAACTGATTAGTCATCTTATTTATTGATTCTTTTTTTTTTCTTCTTATATTTGTGCAAATTTTCAACTTTATTCGAGTTTGTACAAACTTTTTACCAGACACACAAACATAAAGAGTGAGCTGATGAGCTTTTAAAAAACAAAATAAATCTAAACCGTTGAAAAAACATTCATACGTATAAAAATCAAGACGGCGTGAAGACACCATAGTATAATCTAGACACAGCTATTGACTAGAGAAGGATTATGTCATTTCTCTATCCTCCATGGCCTCAGCAGTAGAGAAACAGACATCGTGTTAGTACTTTGTCGGGTCCTCGCGTGTACGGTCCATAAGGGACTGGACTTTTAGTGAAACTACATAGTGACTTTTTATTTTCTTGACAGCACTCAAGGGAAGTAACGTTTTCTTAAGCAGCTTTAAGCAGCTAGAACTCATTCTCCTACAAGAGCTTTTACTGACAGCTACTTTTGTGTTTCTTAATATCTAAATCTTGTATTTCTTTCGATGAAATATGACACAACCTACAGAGGATCATGTCCCACTACTAGAAGTACGGAAGATCGTGTCACAACACGACATATGGAAAATCATGTCATACAACAAGATGTATAGTAGATCATGTCATACAACACGACGTACAGAAGATCATGTCATACAACAAGATGTATAGTAGATCATGTCATACAACACGACGTACAGAAGATCATGTCATACAACATGCCTCTGTATGATAACGTTTCTTTGTATAAGTGTAAACCGGATACACCAAAAAGCTAGCTATTTATAGTTTGTCTTCAATAGCTACAATAGTAAAGCAGAATCCTGGCCATACTAAGTTGCCCATGTGTTTGTGTGTGTGTGTGTGTGTGAATGTCCTTGTATCTGTGTGCCAACAATATACATTTTACTTCAGAAAAGATGTTAGCACACAAAAGTTACTAGATCTAGATCCAGTACTGTGTATCTTGCAATAGTTCACTAAACCTAGAAATATGTATTCTGGTAAATTTGAGATCTCTATTTGATTGTATAGCTTACAATTATACGTTTGAGACTTGTAAATCAAGGAGCAGAATCGTGAGTAGACTTGGATCAGGTATGACACGTAAGGGGAAAAGGTTAGGGTTAAAAATGTAGCCAACAACTGAATGACACGTAAGGGGAAAAGGTTAGGGTTAAAAATGTAGCCAACAACTGAATGACACGTAAGGGGAAAAGGTTAGGGTTAAAAATGTAGCCAACAACTGAATGACACGTAAGGGGAAAAGGTTAGGGTTAAAAATGTAGCCAACAACTGAATGAAACGTAAGGGGAAAAGGTTAGGGTTAAAAATGTAGCCAACAACTGAATGACAAGTAGAGATGGAAATTGCATTGGTCATTCAATTCTATTGTAAAACCTCAGGATCAGCTTGTCAAGAAAGACAATACAAACTTTAGCTTCGAATCTCAATAGAAGCTAACACTCTAGTGATCTAAATAAGTGGGGGCTAAGGTCCATCCTCTACCCGGAACCTAAGGTCAAAGATTCAACATGGATCTATTTCTAAATAGTCTTCGTACATTCATAGTTCTCATCTGTGTCCTCCAAGTAAATTATGAATAAAACTGTGTCCTCCTGTTGTAGACGTAGAAGGCCCTCAGTACACACGAGACAAGACGCTAAGGAAACACTTTACTTTGAAGAAAGATACCTGATCAAAGTGACTTTAATGTTTGTCTTTTGGTTGTTTGTACAATACATTTGTTGTTACGTTGTTCCAATGAACAAACAAACAGGTCAGCTTAGCTGATCACGTGATTCAAGTTTCGTTTCAATTCTTTCGACTTCCCATCATTCATAGATCTAAGAAGAAACAAAAAGATCAACTTGAGCACGTTCTGGCCATTTTTTCCTATTGAGGAGCCCAGCTTTAATCAGTGTTTTCTAGGCTGGGTATTTTCTACTAGATTTGTTTTTTTTTGGCCTTGACTGAGCATCAAGATAATTATTTTTTTAAAAGAAAATTATTTTTTTTTAAAGGGAGATAATACGTGTCTTAGACTGTAGTAAATGTGCAGTATAGAAAACATTTAATAAACTTATGTTTAAAAAAAAAGCTCAATGCTAAAGGAACATCATATTCCTAGAACATCCCTACCCCCCTCTTCCAAATGAATGTGCTGTTTATAGTCAGATTTGGAGAGTTCCCACCATGAAAGTATGATTTGTGTTTCATTTTGTAGTTAAAAGAATAGTAGCCTGTAAGTCATCCCCATGATTTACAAAGAGTCAGTTTGGTCTAAGCATTTTCAAAATACTTCTATTCAAGTCAGAACTTCTTGGAAAAAGGAACGCTACTCCTGATCTAAAAAAAAGCTTTAATAATTTTCCTAGAAATTTAACAGTTGGTGTATATCGCAGATAAAATAATTACTAGTGGCCACATGGGGAAAAACTCTAGTTTAACTATTAGAATAGTTCAAAGTTAAAAAAAAAATAAATGCAAATTTGGCTTGGGAGCTAGACTTAGATCTAGAACAAATACACTTTGGAAAGAACTACTCTAAACATTTTTTTAAGATTTATCTTTTTTATATTTTATTATAATTTAAGTTATATATTGTCTTTTTAAAATGTATTTTTATAATATTTTTCTTTTTTAAAATCATATTCTTAGTAAGCTAGAACAGTCAGAGAATTTTGTGATTTGATTGGGAAACCTAATCCACTGACTAAGATTACTACGTTCTACAGGTTGAGAGTCGCCTATTCCACCTGCAGCTAGGGTATTAATTGTTGTTTTCGTTTCTTAGTCTCTATGGAAACAATAAAGGTCATCTCACAAAGGAGATAAAACTGTCAAGTAATTGTGTTCCTTTGTCTCTGATAGTCTTATGAAATGTTATCTGGCTAAGTTAAGAGATGCCACAGTCAACATTTAGTCCAACACGAGAAGAAGTGATCTCCCCTCTTTCTTGTTTTCTTTAACTCTCTCTTTTTCTTCCTATATCCTTCCCCCTCCCCTCTCTCTCTCTTTTTCTTCCTATATCCTTCCCTCCCTCTCTCTCTTTTTCTTCCTATATCCTTCCCTCCCTCTCTCTCTTTTTCTTCCTATATCCTTCCCTCCCTCTCTCTCTTTTTCTTCCTATATCCTTCCCTCCCTCTATCTCTTTTTCTTCCTATATCCTTCCCTCCTTCTCTCTCTTTTTCTTCCTATATCCTTCCCTCCCTCTATCTCTTTTTTATCCTATATCCTTCCCCCTCCCTCTCTCTCTTTTTCTTCCTATATCCTTCCCTCCCTCTCTCTCTTTTTCTTCCTATATCCTTCCCTCCCTCTCTCTCTTTTTCTTCCTATATCCTTCCCTCCCTCTCTCTCTTTTTCTTCCTATATCCTTCCCTCCCTCTCTCTCTTTTTCTTCCTATATCCTTCCCTCCCTCTATCTCTTTTTCTTCCTATATCCTTCCCTCCTTCTCTCTCTTTTTCTTCCTATATCCTTCCCTCCCTCTATCTCTTTTTTATCCTATATCCTTCCCCCTCCCTCTCTCTCTTTTTCTTCCTATATCCTTCCCTCCCTCTCTCTCTTTTTCTTCCTATATCCTTCCCTCCCTCTCTCTCTTTTTCTTCCTATATCCTTCCCTCCCTCTATGTCTTTTTCTTACTATATCCTTCCCCCTCCCTCTCTCTCTTTTTCTTCCTATATCCTTCCCCCTCCCTCTCTCTCTTTTTCTTCCTATATCCTTCCCCCTCCCTCTCTCTCTTTTTCTTCCTATATCTTTTCCCCTCCTCTCTCTTTTTCTTCCTATATCCTTCCCCCTCCCTCTCTCTCTTTTTTTCTTCCTATATCCTTCCCTCTCCCTCTCTCTCTCTTTTTCTTCCTATATCCTTCCCCCTCCCTCTCTCTCTTTTTCTTCCTATATCCTTCCCCCTCCCTCTCTCTCTTTTTCTTCCTATATCCTTCCCCCTCCCTCTCTCTCTTTTTCTTCCTATATCCTTCCCCCTCCCTCTCTCTCTTTTTCTTCCTATATCCTTCCCCCTTCCTCTCTCTCTTTTTCTTCCTATATCCTTCCCCCTCCCTCTCTCTCTTTTTTTCCCTATATCCTTCTCCCTCCCTCTCTCTCTTTTTCTTCCTATATCCTTCCCCCTCCCTCTCTCTTTCTATATCTCATGCTTTCTCCTTTTTCTCAATTGAGTATTTACACAAACATTGAATGTCAAGCTTACAGCTCTTGTCTTCTAATAATCATGTCAATGTCTTTGAGTTCAAAGATTAAGGATGAGTGAAGAATTTCACATGACTATGTAGACCCAGTTGTGACCTGCATATTTTACTGCATCTGATACTGTTAATTCATTGTATTGATGCTAAAACTCAGCCACACTAAGTCCGACTTAAAACTTGATTTTTTATTGTGCCAAAAATTCTAGTCGTTCCTAATAAGAATTTATATCTGTGGTTATTTGCAGGAGATATGTAACGTGTTATACTTAACATTATTTGACATTATGTCAGTGTAAGTTGAACTCGTTTTCATTACGTTCTATGTCTTGGTAACTGTTTGGGCCGTATCGTCAACCCGAAAAAGATATTCCTGGCCAATATGTCCCACTTCGCTAACCCTCAATGAAATAAAATGTAGTCTGTGTGACATGCTTGACCACTGCTTGACCTTCTTATCTTATCTTTGACTTGTACACTACTTTTACGTGTTCTCAGATTCATAAACCTGTCGGCGCTCTGGTCAAAGCCTTCTGGTGTCTGAAAGAATGGGAGGAGCCAATCTACGGGATACTCTTTGAGACTTACATGCTGGTACTGTTGTTTATGGTTCCGGTCGGCGTCATGGTGGTCTCATACACAACCATATGCATCGAGCTGTCGAGGGGAACAAAGTTTCGACGTCAAGCCACACTTGTACAGTAAGTTTAGGACTTGGCTTAGGACTGGATTTAGGGCTGTGCTATGAAATGGGCTTAGGACTGGGATCAGTATTTAAAAGTTGAGGAAACAAGCTAACGAAATAGTTAGTAAAATCAATTAATTATTTCTAAATGTCAACTATTGACTTGAATCCATCTCACAACAGCTCAAACGTCTTTCTTATCCAACATTCCCTCCTAAAATCAACCTTTTGTTTGTTAATATGCTTTTTATTGTGTCAGTTGACATATCCATGTAATAAATTAAACATGTCCCTATTTTATACGTCACATCTGGGCCCTTCCCTTACCCTAATGTTTTTTCAGGATAAATGAAATATTTGTAAAATCTAGCGCTACATGCTACCTGTATCAAATAATTTCATGTTCCCTGTATCAAACGTTACATATTTCTTGTATCAAACGTTACAACATCAACTTTTTCAACAAATCTTTCTTAATAATAAATTAAATGGTTGTGTTAGTGTTGAATACATAAGATTTTTAAATCTTGTCTAATCCAATTTAGCAGCCTTTTTTCCGCTAGAACATTATCTCGGTTGAATTGTTTCTTCAAAAAAAATCAAATAAATTTTTTCTAATTGAATGACATAGAGCTATCCAACATTGCTTTTGATTAAATGATATTTGTGTTAGTTAAGTCCTAGGACAAACTTCCTGCAAGTTGGTAGTGGATCTAAAAGGGCAGGATTCGAACCTGGGGCCACCGTGACGACAGTCCTAAGCTGTAGACATATCTCTTTTGATTGGATGACCTCGTGCTGTGCTCACATTGCTTTGAATTAGATATGCTGTGAATAACAACAAGTGTGGACCTGAGACATAGAGCTTTAACAAAGAGCTTTGACATAGAACCTTGACATAGAGTTTTGACATAGAGTTTCGAAATAGAGCTTTGACATAGAGTTTTGACATATAGCTTTGACTTTACTCAATATTTAGATTCAAAATAATTACCAGGAAATAATTAAGACACACACACACACACACACAACAAAGGCTTCAAAAAGACAAAGACAACGTTTAAGTTTGTATTTGACATTTTCCCTCTAGATCCTTCTATATCGGTAGTAACGATAATGAGTTAGAAACAGTTTGCTCTTTGCTAATCACCCATTAGGAGATCTAAATCATAATCCGTGTACATTAAAGTGACCTATGGAACTGTGAAATGGCATGACAGACAACCTCTTAAAGTCTCTCTTTGGTTAGGATCTTTAACAGTCTCTTAATTTCTTAATGATCTCATTACAAACTTCACTCAGAGTCTGACCATGTAGTACACCATCTTTATTATACAAGTAACTTTAGAGTAACTCTAAAATCAACAGCTAACAAACATGGGCATCAAAGCTCGACTTACAACTAGTAGGGTATCCAACATTTTAAAGATCAATTCTATTTTTCTAATCAGTTGAACATAAGGGGGCATCTGCATAACGTTGGTCTCCTACAGTGGTTCCCAAACTTTTGACTTATGCGTATCCCTTCTAGAATTTTCCTAACGCTAAGTTCCCTTCGAAAAAAAAATTAATTTATTTTATTATATTTTAGTAAGCCTAGACACAAAATAATAGTTACTCTATCACAATTAAGTATTCAATTAGTGTTTTTATTTTTTTTTATGCTACAGAGACACATCAAATACATTTTTAAAAAAATGGAAACAAAGTTTTGACATTGAAAAAGTGGGCGTGTCGACGGTAGTTGTAACATCCCAATCCAATTCCGGATATTTGTAGAACTTTTAAAATGTAAAAATAGCTCCGTATTTGAGTTTGTTAAAAACTTTACATAATAAAAAGGATTTAAAACTTATGATATTTTATTCTAATTTATAAACTAGATGGGTATTTAAAAACAAAAGCAACATACGTGCAACGCGTACCCCCTTTAAACTTTTCCCTTACCCCTGGGGGTACGCGAACCCCAATTTGGGAAACACTGGTCTAATAGAGAAAATAAAATACTTAAATCGCAAGCTAAGTGAAAAGTTGAATTATGAAGACTAGACTTTGTCCTGACTTCAAAGCAACATTTTACACCGCGATGAATGGCCTTCAAGGTATCATCAGAGAAATGTATTGAGAAAGTATTAATATCATGAATTCTTCGCTGAATACAGTCGATCTTACCACTGTTGAATATCGTCTTTACTTTTAGTAATTAGACACAGTTTAAAAACATAATTTATTTCAGATGTGCGCCATCTTACGCCAATGGTAACAGCCACTCCTCACGGTACAGCGCAAGTAAATCTCAGCAAGGTCAAGGATCTTGCAAAGATAACATGCTCCAGAACAGACACAAGGAGAGGATGGATCAGGAGAAAATGAAAGTAAGAATTTTAAGACGTTTTTAAATCATAAACCTGGACATCCCCCCCCCCACCCCGCAATATCATTGTGACGCAGACCCATCTGTGGCCTACATATTTTGTTACATCCAAAACAGAAAATCTAAACACTTACCACTGCTTTTGTTGGTATGATTTTTAGCGGCCCCGAAAGGGGATAAGACGCTATTAATTTTGTGTGAAATGTCTGTCCGTCCGTCCGTCCCGTTTAGATCTCGTAAACTAGACAAAATTGTGAAAATCTGACATCATAATATTTTAGACCATTCAAAGTTCTGATGCAACGGCTACTTTTTTCTTTTCTAAAAGCGAAAAATTTAATTTTTTAAATCACTTATCCAAGCAGTTTCTTTTATTTTCATAAAAATACACCACTTTTACAACTATTCACTATTAATAGTAACAAACACAGGAGGTTCATTAGTAGGGGAGACGACTATTTACCATATTTTTAACACATTTATGCAAATGGTTTTAGATTTTTTATCAAACAAATATTTACATTTGTATTGCTAAGTTAAGTAAGTTCTGTCATATTAATTACTACATTTCCACAAATAATGCTTACTTTTTTTTAAAGAGAAAAAAATCTATTTAGTATGCATATCAGTTAGATATAGTTTAGAACAACAATTAATAAGTAGTTGTTCATATTATATTATTACTAAATGGAATAAACACAATGGTATAAACATCGCATAATGCTTGAAAAATATTAAGAACCCAAAAATATCAAGAACCCAAAAAGATTAAAATGATAGTTCTGTAAAACGAAAATGCTTTCCCGACGGTTCTAGTCTGTATTTGTGATTGTGTGTGTGTGTGTACTTGAGTCTCAGTGTATGTTTTGTAAATAGATCAAATATTTAACCCATTGACACTGGACGTACGCAATAATTCTACACAAAAGCTGTTTTTTTCCTTTCCTCAATTTTTTCATATCTTGTAATTCTCCTGCTCAGGGACTGATCTTAATATCAGTTTAGAGTTTAGTGAACAAATTCAAGTTCCACCATACATTTTGTTTATAGTATTCAACGCAAAAGTATTATTTCCCATGGTGCCACCTTTTTCATGACATCACAAATATGTTTGCAAGGAGTAGCACCTACCCCCCCCCCCTGCCTTAGCTAAGTAAACACTGTAACGTAATATCACGAATAACTAATGCCTGAAAGGATAGGGGGAGGAAAAGGAGACACGATAAAAAAGAATGTTGAATATCTGGCCATAAATGTGATCACGTGATTGAGGGTGAAGTTCGTCAATAGTTCTCTCAGATTTCAAGTCTCTAAGGTCATTTTGAAATGCTATCTGGCTACACTCTCTCTCTTTCTCTCTCACACACACACATATACGAATGTATATGCTTTCATGTTTCTATAATTTTGTATAAGTTTGTATGTGCAAACATGTCTCTACAATATTGAAGATAACAACAAGGCGAGAAAGATTATCTTTTGACACATAATAATAATAATTGCTTTACAATCAAAGTCAGTCAACTCATCCAAGTGTAATAGCTGTGAATTAAGGAAGTTATGACTTTCTCTAAGACTTTAGATAGGCATGGGTAAACGAAATGAGTAATTTTTTGTCTGAGGACCTTTACATCCTTTGCCCTATAGATCGCGTGGTCTGAAAAGATTACTATAATTACTTTGTACTACATTGTTTGATATTTAAATTACTTTACAATTACATACCTAGTACAAATAAGTTGAAATCTAAGCTACTTTACATACAAAGTACAAATACTTTGATATAAACGGATGAAAAATGTTTTTCGAACTTAATTTCAATCGACTGAAGTCAGTTTAAACTAAACAATGAGGCTACATTGCTACTTAAGCATGACGTGTTGACAATGTTTGGTGAATAGAATGTAGACATCAAGGCTAGAGTTCATTTCATTTGTTTAGAAATGAGAATAATGGAAGTTAAACCAAACAAAACACCACATTTCAGTTGGGATCTATTGAGATTGACTCATTCCTATAGATCTGGTGAACTGCCCTAACAAAATTAATAGAGCTGTAGATATTTACTTGCCTACAGACTAGTGTCAACGTGCCTACATTAGAGTTTGTTTGTTTTTTTCTTTACCTACAAATTACTTTTTAATTTACCTACAGATTAGTTTTTAACAGGACAACAGATAAGGTTTTTAACAGGACTACAGATTAGTTTTTAACAGGACTACAGATTAGTTTTCATCTTGCTTACGTACTAACTGTTTTCTAAAGTATCTTGTCTATACGTCCGTGGACAATTCGCCTAAACAATTGCCATGCTTATTTTATTTCTCGTGTAAGTTCGACCAATAAATGTGTTGTCTTGTTCTCCGATCTTTAGGTAACTCTTACAAGAGCCGCTACTCCAGAGAACAATTTATGCCAACGTGGATTTGAGATTCAGTAGAGCTGACATGATCTATATTTGATATCTACATGATATTCATGCATTAATCATGACACTCTGTTGCCAGTGATTAATGTTGACAATATCTCCGTGGGACACGGTGTCTCCGTATGACGTCACGACATCCGAATATTAAACTTGTGTTCACACAAGTCATCAAAGCTCTTGTTGACTAGTTTTCTTATTTCAATCACGCTCACTGACACGCATACATTTTTTTGTTTCTCTTTCTCTTCCCTCTCTCTCTCTCTCCCTCCCTCCTCTCTTTGTTTCACTCTCTCTTATATATTAATATACACACGGCTGATCTTCAACGTTGAAGGTAGAGTTCAATATCTCATGTAGCTAAGTGGATTCAAATATGATCTACATATTTTTACTCAAGCAACGAAGACAAAGCAGAAAGTCGATTAAAGTCGATAAAAGGTTTTTTTTTTTTTTTGCCTGCTTCAATGGTAGACTCACTTTGGCTCTCTCGAGGCCTGACAACTTTGGCTCACTCGAGGCCTGACAACTTTGGCTCACTCAAGGCCTGACAACTTTGGCTCACTCGAGGCCTGACAATGTTTTTCCCCAGCCGTCTCTACTAGAAGTCATTTGTTGCCAGGTGATGTCCTCAATGCTCTGTGTATCTATCCAGTTTATACTTTCAGAGCTAGTCTGAACATGGTACCGTGACTTACGTCATTAACTTTTAGTTTGGACTTGATCAGAATATGAATCAAGAATACTGTGTTGATGTGTCTTTTGTACATTTTAAAATTTAATGCAAGACTTTTCGATATTTAATATTAAACTAAATTAAGTCTTGTAATTTTCCATACATCATTTAACAAATACTTATTTTATTTCTACATTACATAAGACTAAACAGTTTCATTCTTCTCATGTTTAAGACTCATCAAATATTGGTTTAAAGAAATGGTATATGCAAGAAGCCGTCTTATCTGTTACGAGACACGGTGAATCGGATTTGTAAGAGTTGTTGACATCTTAATGTGACACATAGTCGACAATTCTTGTAGTTCTTAATTGCTTGGGAACAAAAAAAAAAACACAAAACAAACAACATTATCTAGGGCAGGTCCACCAGCCTTCACGCGTCTTGTATCTCTGACCAATGTATTTGTCCCAGTCATCCGATCATTTGCAACGCAACCTACAACATAAGCTCAGTATACATGGGCACACAACTTTGGAGTTTAATTTACGATATTTTATAGACGCACAATAGAACAATGCATAGGCCTAGATCTTGGTTTCTACACGAGACAATAAAGAGAGAGAGAGTAGATTAAAAAAAATTTTTTTAAGAAGGGAGAAATATAGGGACAGAAAAGAGAGGGAGAGAGAGAGAGAGAGAGAGACAGATGACTAAAACGTGGAGAAACTCACAAGTTGAGACTAAACAAGAGAATCACAAGAACACAGTTAGTCGTAAAGCTTATTGCTGTGTATATATATTCTGTGATTAGGCAAGTTACAAAAAAATTATCATTGCTGTATTATACATACAATTATATCTTTGTATCACTGCACTGTAAGGGTTACATAAACACAGACAGAGAGTGTGTTTTCTGAAAATAATTCCACTCCCACATGCTTCAGTTCTTTACTAGACAAGATGATAACAATTATTGTTCAAAGCTTTGTAAGCGTGGGCGGTGGTCTAACAGACCTTGTCTTCTAGACAATGCTTTCATGCCTTGGTATTTTTTTTATGTTCTCTCTCTCTCTCTCTCTCTCTCTCTTTCCCCCAAGATTTTGACCTTGAGTGTTCTGTTTATCTTTTTCTTTTGAATTTCCTGCTTGATTGAAGATGTTGTTGCTTGTTATAGCAAGGTAATAAAGTGGTAGCATTCAATGTGGTCCAAATAGTCTAGGGTGAATAGTAGTAGAAGAATGAAGAACGCCTTCACTGAGACGTCTATCCTTATATACGTACATACTCAACTAAATACTTTCTCTCTTTCTACCTTGTTCTCTTTATCACGCTCTAGTTCTCTTTATCACGCTCTAGTTCTCTTTATCACGCTCTAGTTCTCTTTATCACACTCTAGTTCTCTTTATCACGCTCTAGTTCTCTTTATCACGCTCTAGTTCTCTTTATCACGCTCTAGTTCTCTTTATCACGCTCTAGTTCTCTTTATCACGCTCTAGTTCTCTCTCTTTAATTTTCTCTGCAGTCTTTCTATTTGATTGCATCTCGTTTTATCCTGTCCGTACATCTCCCTCTTCCTATTTCTGCTACTTTATACACAGCTATGTCTCCTTCTCTCTCTCTCTGGTCAGGACACAGCTATGTCTCCTTCTCTCTCTCTCTGGTCAGGACACAGCTATGTCTCCTTCTCTCTCTCTCTGGTCAGGACACAGCTATGTCTCCTTCTCTCTCTCTCTGGTCAGGACACAGCTATGTCTCCTTCTCTCTCTCTCTGGTCAGGACACAGCTATGTCTCCTTCTCTCTCTCTCTGGTCAGGACACAGCTATGTCTCCTTCTCTCTCTGGTCAGGACGTCAAGACGTCAAATTAAAAAAATTACTCATCAAGCAATGACGTCGTTTTGCAACATTTAGTAATTGGTCACAAACACAGACGTCAACTGAAATGTGAGTGCTGTGAATGTATGTGTGTGTGTGTTTGAGATGTAACAAATCAAGTTCTTGACTGGATCAACACAAAAGTTCTGCCTCTACTCTTGTCAAACTCTGTGTGTGTGTGTGTGTGTGTGTGTGTGTGTGTGTGTATATATATATGTATGTATGTGTGTGTGTATGTGTGTGTGTGTGTGTGTGGTTTGATTCCAATGAATGACTGGCTGGTAGACTCATGTTCGCATAGAAGCCACTCTTGAACGGACTTAACGTCTTCAGCTATTTCTGAATTCATTCAAGAGTTGAATAATTGTTCAAAACATTTTGCCCCTCGCCTTCTAAGTCTAATATAACACTTATCATTATAATAGTGTAAAGTCTAGTAGATCTGTAATCTCTACATTCGCTTTAACCAGAGCAGGCGGGAAAAGAGGCACGGGGTAAAGATGTTTCCATTCTTTTAAAATGAAACACTCATGAGTTATTAAGAGAAAAACAATCGCTCTATAAGTTGTATAGAGGAGGTATTGTCTTTTTAAAAAGTATTTTTATGTATTTCTTTTTTTTTTTGTTCATATGTTCTTTATTTTTTCTCCAGGTTATACGAATGCTTATTGTAGTCGTTGTCCTTTTCGCTGTCTGCTGGGGTCCTATCCTCATCAACAACCTGCTTGTCTCTGTTCGTTTCCTCAACAACCTGAACGAAGGTCACCTCAAGCCCCTGAGGATGGCTTTATTTCTTCTTTCGTACCTCAATTCCAGCCTCAACCCTCTGGTGTATGGCTTCATGTCCAGCCACTTTAGGCGAGGCTTCCGGGAGGCCATATGCGTGTTCAGCAAGGCGCCGGGGAGCAGGCTGTACAGACCTGGCCGCGCCAACACCAGCTGCTATTTAAATTCGGACTGCCCATCAATTATCAGAACCGGAACCGTCCGTCTGAGCCCTGTGACTGAACAAGTGCAGATAATGGATGAAGAGGACATGACCCACTCTCCCGTGGGCAGCGTTCGGTACGGTCGGAAGATCTGGGCCAGGAGTGACCAAGTTTTACATCAACTACAAGACAAATAAATTGATTCACTTACTGCTGAAATAGTAGTATCTGTATCAAAGGGTTTGAACGCAATACATGAAAATTTGAGTTCAATGTTATTGGACTAGAACATTTAATTTGTCTAGGCCCCATACATGTCTCAGACCATCTGAATACACACTCAAAATGTACACTAGTTGTATAAGCCTATTTACCATATGACAATATTTCAATGGGAAAAGTTGCAACAATTTTACCTAATATTTCTTAACCTTCATAATTGACCACAACAAAATGTCTACAGAAGTGTTTCAGGAATTGTACCACAACAAAATGTTTACAGAAGTGTTCAGGAATTGTACCACAACAAAATGTCTACAGAAGTGTTCAGGAATTGTACGACAAACTTCGCAGACTTTGCCTTTTGCCATCAAAACTTTTAAAAAAAAATCAACAAAAAAAAAAAACCCTCAGAAAAGTAGCACTATGAGAATTTACGAGACAGGTTGTCTCGATCTAAGTACATTTTACAAATCTGAAACATACTTCAAGGAAGAGTAAATAATTCTGTCTGTATTTAAGCAAACTCTGCCCAGAGCCCTGAGGTCATGAAAAAAAAACTGCTTTAAGGCATAATACGAAAGAAAATTGTTTTAAACTGTTGAAAATATTTTTCTTTGAGCAATTGGGAAGAGCATAATCATTCCAAAGACAACATCACGACAATCAATGAATCGTTCTCTCTGAGGTACCAAATGTATCAAATGAATCGTTCTCTCTGAGGTACCAAATGTATCAATGAATCGTTCTCTCTGAGGTACCAAATGTATCAATGAATCGTTCTCTCTGAGGTACCAAATGTATCAATGAATCGTTCTCTCTGAGGTACCAAATGTATCAATGAATCGTTCTCTCTGAGGTTCCAAATGTATCAATGGATCGTTCTCTCTGAGGTACCAAATGTATCAATGAATCGTTCTCTCTGAGGTACCAAATGTATCAATGAATCGTTCTCTCTGAGGTTCCAAATGTATCAATGGATCGTTCTCTCTGAGGTACCAAATGTATCAATGGATCGTTCTCTCTGAGGTAGCAAATGTTTTTAAACTTAACTAGGCTCATATTTCTGTTTGATATTATCACCGTCTTACTAATAAAACGGAGTAATAAAAGCTTAGAGACTGCATTTATTGGAAATATGGTGGATGATCTGAAAATATTGACAGACAACGGAGATAATTACCAAAGTATTTCATTAAGCTATGAATTAATTCTTGAGCACACCAGTCATGAAGACATAAAATATAAAGGATTTCTTTCATTGTTTACAGACTGTCCCAACTGAAATTATTATCACTAAGAAAAAAAAAAGTTTATGAGTTAATGAGTTAATGTCTCGAGTTTAAATTCCTTTAGTTACATTGTCCATTTCTCTCATTTGAAGGAAACTTTAAGGGAGAGACCCTGGTCACATGACACATGACAGTAACACCAACAGTTACTGCAGAAACACTTCAGCTCTAGCAGTTGCGACAGGAACATCTAACAGCTGCGATAGAAACAGTTACGACCTGCAGCTGCGATAGAAACAGTTACGACCTGCAGCTGCGATAGAAACAGTTCAGCTTTAGTTCCTTGACAAAAAAAAATGTCAGAACTCAAAGGAACGTAATTGTTTCCGCTTTTTCACCTAGAAATGGAAGTTCAATTAATATTTCCTCCATAATGTAACGAAAATGTGTACATATCTGTGTGTGCATCCTTGTTGATAGCCCTGTGCACACTTCAAATGTCGTCTTTTGTCTTTACTGTACATGAATCGTGTAATTCTCATTTATTTGTTTCAGTTTTCTGATGTTCAAATAATGAAGATGAGCCCAGACGCTAAACTTGAACTCAACCGAAGTATAAGTCTAATTAGTCGCCTTAGTGTATGCAGGAAGGAAGTTTTGTTGAACTACTAAATTGTATGTGTTTGAACGTCAATAAATAGGTGCACGTACTTGTGTGTCAGGAATCAAATGTAAGAACTAGAATATGTCTATCTATGGGATTGCCTGCAGGACAAAATGACAACCTATTCGTGGAACAAGAAAATGTATGTCAACGTCCTAAAAATATATGTAGATATTGTAACGGAGTTATGTTTTCTTTAACTGTTCAATGTGACAAGCAGATGACAATTGTGGAAAATATCTGAAACAATTTTTTTGTTCAATGTCTGGTTTCTTGCCCCGAGATACGCTTTTGTTAAATGCTCTAGAAGTCTGTCGTGGTGACGTCATTAGAAGGACCGAATGGAATAAAGGGAAAAAAAAGTTGCTTTTAAATAATGATTCGTTCCTTTTTCTTCAATTGGTCTTAGATGACATGAAGACCACGAGGTATAGGAAATAATAAATAGAACTCTGCCGGATATAAGAATATAATAAAAGTGAGTACACATTCATAAGACTAAGAAATAAGAGTTCTCACATCATTAACACGAATTTAGTTAATTGCAAAAATGGAATTCGTATAGTTTAATCCTTTTCTGTTTTAGTTTTGTGAATTCTATTTGAAACAACCAGCCCGCCATATTTATTATGGAAATATAACTCCATAATTCGTAGTTGTTTTTCTTTCTTAAAAGTATAACAAATTGATCTATATCTCCAAGACGGTTTGCTGTGTTAATATTGGGTCAGCCATCCCTTGATGATCTCCCCCTGTTTCAAATATTATTTGTCTCGTTGCTATATGTGCCGCATAGATTGTGAAAAGCCTTTGAACAACGAACTTCACTTGAGCGCTAAATGACTCCTCTACATAGTAGATTGGAATGGGACTGTGAGTAGAAAAAATGTAAATTAAAAAATATGTTTTTAAAATATATTTATTACATTTTAAAAAAAGATATATGAGTATGTGTAATATGTTTCCACCAGCAGAACCAAAAGTTAAATCTTAACAAAAAAAGGAAATAAGTGTACTATGTGATCGGACATTCGTCGCGATGGTCACACATTCAAATTCTGTTTGCTTCCAATGCCTGTCATACCCGGGGAGGTTTTTCTTTGACGAAATGAGCCATAATTTATGACGAAATGTCTAACATTTGTATCATAGCGATATGAAAAAGAAGCGCAAATCCAATACATATAAATATAGAAAAAAGTCAAAACCTTCAAGTTGGACATAGATTACTACAAAATTAACTTGAAACAATACACAGGCAGGATACTACAGATGAATCCTAAGCATTATTGCAGTAAGTAAACACACACACACACACACGAATGAATGAATGTTTAAAAGTTTAACATAAAGAACTGCAAAACAAAAAAAAAACACCAACACAATATAAAGGAATATAAAAACATTTCCCTTAAACGAATCTTTTGGCAGTTCGCAACAGTGTGTCTATCTACTTCGTTCCGATATTTTGTGAGTTATCAATGCTGCACTTGCTTTATAGACTGTAAGATATTTAGTGACTTATCAATGCTGCATTTGCTGTATAGACTGTAAGATATTTAGTGAGTTATCAATGCTGCACTTGCTGTATAGACTGTAAGATATTTAGTGAGTTATCAATGCTGCACTTGCTGTATAGACTGTAAGCTATTTAGTGACTTATCAATGCTGCTTTACTTAGGAGAAAAAATGCTTAGCATTATGTATTTCTTACACCTGTTCTAGTACTTATTGTAATATCTCAAACATTTGACCTTTTTATGTGATACCATGACTAGAAGACTACACACATCAATATTGTCTAAATTAGCATCTAGAAAGGACAGAAATAATCAATGTGTTTTCTGCGACATGATGGATTGTACCAGGCATTGGCTTACAGAAGTCATTCTTCTCTTTGTCACTGTTTGTTCTGAGTAGAGTTTCAGCGTACACTTGTGAAATCTGAGCCCAGAGCATTATACAGTGAACGCTGACCAGACGCATTACTCATTGTAGTTCTTGGTCTGTACTGGAAAGTATGAACATTAGAGAAATGAACATTAAAGAAACATAAAACAGAGAAAAAAGTCTACATTACAAGGACATGAACCTTTGAACGATTCTTGAAACTATTTTTGTTACTTATCATGTACTCTTTTAGTCTAGTTGTATATCTGTTCATCGCTCGTTCTTTCTCTAGTTAGTTTTTGTTATAATGTATGTCAATACATACATACATACAAATAAATAAATAAATAAATATATATTTGACACAATATCACACTGGGTGACACTGGACAGTGTTGAACGCTGGGTGACATTGAACACCAGTGGACATAGGGGGAAACTGGGTTAACATTGGACACCATCTGTTTTAAGCAGACCCTCTCTGAAAATGATAATCTATGTTTGACATATCACGTTCAAAAGCCGCCTCTGGCTATGTTGCTGGTCAGGACGTGGACGTGGAAACTAAATGCTACACCAGCTGTTTAGACAATCAAGTAGTGATTGACTTTATCAGATACATAGTGATGAACAGAAACATCTCTCGAATGGAGCGTTCTCGCTGTAATATTTTTTCTTCAGTTCTTTGTGCAGCGAAAACGTTTTTTGTACTTTAGTACATATGAACATTATATGATGGAGAATAGAACCCTTTAGAAATCATTGACATTTTTTTGTTCTCTTCGTCAGTAAGAAAAGCAAAGCATTGGATTGTGTTACTTAGAATCCATTCTTGACTATCTTTCTCAATGAAAGGTGAAATTATAGATGTTAGTTCATTTAGTATAGCATGATGATTCGTTGTAGTTATCTTTATTGATTGTTTAAAATTATTTTTGTTTCAAATAGAAAATCCAAACAAACAAAATCATACATACACACACACACACACACACACATTAATTACAGGGGAAGCTATTGCAAGAAAATACAAAACAAAACAAAACAAAACAAAAAAACGGACTTTTCAAAAGTTGCGTACCTTTTCAAGCTGTTAAAATTAAATGTATCAATGAATAAACTCTGCTCTCCACTAATCTTATCTAGATCTACACCACCAGACCAAGGTAAAGACCTCTCACAGTCAAGTGATATTTAACAATACATGGGCTTTATGTAAACAGTTACTAGATAAAATAAAACAAATGAAAAAAAAAAGTAAGATCTAATTAGATGAACCAAGGGAGTACAGTTTGAATATATTTGCAGTTGGAAAGTTGAGCGGTAATCTTCTTCTATCTTCTTCTATTTCTTTCTAAATGACAGACACGCCATGAGAAGAGGAGACAATCTAGACTTTAATGCTAGAGATATGTAATGTCACTATGATTATTCAACCCACAAGAAGATGTTTTAGTTTTAAATGATGTTACAAGTTAGTTAGGCCTGACACCTAAGTGGAAATTTAGTTTTTGTAAAGAAAAATGCAGACACTATTTTTTAAAAGAATAAGCAGAAGCGTGACGAGCAAACGTTTTGTAAGTTGAATAGCAAAGAAAATTATTAATGGAAATGATGTGAACACGATCACAATGGACGCTAAGTAAGATGAAGTTGTGGCTAAGTACCACTCCGTGTGGCACCCAACCCAGCGACGCCTCCATACAAGTCCAAGCGTCAAGGAAGGCCTGAACACTGACCTGTGACGTCGCAGCCTGAGGGTAGTGAAGACCAAGGGCTCGTTGCCAAGTCACAGGTCTGTACATCAGAATTTTGACATAAGTTATTGGTCTCCCCTAACCCTATATTGCTGCGTCAGTGGTCAGAGTTCAGATTGGTCTAGCTCTTATAGATAAAGGTAGGCCATCTCTGTGTGAGATAAAACATAGATAAGAATCATTTTGAGATAAGATTATTTTATTGGTCCAAACAAATGAAAAGTTGGATTTACTGCCTCACCATCCCTACTATAACACTAGAGTCACTACAACGTTAGAGACACTTTAGGTCGGAAGACTGAAATGTTAAGTAGCTATAATACATAAAACACTAAACATAAAAAAAAATAAAAATTACTAAGAAAAAGACAAAGCTATGGGGAAATTACTTATTCCAAATACTAGGTCAGATTTATACAAGTGCTTCTTAAATACCTAATGTCAATTGAGCATTGAATGAGTTTCCTGAATTAGCCAGGAAAACCAATGACTTAGTAGAGTGTAAGTCTCTAATCAACATGCTCACTCGATTAAGACATGAATCCACGTAGGACGAAATTATATTCTATTCTGAAGGAACATCTTAATTTATAAGGTAAGATAACAGAACAATAAAGACACCAACACAAACAACCTATACACACAAGAAAACAACAGCAACAGTCACTCACACACATTTCTTCAATAATGTCACCTGTAATTTTGCTTTGAAAGCAAATAATTATTGACCTATTTAATATTCTAATAGATATCTCAGGAGGGTCTTAGTAACTTATCAAAAGTCAAATAGTGTACATCCAATAAAATATTAAATGGATATCAATTAGACAGAACTCGCTAATGGACGGTTTGGTCAAGCAACTAGTATCATGAAGATGAAAACCTTTAAGCGCTATGGAGCAAGAGAGAGAGAGAGCATATCATTGTAAAACGAGATATCCTCTATGAAATAAGGTAAGCAAACATGTCAGACTTTTTCATTCACATCTAAATACATTTGTTCGTTAGAAATATAGACATTGAACTGCATTGCCACTTCCTTCTTCCTCAACCATTCGAATTCTATATTTATAGCTAGAGCAGTAGCAACGAGCTATTTGTCTAAACTGCCCACAGGCTACGACATCACAGGTCGGTGTTCAGGCCTTCTCTAACGATTGGTCTCGGGAGGACCTGAAATGATTATATGATATTTCAATGGAGCATACAACACATTCTTTTATTGCTTTGGAAAGATCAACGTTGTTCATTAATTTTTTTTTTATTAACTCAATGTTTACCACACAGGTTTGGTAATTATTTTCAACGTATTTACGAATAGATATGATATTGATTATGTTCAGTTCTAGAATATATTCAGCACACCTTACACTCATTCTAATTCAAATATAGTTATATGATATATGGAGACTTAATAGGTATGTAGGATGTTCACAGAGTGTACGAAACACTATAGACTAAATCAGCTTGATGAGCTGAAAGCTTGAGACTTGAGATATAGACTCCTATGTTAGACTTGAATTAATATTATATAGTTTAGACTGAGTTCGTTATATTAGACGTTTATGCTAATATTTGATTTCAAAAATAAAATTACCATCGTAAAAAGATCATTTCAGCAGTATCAAAGAGTCTGGGTCTAACAAGGTAATAATCAAGAAGACCTAACAAGAAGATCAGTACTGCACCAGCAGGAAATGTCTAGTCTACAGAGGAATACTCTACTGTACAGACTTCAATGCTTGCTTCAAGAGAGACCTCATTCAGAGGCTGTAGTAGCATATGACGAGGAATTGCAGAGATCAAGTTGGACCTACCAGGAATTATTCAATATAGCTTCAAGGTTAGTATGTCTGCATGTCCATAGCGTTTTTTAGTCTATTCTTAACACTATACACTACACTAATATTTATATTGTTATGTGTTTATTTCCTGCTAGTTGTTAGATTTCTGTTGGTTTCTTTTGAAGATTTGCTCACATTCTGAAAATGTCCGGTGTTAAAAAAGGAGATTACGTACTGAGCTCATTACTTAACTGTCCAGAGGCAGTGGTAACGACACTTGGGGTGTTGTTAGCAGGGGCGGTCCATGTACCTGTCGAAGTGTTTATGAACAGTGGAGAGACCTTCTTTGACGTGGCAGAAAGGTCAGTTGAACCCTACACTATGTGTGCCAAATACCATAAATATAACTTAACCATGTGGCTAAATAATGAACATGTAGAAGGAAGAAGATCTAAATGGTAAATTATAAAATGTCTAAATTATGCACCCGCACCCAAGTAAATACTTATGGTATGCCATTAAACTGGTGGACGTGTACCCAAGTAAGTACAGTGAGAACATGTCATTAAACTGGTGGACCTGTACCTAAGTAAGTACAGTGAGAACATGTCATTAAACTGGTGGACCTGTACCCAAGTAAGTACAGTGAGAACATGTCCTTAAACTGGTGGACGTGTACCCAAGTAAGTACAGTGAGAACATGTCATTAAACTGGTGGAAGAAACAATGACTTGGTATTTGAACTCTACACAAGAAAGAAATACAATGAGAATTATTTTATGTCAGTCTATTGGGAAAAAGTACATTGTAATTAGTACGAAAATGGGGAACATTAGTTTTAGATTTAAGTGTTTTTTTAAATAGTTTCCATTACGAAATCAACAAGTTTGGTGTCTTTTTAAGTTTTAAATATTATATTTATTCTAAAAAGAAATTACATTAAGTATTTTGTAGGCAATAACATAGGCTATGATTGGTAGGACTATGGTCTAACTGTCCCTTTGATGCAGTCATTCTGATTGGACATCTTTTAGCAAAAACATACATGCACTAGATCGATAAATGTAAATCAGTTTAAATGCTTGATGAAATATCAAAATAAATAACACACGAAAAACATGTTTGACCAAATATCTAGGTCAGAAATGGGTCTGCATACCTCATAAAACACTGAATTGTCTTCGGAAAATACTTTCTTATTATCTCTTTGATTCTTCCCTGGCTTCCTCCAAACAACTTAATGACAAAACTTTATTAAAGCTGGTATATAAGAAACCATACACTCGTAAACTGTGTGTTGAAATGTGACTTTAGATAACGGAGTTATATTGTTTCAATATAGTCATAGGTCCCATCAATTACTAAAAGTATAGTGAAGTTTCTATTAAGTCTACGTCACTTTTTCTGCAGGACTTGTGCCAAGTACATGATCGTCTCAGACAGCGAGTTAGATCATAACTCAAAACTTATAGCCAGTTCTATAGAGTGGACAGCAAGCTCAATTACTGGACTTTTCAAAGGAGATAACCCTAAATTAAAACACCTACAAACAATGTTTCGAATAGAGCGGAGTGGTAGTTCTTGAAACTTTTTTTTTACTTTTCCTTTTAAATCCCACATAGAATCAAATGAAATAATTGACATTTTGTATTTGAGCAAGGTCGGGTTTAGGAAATTACTTTTGAGACACTTTTTCTGCTATTCAATACATGCGAAGTAGTTACTATCATTACGATAGTACATTAGAATTGAGACACTATTTAGGGCACTAGTCACAATGCATAGTAGTAAATATGTATAAACAGTAATTTTAATGATGTTATATTGGCTACCTATGCAAGTTGTGTTACTTTATAGAAAATCAAATTCCAAACATAATTTAACACACTAATAATCTTCTTTTTCATATATGTATACAATTTCCCTTTCTTAATAAGCCTTATAGAGTAACAGCATGTAACTAACTTTACCTTAAGTGTGGACCTTGAGCAATCACTATGAAACAACCGAACACTGACCTGTGACTTGGCAACGAGCTATTGGTGTAAACTGCCAACAGGCTACGACATCGCAGGTCGGTGTTCAGGCCTTCTCTAACGATTGGTCTCGGGTGGACCTGAAATGATTATATGATATTTCAATAGAGCTCATGCTACAACACCTTCAATGGCACGTTCTGAAGACTTACACACAGTGTGACATTTGTACAGAGTAAAAGAAAGGAAAATTGTTACAAATGAATGTTTTTCTTTTTCTAATAATCTGTTCAGTGAATGTATCGAGTCCACTATAGATGTTTGTCTCTCTCTCTCTCTGAATTAGATTTCGTTCGACAAAATCCTAGCAAATGAGAGATTGTTTTTAGTTATAGTTTTTTTTTATTACTTCTAACTCTGCATATAAAGCCGAAATGCTTAAGTTATTAAAACAAAAAAAAAGTTCTTTGACTAATATTGTGATTCTGCGACACCCACCCTTGGGCAAGTAGTTTCATTGCCAATGCATTTGTAGCTTTAGTATGATTAGAAACAATATTGGAACTTTCCTTTTGCATAATTAATTATGTTTAAAATCGGTTTTCACTAATGAGACATCTAGACTATAGAGATGAACAATATTATAACACAGCACTGTGTGTGTTTATTTTAAGTTTTACGCCACCTTTGTCCTTAGAAAACTGTGATACGGAAATGGATTTTTTCCAATATATTGCAAGCCATAAAAATAATTTCCTATGTGAAGTAGCAGAAGATGACCTCTGTGCTGTATTCTGTACTGCTAGCTCGAGTCTATTGGTGTGTTTAGTTGGACATACCCAAGGGGGAATCATCAAAGGATGTCAAGCCTGTAAGCAATTTCAAATTACCCTTTTGAGTGCATGTATTATGTTTGAAACAGACCTTAGTATACTGTTAGGTCACGTGTGAAAACACACACTTCAGTATTCACCAGTGCAAATTAAATTACATAAAAATGCATTTCAACTTAACATAAAATTATTCAATTTATTATTTTAAACGTGTATTAAATCCTTAACAAGAAAAACATTTTAAAAGTATATTTGTTAAAGACAACACCTCCATTATATGACATAAAATAAAATATTTAAAATAATTAATTAAAAAAAAATGTTCATCTCAAATAAAGTATCGAACGTGTGATGTTGATACCGTCAGCTTCCTTTATCGAATGTTTCAACCAAATTGGCCTGCGAACATTGGTGTCAAAAACGAATTTTTTATTGGTACCTTTATTACACATTCGAATTCTATATTTACTAGGAATCAGACGTAAAAATAAAAGTAAAGCTTAGAAGATAATTACATTTAATAGACAACAATTTAATTTCTTCAATACTTCTAATGCTAAAGATCCAGTCCTTGAAATCTAGACTTAAGACGATGCGCAAAATTTACGGAACATTCATTTATGAAACTCTTGAATCAATAATGGAAATTTCCGAACGCGATAGTTCGTTCAACAATGCGATAGTCCTTTCAAAACCGATGTTGGCTCTAGATTCTAGATCTAAGTCTAGTTCTCCAGCCAAATTTACATTTTTATATTCTTTTATTTGAAAAATTATAACGGTCAAGCTAGAGTTTGTCCCATGTGAGTGATGTGACCAACGAGCTAGTCATTCTTTTCTCAGCGATATTCATCAATTGTTAAATTTCTAGACAAATCGTTAGAGCTGTTTTTATTTAGATAAGCGTTCAGGTTCCGTCCACAAGACTTTCTCTCGGGTAGGTATGTTTTTGTTTTAGGCATTATATATATTTATACACATTTTAAACAGACAATATCTACCTAATAAATGTATAAGTGTTTTACTATTTTGTGTCTGTGTTCTAGTTAGAGACAGCGTCTCGTGTGAAGACAATTATCTCAACTGCGGCCCTACCTCGTGGCTAACATCCAGCCCTGGAGACTATTTGGTCTGGAGGAGCACGAGGGTTTTACTGGACAGCTGGCATCCTCTCAAAGTCAAAAGTAGGGCCCGGCTTCTGGCTGAGATCATTGAGAAAGAGAATGTTGGCACCGTGTTTCTGACGCCCATGGAAGTGGAGAACGTCGTGAGAGAGTGGTGCCCACGTCTGCTTCCAATGAGCAAACATCTCATTACAGGTACAGTGTGATTGGATCTTCATACAAGAACTAAACTATAAGACTTAACATTATAATTAGTACAAATGTTACATTCATGTTAATGGTTGGGTATCCATGGGGCATTAAATATGTAGATTGCAGGTTGGACTGCGTGGTCACGTGAGATATTGCACTCCTCATTAATCTTTGGATACGAAGAAAAGCCTTATTATTATTTTTATTCTTTGATAATTATATCTCTAGATTCTATGTTAGTCAAAATAATGAGTGTTAACAGGCTTTAAAGTTTTAAAACTTTAAAAATATATATTTTTTTACAAATTTTGAAAGACATTTTTTCTACAAAAGGCAAAGTACACTAAATAAGTGAAACACATTCACAACAGTCACACCATAGACATAAATAAATATAGACTGGCCGATTAAAGAGTTTTATGAAACGAAAATGTGTGACTTGCAATTTTGTGTACTTTATTATACAGCATTTATGAGCAGTATAAAAGTTAAGTATTCATATCTATTTCAGCCATAACCTATATAAGTATTACAATATTTTCACTAGTGTTTTTTTTTAAATCTCTCAGAATGAAGATCATGCAATTTTTCATAATTCGGAAATCCGAATACAATAGATATTCATGTTTTCAATTTACATGAAGTTACTTCCTTTTTCCAGTCTATATTTAGTTATGTCTATCAGTCACACATACACACACATAAAACACACAGGATGTTATGATACAGCTAACATTTATTACAAAAAAAAACCCACTATCATACGCGCGAACAGTCAGTCACAAAGATGCTTACGAGACAGAAGCAAACACATGCGTAACTATTAATGTCTATTTGGTAACACACAAGCATCCCAACATATACAATCAAAGAAACAAACAGACCAAGGAACAAACCTAGATCTAACTACAAAGGTCTACGTAATAAAACGCTCTAAACATATTGACCTAGTGGTAATCTATTTCTCTATTAATTCATATTTCTTTCTATAACTCTTAGGTGGTATGCCTGTAACTGAAAAGCTAATCAATAGCGTTCTACCTGCTTTTACAAAAGTAACCGTTCGCTATGGCATAACTGAGACAGGAGACATAAGTACTAATACAATTGAGTCTGGCAGTACTTTTAAATCCTTTGACTGTGGGACATGTATCAGAGGTAGACGTTTTATTTTGATTAAAATTTTAACTTTAATTACATTTTGTTCTAGATTAGTTTAACTTGGAGAGTTAAAAGCATTGTTTTTTTTTTGATTATATGTTCTAGTAAGAAAACTACTGTATTGTCACCCGAGTGTGTTGAATACCGCCCTCATGCCCTCACCTAGAAAAGTGTTGTAATTACATGCATTGTGTAATGGATGTGCCCTTATAAAGTTATCCCATAAGCAATGTTTGATTATAGTGACCTAATTATTGTATCCCACATGTGACCTCATTATGTCTTCAGGCGTTCAAGTTCGACTTGTCGATGCCGATTTCAAAGACGTTGCCCCAGGTCAAACAGGTTGGCTCATTAATTACCTTTAATTACATCTACTTTGGTAATCGTTAGGTCTAAACTCTAAGTAACTATCAGGTATTAAATAGATACATACATAGTTACCTACGCATGTACATTAGGCTTGGCCCTAGGATCTAAACGACGTTTCATTTATAATATATATTTGGAATACAAAAAATGTTCCTGTAGCCAGACTTGATTTCTCCTTTATCTAGTATATCTCGTAACATTTCTCCCTAGGATCATGCTCTCTCTCTCTATTTCTCTGTCTCTCTTCATCACTCTATTTCTCTGTCTCTCACATATTGTTTTATTATTCTACTGTATTGTTTTTTACACTTAGATCTTAACTCCGTGACCATTTTGTAGTTCCCTCATTAAAGAAACACAACATTATACATTGGTTGAAAAAAAAGACTTAGCCATGTACATCTCTGTAGGTCAATGGAAAGTGCATGGATCAGAAGCATGCAAACACTTACGTGTCTTCCTAAGAAACACACACACACTACATATTCATGGCTTCCAATCGATCTACGCCAGACTTTATGATTTGTTTAAGGTCGACTCCTGTTCAAAAGTCCTGGGATGTTTGGTAAATATGTAGGTCAACCTGAATGTGAAACTTTGGACAAGTTTACGTCCGATGGCTGGTTCATCTCTGGAGATGCAGGTTGTAAGGTCAGTTTCGTAATTCCCTGAATGCCATTTAACAGAAGACGGAGGAGGAGAAGGTGACCAGTACAACCTTTGACCTTTCTATTTTGACCTTTCCTTATTGTTATTGGAAGCTGCTTAGCAGCCAAATATTGTTTTTTTATTTTATTTAGGCTGAGATTATGGCCTTTACTAATTAAAATGTTAACCTACCCTATAATCTAACTATTTCCTTATTCCAAGCCGTCAATGGACAACTGTTCTATCTCTTCTAGCAAATGAATGGGCATTTGTTTGTGATGGGTAGATCAGACAACATGATACTCCATAATACATTCAACATCCATCCATCTTGGCTAGAGAAAGATCTACGAACTCATCCTGCCGTGAAAGAGGTGATCACATTAATCTGTATGTCTGTACCTGCACTAGTGTCTGTCAATTGTTTTACTTAGTTGTTAAAAAACATGACTCGTTATCTCGTTGTCTTTGTTATGTTCATGTAAAATGAATCAATCTCTTTATCGCGCTCTTTCATTCACTCTGAACATTTTCTATATATTTAAAGACCAATTCAAATTTATTCATTATTTGTTTGTATCTACTAAAAATGGATTATCGTTTACATTTGACTGCAATAAAACCTGGAAATGAAAAAAAAAGCAGCATAGGGAAAAATGGGCGCTGAGAAACTATTCAATAGACACTCCTTTCTCAATCTCTTCCCTCATAGTTGTATTTAAAATACTTGAGTCAGTCGAGTGCTAGATTTAGGACTTCAATCTCATTAGAAATCCTTAGAATTTCTTTCCATCTAATATTGGGATTTTCTCTTTGTATTAAATGACTATTTATTTATCTTTGATTTGTGTCTTGTCTCTACCAATGAGTAATTGTGCACAGTTTCAACTTGATCCTGGAATAGGTGTGAGAGAAATAACGTGTTCAAACTTTTTACCATAAACACAGACAGACAGACAGGGTGAGTGGAAAGCTTTGTAGAAAAAATGAATCTACAAACATAAGAGCTTATAAAATTAAATTCTGCCGCGCTAATTATTGTGGCATTTTACATCCCAACTCCTCGGGATGATCTTTTCCCTTTGCAACTTCTTGTGTATCAATCTTTGATACACAGCTGCGGTCACATCTCACCAGGCGACGTTGCATTTGTAGTGTTTGGACGCTTACAAAAAATTATCATATTGCTTAAAAAAAGAAAAAGTTTACCAACACTGTACACCGGATACACCAAAGAGCTAGCTATTTATAGTTTTTCCCCTCATAATTGAAAATCTGTAATAGTCTGCTCGTCGGACTCGTCAACTCAGGAAAGTGTTCTCACGTGATAACAACAGACCGATACAAATACGTACACAACTGTCACGCCCTGATTAACAGACAGAGATAAATACGTACACAACTGTCACGCCCTGATTAACAGACCGAGATAAATACGTACACAACTGTCACGCTCTAAACAACAGACCGAGATAAATACGGACACAACTGTCACGCCCTGATTAACAGACCGAGATAAATACGGACACAACTGTTACGCTCTAAACAACAGACCGAGATAAATACGGACACAACTGTTACGCTCTAAACAACAGACCGAGATAAATACGTACACAACTGTTACGCTCTAAACAACAAACCGAGATAAATACGTACACAACTGTTACGCTCTAAACAACAAACCGAGATAAATACGTACACAACTGTCACGCTCTAAACAACAGACCGAGATAAATACGTACACAACTGTTACGCTATGAATAAAATGTTCATAACTTTCTTAGGTTGTCGTGGTACCTGTGCCAGACGAGGTCAATTTCCAAAACATTTGCGCATGCGTCCTACGCCACGAAGGAAGTGACGCCAACGAAGAGGACCTCTTGAATCACTACAGAGACATCTATGTGGCACAAGAAGGAGACATGTTTAGCCCAAACTATATCCTTTTCTTTGACTCCTTCCCTGTACAGCGGAATGGACAAACGGACAGGAGTCAACTAGCAGAACAGGCTACAGCCACAGTGCAGACTTCCAAGCTAGCCAAGATAGCAACGAATATTGTCAAACATCTAACAGATTCCAATGAAGTACATTAGATGTACGGTAGATACTTATTTTGTGCATAAAGTAAGCATTATTTGGCATGTCTTGTCATTCGTGTAGTGAAGCATCTTAAACTTACATTTATATGTTTAAAATTATGTCACTTTACACAAACGATTAGATTTATATGGTCTTACAGTCCCGTATTTGTCCTAGGTAGGACTTGTATAAAGTATTATATTTAAGCATTAATAGTAGTGTTAGCATCAGGAGTAAAAGTATATTATCTTGATTTAAATGAAGAAATGTTTTTATTTGTTGATAAATCTCTTGTGACCTTGTTGATTTCATATAATGAATAAAGAATTAGGAATTTTAACTATAAATTTTGGCTTAATTTTTTTAAACGAATTTTAGGGATACAAAATATTTAACACTATCCACGCCTGAACAGATATATTTCATTATACAAAGGGAGGTCACTAGAAATGGACCATGTCGTAAATATTTGTTTGTGTTATTCCCCCTAACATTTTAGTACTCACACTCCAATAAATTTTAGCTTGTAATCTAAGCGATTAGTTTTATGCTCGATACATGTATAAGCAACACACATGACACATTGGTGAAGTATAGCTTTGTTCTTCGAGATGAAATCATTATAGACATGAGAAATATGGTGTGATCTATGAAATATTTGTACATCTATTTATACATGTTTTACTTTACTTTGTTAATGAAAGCAAATGCATGGTCACTGTAAGATGAAATGATCATTAAATATAGGAATAAAAATAGCAATTACAGAGTGTTTCTTCTCTTGAATTGTGTCACTATTTCATCTATAGTGTAAGAGACAAATACCACTTGATTTAGGTATCCACAGATAGCATCCATGTCCGTACGGATTGGCATGATATTTCGTGAACCAGTGTTCCTTTGACCTCTTTGGTGTAGCTAAGATTCGAATTTGACAGATTAGAAACCTTAAAACAAAGTCGTGAAAAACTGCAAGCTTTCTATTAAACCTTTGTATGTTATTTTCAATATTTCCTTGAAAGACCTTAGTCTATTGATTGAGGTGGGAACATCACACAAAACAAAATGCGTTCCTTTTTTTTCTCTTCATGACTTTGCCTTAAGTCCATTCCGATAAATAAATTAATAAAGAAAGAAAGAATCCAGATAGCATCCAAAAGATAGATGTAGATTCTTTCTTTTGATTGAGAGAGAGAGAGAGAGAGAGAGAAAGAAAGAGAGAGACAGAGAGAGCAAGAAATGCTTTTAAGAGATCAACTTAAAGATTAGAATGAATAAAACCCAATTGATATTTCCTTAGACTTCGAGGGCACAAAACCAAAAATAAATGTAGTCTGGAGAAAGGGTATGTGGCATTCAATTGCCCCCCCCCCCACCTTATAAAAATGCATTTTTTTCCCTCTAGTCCTGAGACTGACATTCTAGAGAAATGTTTGCGGAGTCCTATATCGTACATTGTTTGCTTTATGATTAAAAGATCCCGCCCCCCCCCCCCCAAAAAAAAAAAAGGTAAAACTATCCAAAGGTGCTATCTGTAGAATCCATAAGTCGTGTGTAATGTTAGTGTACAAATATATATATGTAAAAAGATATTTCAAACTAAAAGAGCCTATATACTAAAGTGGTCCTCAGTCTGTTAAATGTTATTTAATGTCTTCGGTGAGGATATCATCGTCTGGAGATAAACCAGGCGGATGGTCAATGTTAGTGCCAGATTAATCTTTAGTATTAGATATTTTTCCACATTAGAGTTTTTTTTTATTATTCTTTGGTCTAGAAGTGGATCAAAGAGAATCAGACCTTTTACTCTCACTGTCTTAAGCAATGAAACCACTAATAAACAAAGCGTTAATTATGGCAAACTATATAGGTCACAGCTGGGACTTGGCAGTCACTTTAGTAACTTCGGATCCGAAATCAAATCCGTTTTATTAGTCGATTACAAATATTCAAACTATTTTGTGCTAACTACTCGCTCACACCAGAGGCAGGCTTGTACAGAAGTATAGAACTTATAATGTCATCAGTCCTTGCTGCACCACTGCACAGGATTGGAATGATCCCTTTTAAATACATTAGTATTCTTTATAACTGAATTCTAGTTCTGTTTTTACAAGTGCTACTCTTAATAGCGTTAGTTATAAGTCAGTCTGTTTGCCAGAGACATCGTTAGACGCATTTAAAATCGATGTATATAATTTGAACTTATTGCTCTAAAAATACATGTACATTTCGACGTGGCAAATCCTAGTTGGTGAACAAAATATCCGACACATTTCTGAAACAATATGAATATCCTTTGAATGTGTTTTTTCTCGCGTTCCTATACTTTGACTACATAGATATGTATATGAATGTAGTATTATGCAAAAAAAAAAAGATGCCTCTTTTCGAAATCGTGTTGTGTTATGACAGTTTCACTGAGCGAGACTTTGGCATTGCCAAGAAAACAAAAGGATCTCATGATCAGATCACTCAAAGGTTCCAATGTTAATCCAATCTAGAATGACTCCTGTGAGTACATCTATATCACAAGGAGCCGCTGTTACAATCGTGTATACCAGAGTCCTGTGAGTCCATAGCCACCTGTGGAAGTTTTCCATTCTTACGCGTGAAATTTGATTTCTCCTTTTGCGCAAAATCCGACCTAAAACTATCGGAGTCGCGATAATCTAATTCCCTGTCCACAGCGTTACTTGGATCACGTGAGACGGATAGTACCACGTGATCACCGTTGTCTGCTGCTGTTTCCTCGGACATCACGTCCACGTGAACTCTCTCTAGAGAACCTGTTAAGCTACTGAGTCTAGATTCTTGCTCGCTGGGCGACGACTGTTTGGTCGTGTTGTCAGATTCAGGCAGAGAGCTGCTGTGTTGGGATGAAGGGACAGCACGACCACGGTGTGTCCGTCCTATGCTCCTCCTGTTTGTCCCAGAGCCTCCTTGGAGCAGGTGTTTTCTATTAAATGTTCCATAAGGATCGTCCTCATTATAAAGTGAGAATCGGGTGGAGGCGCCTTCAAGTTGCAGAGACAAAGAAGATGGAGGTGAGAACTTGAAAGGGGCCTGTGGGAAAACAAAGTTACATTGAATGAATTCAGAATGATCAACAGTTTTCAAGAATAGATTACATAAGACTTTACCATTGATAGCTAACAGCCTCCATATTGCAAAGTCCATAATGTTAGGAAAAGAGTCATGCACTTTATTAGGTTTTAATTGATGATAATTTTCGTGAAAAAAATTACATTTGGGTGTTGAATTCAAGATACATGACCTAGAGATACATGACCTAGAGATACATGACCTAGAGATACATGACCTAGAAATAAAACTTTAGAAATAATAAAGCTTAGTTTCTACTTTCATTGTTGTTTTTTCAAAGCGTTTAAAATTTAAAGTAAAGTTCACCTTTCAGACCTTGCAAATGATGTAAAGGTCATCTGTTTCTGTGGCCTATGGTTAATGAGAGGTGTCATGTGACCAGCACAATGACCAACTGCTTTTACCTTTTCCCCAACTAATGTCAGTTACCCGTTAGAGCTAGGTGAACTTAAAATCTAAAAAATCCAGCAAATTAAAAATTCCAGTCTTCCACCAGATTCGAACCCCGGGACCCCTCGATTCCGAAGCCAAGCACTTTTACAACTTAGCCACTGCGCCTCACACACTGTTAGGAAGCTACTAGACTCACCTGTTCATCCCCTTTCCCCAGAGATAAGTTGGACTGCATCATGTCTGAGCTATAGAAGGAAGACGAGCTGGTTCCCCAGGCGTGTCGCCTCCGCCACTTGAGATCTTCGATTTCCTCGTTTAGAGTCAACATTTGTTTCATTAGATAAAGATCTTGATCCATCAGACATGCCTGGGGATGATATCAGTTGTCTTTAGTACTAGATTAGAAACATGGACACAAAAAGGGCCCTACATTTCTATGAACATATCAAGTGAAGTTGTATCAATAAGTTTGGATCAGCCATGTAGTTAAATGTGTCATAGAGACTATCCATAATACATCTGTGCCATTAGAAATAGTTTGACCAATTGATTTTGTTGAGTGCTATTACATGCTTTGAACTTTCTCACTATGTTATGATCCAATCACTTGTCTGGACCAGTTGGGAGGGGGGGGGGAGAAAGGGGGTACCTGGGTGATCGCTTTTTAAATGCATTAATAAACAAAAAGTGAGCGACCTGAATTAAAACTCGGGGACTAAGGCCATCTCAGCCTACTCATGCCAATAAGGCAACCACTGTGCCATAGAGCTGCTAATGAAAATATTTTGTTTTTCAACTTTTCTTTCTACAAACAATAAAAGTGACTAATTCAACATATACCAGTGCAATTTCTTTCCCTTGTTCGATATACCAAATAAAATAATTATTGTGCAAAATTTCAGTTTGATCCGAGATTGGGTGTGGGAGAAATAACGTGTACATACTTTTTACCAAGCAGACAAACAGATGGACAGAATGAGTTATTATATGCTATGAAAAATAGTTATGGCCTACATTTATATTAACATGAAATCAATACAAATCTACATGTAAATAGTTTCTTTTATTTAAACATAAAATATTTTTGTTGAAAATGAAAAAGTTGTATTCTAAGCACAGAATGTAGGCCTAAATCAAGTATTCTATGGCGTAACTTTTTAGACTTGTGAATGAAATGCTTCATTCTTTTCTTCCTCTTCTATCATTCTCTACAAGCAAATGTTTAAGTGATTCCCTTGTGTAATGCTCAATTAGAATTCGAGAAAAAGAAAAACTGTTGAACCCAGACAACAATACAGCAGACGTCAAGAGACAAGTGGGAAATTTAAAAAAAACTGCAACTACTACAGCGGCACGTGTATTATTTCACAGCAGATCTCTCCAAATAAAAGAACCTGAACCAAGGAATCTTTACCTAGTTATTATATACATTCAAAGAAAACCCGTTCTACGTCCGAAAAGGGAGACAGATTAAGAGAAATCCACAGCTGTCCAGCTATTAGCTGTGTACAACAAATAATCCCAGCTTAAATCTATTATTAGGAAAGATGAAAGTATTATTGAGTATAGCACTTTGCAGTCTTACTGTGTAGACTGATTCATTGAAATTGAGATTGTCAGTTTATGCTTTAAATACCTTTCCAAGTATACTTTAAAGTTCCGCATACTAACTCATTGAACTGAACGAGTCTAACTCTCTTCCATACTAACTCATTGAACTGAACGAGTCTAACTCTCTTCCATACTAACTCATTGAACTGAACGAGTCTAACTCTCTTCCATACTAACTCATTGAACTGAACGAGTCTAACTCTCTTCCATACTAACTCATTGAACTGAACGAGTCTAACTCTCTTCCATACTAACTCATTGAACTGAACGAGTCTAACTCTCGTCCATACTAACTCATTGAACTGAACGAGTCTAACTCTCTTCCATACTAAACTGAAATATAATATTTGCTAGGGCTCGTGTCTTTGTCTTAATATTTTCACGAAAGAGTTCGGGTTGGCTCTGCATTTAATAAATGAATTCTCGAGCTCAATGATTTAGAGCTCATACATAAGAGCATTCCCAGAGTTTGTTACGTATTAAGTAGGTAGTATCTCCGCTATCCCATTACAGACTTTTATGGTTCTTGGAACGAGATATGCTGATTAGTGATTTAAAGTATAATCTTCTTTCTATAAATTGCAAAACATTTCTTTAGTCTGAGTCATATCTTATCCACACACTTCACCTGTTGGCGTCTGGTTAACATTAGTTTCAGGTGTACCCTCGGAAATGCTCATAATAACTGAGAGTGAGAGAGAGTGAGAGAGAGGAGAATGAGAGAGAGAGAGAGGGAGATTTGGAAGTATAATAGAAAGTAAACCGCATACAGAAGGGGATGTCCATTAATATATCTCCGACGAAATTAACATTACACAGCAAGCTGGGCATGCAATCACATGGTCTTGTATGTCATAGTGTGTTCATTTATATACTTCTGAAGAAATTAGCATTGCACAACAAGCTAAGCTTGCAATGACATGTCAGGGTGTGTCTCTTGTTACTGGAATACAGATCCCTCACCAACAAGTCACGAGCTCAACTACGCAGGTAACATACAGTACTCACCATTTCATGTTTCAGAAGCTGGATGGCAATGTCTAGCGAGCTCTTCGTACTGGAATGTTTCTTGGATTCTTTCCCCTGATGTCCATCTCCGCCCACAACCACTGAACACCTCCATTGAGCCTTGACAGTCTTGGTCATCTCCAACCGAGACTGATAGAAAGCTCGGCAGGCGTTACACAAATCAATGGGGTCAGTGTAGCGTGTCAAAACATTGTTCTCATCAGCTACGTGAATTTCCGGTATTTCCATTTTAAAAATAACTGAACTTTGAATGACGCAATTAAGGTGACATAATCTCCAGTTCAACAAAATGTAATCCTTTGACTGAACATTATTGCGGTTTAAAAGCTGCAAAATTATTTTCTCAGAAATATGTATTTATCATAGAGCTGTAGTAAGAAGTCTCATTGGCTGTGTGATAACATAGTTGTAAAGTTGTCTGCACGGAGTATAATGTCGTGATCAATGACGAACTTTTCATTTAGAGGAAATAGATTGTTTTTCCCAAAAGTAGATTGATTTTTTGGCCACGTGACCAGATGACATCTGATTTCTGTACTTGAAGGTGTCAAAACACTAATGTACCACGCTGGAGGTTGATCGCGTAACAGCTGTTTGGTAGTTACCGCCATCTGAGCAAAAACAAAAATAATATTTTAGTGGAGCTGCATTGATTAAAAACTATACCCGAAATAGTTTGGCAATGATTATATAGCACCAAGATAGCATGGTATTGATTATATAGCACAAAGATAGCATGGTATTGATTATATTGCACCAAGATATTGATTACACTACAGGGCATTGACATTTAGATGCACAATTGTTAAGAGCACAGGAACATAGCTCAGAGATATTATTTGTATTGTTATCGTTTTAATTATGTCTAGATCTGTAACTGATTTTTGTGAGTAGGAATTCGTTAGAGGAATACTTACCGAGAAAATAAAACGACTTTATGTTATCATCATACTTCTAAAGCAATTATAAGCTAATTAAAATATGCTATAATTTATTTAGAGAATGAATATCAAACTTAATAAAAACTTCCTTTTAATGTCAGTTATAAAGCTTCAGGATCTATTTAAGATTTAGGCTTTGATTTCAGAATCTTGTTTTCAAAACACACACTTGAAATATGAACATAAAGTCTACAAATGTAGCAACAGTCTAAAATGTAGCAACAGTCTACAAATGAAGCAAGTCTACAAATGTAGCAACAGTCTATAAATGTAGAAACAGCCTACACTGTAGCAACATTTATGCTTTAAAATATATTTTTTAAAAACCCTCCAGGATTCTCTCTGATTGTACATCTCCACATCTGAACTGATAACACGAGTAGGGAATAACATCAGTCTGTGTTTGCAGCTTAGAGTTCTAGTTAAGGTTGTTCATGTTTGCCAGCTGCTTTGGTGGTTTGTGTGTGTGTGTGTCTGAAGAGGGGTAAGCATAGGGATCGCAGATGATAAAAAAAATATTAAAAATGTAACTCTTCCAGACATATGAAGGTCAATTTGATCTACTCATTGCTTTCAATGCTTGGAGCTGTACTTTCAGTAATGACTCCGAAAAAGTAACTTTCGTGCGAATAATCAAATCAAAGAGAGAAAACAAAATATCTAAAACGGCCTAGATCATGTATTTCAATGTTTCTTTTTCGATATAAATAGTGGTACGCATTTCGGAGTGTCGTCATCAACAAAGTCGTCACCTACCTTGCTGTGGGACAGGAAGAAACAAAGAAAGGTTTTAAGCTTATAAAAATCATCACATCTGAACAGAGATTTAGTTTGAGTGACTGCCCATGTTACACGAGTAGGGAATAACAATAGTTTCTACTACGCATGACCTGTTTTATATGGTCTGTTAAACTATGTTTTATATGGTCTGTTAAACTATGTTTTATATGGTCTGTTAAACTATGTTTTATATGGTCTGTTAAACTATGTTTTATATGGTCTGTTAAACTATGTTTTATATGGTTTGTTGTACATGTTATGTTTCATATTGTCTGTTTTATCAGTCTTGTAACCCACACCATTGTCTCTTGTTTCAATCCACACATGTCTACTCCACTGACTCACTGACTGGTATTGTTAGACGACCAGCTGTACTGGTGCGTTACCTGGTGAGTGCGCAATGTATTGGTGAAAGCACACTCCCACTTGGTAATGACCGCACCGGCTGACAGCTAACCCAGTATCCTTCAATGCCTGGGGGGCTTTTCATCCATCACGATCACGTATTATGGAGCCTACACAACTGACGTCTTCACTTCTTCAACATATAATTCATTACTTAATAGGATTAAACTAATAGACTCAAAATGATATTTAATCCTGTTTAATAAACTCAAACACTGAATTATATAATCAAGTTTTCAATGTCATAGATTAAATGCACAACAAGATAAGTGATTAAAATGAATATTATGTGATCATTTGTATTTGTTTATCATACTGGTATTTAAAGGTATACATTGCACATCCGAATATTCAGTCAATAACTATATGTTTTTTCAAACTGAACAATGGCTCATTGCTTATTAAAAGTTATTAAAAATCATCAGTTTTGGAGAAAACGTTTTACAAAAATTGATTAAAAATAATATGAATAAGATTTTATACCTGAGAGAGTAATCAAACCTGGCCAACTGGCCAAACTGGCCTCAAAATAGTGTTACCTCCCGGAAATAAGAATGTAAATGAAGACACTTGAAATGAGTGAGTGAATAAAACATTTCATTAAATAGGATAACAAAACTAAACATTGGTTTGAACAACAAGGGATATCCGAATATTAATATTATAGTACAGCTTTCAAGTTTGCTCTAATGTATGAAACCATTCGTGTCCGTGTCCAAAGACTATTCTGTTGTAGATGTCCGGACAGCTAGCACGCAATGAGTCAAGTTAAAGTACTTCTTCATGACGAGACACTTACGAAGTGTCATCGGTGTGTTGAAGAGTGGATTTGTCGGAGTCAGAATTAGCAGAAAGAAGTTTCAGGGGGAGAGAAAGGGCTACAAAATAAATGTAAAGATAAGCTAGACTGACAAAACATTGGCAAAAAGTGGAGGGGTCTTATGAGTTTAGTCAAATAATATTGGATAAAGGGGTTGGGGGTAACATTTTTGAAGGTTATACTATTACACGATTTTCGCGGGAGTTTGTCATGATGTTTGATTCATTGTTGATAGAACATTTCCTGAGAAATAAATTGATGAAATCGAAACCTAATGTTAGTAGGCTACTGCACTGGTAAAGTCAGAAGTAGGATGTTAGCAGTAAACAGGTGATGTTGCACTCCAATTGTCAGCATTAGACTCGCTAGATCAGAGAGAGAGAGAGAGAGAACGCGTTTAAAATCAAAGTAGCTTCAAGTCATGTGAAATACTGCAACCAATGGAGCTCTTTTGCCTCTTGAAGTCAATATAATTAAATTGCTATTCAAAATTTAAAATCTGTGATTATATGTGTTTTAAGTACTATTTATTATCACTTACATATCTAGTTTTACTAATATGAATAAATGTCCTCGTCTGCAATTAGAACTGAACTGATCGTCACTGTCCAATAATTTTTGAACAGGAGTGTCCAGGCCAAAGTGAATGTAAAACAAAACACTCGGAGTTCACAGTCAGTGAACCTAGGATTGTACCTAATCCATCAATACAGTGCATTGAGAATAACAAGATTCTTTGATCAACAGTCAACGTGGCTCACAAGATCCTAGCAATACATGATTCAAAGTGTCATGTGACTACCGTATCCGCGTGTCTTCCTCGCCAATTTAAACCCCCTCTCTCATGTAACAAAATCAAATTATTATTTTGACAGTAGCTTACTTCCGCCCCTCGTGTGAGTAACACTATTTGTTAGTATAACTATTGTTTATGGTTTAAAAGTATGAAGAGAGCTTTCTCCAACCCGGTCTCTCGGATGTAACGAGACAGACTTAAACTGTTTACATCAATAGTGGACATCCGACTCAATGGCTAATGTTGTTGTTTTTATTTTTCAAGCTAAATTTAGAATCATTTCATATAGTATGCGAGCTTTTCTACCACCTTCAAGAGTGATGTGAAATAAGTGCCTGCCTTTAAAAAGTAAAGTTCCCCTTTCAGACCTAGTAGTCTATAGGGCAGATGATGTAAATGCCATCTATTTCTGTGATCTACAGTTAACGAGGGTGTCATGTGGCAAGCACAACGACCAACCGCCTTTACTTTTCCCCAACTAACGTTAGGTACCCCCCTCCCAGTAGAGTTTTGGAAAAAAGTGTTTGTTTGTAAAATGTTTGACACGTTTCGGATGTTCCTTCAGAGTTGAAGAGAGTTTACTTCCTAGTCCAAACCTCCCGCAGGACGACCGCGGATGGGAGCGGGCAGGGTTTGAACCCTCGACCGTCGATAAATCCGAACGACAGTCCAGCGCGCAAACCGCACGACCAGGCAGCCTTTACATGGAACCAAAAAAGATACGACTAAACACAGTGTAATAATCGCTGCAGCATTGCCTCTCATGTATCTTTGTCTGTTAGTTTGAATGTGTGTAAAAGTGATTGGGAAATGTTTTATTTTAAACAAAAATCAAGTCTCAGTGATTAGAAACACGAGTGTCATCAAGGAATAACTAATTGACTGAGGGGATATTTTTTTAAAGAGATTGGTCTTACAATGCTTTTAATTGCCATTTTAGACCCTTTAGTTCAACGGATAGGTTGTCCTTTTTTTTTTACCAAAGGCGAGTGAAAATATTTGGTGTCATATAAAATAATAGTTATAAATTTCATTAAATATTTTATTATTCCTGTAGTTTGTAAATTAAAAATTGATTGACATCCGGCACAGAATGACACTACGCTCACAATAGAAGTGCTGGATGATTTAAACTACCGTCTTTCCAAGGCGACCAAAAATCAGCATAAAGTCATACACATCTATGGCAAAACTTAACCATTTAAAAATTTAATTCTATTTTTTGAAAGAGATAAGTCATTGGGTGGTTATCACTTACCTTGCAGCCTCACTGAATTACAGATGTCTACACCCAAATAAAACATGTCTAGCACAAAGTTTATTTTGCACCACTTTGATTTAGATCACCGAAAGGTAACATTAGCTACATAAACACAGGGACTGTTGACTTAGATTGATGACGCTTCTGACACCACTGTTAATCAATGATGTTTATTTGTTTTATACCAACATTCAGAAAGATTAGGCATCCGTACAAAGAGGATACTTACAGTAAGTATTCTCCCTGCACTTCGTATACAACTTGCTACGGTAAAACTTTGATTGGGATAGAGCGATCACGAGTCTGGTAAGGTATACACAGACGAAGATGCAGAGAGGGCTTGTGATTCGTCACATAAACAACCGAGTGACTAGTCCAAAATCTAAAGTAACAAATACATGTATGTAGTCTGAAAACTATAAACAATACAATAGCAGCCTAATGAGTTTAAAGCTTTTTGGTATTACTTATAGATTACAGACGTTTCTTCAAAAAATAAGATTGTTACGTCTTACGCATTTCATGTGTCAATCTAGTAATGCATGTTGATTTGTGACTTAAAATATGCTAAATCATTGGTTTCCCTGGCTGACTCAGGCAACCCATTGAATTAAAAGATAAGAGAAAGCAGAACGGTTAGAGAGGCAATTACTTAATGTGAAAAGCTCTTGCTTCGTCCCAGTACATTCTCAAAAACGCGATTTGTAGATGAATATACCATGACCCATTATTTAAAATATAAATCTCCTTTCATTAAATATCGGATGTGACAGTGATTTCACAAAAAAGATACAAGACACCGATAGCAAAGACAAACAGACACAAACACTCTTTTGTTCCCCTGGCATTCAAATCATTAAATAAGAACAATCTGGTATAAACTTTGTCACATGTAAATTATGAGTGAATCTGGTGTGAATGTACACTTTGGTTTCTTATAGTTATAATGTTTTTTGTTTGGTGTAATTGTAACACAAATTTCCATACGGACAATAAAGATTATTATTATTATTATAATATAAATTATTATAAAAATTTTCATCATTAATGACTTCATACTAAGCATAAGTTTGCCATTAATTACAATAGTATAAAAATTGATTTAGATCTAGATTTATTTTTTCATTAAATAATTTTTTTTGTAAGCCTTAAGTGTAGTATTTTTATATCTATGTTATTAAAAATAAACAAAAAGAAACTTACTTTTTCTTTTCAAATCGCAGAAAGTAGAGCTTTATACCCATATTGAGCTGTGAATAAGTGGGTGGTTTGCAATTTCGCGGCTGTGTGTAATGTGTATGTGTTAAAGTTAATTTCTATTAACTATTGTTAAAGAGCTAATTGTCGCGCCTATCTTTTTTTGCTGCGTTTTCTAACTTAACCTCACTCATCCCACTGTTTGGTTAAATTTCATTGGAACCATTAAAAGACGGGGGAGGGAAGGAGCAAAAAAAATGGGAGTGCCATCAAAGGCCCATGTCGACCAGCAAAATGATTAGGCCAAACACAAACTCGAAAACATCAGAGCAGTCCATGCCACTCGTGCGGTCTAACGTTTCGCAAATGATAATACGTACAGTGTAGGCCTATAGTGTTTTTTTTTTTTATTCTTGTTGAATTTCAAACAAAATTAATTGTAATAAGAATTTAAAAAAAAACAAAAAAACGTGTTCGAACCTTTGTGTCTTGCTGCTGTCACTTTTTTTTTTTTTAAAGTTGTCTGCATGGAAATTTTTTTTCTTTGGTCGCGACCAGACCGGCCCATTTGGTACGGCCCACCGGGCATTTGCCCATTTGCCCATATAGCCAGTCCGCCCCTGCATTGAAAGCTAAACACAAGCAGTATTGCATTTGTTGTACATGTTTTCGATGTTTTTTCAGAATTGAAGGTATTTACATCATAATCCATACCCCGTATTGGACGGTGTGTGTGTGGGGGGGGGGGGTTGCAGGCGGGCAGGGTTCGAGCCCGGGACTATCAAGATGACTGTTCAGAGCGCATACCACACGGCTAGGCAGCCGTTCATATTCTACATATAAGTAGACAAGCAGACTATATGTCATCTCAACGCTTTGCTGTGAACCTCTAAATTACTGCGTATCAGGGGTAGACTGGCTATATGGGCATTCGGGCAAATGTCCGGTGGGCCGGTACCCAAGTGGGCCGGCAGGGTCACCGAAAGGGCACCATGAATGCCAGTAAATTGTTTCACTATAGTACTTTTGAAAGGCAACACTTTGAGCGTTGATTAAATAACATTTAATGTTACACTTTTGAAGTCTAATACTATTCTAAAGCATGGTCGTTAATATCCTTCATCTGTCTATAGTGCTTATAGTAGACGTCACTTAACGACACATAAGAAAATTAAGGCATTTATTTCTGATAGAGATCGACGTTAGTGTGAATCTATAAAGGGATCACCAACAACGTTCCAAGTCCTATAGAGGACATGTCCAGGCATATACGAATTCTTTTTTTTTTTTGTTTAATGGAGTTGACCCGCTAAGAAGTCCTTCACAAATCACAATTATCATGAACAGTGTTGAAATGTGTTGAATGGAATCAAAATGCAAAAGAATCTAAAAAAAAAGAAGCAGAAAATAAGTAATAATAACTATTGCTGGAATGCTGTGCAAAACAATATTACAAAGAGAGTTCATGTTATCACACAAACTCAGAGGCTGCCCCCATCGAATTTACCGATGTACATGGAATATGCAAGCCATAGTCTTGTTTTGATCGTTGAAAGTAATAATTTTTTAAAAATCATTTGGCGTTATTTTTCACATACAGGACGACACATCGTCTTTCATAAGACTCTTCTAACTCTGCCCTGCCCTGTTGGTTCTTACTCTGCCCGGCTCCGGCCAAATTTTGATGCCCGTTGCCGACACTGTGGAGAGTCAGTTGAGATAGTGCAAGAGTGTTCGCATCTCCGAGAGCTGCGGGATAGTTTGTCTGCAGAGTCACTTGACCTGTATGGGAGCTTAAAGGCACTATCTAAGAGCAGAGTTTCTCGCCAAGGCTCTACGGGAGGATTTATCCTTCCAGTCTTGTTACCATTTGGAGTTCATCTCAAAAGTCCACCCAGCTCCAATGGGTACCTGACATTAGTTGCGGAAAAGCGGTTGGTCGCTGTGCTGACCACATTACACCCTCGTAAACCGTAGGCCACAGAAACAGATGACCTTTACATCATCTGCCCTATAGACCACAAGATCTGAAAGGGGAACTTTACTTACTTTACTACTGGATTATTGTGTACTATGCTTTTCGCATGATTCACTTCTTAATGTTTACATAATAAATAAATTTGCACCCGCTAAGCAGTAAGAAGATAAGCTATATCTTAATAATTTATAGATTTTGTTCAAATTGTTTAATACATTTAAATCTAGATCTACGTCTGGCCTCTATTTAGTCTAATTTAGATTGTTGTCATTCACCACATTATAATGACAGCATTTACGAATGAACAGGCTTAATGCCATAAGAATCACTAATGCCAAGACGACAAAGTTATTGACATAAGTCGAAATACAAAGAGGCTTTGCTAGAACATCAGATTATCTTGACATCATTTGTTTACTGAACGTAACGATATTAAAAACAAGTGGATATGTTCTGTTGTGTGTGTGTCTAGCCAGCTTTAAGGTTTCCAAGTTATGGACAAAGCAGTATATGAGAGTAAATTTCTCTTTCGGACCTTGTGATCTATAGATCCGATGTTAAGATCATCTGTTGCTTTGCCAATGGTTAACGAGCAGGGTGTCATGTGGCCAGCTAAATGACCAACAGCCTTTACTTTCTCAACTAAAGTCAGGTACCCGTTAAAGTTGGGTGGACCCAAAACCAAAATCCTAGTCTTCACCGAGATTCCAAATCCAGGACCCCAGGTGCAGAAGCGCTTAACCACTCAGCCACCGCAACCCCATGACCTTGTGGGATGGACAGTTAAAATAATGGAGAATGAAAAGTTGAATTTGTAAATTAAAGTTCGTATGTCTGAGAACATGGCGAGGAGTGAAAGTGAATCCTAAACTCTATGTTCATTAATGGAGGATCTTCAGATGTCTTGAATGTGAATTCTAATGTATATAGTAGCAAGAACTTTTCACAATAAGAGATTCCCCATTCCAAGTGTTATACTTTATTCATTTAGTAAGAGCGCTTATCAGAAAGTTTCTAAATCATCTAATAAATTATTCATATACCAACTACTTTCGATACATTATTAAAATTTGCACTATGATTTTGAGGTCAGGTTGATTGGACGCTCATCATGTGGCATACAACTTGTGGGCCGGAATGTACAGAAATGCCCGGGCCGATTTTGACTCCCAGTCCGCCCCTGCTGCGTATGATACAAACCTATGGGTCCAGTTATACATTAAACTGAATCCCAAGTATGTTAACAAACATGTTTATTCTCAAAAATACATTTAGAAAAATCGCAGCTATAACTATGGGGAAAGCACCGCTCAATCGCTACCCCTATTTCTATTTATTGCAAGGCTTACCCCTGTTAGCTTTGTAAATTTACCAATCTAAAACAAATTAAGACTAATTGATAAACTTATTAGGTTTAAAAGATGTACACGTTTTTGACCAGAATGACAGCATGAATTGATTTAAGCGAATTATAAAAACAAAAAATGATTCTATAGGATCTTAAAAAATGTTGGCTTAATGATTCATAATCGAATACACTGTAAGGATTGAGGCTCACATGAAACGTACGGTATGCGAGTTTTACTGTCGTTTGGTTTGCTCGATGGTCCTGGGTTCATACCCTGCCCTCTGCCGTCCAGCAGGAGGTTTGGACTAGAAAGTAGATTATCTTCAGCTCCGGAGGAAAATCCGAAACATGTAAGACATTTAAAACATGTATTTGAATATGGTTTATTCAATAATTACGTAAAATGTATTAGACTATTAGAATACAAATTTAAAAAAACAGAAAGAATAGAACTTTTCGTTAGAAAATCGTCAATAGTAAAAAAAAATAAAAAAATATTCGATTATTAAAACATACAAGTCTATTCCTACTTTTAGCTTAAAATGTCTTCGTAGATGAAAGGTAGATTGAAAGAAAATGTAGACTGGCGCAATCGTGTTTATTGAATACAAGTCTGAATCTTTAGTACAGATAGAGCGTCAAGTCAATGACCTATGTAACAAAAGCCAATGCTCATTTATTTTTGAATGTGTATGTCTTTCCCGAAATTCAAAACGAAGATTTATTACTAGAAATGGACGGTTTATGTTGTTAATGTCATATATATATATATATAGTCACGCTTAGCGGACACATATATTTATTTATTTATTTATTTATTTATTTATTTATTTATTTTTCGAACTAGGGAAAAATATTGTACTTGACTGAAGTGGTGGTATAAGCTGAATTAGTTCGAATTCAGGTCATACCACCTTTTTTTTTTAATTAACGCTTTAAAAAAGCGAATTACGCTAAAATTCGCCCAAATATGACTTTCTTCCCCCCCCCCCCAATGTTTCTAGTTGGTCCAGATAAAAATTTATTTAACAAAAAGTATTTGTTCCTGAACTACATTCTATGAGTACAGACGTTTTTGAATATTTTTTGTTCTCTGGGCATGTGCAGTCTATTTTGTTCTCTGGGCATTTGCAGTCTATTTTGTTCTCTGGGCATGTGCAGTCTATTTTGTTCTCTGGGCATGTGCAGTGTATTTTGTTCTCTGGGCATGTGCAGTCTATTTTGTTCTCTGGGCATGTGCAGTGTATTTTGTTCTCTGGGCATGTGCAGTCTATTTTGTTCTCTGGGCATGTGCAGTCTATTTTGTTCTCTGGGCATGTGCAGTCTATTTTGTTCTCTGGGCATGTGCAGTCTATTTTGTTCTCTGGGCATGTGCAGTCTATTTTGTTCTCTGGGCATGTGCAGTCTATTTTGTTCTCTGGGCATGTGCAGTCTATTTTGTTCTCTGGGCATGTGCAGTCTATTTTGTTCTCTGGGCATGTGCAGTCTATTTTGTTCTCTGGGCATGTGCAGTCTATTTTGTTCTCTGGGCATGTGCAGTCTATTTTGTTCTCTGGGCATGTGCAGTCTATTTTGTTCTCTGGGCATGTGCAGTCTATTTTGTTCTCTGGGCATGTGCAGTCTATTTTGTTCTCTGGGCATGTGCAGTCTACTTTGTTCTCTGGGCATGTGCAGTCTATTTTGTTCTCTGGGCATGTGCAGTCTATTTTGTTCTCTGGGCATGTGCAGTCTATTTTGTTCTCTGGGCATGTGCAGTCTATTTTGTTCTCTGGGCATGTGCAGTCTATTTTGTTCTCTGGGCATGTGCAGTCTACTTTGTTCTCTGGGCATGTGCAGTCTACTTTGTTCTCTGGGCATGTGCAGTCTATTTTGTTCTCTGGGCATGTGCAGTCTATTTTGTTCTCTGGGCATGTGCAGTCTACTTTGTTCTCTGGGCATGTGCAGTCTACTTTGTTCTCTGGGCATGTGCAGTCTACTTTGTTCTCTGGGCATGTGCAGTCTATTTTGTTCTCGAGAGAGTCTTTTTGAACGTTGGATACTTCCAGAAGGATAGTTTGTAAATAGTCAATGCAGACATCCAAATAAGTTTCACACCTGTATGGTCTGCACAGACATCCGAGACTGATTCATTTGTATATAGTCTGTAGAGAGCTTCAAATTAGCTGTTTGTGGCAAGAAGCAGGGCCGAGTCTATGGCCATTGCTACCTCCTGTTGGTCTGTGTAAGTGTTTAAAAAAGGTGTATGCAAGTGTTTACTCAGTTGTATGTGTGTGTGTGTGTGGGGGGGGCAATGGGCCTGGATCACAGACTTTATAATTAGAAAGACGCCCTCAAATTAAAACGTACATGTGTAACATGGCCAGGTAAACAGACAATCACTGGTCCAAAGTTCCCCCCCTCTCCCCCCTCCCCACTTCTTTTTTTCAAACCCTTACTACTCCAGCCCTCTCCCCCCCCCCGTGAACTCGTGCATGAGAAAAAGAGAACTTACTAGGACTTGACTCTGAAGTCATAGGTATATTTTAAAAGAGAACTTGCTAGGACTTGACTCTGAAGTCATAGGTATATTTTAAAAGAGAACCTGCTAGGACTTGACTCAGACGTCAGAGGTATGGGTTCCAAAGGACTGTCAATGCCGGGGGTGAGAGTGGGGATAAGCACCCACTTTCCAAGAAATGCTCCCATGGCTGGCGTCTCTAAATGCCTCTGACAGTCAAATACAGCTCCTGGCCTTCACGTGTGATTTTCCTAAAAAATCCGGCGGAACCTGTTCTTACAAACTGACAGGAGAAGGGATGAAAGGCGGAACACTGGCGCCTCAAAACCAGTTTATATTCGTGTTGATGGGGCACATCTGCCTAAATAACCCAACCCATCTAGGAGAAGGAAAACTCGGACTCCAAACCTCCACTCTGTGGCGATACTCCCCCGTGTGGGTATCGGGGCTTGGAAATGACCAAGAGAAATAAATAACCCCACTGCCTTTCCACTTGCATTTCACTAAGTGAATAATAGTGGACCTCCCCCCCCCCTCTAGGTGCTTTTTGACGGAGGTCTGGATTGCACTACACCAGACGGAGGTCCTTGTCTCACTATATTCTAATACTAGATATAAATCCATCATGAAGTGTTTTTTTTTCTGGATCTGGTGAATGTGATATCGTGAAGGGGCCTGGATCCAGGATGTGACGATTCCACAGGGCATACCCAGGGCATAGTCCACTTTAAGCTTTCTACTGCAGAAAAGTTCCATTTGGAGAGCTCTATGAATGGCGGAGAATGGACCATTGGCCAACCCTACCTTATCCCATGGATATTCCGGTTACAGTCGTCAGACCTAGATGTTTCCTTTTATGTCAGTATTGGAGAAAATTGCCAAGCCGAAAACTCCCTTAAAATGCGGGGACTATATATTTATATATTTTTAAAAAAACCTGGGGAAACACCCAGCCTACACTAAATGCCAAGGAATGTAACGAAAAATCCATACGAGCTCAGACGTCGCATCGTAAAAGTTCTGCGCATGGCAGTTTCTTCCAGGACTGCCTGTGATAAGGCAGCTACTGGAAATAAAAAACAGACTAGCAGCAAACACCTAAACCTTTTGCAACTCAACATCTTAGGCCTACAAAACAAGACAACAGAACTCCAAAACATACTCAAGAAGCATGAATACACATAGCGCTACTGCAAGAAACACTACTGCCCAAGAAAAAAATAAACATCACAGGCTACACACAGTACAGATGCCTTTGCACTAAATGCCAGGGAATTATGACCCTCATAAGAAACGACACACAAGCCACAGTAAATCAAATACAGAACAATACAGACATCGACACGCAGGAAATACTTCTTTGGAGAGGAGGAACAAAGTACACTATCAAAAACTACTATTGCCCACCATCATCAACAGCAGAAATAGACATACAACTACCACACTACACAAGGACAATAATAGCTGGCGACTTTAATGCACACACACCTTCCCTAGGCTACCAACACTACAACAAGCGTGGCAAAGGAATAGAGGATGTAACAAATGCCTCTAATCTACAACTTCTGCAAAACAAAACTTCACCTCCAACTTTCCTCCACAGAGCACACAACACAACTAGCAGACCTGACCTAACTTTTATCTCTACAGACATTACTGACTCTTCTAAAATAACAGTACTTGAAGACATAGGTAGTGACCACAGGCCTATACAACTCAATATTGGAACGCCAGGTAGATACCAATCCAGCAAAATAACTAGATGGAACAAAAAAAGCTAACTGGGCAGCTTTTTCACAAGAAACAGACACAAGACTATCAAACATAATGGAGACAGACGTCAATTCAACCTATACAACTATAGTCTCCAACATCTCACAAGCAGCAAAAAAAAAAAATTACCTCGAGGTCAAGTTAAGAAATACAAACCTTTTTGGACACCTGAATTAGATAAATTAGTAAAAGAAAGAAACATGGCCAGGAAGACTATAGAAAAAAAAAACTACTAGAGAGAACAAGACAACGTACAACAAATTGACAGGGCTTATAAGATACAAAATTAAAACAGAAAAAAAGAAAAAGTGGACCACAACATGCGAACAACTAGATCTAAACAAGGATGGTCGAAAGGCCTGGACCCTTCTGCACCGGCTAGCAGGAAAGAAACAAATAACAAACTCCCCAACCTATAAAAGGCACTGACGACATAATAGAAAACCTTAAAAAGGCTGAAACCTTCAATAAATATTTTGCCAGCATTAACAAGTCAAAGCCAAGAAAACAACTGGACCAGGCCTTTAGTAATATCTTACAGAAAGAAGAAAAAGCTCCAACAGTCAATTGTCAGATCTTTGACACTCCCTTCACTCTACATGAGCTCAATACTGCCCTTAAAAGTCTCAAGTCAAGAAAATCCCCTGGACCCGATAAAATAACAAATGAAATGATCCGGGGACTAGGGCCACAGGCCCAAAACTGTATACTTAACTTTATCAACCATACATGGAAAACTGGAGACATACCACAGGAATGGAGAACCGCAAACATAATACCCATTTTAAAGAAAAATAAACCACCTGGAGACCCAAAAAGTTATAGACCAATATCTCTAACATCCAACATTGGCAAAATGGCAGAAAAAATGATCAATAACCAACTTTATTGGTGGCTAGAAAGTACTTGCTCACTCCACAATGCACAAGCTGGCTTCAGGAAAGCAAGTAGAACAGAAAACCACCTCTTTCGTTTTATCCAGGACACAGTAGAAAGGTTTCATGAAAACAAGCACACTACAGCAGTATATATAGATTTGCAGCAAGCCTACGATAGAGTGTGGAGAAAAGGTCTATTTTGAAGATGAAAAAAATGGGCATCCATGGAAAAATGTACAGCTGGATCATGGCATTCTTAAAAAACAGAACTATCCAAACCCGATTCGAAGGTGCCATCTCTAGTAAAAAAAAGTTTGGAAGAAGGACTACCACAAGGTTCAGCCCTTAGCTGCACTCTCTTTCTAATCTTCATGAATGACCTCCAGGACCTCATTTCGGTCAATAAGGCACTTTATGCAGACGACCTTTTAATTTGGACTACAGAGAAATATCCAGTGCTGACTAGATCCAAACTAAATAGAGCCCTCACAACTATCTCCACATATTCAAAATTATTCAAAATGGAAATAAACAAAGAAAAGTCAGTTTATTCAATCTTTAGCCACAGCAACAAAACAGCAAAAAGAAACTACATCCTAAAATTAGATTCTCAGCCAATAAATGAAGAAGAAAATCCAACATATCTTGGTGTAAAACTAGACCAAAGACTGTCTCTAAAACACTTTATGGCAGATTTAAAAGAAAAGGAATCACAAAGATTAAACATTATAAAACACCTAGCAGGAACATCCTGGGGAGCTGAAAAGAAAACCTTAAGACAGTTATACACTGAATATGTCAGATCTGTAATGGATAACTGTCTCTCCATACAAGTAGCTGCCAACTAAACCTATCAATCATCATTAGATACCATCCAAAAGCAAGCCCTTCGGCTAATTAGTGGAGGTATGAGAACTACTCCCACAGCAGCCTGTGAAATAGACTCCAATATTGAACCTCTTAAGTTAAGGCGCAACAGAGCAGCATTAGAAGCTATTGAGAGATACAGAAGGTTGGAAGACGATCATCCAAATAAATTACTAACACAGAGAAATAGGAAAAACAACCAAAAAAAGCAAAGGACTCTGATCCAACTTACTGACGAACTAGCCCTAAAACACCACCTACCCAATAACAGAGAAAAAATTACCAGGTTTTCAAACATTACACCCGGACTAAACTACAAACATCATTGGCCTCCTTCAGTCGTAGGACGACTATGGTTCATCTCAGAGCACACTTCCTCATGTGGCTGTGGAGCCCTATTTTGGAGAGACACTCCCGTCCACAGATAGCGCAGGTTAGGGTCCGCTTGGCTTTTGCTTCGGTGGTAGAGGAGCTGGCCGTTTTTCGGTTTGTGCGTTTTTCTTCCTGGGCTGAGACCCATGTACTTTCACTGTCCATAGCTTTCTTGGTCACTGTCTCTCTCCACCTGTTGCGGTCTAGAGCTATGTCTTCCCAATCGTCAGTATTGATGTTCACAGATTTGAGGTCGCGTTTTATTACATCTATGTAACGGAGGTGGGGGCGACCAGTTTTTCTTGTGCCAGTCGCGAGTTGACCATAGAGGATGACTTTCGGGATGCGCTTGTCCTCCATCCGGCGAACATGTCCAAGCCAGCGCAAACGGCGTTGTCTGAGGGCTGTAAAGATGCTGGGAATACCTGATCGCGCAAGGATCTCAGTATTGCACACTTTTTCTTTCCATGTGACATTCAAGATCCTTACGGAGACATCTCAAATGGAATGAGTTCAGTTTTCTCTCTTGCTTTGCGTAGGTGGTCCATGATTCACTGCCATACAGCAGTGTACTCATAACGCATGCCTTGTAGACTTCCATTTTGGTCACCGTAGTTAGCTGATGGTTTTCCCAAACTCTTAGTCTGAGTCTAGCGAATGTCGAGGCAGCCTTCCCTATGCGTTTTTTCATCTCCTCTTCTAGGGACAGGTCATCTGTAATTGTGGATCCCAGATAGCAGAATTCGTTTACGGCGTCCAGCTTGTTATCGTCAATGAGGATGGAGGGTGGTGCTGTAGTAGGTGGTCCCATAACATTTGTTTTCTTCGTGCTAATAGTCAAGCCATATTCTTTACAGGCCTGAGAGAAGCGGGACTTTAGTGACTGAAGTTCCTCTTGTGTGTGTGCCACTACCGCTGCGTCATCCGCGAATAGCATATCTCTTACGAGGGTGGCTCTGATTTTAGTTTTGGCCCTCAGTCTGGCAATATTTAGGAGTTTGCCATCAAATCTGGAATGGAGATAGATGCCTTCAGTGGATTTGTCAAACGCGTTGTGGATTAGCAGTGAAAATAGTATTCCAAAGAGGGTTGGGGCCAGGACACATCCTTGTTTAACTCCGCTGTTTATACTGAAACTTTCAGAGCTGGCACCGTTGAATAGCACTGTGCCCATCATATTTTGGTGGAAAGATATGATTACATTTAGTAGCTTGGGTGGACAGCCTATTAACTGTAAAATTTTAAAGAGGCCATCTCTGCTAACTAGATCGAAGGCCTTTGTCAGGTCAATAAACGCAATGTACAAAGGCATCCTTTGTTCTCTGCACTTTTCCTGGAGTTGGCGGATGGAGAAAATCATGTCAATCGTGGATCTCCCTGAGCGGCAGCCGCATTGTGATTCTAAATAGACCCGATCAGCGAGTTTTTGTAGCCTGGGAAGTATCACTCGAGCAAAGACTTTGCCTACAATACTTAAGAGGGAGATTCCCCTGTAATTGTTGCAGTCGCTTCTGTCACCTTTGTTCTTATACAGTGTAATGATTTTAGCATCCCGCAGGTCTTGTGGCACAGCGCCTTCTTGCCGACATTTACAAAGCAGTTCGTGTAGAGGTTGGATTAGAGTAGTTTTGCATTGTTTTAGAAGATCTGGGGAGATACCATCACATCCGGGTGCTTTGCGGGCAGCAATGTTGTTTATGGCTTTGATGAGCTCTGAAAGGGTGGGTGTTTCATCTAGCTCGTTCATTGTGGGTAATTGTATGATGGCTTTAAGGGCTGAGTCAGAGACTGAGCTTGTTGTGGCGTAGAGCTCAGAGTAATGTTCCACCCATCTGTGCATTTGTTGGCACCTACCAGACATAGAAGATGTCAGAAAATCTGCAATAATAAACGATGAACTGTCCAGGCTCAAAGTAGACATTGCCGCCCTTCAGGAAACTCGTTTAACTGACTCTGGATCAATCAAAGAAAATAACTACTCCTTCTTCTGGCAAGGCAAAGCCGAAAGTGAAGTAAGGGAACATGGCGTTGGTTTTGCAGTTAAGAACACACTGCTGAACACAGTAGAGCTGAAGTGCAACGGTTCAGAAAGACTCCTATCACTACACCTTAACACATCTATTGGACATGTGACTTTGATATGTGCCTAAGCTCCTACTCTGAGTTCCACACCAGAGGCCAAAGATATGTTTTATGACAACCTTTCGTCTGCTCTTAGCGAGATCCCAACTACGGAACAGGTTATCATCCTCGGCGACCTCAATGCACGCGTTGGATCTGACAACTCTGCATGGGACAGCTGTATTGGGCGTTTTGGTGTCGGAAAAGTAAATGAAAACGGACAAAGGCTCCTCGAGGTTTGCTCACTACACTCCCTCTGCGTCACTAATACCTATTTCAAGACTAAACCGCAGCACAGAGTATCTTGGCGGCACCCTCGCTCCAAACTCTGGTACCAACTAGACCTAATCATGGTAAGACTAAAGTGCTTAAAGTTTGTCAAGCTTACCAGGTCCTACCACAGTGCAGACTGCGACACAGATCACTCCTTGGTATGTTGTAAGATCAATCTCCTCCCCAAAAAAATCCACCATACCAAGCAGATTGGAAGACCCCAATCGGATGTAAGCAAGATGATCTCCAGATACAGTTTGCGGAATCTTTTGAACGCGAGTATAAAAATATCTCTGAGAATACAGCAACTGAAAAATGGGAACACCTCAAGTCCACCATACAAAAGACTTCCATGGAAATCTTTGGAAGAAAAATTACAAAACAAAATGATTGGTTCGACTCTAAAGCAGTTATTTTAGCACCTGTCATCAGAGCAAAGAGAGATGCACTCGCTACTTACAAGGCAAAACCTACTCATCGCAACCTGCTAAACCTGAAAGAAGCTATAGCCAATGCACAGAGGACAGCAAGGATCTGTGCCAATGAATACTGGGTAGAGCTCAGTGAGAGTATTCAGCTCGCAGCCCAAGTGGGCAACATATGTACGAAGGAATCAACAAGGCTCTCGGACCCTCCCAAAACAAGACAGCACCTCTGAAATCAACCACTTGGGAAATTATCACAGACAAGTGACGCAAGGTTGTTACAAACAACCAACCATCAAAACACATCTACTAAATAACACCTTAACAAAAGAATCTAATCCACTGGAGCTCAAAGTAGGCACGCTTAAAACAATTGAAAGCTATCAAAAAACAGCTATACATATTTATACAGACGGATCGGCTTTCAAAGCTACCATCAATGCTGGTCTTGGTGCCTTCCTGGTCTTCCCTAAAAATAAACACTTTGAGATAAGCGCACCCTGTGGCGATTACTGCTCAAACTTCCAAGCCGTAATTGAGGCAATTACCATAGCACTACAGACAGTGGAAAACAAATTATATGAAGGAGTGCAAGCACCATCAGATATTGTTGTCTTTACAGATTCCCAATCTACTCTGCAAGCACTTAACAGCAGCACCTCAAACAGCCCAAGAGAGTCGACAACACTCATTGTGATAATCCATCAGATGATATCAAAATTAAATATCAATATCACACTACAGTGGATCTCTGAACACATTGGCATCATGGGAAATGAAAAGGCAGATAAGCTATCAAAGGCAGGTTCATCTATGGCACAACCAAAACCAAGCCTTGTTAACTACCTCACCCTAAGGTCAATGTTAGTCAACAATCACAAAGAGGAGTGGCTCAACCAATGGGCATCAGGAAACACAGGCGGAGCCATGTACAAAGAAATGACTACGCCTAACAAACTGGACAGTATTAACTTCCTCCCCCGCAAAGAACAATCTACAATCTTCCAACTAAGAACAGGACACACACCACTATTAAATTACCACCTGAACAAAATAAATTCCACACAACTACCCCTTTGCAGACACTGCGCCCACCCCTTTCAAACCGTAAACCATATCCTCTTTGAATGCCCCTCCCTAACCCACCTTAGGCAGACCCTACTTCCACTACAGTCCAACATAACCAACACCCTGTACAGCAGTGCTGAACAACTGAAGAAAACAGCGCACTTTTTTTCCTTGGCACAGTCTGCAAAAGAGCTCACAGCACAGCAGCAATAAAGCTGGCTAGAAGAAGAAGTCAGAGGTATATTTTAAAAGAGAACTTGCTAGGACTTGACTCTGAAGTCAGAGGTATATTCAAAATGCAAGCATTCGCTTGATGTCTAGATGCAAACAAATGTTTCCATTCAGTTGTATTAGCACGGAAACAGTTTCTTCTTGCCATGTGCTACAAATGAAAAAAAAAACAGATAAAAAAACAGATCAGCACTTCTTTTCTCTCTCTCTCTCTCTCTCTCTCTCTCTTTCTCTTTAATTTCTTTATCTCTTTCTCTCTCTTTTTCATTTTATTTATTTCATATTCTTTTCACTTTGTTCCATCATATTATCTCTTTTTCACTTTATTTCTTCCATATTCTTTCTCTCTTTTTCACTTTGCTCCATATTCTCTCTCTCTTTTCACTTTATTTCTTTCATATTCTCTCTCTCTCTTTTTCACTTTCTTTCTCTCCCCGCCCCTATATATATATCTCTCTCTGTCTCTCTCACTTTCAGTTTATGTGTCTGTGCTGATGTGCTTTCGGTTTGAAAACAGCGCAAAGTGAAGCAAAATTAGAAAATTATATTCCTCTTATCCGATATGTATAGCAGATTCATATGTAAATCGCATTATTCTTTACGTTATATTAAATTAAATTCACTATTGTAACAATATTTTGACAAGCAATTGTAACCATTTGAAATTATGCAACTTTCACGTTGAAATGTATGTATACAGTTTAATCATGTATTTTTAACTTAAACATACTGTCGGCTGGGCGGACTTCCTCTCATAGAAGGCGCAACGTCCAGACTAAGTTGGGGGCGGGGGCGACCGAAAATGTTTTTAATTTTAGTTAACAATCCATGCATAAATATTTTTTTTAAATAAATACCCAGATCGGGATATTAACCAATGCATTCATCATACCAATATGAACAAGCAAGTTTTTTTTTTTTTTTAAATTATAATTACATGAATCTAAATATTTATAGTGCTCCACTTTTGTCCTTAGAGTTTTGTGCTAGCTTTAAAACTTTCAATGTGAATTCGTATTTGGGAGACGTGTTGACTTATAAGATAAGAGAACATATTGTGTATGCCATTAAGTCATTGCAGTATAAAATATTCTCTTATTAATAAGGTTGATCTATGCAGCAGTATCGCATTTATATTTGTTTAAGTCGACCCCACACATGTCCAACAAATGTAGTGTAGTGGATTACATTGTCCTTGATTATTGGGAAAACATCAGTCTCTCCCCTTTCCACTGTGCCATTGTTTTAGTATGTCCAGTGAAATAAAGATTACTACGTCATAGGACAAACGTCTTGCAGGACGGCGGAGAATAACGGAGGACGGCGGAGAATAACGGAGGACGGCGGAGAATAACGGAGGACGGCGGAGAATAACGGAGGGTGGCGGAGAATAAGGAAGGGCGGAGTTCGAATCTGGTACTTTCGAGACAAAAGTCAGAAGGGCAGAACGAGCCGCCATTTAGAACAAGATCCCTTCAGTTCTGGAACAATGCTGAAATCATTACGTTAATGTATAAGTGTAAATTATTAGTATTTTACAAAGCTTTTATCCACTCACTCTGTCTTTCTGTATGTCTGTCTGACCAACAGTTTGCGCACGTTTTTTCTCCCACGACAATTTATCGAATCAAGTTGAAAATTTGCAGAATGATTTCTTTTACCTGACAACGTAAGAATTAGTTTTAAAAAATCTATTAGTTAATTAATTATTGTTAATTATTTATTAATTATTTTGTTTGTTTGAACAAGTGAAAGAAATTGTACTTGAATAAAGTGTTGGGTTAAGCTGAATTGGTCCCCTTAATAGGTCGCCGCTTTAAAATAAGTTTGCAACAAACAATAGATAACTATACAATCTTCTATTTTCATAAGCACCTCACTAGCAGATTGGTTAGTATCTCGGCTTCAGGAGGCTTAATCCATGAGTTCGAATTCAGGTCGTTCTTCCCTTTTTTGAATAAATGCTTTTAAAAAAAAATACTTCTAATTGCTCAGATTGTTTTCCGAAACATCTATTTCAAATTCGATTACATAATTAATCCAAACTTTGATCCTAACTTATTGATACAATTACACTTCGTTCAAACTTTAGTTTTTCTCTCATATTGGGATAATGGTAATATAGAAATATATAATTGTAGAGATAGTGAGTTATTTTCTTTTAATTTTTTTTTTAAGATTGATGTCAATGATCTAACACACATTTAAATAAATAAAACAAATTATGCAAAAATAACGTTTAAATTTGGGTCTTACTGTGAAGAAAAATATATTTATATTATCTTTACAGAAAGCACACTCTATCACTGAATACAGAAATGTAATTTAATTTAGCTTACCTGTAAAACAAAATATGGATTAATCCCCCTCGTACATATTATGGGAATAAAAATAGCATACAGAAATGAAAACTTGTATTGTCTCCCCTCTTTGTGTTTTGTTCGCTTGTAAAAAAATGTCTAAGGCTGGAACCAAGTGATAAAGTGTTGGTTTGAAAAAGTACAAAGAGGATGATGGTGATTGAGAACAGAACCCTAACATCCGGTGTTCACCCATGCTAGGGTTGGAAACAGGCAGAGGGCAGGTCCGGTGAGAGGCAACCAGGTAGCCGGGTAAAAGAATCGACTGGGAAGCACGCCGGGGCCTGTTGACTTGCCGTTGTAGATAGAAAACACATTTTAGTTCCGATGGTGAGCTGATAATTCCCCCCCCATCTTTTTCTTTGCCTCTGTCCGCTACTCCCCCTCCAGACCCTGTCGGATGAACTAGACGCTGATTTAAGTGGCTGACCTAGTAAACAGTAAACTAGTAAACAGACAACAGGCGAGTGTGTTGAGTCTGCTGGAATCAGGTGCAGGTCACGCACATGAACGCGTACCTGTAATACATGAAGTCATAACTTGCATGAATGGTAACTTCAGGTCTAATACTTCTGTCTTCAGTGAATAACTTGTTTACGTGTATACACTACCCTTTCTACACACACTCATCCACCCCACATAAACTTGCACTCTCTTCCTCACACAAAACATACAAACACACACACACACTTCTCACATAATCATTCACCTCCCCCCCACACACACACACCCTTCCTCTAAAACATGAATCCTTTCTTCAAACAAACACACATCTTTCCCACACAAACACTCACACTTCGCCGACAAGCACACACCCATATAAACATGTACTCTTTCCCCATACAAAACATACAACCCCACAGTTATACATTTCCCTACAAACACATACACTTCCCTCCCACCCATACACCCACACAGACTCCCATCCTATCAGAACTTCTATTCACACTAATAGAGAGATATGATTGTACTTTGATCTGAGAGGCGGGGGGCGGGGGGTTAAAGGGGAATAAAACAAGGTCATGGCTAAATGCACGAGTAAAATAAATGTCTAATTCCTCCTTTATTCTTCTATGTAGATTTTCATCAACAGATAATATCGCGCGTAGCGCTGACCAGTTTAATTCATTGGACGTCATTATCTTCTCTTTAGTAAGACCGTCTGTAGTTGATTAGCAGAAACACGTTTTCTACTGTACAGATTCTTATTTCCAGAATGACTCTCGAGTCATCAGGTGGTCACACACTCAACCACAAGCAAACACACACTCTGTCATACCTTTCAGTTTCACTCTTACCCTCCAAGTCGTACGTTTAAAGTTAAATAAGAAAAGAAAAGAAGAAATGTATCTTTAAATGAGGAGAATTCATTTTGGTATAAAAGCAACTATTTTAAAACTCTCCTTACCTTGACCTGATCCTATTAATTCCAGCAGGTAAGACTACACACAGGTTCGAATAGATTCTCTGTACCCGATTCAACAGAATAGAAATAAAGCAAAGAAAGAATGCACTTGTTTTTGGTTGTGTGTCTACGCAAGTATGTGTGTGTGTGGGTGTGCTCGCAGGCCTTGCTATATGTGTGTGTGAGGAAAAGATTAACAGAGAAAAATAGAGCAAGAGACAGAGAGAGGTGAGATAGAGAGAGAGAGAGACAGACACACAGAGAGACAGAGAAAGAGCGAGAAAGAGAGACCGAGAGAGAGAAAGAAGAGAGAGATGATTTTAAAGAAATAAAATGAATGTATAATGCAACCTTTCATGCAGCTACCAGAGAGTATTGTGGAGAGTAATGGAGAGACAGAATGATAGAACGAGGTGGAGGGAGAAACACTTTGTTGGTGAACTTTGTCAAAAGCCATAGAAAACAAAAAGGAAATGCTTACATTGTAGAACGACCATAAGGCATCAAAGCAGAAAAATGGTTTCCTTATGGCCTACACACAAATCTTCAACCTCGAATCTATAGCTAGAGCTGTTAGCATGCCACGTGCAAAAGTGGACGTGATCATGGCTACAACGATATTGTGGGCATACCTATATTACCTTTAGATAACAAGAATGCTGGCGACCAGTACACTTTTCTTCAACAATAAATTGACCACCAAGCTATTATAACAATCTATTTGGATAGAAAGATAATGAAATGAAAGACAGACGTGGGAATCATATTGAAACCTGTTTTACCATCCAGAAAAATACCAATTATTAAAATTTACAAAACAAAAAAGAATAGAAATTTCTCGTCTCATCTTATCCTATCTTATAAAACCCCATAATATCTAGGTTTTATAATGATGAAAAATGTATAATAGAACCCACATGTTGATACAAGAATTAATAATGAAATACAGCATTTAAGGTAAAAAGTATAAGGCATTATATCTAGAACTCGCCATCTATGGAGCTAATGAGGTAAATGTTGGTTGTACTTGGGCGTCCTAAAAAATCCCGAAAATATTTTTTCCCCCAACCAAACATGAACATAAAAGTAAAAGACTATTTATCCTTTTGGTTGGACCAAAGCTGCAACATGCGTCCTTTGTTGTGACTCCTCCACTCAAGACAACATAAACAAACTACGACAGACGTAAAGTAGAGCCGCGAGATTTAGAAGAAATAAATTTGCATATTTAACTGGGAAAGCAACATTAGTTAAACCACTCAACTAAGAGACACTTCAGGACAGAAAACTAAACAACTACGTAGCAATAATGCAAAAAATACCTATACAGTTGAATTTAACACAACACAAGAAAATACTCAACCATAGCTTTAAAGTTAAATTGAACACAACACAACAAAAGGACGCCTTACGTTACCATATGACATCGGAGTAAATAAAAAAATACAACAGAAAAAACAACAACAATATTTTAAGAATTACTAGACATATGTTACCCGGACACGCGGGTCTTTATTTGCGCATTACTGTCGATATAGTCACAATTCAACGAAATAATAATGTAATAAGTAAAGCGAATGTGTCAATGTAAAAATAGTGTGAATGAAGCTATCAAATAAAAATAGCTAATAGGCTTAAATCCATTTTTTCAAATTAAAACATTTGCTTGTAGGCCTACATATATTTGATTAAAATTTGAGATGAATAGACTTAATTTTGTATGTTCATGTGTTAGAGTATAAATTAGATCTTGAGGTAGTCATAGATCTAAATCTACACTAATCTAGAGTTAAAAATTGGCTTTTATAGAGTTCATTCTGTGTTGCGCATGCGTGACCTTTTTCATGAATGAATATAGGCCTATCTCAACACGGCTACGCAACTTTAGCGAACGAATGTATTAAAAATGCTTTAGAAAAACAAATTTCAATGTTAAATTGATTCAAATTCAAATACAAAAACAAAATCTAATAAAATACTCTGAAAGACACAAAAATAAAGGCACATTCCTCGTCCCATATGCTAGGACAAATTTGTACAAATACTCCTTCTTCCCTAGTGCTATTAGAGCATGGAATGGGTTGCCTGAGATAGCCAGAAAAACCAGTGACTTGGCAGAATTTAAGTCATTGGTTAATATGCATGACTAAATGCATGACGCGTAGGACGTAATCATCTTCTTTTTTGAAGTAACGTCTGTATTGTATAAGATAAGATAAGAAGAAAACTATCTTTGCGAAAAGAAGTTTATCATCTTAGAGTTCAATAAGAGTTTTAGACCTAGACCTAGGAATAGACTCAGTAGAGAGAGGTGTTAATGTGTAACCAATTGGTAATGTCTAATGAAAGAATGTTCGCCAGGAAATCTGTAGTCACAGATATCAGGAACTAATTTATGTAAAAAATGCTTTTGAAACACAAAATTGAAGGTTAATTTTATTACATAATGAAATCAATGGATCTTCTTTTGTATTTTCATGTGTCAAAGTAAAAAACTATGTGCGCAAAGTGTATTTCTTAAAATTAGATCTAGGCCTAAATCCTTTCGATCTTTTCGCATGTCAACATTGTTAACCATTGCCTAGATCCATAAAATACTATAGCTGTAATAGGTCGGACAACTTTATTTTTTTTTGAGGGTCTTAAGTTTGTTTTAGGGCTACAATACATACACTACGGTCTAAGTTAGTACCCAAGGAACATTCCTGCCTAGTTTTATCAAGATTGGTCAAGCGGTTTTGATGTCTATAAGTAACATACATACATACATACACCTCACATTCTACTTTATAATATAGATATACATATATATTAAGTGTAAGTGCATCAATTAATTTGGATCAGTCATGTTATTAATTTCGTAATAGATCTAGACTAACAACAATATGTCTGTGCGATTATACATTTTTACTTATTGTTTGTGTTTATGCTTTAATCTTTCTCAATCCGCAACGATCCTATCACTTGCCTGGACAAGTTAGGAAAGGAAGGGGCGGTGTGATTGCATTTTTTTAAAAAGTTGTATGACTGAAATTTGGACTAGAGAGCTCAAGCCTTATCAAGGTGACTTATTCAACTTACACCACCACATCTGTCAAGTAAATTTCTTTTCCTTGTTCGATACTAAACAAAAAAAAAGTATTACCAATAGACAATAATTAATTCACTCATTTTTATCGACATACAAGAGATAATTTTTTTAAATGTCCACTTCATCCTCGATTGGGTGTGGGAGAAATAAAGTGTATAAACATTTTACCTGACACACAATGAGTTGATATACAACATAAGCAAATTTAATTACATGATTGATCAAACTAATTGATACAATTACATTTAATATAACTTTTTTTTTTAATTTTTTTATTTATTTTGCTTGTTTTATATCTATCCTGAGACTACATTATATTTGTTAATATCGCTGTATAAATAACAAATTTAATATTATTATCGTATATAAGATGTACATGCCTGGAATTGTGAACAGCAGAGATACTAGTGGGGAAAGTCATGAAGACGTTGTCGGGGGATAGAAAAAGTCGAACGAAGAGACTGTCGAATGTTATCTGATATTGCAGAATGATATCAAAGATTGTCGAATGTTATCTGATATTGCAGAATGATATCAAAGATTGTCGAATGTTATCTGATATTGCAGAATGATATCAAAGATTGTCGAATGTTATCTGATATTGCAGAATGATATCAAAGATTGTCGAATGTTATCTGATATTGCAGAATGATATCAAAGATTGTCGAATGTTATCTGATATTGCAGAATGATATCAAAGATTGTCGAATGTTATCTGATATTGCAGAATGATATCAAAGATTGTCGAATGTCAACTGAGAAGTTTCCGCTTGATCCTCAGCAGTTTCATTGAGAACAACAAACAAGCCAGATGGCTTTAAATCGTTAAAGAGTCAACAGTTGATCCCTATCTCTGTTGTGTTTGCATGTTGTGTTTTTATTTTTAAATTTGAGAGGTGCATCTATTCTTATTGGTGTACTAACTGTACTTATTGATCTCCCTTGGAGAATTACTTGAGTAAATTAAGTTGTACAGCCTCAATCAATAGAGTTAGTTGAGGATATGGTCGCTAATTACTTCAACGCTAAAGACTGGTAGGCATTTTTATAATCTTCACAATCTATTTTATTTTATAAGTACTAGTACACCAATGTTTATGTATTAATTAAATATGTACTTATAATGGATAGGATGTAGCAAGGTCTGTCGTGGTTGACATGTAGCTTGATTAATGGTAGAGGTAGGACTCGTTGAGATTTCCTTTATTCATGTGCATAAAATATCTTGTCTTCTATATTTCATTACTTAATTTTGTGATATTCCAGGGGATCATAGAAACCGAAACCATACCTCTCCACCGAACTCGGTTCTGAGCAGCTTTCTTCATTTGCTCCTATGTCATTCCAGTATCCTCAGCTTCACTGGTGAATGACCTCATCCAGCTTTGCTTGGGTCTGCCCACTTTCCTCTTTCCTTGAGGATTGTAATCAAGTGCCTGCCTTGCAACATTGGTAGCTGGTTTTCGCAGGGTGTGTCCTATCCAGCTCCACTTTCGCTTTTTTTAATCTCTTGGGCTATGGGGTTTTGTCAAGTTCTCTCCTACAAGTTGACAGTAGATCTAGTTCTATTTGATTCGGTGACTTCCTGAGCAGTACAGAAGGTCGGACTCAACGTTTGTATTATACATTCCTATCTTCTTTCGTAGTGACAGTGCCTAAATTCCTATCTTCTTTCGTATTGACAGTGCCTAGATTCCTATCTTCTTTCGTAGTGACAGTGCCTAGATTTCTATCTTCTTTCGTATTGACAGTGCCTAGATTCCTATCTTCTTTCGTGTTGACAGTGCCTAGATTCCTATCTTCTTTCGTATTGACATTGCCTAGATTCCTATCTTCTTTCGTATTGACAGTGCCTAGATTCGTATCTTGTTTAGTACAGACAGTGCCTTGAAGCGCCAGATTGCACAAAGGGTGGAAAAGGCAAACCTATTTATGAATCTGTCTTCAGAGTTAGTGGATTGCCTGATCTCTTTCATTTATTTTTTTCTCTCTTTTTCAGAAAATATTTTTATCACTTTTTATATACTTTCTGTACAAAGTGTCAACCAACAAAGCAAAAAGATAAAGAAAAAAATTCAATATTTCATTTCAATTGTTTCCATTTTTTTTTGTTTTGTGTTAACCCATGCCGCCCTGGTATTATCTTAGCACATTTTTATTGTTGAATGAGATAAAAAGTCAGGACTAATACAATGACCACGTCTTCAACAGTTGATTAACTCTCCTGGCAGCAAGATGATGACGTCCCTTGTTTTCATCTCTTCCCTCCTTCTATGTGTTTTAAAACCCAGCTTAACAGAATTAAAGACTACTGCCGATCTGTTGAGTTTTAATTCAACGAAATACGTCTCGATACAATCCACAACAACGAACACTCCATTTGAATTAAAAACAACGGACACTCCAGTTGAATTAAATACAACGGACGATCCGTTTGAAACAGATGCCACGGAGGATCCTTTAGAAGTGGATGAAGATGATGATTCATCCGTTAATGACACGAGTAGCGATGAGCCACCGTATAGGTACAGCGAAGATCAGTTGAGGTAAGCCAGTTTCCTGTATTACAGTAGTCAAAGATACCAACTCACATATTGAAGATTTCACCTAGAAGATAACGATTTAGAAAATATATACTTTGCCTTTGCGCCCACTTAATAAGCTGTCATTTCAATCTTCGTTTTTTTTTTTAAAAAAAGCTGATTATATTTTGGTCAGGATTTGGTTATGTTAAGTCAACTTGATTTGTGAGTTTCTTTTTCTGTCTTTTTGGTGGCAAGCCGTCTAGTAACTCTTTAGTTTTAAAGTAAGAAACTCTTTACTCTTACAAACCTCAACGCAAACAATCATTCTCATGAAATTTATATCCAAATAGAAATGACCATAATGCATGTACACATTCTTGAATTTATCTGAAACACAAACACGCAGGATACGTTAGTGCTAGTTACTTATTTTATATCAAGACTCAATTCAAGATACAAAGAAACCAGAACAGAAGTAAAATAGAGCCTTGATAGGTATAAGAAACGAACTGTCACATTTGATTAGAGTAACACCATTAAGGAAAAATTCTAAACTTGGAAACCCTTCAGGATAGAAGATTAAAAAAGGAGAAAAGCAATAATACGCAAAACACTGAACCATATAACTTACAAACAAATAAACACAACCTAATAAAATACTCAGGCCTATATATATATAAAGAAACATTTCTTATTCCATATGCTACGCCCAATGTGAATAATTGCTTCTTTTTCACAATGTCATTAATGCATGTAACGGGTTGCCTGAAAAAGCCAGAAAAACCAATAACTAAGCAGAAGCTTAGTCTTTCATGCATTTCGAGTTAGATATTACAGACATTCCATGAAAAGTTAGCAATAATATTCTGAATGTTTTATTGAATTGTTAATATAAAGTAATGCAATACTTGCTGTTGGTCTGCCTGAAGCTATTGTATAAACAAAGTAATATTGTACTTGCTCTATCTCAAGCTATTATGCTCATCTGTATGAGAAATTCATGGAGCGTGTTCCAGGTCTGCTAGACAGACAGAACGTCACCAGTCTCCCGCCATCCAAGATTTGTTTAAGAAAAGAATACAGACTTCTAAGTGACGAGGAAAGGGCGAGGTTCCATTCAGCTATCAACACTCTCAAGAATGATACTGTAAGGAAAGTTTTCGTTTGATAGTCAATCTAAAGCTGCATAAATAGAGAATATTTAAACGTACACTTTTTGAAAGATAAATTGTGTCACATTTACATAATGCACTATGTGAATTAACTCCTACTGCAACACTATCAACACTCTCAAGAATGATACTGTAAGGAAAGTTTTCGTTTGATAGTCAATCTAAAGCTGCATAAATAGAGAATATTTAAACGTACACTTTTTGAAAGATAAATTGTGTCACATTTACATAATGCACTATGTGAATTAACTCCTACTGCCTTCTCTTACCTTACTCAGTCTGTGAGACCGAATAAATACGACGCTATTGCACTTATCCATAGTGGAGGGAATCTCAAAGTTGCTCATAGAGGTCCCGGCTTTCTAGGATGGCATAGGCTGTATCTGATGATGTAAGTGGCCGTGGCTCTGTACATTTCACTTTACAATAGACGTTACACATTCAGTTTTACATTAGAGAGAAAGTAAGTTCAAAAACAGGTTGGTGCTTGGGGGGGGGGGGGGGGGAAGAAGTAAAAAAAAAAGTGACGTAACTTTATATTTATACAGTCATGAGGATTTCCTTTATCATCAATAAGTCATGTGCATTTGTTTTCTATTAAGTTTGGGGTGAGGGCGCTGCATGACTTCATTTTTTTTTCTTATTTAGAAGAACAAGTAATAGATCATTGTAAACAAAAACGCGATTGCTGCTTGTGTTTAAATAAATTTTGATAGGATCTCATAAGATCGGATCTCATTGGATCAGATTTAATTGAACATGAATTGGATCGTGTCCACTAGATTGTGATCTGATTTGATCCAATCTGATAGTATCAACCAGGAGGATTTAGCCCGCGTCGCCTCAGCGTGGCGCCTCCGTGGAAACGTCTAGTAGAGGAACAGGATAGGCTAAGAACGGGAAGCGAACCAGGCCCTCCCTGGCTGGATACTCTGAGTCAGCTTTTTTTTTTTTTTTGATCTCGCTCGGGGCGGGGGTGGAACAAAAGCCAGCAACCCAGTCCAAAAAGTCTGCCACACCGTTCCACAAAGGGGCCGACATCAGTGTCCCGTTAGATGGAGTGGCGGTCCCTGCATGATGAAAAGAGTGTAAATAGCATAATGCACTGTAAACTTAGAAGAAAAAAAAAAGCTTATTTCTGTCTAAAGAGTAAAAACAATTACTTTGCAATTGTACAAAAAGTTCGAGATAGATCTACGAATAATTCGCCCTGCCCTAGTCTAAACAAAAACAAACTACTCTCAAACAATATGTGTCGAAAACTATTAGCATTGTAATTTTTTCCAAATCAAAAGAATATTTTTGTTGAATGAATTAAAAAAAAACAATGTGTAATGAATAGATGAATCAAGCTATACATACCGGGTATTTAATAAATAGATGAATCAAGCTATACACTTTTAATAAATAGATGAATCAAGCTATACACTTTTAATAAATAGATGAATCAAGCTATACACTTTTAATAAATAGATGAATCAAGCTATACACTTTTAATGAATATATGAATCAAGCTATACACATTTAATGAATAGATGAATCAAGCTATACATATTTAATAAATAGATGAATCAAGCTATACACTTTTAATGAATAGATAAATCAAGCTATACACTTTTAATGAATAAATGAATATAGCTATACATATTTAATAAATAGATGAATATAGCTATACACTTTTAATGAACAGATGAATCAAGCTATACACAATTGATGAATTGATGAATTAAGCTTTACACATTTAATGAATAGATGAATCAACTTATTATTTAACTTTTTAAAATCTTAACTAAAATATGTATCCTAGGGAGCAAAAGAACTGAGCCGGCCTTACGAATTGCGGGGCCCAATATGATGGATGCTTGCGAGGTCCCTCATCCCTAATTTTCTTTTTACAATAACATGCATTACTCTTTATAACATGCATAGGAAGCAACTAATCGCCATAGTCGCTAGTGGGTTAATTAAAATTACGTTATTGTATGATACGTTAAATAGGTCAATCCTTAATTCCTACATCTTTAAAGGTCAGTGACAAGAGCCATGCCTGATATAGATATGCTAAATGTAAATTGCGGGGCTCCTGCCTGCCGCGGGGCCCAATTAGAGCAATCGGTCAAATCGGCCTAATACCGGCAATGCACAAGAACATAAGGGCTAGCGTTGTTAAGTTAATAGACAATAACAATGAGGATGATAAGAAGTTTATATTAAAAAATCCTAAACTCAGATTTTGATCTTTCAGCTATGAAACAGCTCTTCAAGAAGTAGACCCGAATGTCTGTCTAACTTACTGGGACACAACTATAGAATCTCGCCTTTACGACCCCACGGAGTCCTCTCTTTGGTCGAACGAGTTACTGGGCTCACCTGAGGGTCGTGTGACTAGCGGTCCTTTTGCCAACTGGACAACGCCGACAGGTAAACCGCTTTCAAGAGAGATAGCACAAGATGGCGGCCTTTTTACACCAAAAATAATTTCAGATATACTGTCAAGATCAAGGTAAACATTTCAGAAAACATGTCAAGCTAAATATACAAGACATGTTATGTGTAAAAAAATATACAAGACATGTTATGTCTCACAAATATACAAGAAATGTTATGTCTCACAAATATACAAGACATGTTATGTCTCACAAATATACAAGACATGTTATGTCTCACAAATATACAAGACATGTTATGTCTCACAAATATACAAGACATGTTATGTCTCACAAATATACAAGACATGTTATGTCTCACAAATATACAAGACATGTTATGTCTCACAAATATACAAGACATGTTATGTCTCACAAATATACAAGACATGTTGTCAAACCCTTTTTTCTTGCCTCCCCCCACGTTTCATGACCTCATTTGACTTCACTTAAATATCTATGAATATGTGTACCAGTATTATTGACTCTTTTTGTCTAGTGGTGATTCTCACTCTTGTTGTGTGTAATTAATTTGTCTGCATAATAATTACAGTACTTTAAATGTGTGTATCAATTAAACTATTGACAACAATGTCACAACATTAATGACCACACAAGGAATACTGGCGAACTCATAGAATTCTCTAATTAAAACAAATATTTAATACTAGACGACCAGCGGCGTAGCATACGCCGCTATTTTGCATGGTCGGCCTGATGCCACTGCATGTCGCTCATCGTCTTGCTAATTGGTATTCGCCAGCACTAGCATCTTTTCAGTCTCTCTATACTTAGACTCTCACATACTCAAGACTGCCATCTACGACTCGACACAGACTGGCATCTACAGACTCAGGATTGTTATTCCAATGACTTTCAGTCATCTACCGACGCAGACTGTCAGTCTAAATAGACAAATAACTAAAATATCGCTAAAAACTAGCTAGAGTGCAATTCTGTTTATCTAATAATATAACTAATAAAAAAAAATCTTTTTACCCTGGTCCCATAGAATTACTTCCTAAATGTTATCTCTGGCAACTTACAACTCTTGGAGCCAAGATCGCGAGCAAGGCTCGGCGACTTGCTCCAAATGTTGTGTGTCGTTCACCAGAAAACGTCTAGCACACGACAAGCTGTGTCTCAACTCTCAATTGAAACAAACAATATTAAACTATACAATATTCTTTAGTCATAAGCACCTCAATAGCAGAGTGGTTAGCACGTCGGGCCGAGGAGGTTTAAGCCACCAGTTCGAATTTGTAAATGCTTTCAAAAACCAATTACGGTAAAATTCACCCTGATACCCTTTCACCCCCCCCTCCTCCATTTTCCCAACTGGTCCAGACAAGTGTGTGGGATCATAGCGTAGTGAGACAAGTGATAGGATCATAGTGTATTGAGACAAGTGTGTAGGATCATAGCGTAGTGAGACAAGTGATAGGATCATAGCGTAGTGAGACAAGTGATAGGATCATAGCGTAGTGAGACAAGTGATAGGATCATAGCGTAGTGAGACAAGTGATAGGATCATAGCGTAGTGAGACAAGTGATAGGATCATAGCGTAGTGAGACAAGTGTGTGGGATCATAGCGTAGTGAGACAAGTGATAGGATCATAGCGTAGTGAGACAAGTGATAGGATCATAGCGTAGTGAGACAAGTGTGTGGGATCATAGCGTAGTGAGACAAGTGATAGGATCATAGCGTAGTGAGACAAGTGATAGGATCATAGCGTAGTGAGACAAGTGTGTGGGATCATAGCGTAGTGAGACAAGTGATAGGATCATAGCGTAGTGAGACAAGTGTGTGGGATCATAGCGTAGTGAGACAAGTGATAGGATCATAGCGTAGTGAGACAAGTGATAGGATCATAGCGTAGTGAGACAAGTGATAGGATCATAGCGTAGTGAGACAAGTGTGTGGGATCATAGCGTAGTGAGACAAGTGATAGGATCATAGCGTAGTGAGACAAGTGATAGGATCATAGCGTAGTGAGACAAGTGATAGGATCATAGCGTAGTGAGACAAGTGTGTGGGATCATAGCGTAGTGAGACAAGTGATAGGATCATAGCGTAGTGAGACAAGTGTGTGGGATCATAGCGTAGTGAGACAAGTGTGTGGGATCATAGCGTAGTGAGACAAGTGATAGTATCATAGCGTAGTGAGACAAGTGTGTGGGATCATAGCATAGTGAGACAAGTGTGTGGGATCATAGCGTAGTGAGACAAGTGTGTGGGATCATAGCGTAGTGAGACAAGTGTGTGGGATCATAGCGTAGTGAGACAAGTGTGTGGGATCATAGCGTAGTGAGACAAGTGTGTGGGATCATAGCGTAGTGAGACAAGTGTGTGGGATCATAGCGTAGTGAGACAAGTGTGTGGGATCATAGCGTAGTGAGACAAGTGTGTGGGATCATAGCGTAGTGAAACAAGTGTGTGGGATCATAGCGTAGTGAGACAAGTGTGTGGGATCATAGCGTAGTGAGACAAGTGTGTGGGATCATAGCGTAGTGAGACAAGTGTGTGGGATCATAGCGTAGTGAGACAAGTGTGTGGGATCATAGCGTAGTGAGACAAGTGATAGGATCATAGCGTAGTGAGACAAGTGTGTGGGATCATAGCGTAGTGAGACAAGTGTGTGGGATCATAGCGTAGTGAGACAAGTGTGTGGGATCATAGCGTAGTGAGACAAGTGTGTGGGTACATAGCGTAGTGAGACAAGTGTGTGGGATCATAGCGTAGTGAGACAAGTGTGTGGGATCATAGCGTAGTGAGACAAGTGTGTGGGATCATAGCGTAGTGAGACAAGTGATAGGATCATAGCGTAGTGAGACAAGTGTGTGGGATCATAGCGTAGTGAGACAAGTGATAGGATCATAGCGTAGTGAGACAAGTGTGTGGGATCATAGCGTAGTGAGACAAGTGTGTGGGATCATAGCGTAGTGAGACAAGTGTGTGGGATCATAGCGTAGTGAGACAAGTGATAGGATCATAGCGTAGTGAGACAAGTGTGTGGGATCATAGCGTAGTGAGACAAGTGATAGGATCATAGCGTAGTGAGACAAGTGTGTGGGATCATAGCGTAGTGAGACAAGTGTGTGGGATCATAGCGTAGTGAGACAAGTGTGTGGGATCATAGCGTAGTGAGACAAGTGATAGGATCATAGCGTAGTGAGACAAGTGTGTGGGATCATAGCGTAGTGAGACAAGTGTGTGGGATCATAGCGTAGTGAGACAAGTGTGTGGGATCATAGCGTAGTGAGACAAGTGTGTGGGATCATAGCGTAGTGAGACAAGTGTGTGGGATCATAGAGTAGTGAGACAAGTGTGTGGGATCATAGAGTAGTGAGACAAGTGATAGGATCATAGCGTAGTGAGACAAGTGTGTGGGATCATAGCGTAGTGAGACAAGTGTGTGGGATCATAGCGTAGTGAGACAAGTGTGTGGGATCATAGCGTAGTGAGACAAGTGTGTGGGATCATAGCGTAGTGAGACAAGTGTGTGGGATCATAGCGTAGTGAGACAAGTGTGTGGGATCATAGCGTAGTGAGACAAGTGTGTGGGATCATAGCGTAGTGAGACAAGTGTGTGGGATCATAGCGTAGTGAGACAAGTGTGTGGGATCATAGCGTAGTGAGACAAGTGTGTGGGATCATAGCGTATTTAGACAAGTGATAGGATCATAGCGTAGTGAGACAAGTGTGTGGGATCATAGCGTAGTGAGACAAGTGATAGGATCATAGCGTAGTGAGACAAGTGTGTGGGATCATAGCGTAGTGAGACAAGTGTGTGGGATCATAGCGTAGTGAGACAAGTGTGTGGGATCATAGCGTAGTGAGACAAGTGATAGGATCATAGCGTAGTGAGACAAGTGTGTGGGATCATAGCGTAGTGAGACAAGTGATAGGATCATAGCGTAGTGAGACAAGTGTGTGGGATCATAGCGTAGTGAGACAAGTGTGTGGGATCATAGCGTAGTGAGACAAGTGTGTGGGATCATAGCGTAGTGAGACAAGTGATAGGATCATAGCGTAGTGAGACAAGTGTGTGGGATCATAGCGTAGTGAGACAAGTGTGTGGGATCATAGCGTAGTGAGACAAGTGTGTGGGATCATAGCGTAGTGAGACAAGTGATAGGATCATAGCGTAGTGAGACAAGTGTGTGGGATCATAGCGTAGTGAGACAAGTGATAGGATCATAGCGTAGTGAGACAAGTGTGTGGGATCATAGCGTAGTGAGACAAGTGTGTGGGATCATAGCGTAGTGAGACAAGTGTGTGGGATCATAGCGTAGTGAGACAAGTGATAGGATCATAGCGTAGTGAGACAAGTGTGTGGGATCATAGCGTAGTGAGACAAGTGTGTGGGATCATAGCGTAGTGAGACAAGTGTGTGGGATCATAGCGTAGTGAGACAAGTGATAGGATCATAGCGTAGTGAGACAAGTGTGTGGGATCATAGCGTAGTGAGACAAGTGATAGGATCATAGCGTAGTGAGACAAGTGTGTAGGATCATAGCGTAGTGAGAAGCTACAAGCATGAAATAGCGCTAAACAAAATAACATTGGTACAAATAGTATCACTTGCACAGATGTATTGTTGTTAGTCTAGATCTATTACTAATTTAATGACATGACTGACACAAACTAATGGATACAATTACAATTTGTATAGGCTTTGTTGTTTTTTTTAAATGTATTTTTTGTTTACAAAGTTTTAAAATGCATTTTTAATGTACAAATAACATCTTGTTATTTTTGTAATCTATTTGAACACAGTGATTTAGGTTAGTAAAGATGGACATATCCGGTGGGAACCGCATCTGAGATTTTGTTATACAAATGTTTATTCTTGTTAATAACTTTGGCTTAATTAGTCGTATATACAAATGAAAAAAAAATTGTATTTGGGTTTAATATTTAAAATACCAAATGCATTAATTTTAAGCTTTTTAAAAAAACAAAAACAGAAATACTAAAAGAATACATAAAACAGCAGTTCATTAGTATGATCAGATATTTAACTAGTTTAGAATTATGAGTTTGTTATTTCTTTGTTCCCACAACTCAATCGTATTTGTGCAGACCAGAAGAGATCACTACATCCAATACGACAAAACCAAAGTTTGACCTGGAGTCGTTCCATGAAGGCGTCCATGCATTTTGTGGTGGAGCCATGAAGTTGTTTGCCACAGCCGCCTTTGATCCATTGTTCTATCTTCTGCACACTTTTATAGACCTGATTTGGAGTCTGTTTAGAGACAATCTTAAAAAGCATGGAGTCGATCCTGAAACGTTTCCAATCATTAAAGTAAGTTGCTCTATTTACTAAAATCTTATAGTTTTCTAATTGCACTCATTGTAGTTAGATATAAATGCATTTCTTAAATTTTATACGTATTACAGTTCCGATAGAAAGTAACTTGTTTGTAAAAAGTTTCATTAAATGGAATAGAATATTATAGATTTGGATTATTTTTGATAATTTCTTCATTTGCAAAACGACTATAAATCATTTCATAAAAGCATGATCAATGCCTGGGAAATATGCTTGGGTATTGAAAAAAAAGCAGCTGATGTTTAGGTTCAGAGTGGGTAGCCATTAGCCAGCCAGAAGATTACAGGATTTGGCGCCTGTTGCTCTCTTTTGCTCCTTCTGTAAACGATCACACTTCAGCAGCCAATATTTGAGTGACACGTGGAGATCAGGTGTTGGACTGATTGTCAGAGGCTATAAATAATAATCTTACGGAACCTTTTACATTTGAGCAAACGACTTTGCATGGAATCTTGATTGGCAATTACTTATTATTCGTCATTTCCATTCTCAGTATTTATGACAAAGCTTCTATTAACTCTCTCTTGTCGGTGTGTTGGTCCACATCTGGTGCAGTTTTTGTACACGCTATTTCTCCCACTTCCCATTCTCTTGAAGCTTTGCACAACTTTTAGTGTTCCTTCAAAAACATGAATCAATTAAAAAATAATCAATTGATTAATTAAAAAGTATTTATTCATTACTTTAATTGTTCTAACTTTTTACTAGACAAGACACTTAGAGAAAGTGAGTTTATAAAGCTTTTGTAAAAATAATTCCAAGTAAGGCTCAAGACATATGTGTTTTATTATTCGTTCGTGTGTACTCGGCCACCAGGACTATTGTCTGTCCAGCTCAACTCAACAATCTATTGAATACAACCTTTTGTAACGTATTTCAGAATTCTAGTCATCTTCATAGCAGTGACTCGCCGACTTATTTTGGTAATCTTACCCACGCTGACGGCTACTCCGAGATCTTGGCCAACTCTGTGACTTATTGGAAGTCTCCTGTTTGTAATGAGACGAAACCAGACTGTGGCTCAAGGTGGTTCCCATTTTAATGATTGATGAAATTACGGAAATGTTTTTTTTTTATTTCTAACACATCTACTAAAATGTTATTAGTGGAAATTATCAAAGAAATTATTTTATTTTTTTACCTTACGTGTTGTAAGAGTTCTGTCCCTTTTATTTCCCTTCTTCTGGTTGAAGATTCATAACTTCAAACTGGAAAGACTCAAAGTCACTTAGGTTTTGTTTTTTTTACTAGACGCATACTCTTTACTATTTTGTCTAAAACCTTTAGTATAATTGTAAGAATATTATTCAGTTATAAGAGACACAAACAAAGGCACATTCCTCGTCCCATATGCTAGGACAAATTTGTACAAATACTCCTTCTTCCCTAGTGCATGGAATGGGTTGCCTGAGCTAGCCAGGAAAACCAGTGACTTGGCAGAATTTAAGTCATTGGTTAATATGCATGACTAAATGGATGGCGCGTAGGACGTAATCATCTTCTTTTTTGAAGTAACGTCTGTATTATATAAGATAAGATAAGATAAACAGAACGTATCATTTCAATGTTTTCATAGTGAATTGTAAGCTAAGTTCATTAGAGTCAATGTGTAAGTCTGGATTATCTTTGACTCTTAACTTTATAGTCCAATATCTTTGTGACATTCGATAGTGATATTTGATTGTGTGTTTCACAGGTTTCTGATCTGTGAGAAAGAAAGTGGGCGTTGCCTGCCTACCATTTCAAACGATACCATCACAGCGAATATGTCAATGAGTGAACCCGATTATTTTGATGATATGGGGTGGACTACCAGATTAGTTGATTTTAATGACGACTAAACATACTAAATAATAGTTTTAATCTGGGATTAAAGTCAAATACATTTTTGCATGGTTTTTGTTTTATTTTAAGATCGATGTGTTTAATTAGATGTTAATTTCAGTCTGACCATCTGTCTGTTTTCCATCCGCAAGTACGTTGTGTGTGTGTGTGCGTGCAATTCAACTACAGGTATGTTATTCAGTTAACTTGCATCGCTTAGTCCTTTCAATCATTCAAATTGTATAGGTCCTAGTTAAAGGGAAGTAAACCTTAGAGAGAGAGGCGTTTCTTGAACTGTGGGACGTGTCTCCTTAGATGTCCTGACAAGTAGGGCCGGTACATTATTGTTCGATGCGCATTAAGTCAGCAAGAAGACGTCTCAAATACCAGGAAGATGATCTTAAAGCGATTACTCCCATAAAGACGTTAGTTGAACCTGGCAGAATAGTTCTGCCTCATTCTTTACGCATACCACTTTTTTTTAAACACGCAATTTAACTCTGCGACTATGTGCGTTACCGGAGGAGGGAGAGTGAATGTCCAAAGTTTGGAACGTGAGATTCTCATGCTGCCTGGAAGTTCGCTGCCTCTCCAAGACAATCTTCAATCATCTTAGAACGAGTGTAGCAAGCTGGCCGTTGTGCGGGTATTGTTGATGGACATGAAATTTGGGTGCAAATTTCAAAACAATCCAAGACATTGGTGTCGCAATTTATTACATCTCTAGGCTCTATAGTTCTACGAGATGCATTCTAAATAACACAAACAAATAACAAAATGTATTAAAGTTGGCTTAATACCAAAGAAACTTTGCTAACTGAAAAACAAACAAACCTAGAGCTAAAACTTTTCAGAAAACTAGACAGAAATGACCCATAATGCATTAGTATACGAAGTTCAAAACTTAAACAATGTAATAAGAGTTTATGGCAAAATCTTCTAGTTGAAACATCTGTAATTTATGAGTTTAGCCCACCCTTCTTCTTCTGTCTGTCTCTGTTTTACGTAGGTAAATTATGTCCATTTAATATGTTTATAAATATTGATGACGAGACCGGTTGCAATGAACCACTTCACGCCCCTGGTTACTACACTGGGGGGGGGGGGGGGTCTGTAATTTAGAAGAAGAAGAAGTACAAACGAGTTTTCTATTGAAGATATTTTTAGTGTCACGAACGTGTGACTCTCTCGTGGACTCAGGTGGTCACACACACACACACAAATTCTCTTCTTATTACTCCCCCCCCCCAATTTCTAAGTGTAAATAAGATTAGAAGAACTATATCTTTATCTCAACTGAAATAATTTGAGTATAAAAGCAACTATTTTGAACTCCTTACCTTGATCTGATCCTGTTCATTTCATTTTGGAACTATTGTGTAAGACTAACTCAAGGCAAGTAAAACTACACACAGATTTAAATAGAATTATGATTCTCTGTACCTGATTCAAAGAACGACAAAAATAATAATGAATACTATTTTTACGAAAGATACTAAGTTCTCAATATGTAAATGGTCATTGCATGCAAAATTACAACAGGGCAAGTTAATGAAAACTGAAAGTGCTTATGCTACTTTAGCTGGCCACTGTGCGAAGGGCCGGGTATCCCTGGCGAATACTTGATGTGCTAATACAAGATGTCCGCTTAGAGGTGCAGCTGTTGAGTCCTTTGGATTCTCGCTTGGTTTCGATGTCACGATAATTTTCAGTTCGATAGTTGCTTTTTTAAGAGATGGCCCTGCCCTCAAATCTTCTCTAGCTTCTTTTTTTTTATTCTGCAACTTTCCTCGGGATGTGTGAAGGATGACTTTTTGGCGCAGCCGTTTCATTGCAGTACGAACGAATAAACAGTTCGTCTGCTCACTAGCTGATCCAAGGGAACAACACATTCATGTACATGTTAAACAGAACAAAAAGCTGCATAATTAGAACATAATATAAACATTAATTTTGTTGTAACAGGTCATGGTTAAAAATTTTTCTATATTATAGTCATAGACAAATTGTGCTAATTAAGTATATCGAATCCTATTTATCATAACATTTGGAACAAAATACAAAATCTGCTTAAGACCATTGTCGGCCGACTTTGACTGATCCTCCCTGGCCGTTTTGCGACCTGTCTGGAGATATCGTGCGTCAGTCACTAGTAGTGATACACCAAGCAGTTCATCAATAATTGTAAATAAAAGTATTGAGTACTGAAAGAACTACGTCATGTTGTTGAAGTGATCAGCTCCACGCGTGCTACACTTGTCACCGTGCTGGCTAATTGACTCAGTAACTAGATAGCCTCAGAAGTTAGTGGTCTCTATTCTATGTTTACTACTGTTCAATTGATTCTACTCGAGTATAACATGCGCTAAAGTTTCCTCCAGATGGACATCAACTTTGAAACAATTATCGATGGGATCAAATTTCAAGTGGTCAATATTTATTGTTCGGTAGTCATAACGTTTGCAGCAGTTCCCCACTTTAGACTATACACATTTCCTATTCCGTACATATCTAGTTTGGTTGGTAGCTAGCTATTACAATCAGCCAGTTCATTGAGTGAAGACTATATTGTTTGGTTATTATAACAAGAGTGTTGAAATTACATATTTAGTATTGCTAATAGGATATATATATATATATATATTTACTAATAGGATATATATAATATATATATATATATATATATATATATATATATATATATATATATATATATATATATAACAATAAGTGTTTTCTATTTTCAAAATAGTCTAGTTTCGGTGGAACACAGTGTTATTCCTTATTGTCCTTTAAATTGTAATTTTGTTCTAGTCTATCATTTTCTCATTTTAAAAAAAAACATTAAGATTAAAACAATATAAATATGAAAAAAAATTGTTTTTGGAAGTTTAAAGTTTCAGATCTTGATATTTCTTACACTTCTCACTAGTCAAGAAATTTCACCATGACATTGCAAGAGAAAACTGTTGTGTCCAAACTGAAGTCACTGAGTCAGAGTCATCCACAAATGGAGGCCATAGTTTTCTATGACGAGTTTTTAGTGAGAACTTCACTAAGTATGGAGGAATTGTACACTCTGAGTGCCAGGTACGTGATAAAAGATTAGGCCATAATCAAACAGCCACGCATCAATTAAAGTCTTGATTGTCAGTGTAACAATATGCATTATATAAAGCAACTAATCGTCTTATGAACCGATCATGAAATAATTCGCTGTATAATCTAATGCTTAAGAAAACACACTACTTCATAGAATGTAATTTATTATTCAAAGCAATTAACTAAGACTTTAAAAAAAATAAAAAATTTTTATAGCCTATCAAAGGGGACAAACTTTACAGCTATATCCATCTATATGTCATGAAGAAGTTATTTCTTTTCTTCGATATCAAACAAAATAATTAATGACCAATAATGAATTGACTAACTGTTTTTTTTAAATTGATATATGTTTTGTAAGGTACAACAAATAATTATTGAAAGTTTCGACTTGATCCTAGAACTGGTGGGGAGGAAATAACGTGAACAGTTAAAGGGACAACCAACCCATAAATATTTAGCCATATCTGTCAATACTAACAATTAAATTTCCCTTGTCTGTATATATAGTGACACAGTTGTGCGAGGTGGGTGGCTAACTGTGACATACGGTCAAGACAAATGTACCTGTCCTGTTAGTGGACTGGAAAGTAGTCACGTGGGTGTTAGTCAACAATTAGAAACACCTAGCTGATTCCTTGTAAATGAGTGTTAGCTTAATGTACATTGTATGGTTATTAAATTCCATTCAATTAAAATACTTATAAGGATTAATAAGGAACTCGTATCATTATAGTATAAAAAAATAATAACCAGTAATTAATTGACTTTTTTTTTTAAAATTATTGGTTCATGTCTAGTCTTTGCCAATGAATAATTGTGCAAAGTTTCAACTCGATCCGAAAATGGGTGTGGGAGAAATAACGTGTACAAATTTTGTGGCATACAGACAGACAGAGTGATTTGATATAAGCTCACTCCGCCTGGCATGTTGTTTGTTTCAACAGATTTGCTCATGTGCTCAAGAAAGAAGGTGTGATGCCAGGAGACTATGTCACTTGTAATCTCCCTTTGTCTCCGGAAGCGGTTATTGTCAATTATGGAGTCTGTTTCGCCGGCGCTGTTCCATTGCACCTGGAGATGTCATTTAAAAATGGAGACGCAGTTACGCACTCAATTGCAAAGTAAAACATTAAAGAGTTCACTTTAAACAAGTAATAGGCTTGTCCTTTAGTGAGTAGAGCAGGCATGTCACCATAGCTAGCATACTTTGGTAGTTTAGTGGCTTTTTTAGTTCTGAAATTTATTTTCTTATATTTTGTTTTCCTTTTTTGGATATATTTTATCTTACTTATTTAATTACATGCGTTATATCAATCTTCTCTCGAAAACAAACTGACAAACTCTGACATTTAAATTTATAAAATACTTTCTAGAACCACAAATAAATATAGAGATCCTAGCACATGTGAGCAGGCCAGGCAGGCGCGAGTGGGAGATACCTATTCTCTTCTGCTCAACATTAAAATTTACCAACAGTAGGCAGATGTTAGCGCTACTGGGTGGGCTCAATCTGTGCACCTCGGTATGGTGACCAAGGGGCTAGAGTCGCCTAAGTAACCAGACAACTAGCTATAACTAACCTAAACTAAAGGAAAGCAAGATAACGAAACTTTAGTTAGGATAAATAAACAAACGAAACTTTATTTACATATCCAAAAACAAATCAATAATAAAATATAATATATACACTAAAATGACTAACCACTACTACTGAACCCATCAACTAACTAAAACCCTCTAAGTCTACACCACTACAAACACTAACAAACTAACCAACTATCTAACACAAACTGATCAACCCAACTATCTAACTAAATCACTACAACTACTACACTAGTCTAGACCTAGATCTACACTAACAAACTACAATAAACTAGTCTAGATCTACAATATTCTACTACTACAACCAACTCATAACTAAAACTACAACAAGAATACCTAAGCCTTAGTACCCAATTATTAACATTCCCTAATAACAGAAACAGACTATAACTAAATTTACTAATAGAACTCTAAGGCAACACTACACTAGTACCTACAGAGACAAAATAAATCTACAACAGCAGCCTAGAACAGTTAAAATCAACAGTTAAAACAGCAGTTACTTTATGCAGCTAAAAGCAGTAACAATAGCAAACTTACAGACCGTCCCAGGTACAGGAATAAAAATAAGTACACGACAGACCACAAAGATCTTCGGCTGTCACACAGACATACTATACTGACCACTGGTCAACTGTACACTGAACTGTTTTTAAAACAGCGTGGCACACTTTTTATACACCCCACCCTAACTTACACAAAAGCGGAAGTACAAATAATACATTTGGCACTAGCCTATAAAAAAATAGAATACACAAAAATATAGCTCTGAGAGCGCAAGCTCACACACATAGCAGGTGATACTTAGTAAAGACTGCAAGAGTCAATCTGTGGCATTTTACTTCTCGAGAAATGACATTTTCCTTTGCAACTTCTTGTGTGACTAAAGAAGCCATCATTGATTCACAGCTGCGGTCACATGTTAGCTATCTGTAATCACCAGGCGCCGTTGCATTTTCACCCTTCTTTCTACTACTGAGTTAATATCCTTTTAAAAACAATTCAAGATAATGTCTATGTTCTTTTTTTTTCATTGCCTTCTGTTACCTTTACACTCTCTTCATGAATATGTGGAAGAAAACAAAATTGGGTTGAAATTGAAAAGAAAAAAAAAGACAAAAGTTGGTTGGACGTCTTGAACAATTCAGAAACTAGCAACGAAGTTGATAGATTGTCGGGCCAAGGATATGGTGGACTGGATCTCGATACTGGCCAATTTTGTTTTCAAAGAGAATATATTTGATCCAGATCTGATTCGATCTGATTCGATTTTTTACCAGATTTGTGATCCATATAATTAAAACTATTCTATCCAACCCGATCCGATTTCATCCTATCAGCAATACTGAAGTATTACAAGAAATGAATAGAATAAGAAATCATAGCTCATCATTAGAGTCATAAGTAAAGTAAACTAAAGTTCCCCTTTCAGACCGTGACATCTATGGGGCAGATGATGTAAAGGTCATCTGTTTCTGTGGTTCATAATTAACGAGGGTGTTATGTGGCCAGAACAACGACCAACCGCCTTTAATTTTCTCCATGTCAGGTACCTATAAGAGCTGGGTGGACTCAGTGGCGCCCAAAGCTCCCAAAATTTAATATCCCAGTCTTCACCAGGATTCGAACCTGTGACCACCGGCTTAGAAGCCACTCGCTTTACCATCAGCCAAAGCGCCTCTATTAGATTCATAAAGTAGGATTTAATTTTTAACTTTAATTAAAGGTATTTGATATAATCTCAATATAGGCCCAAATAAAAGCCCTGACCAATGAAAGGCGCAGAAGAATAAAATAAAGCGTAAACAGGCTCCCGGCTGTCGTCACTGGGTTTGGGTACTCACGTGACATACTGCACTCATCGGTAACTCTCGGATTCGAAGACATTGGCATTCATATAATGAAACAATTCCCATTTTTTCTATATCTCTTAAACCCTAAGCCAATTATATAGCAAACTATTGATTGGGAATAGATCTAAGATTTAAAAAAAACAATATGACCTTAAGCTCTTTATTTACTCAAATTTCACTTTTATTTTTTGGAATAGCGAAAGAAGTTGATATACTAACTATTGTTATATCTACCTACAAATCAGGGTCAAGTCCAGACTGCTCATTCTAAAAGATCACGCCGACAATCACTTACTGAACCTCTTGAGGCCCTACATGAAAACGTCAAGTGATTCCTCCTCCTTTATGACAACTCTATGCTTGGTTACTTTGCCTTATTTGAAATCGGTCATGTTGGTCCGTCGATCGGGTAAGAAAAATGTTAGTTCTGTAAGATAAGTAGTCTAGTAAAATGAATCTCTTCTTTCGTGTTCGAAGGCGAGCTGCTATCCTCTATGTATAGATACCATCACGGAGATCAAGGTCTAGTTTTTCCCAATCAGAACTGTTCATAGTCTTGATGAACATTTCGAGGGTATCTTGATCTCTCTCGAATAGAAATATAAACATCTAGGAAGTTAATCAATACTAAAGTATGAGCAATATAATAACCTTAAAATAGCATGGTTACAGTCTTCATAACTATTTGCCAATGCACATAATCTTACACACAAAACCCTAACCCTTTTTCTCCAAAACAAAAGATGACAAATGTGTTCACTAGTTTGGTTTGAAAACAAATCTCTTGCTGCTTTGTTGGCAGTATTTTAACCGGCACTTCATATTTTCTTCTTTCTTTTGTTTTCTTCTGTTTCTTCTTAGAAAATGTGTTTGCTTGTGCCATTGCTCCTGTGTCTGGACAAGATAGAAATAAATAAAAATGTCACTCTTTCATTGTTTGTCTTCAGAAGACAGAGACCAGAGTTTTATGGAGCGACTCAAACGTTCGGATGAAGAGTATGTCTGGGAGGGTATACGGCCGGACACTATTGCTTTTACTCACATCACCACTGGATCGCCAACTGAGTACCTAAAGATGACCGACAGAACACATGCGAGTGTCTTGGACACCATTAAACAATGTATGCACTCAATCTTTGTAACTCTAATATCTACCGTAACTCCATACCAGTACAACTTTGTGAAGTTAGGACTGTATGGTCAGTTTGTCCACATCTATAGCCGAGGGTCAATGAATGAATGAAATGAACGTGCCCCTAAAAATTTAGTTTAGTCAGTTGGTCAAACAATACTCTTTGTAATAATCCTCTTTCTGTAATAAAAAAAAATTTTGGTTTTCTGTAATGTTTACTTTTAATTTGAAAAGTGTATTGGACACTTTCACTTTAAGTTCGATACACAGAAGTCACCCACAATTTGATTTGAAAAGATAGGAGTTCAATTTGCTCAGCACTAAAGTACCATAGAACGAGAAGAGATACTGATGTAGACAAATTGTGGGGGAGACCATAAACTACAAACACACAGAAACGTAAAAAAACAACCAAGACCAGGAGAGATTTCGTAATAGAAACTACATTCAAACATCACTGACACTCACAAAAAAAAAAAACACAACAAATTTATTAAAAAAATCCTTTTTTTAAGAAAAAAGGATTATCTAAAGGTAAAGAACTCCCCCCCCCCTTTTTTATAACTATATCTATTAATAATGTAGAAGTGGTCACGTTATTTCTCTTATTCGATACCAAACAAAATAACTAATTACCAATAATTAATTATCTAATTGAGTATTTATGTTTATTGATTCATGTTTAGTTAGGTACAATAAATAACTGTTTAAGGTATCAACTTGATCGGAGAATGCGTGAGGGAGAAATAGCGTTAACAATTATTTAAGAGGACTAAACCCAACAAATTTAGCCATATCTGTGAATACTGAAGAATTAGTTTTCCCTGTTAATTAATATTAAACAAAATAATTAATTATCAGTAATTTATTGTCTAATTGCTTTTTTAATTGATTAATTGTCTATGCCAAGGAATAATTGTGCAAAGTTTCAACTTGATCCGAGAATGGATGTGTACAAATAACGTGTACACTTTGACCAGACAGACAGAGTTGAAATAAGCTTTGTAATATAAAATTTGGTTTGTGCACTAATGTAAGGGGCTTAGAAATATAATTATCACGGTTCTAAAAATGTGTGAAACTATTCGAACCCTTTGTATAAACATAGATGCTGAACACTTTGGAATGTTTATAATCCATTGACGGACCAGTTAACTGCCTCTTGTTGAAACCTCCTCATTCTCTGTAAGACGACGATTTGCATGTCTCCTCTCTGCCTCACACGTGAGTGATAGTTATCTTTGGAGATTGTCAGCAACTCATGGCATCGTCTTACATATGGAAGGACTCCAGAAATTTCTCCTAGAGGCTTAGCATGCTTTGTTGCTTGCCCTCTTTCTGCGAGTAAGGCACGTCTTTCTTCCATCTTCAACAGTTGTGACTGTATGACCATTTTCCCTTGACTTAGTTCAACGATGGTATTGTATAGGTCATTAGCTGACATTTTTTAAAGTAAATTTACACTAATGAAAGTAAGTTTCTCTAGGATATTGGAATCCAGCTCAGTGTTTTAAATAATTGTTTGTGTAACTGTAATTTATTTTATAAAATAAGATATTATTATGTAGTTATATTTACATTTTTGAGCATGATAAAACTAAACCTGAATTTTTGTATTATTTTATGACATAGTTTTATGTGTGTGTGTGTGTGTGTGTGTCTGTCTGTCTGTCCACTCCACAGTTAACACTAAGATCCTCTTGATTTCTCTTCCTAGTTCACGATGCACTTCGGCCATCTTACCCGAAGCACCTGTACACGAACCCATTGTTCTGGATGACCAGCCTGCCTCGTGACTTCTTCAATGGGATAACCCGTGTGTCGCCGGATAAGTGGTATCCAATCAAAGGTAATCAGTGATCATTTAAACACATTTTGGAAGACATCATTGATATTACACGGACAATGCCGATTTTTTTTTAGTTACACCAATCAGAGCCGGATTTAATAAGTGACGGACCTAGGCAGAACTTTCGTCTATCCTCCTATTCTCCTTTGAGACTTTAATTAAAATGAATATAGTTATTACTAAGGCATTACGACTGAATAATAAATTATATCCTATTTTTGTTCTTTTTTGTCCAAATTAGTTGCCTATACATATTTTAAAAAAATACTTTTTACTAGTTTGTGCTTTTATTTTTAGAATGAAGCCCGCACTGCCCACACTTCCGTAAAACTAATGGACCTCATTCACCAATCGTAAACAAACATTTAGCCGCGTGATAATATTGATACAACAATGAAAATTACGTAACAGGTGACAGTCTTTATGGATTGCGTAATTTGTATAGATGATATAGAGAACCACGTGGCTTGTATATTAAAAACGTGTAGTTTGTTCTATTTGCCTATTTAAATTGTGTTCGTGAGCTTATCAACTGTATGAAAATGTAATTTGACTTTGATTTCCAAGATTATTGTGAACTTCTGTACAAGATCATTGTCACGGAAGATGTGCAATACGCTGATCTACAACCTGTCCATGCTGCTGGCATTAAAGAGAAAATGGGCAAACAAGGTCCTTTACTTGACCACCTGTTTATTGGTAAGTAAGTAGGAGGTTAATGAATAATTAGTTGCATGACTGAAGAATAAAAATAGCTTGAATATATTTAACGAAACTCTAGATAAGCAACAGTCAGTTAGACCAAAGTCAGAAGTCACGTTTTTTTTTGTTTCCTCTACTTTAGCTTTGGCTTCTCTAGAGCACGCTATACAATCCAATCAATAGGCGTACATTAAAAGTATAAACAAACGAACGTTACATAGGAAGTAATTGCATCTCCTCTTTCTTTCCACCGAACTTCTACTTAGTTTTATATTAGAGGATTCTTGAACAAATCTCATTGAGGTCATCTATTGAACATTTTACGTCCAATATTTGTTTCTAACGCGAAGAGTTGTTAGAATTGAGCAGCTCTCTATCTGAGATGTTTAATCATTTAACTTAATCATTAATCTAACAAGTAAATTCAATCAGCTAATTACCGATTTACTCATTCACTAACTTAGAACTGAATATAAATAAAATATAACCAGAACAATAATAATAATAATAATAATGATAATAGTAATAATAATAATAAGGGTTGACTTCGAGTCCGAAGATTAGTGAAGAATGCAGTATTTCCCATGGCTACGCAGCTCCTGCTGTGACCTACATATTTTGCCACATCAGGGCAAGCATAACCATGGTGCGCCGGTGGTCGATTAAGATTTTTTTTCGCCGTCTGCGTTTATCCTCGGCAGCGGATTTTCTTTTGGTCTCCAATGTGTATCCCGCGGTCTTTGTGAGTGACCTCCACCTGTCTCGTTCTGAAGCCGCATGCAACCAGATGCTCTGTTCTAATGCAAGTTCGCGCCTAAGCTGGTCTTCAAAGCGCTTCCGTGGGGAACCTCTTTATTTTTTGTCTTCAAACTCCCGACAATTTTTTTTGGTCCTCAAAGGATTTGATATTTTTTTATTCAGTAGAAGATTACATTGCCAAAAACACATAAGACAAAACTGTAAGTTCCATGTTTTCATAATAAATTGCATCAAAAGTCTCAAGCTTTGTTTAACTTACATTCTTTCTATGACCAGCTAAACGTTCAGCTGTACTTTCAGTTGTGTAGAAGTTGCATTGAAACTTGAGTTTAAAAGACTGCTTGCATCAAAACTATAGACTTAGTGGCTATCACGTTAACATCAGGAGGTCGAGCTTGTCAGCTTGTATTTAGTGGTAACAGTTTTCTGACGTAAAGTATTATCGAGGTCTCACATTCCATTAGTTTTAATTCCGTAGAATCAGAAAGTATGAAAGAAACAATTGAGATTTCTAGGGATAATGATGTAATGGAAGGAAGGGTGTTTAGTTCAGTTGTTGACAGTTACACACAAGCTTCAGCACAGACGAAAGAAATGTTACAATTAGTTTAATGAAATTAGAATTCAATATTTTAAAAACTATAAGATGCTTAATGGACTCACTTTATAATCTTCAATTTTACAATTTTCAAGTTGTCATAAAGAACGTAAATATGTAACCATCAGTGTTTTATGCTTCAACAAAATAAGAAGCCAGCGTGAATTTATTTGACACGGGGGGAAGTGACACAGTGAGCTCCCCGCACCGGGTGACACTCACCCTAGTGACGCCACTGTTTCTGTCTTTAAAATAACTTATTTAAACAAATATTTTACCAAAGAGTGATTACACAGACAGACCGTTCCATTAATCTTGATCTTCATATATATATATATATATATATATATATATATATATATATATATATATATATATAGATAGATAGATAGATAGATAGATAGATAGATAGATAGATAGATTGATTGATTGATTGATTGATTGATTGATTTTATTCCATGTACTTACTGTACTTATGTGTGTCTAGTTGGAATGCCAGTGAGTAAAGCCATGCTTCAAACAGTAAAGCCTCTAGCCAATTGGTTCACTCTGGGCTACGGCAGCCACGAGACTGGAGGCACGAGCTTTAACATCCTACATGCAGACGACATTGAACAGTTTCAAGATTTTGATAACGGATTACCAGCACCAGGTAAGTCACATTTATTTGTCTATGCATGCAAGGAACAAGGAGTAAGGACACCTGTGTAGGCTGTCTCGCTCCTCAACTGACTGCGGTAATAAATAAATGGAACTATATTACGGATGTATTCTTATTTTCTTTAATGTTTTTCCTGCATCTACAAGATTACACCATCTTGATAGAAAGGGCGTGGTCACTAGTTTACAGCATTGAAAACTGAGCAATTGTTTTCCTGTAATACAGTAAATTATTTTTTTCAGACCTCGCTATCTATGGGGCAGTTTATGTAAAGGTCGTCTGTTTCAGTGGCCTACAGTTAACGAAGGTGTCCTGTGGCAAGCACAACGACCAACCGCCTTTACTTTTCTCCAACTAATGTCAGATACTCATTAGAGCTGGATGAACTCAGTTGCACCTTTGTATCCCGAAAGTAAAAATCCGTCTTCATTAGGATTCGAACCAGGAAACCCTTGGTTAGGAAGCTAAGCTATTTACCACTCAGCCACCGCGCATCTTTTAAGATTAAACATTCATAATCTTCATTATTTGGTAGTTTCCTTTTTATGTCTTATATTTTTATCTTGTCCCTTTTTTTTGTTTTTTTTTTGCTTACTTTCTGGTCAGATGTTATTACTCGATGCTCTGCACAGAGTGTTTATAAACCAAAAGTCAGTGATAGCTCATTTTTTAAATAATAATTAAGTTTAACTTAAATGATAGAATTGCCTTATAGGTCCCTATATAAACTTTCCCAGATATTTTGTCTTTATTTTTCACCCCAGCCCCTCTCAGTATCGGTGGATGTTTGATTGCTAGTCTGATAAAAGGGTTGGCACATCGAACGAATTTTCGGTAACGGTGGTCAATTGTTCTTTTTAAAAAATCTGACTGATCTATCAGTATGTAGAGTATATAAGGCGTGTCTTCTTGAAAATGATACTTATAGGGTATAGTAGAGAACACTGCGTTTTTTAGACAAATCTAATCTATAACATCAACTCTAACCAGGGGTACAGATTAGAATTGTGGATGAAAATTGGACGGACGTCAGTCCCGGGTCCAAAGGGAGAGTACTCATTAAAACGCCCGCAATGTTCAGCGGTTATAGCATGGAACCAGAGAAAACGGCCCAGCGTTTTGACAGTGAACATTGGTTTATAACTAATGACATTGGCCGACTAGATGAAAGGTAAGAATGCTGGGATCCATTGAATGGCATAAGAATTTTTTTTGTATAATCTTAATATTCCTAATAGGTCACATTGCTGAGCATAATACGAATCAAATTATATCCCATCGTTACTGCATTAATATGTGCAGAGTACATATTATTTAAATACATTTATTTGACTGCTATCATTCATGGATTATGATTTCTACACAAAAATTAGGACCGCTCCACCCAACCGAAGAGTTTGCCTAGATGTAATCTCTCCCCCCCCCCCACTTCACCCCCATACAATCGGGTAACATACTTGAAACAATTAATAAATATTATTAAGATAAGTAAATGAATTTTCTTTACACAAATTGTGGGATTTCACTACACAAACTCACCCGCCTCAATCTCGCCCCTCCCCCCCCCCCCGGCATCAGCAATTGCATTAGTACATCATAGGTTTTCCTGTCTGATTCCTGCAATAAGTTTATTATTACAATAGTAGGTTTTAGACCTTTTTTTTACACTGACCCCGTACATTTTTAAGAGGAGTTGCTATAATCAGGCTAACATTGGTTTCTATGATTAATCTAACAGTAGTTGCTATGATCAGGCTAACAGTGTTTACTATGATTAATCTAACAGTAGTTGCTATGATCAGGCTAACATTGGTTTCCCTGATTAATCTAACAGTAGTTGCTATGATCAGGCTAACAGTGTTTACTATGATTAATCTAACAGTAGTTGCTATGATCAGGCTAACATTGGTTTCTATGATTAATCTAACAGTGGTTGCTATGATTAAGCTAACATTATTTGCTATGATTAGGCTAACAGTGGTTGCTGCACTGTTTCAGAACTGGACATCTCTTTGTGGGAGGAAGAATGGACTCTATCATTCTACATGGCGAGTACATGATCTATCCCTTCTGGTTGGAGGAAATGCTAAGTACTCACCCGGACATAAAGGAGGTGGTCATCGTTCCCGTGACAGATCCTGTACTCTTCCATGCCATTGGTGCTATTGTTATAAAGTAAGTAGTCTGTGATCAATGAGTAAAATATGGTGGTCAGTCGTTCCTTTTAGATTAGAGCCTAATGATGTTGAATAGGATTACACCGTGTTAAGAATTATCGTAACAAAGAGGTTAACCCTTTCTATTAAATCTTCACATGGACAATTACGATCTTCATGCCATGTGACCTGTGACGTGCGTTGTGGGGTTGCAATAGGCGCAACTAAATGTGTCCACTCTTGCTGGTCAGAGACCTTTCTGCACTAAACTATTAAGAGAAGGTGTTTACAACTTTTATGTCCAACGAACATTTTTCTAGCTGCTTATAAAGTTATAGTGTTTTTTTTGTTAGTTTAACTTTCATCATACAATCCCGAAAAGGTGAAAGCCAGTATATTTGTACCACACAGTCCTTGATCTGAAAATGTTTCAAACAACAAATTTTATTTTTAAAAAAAGCTACCTTCCAGCTTCATATTTTTAAAAAATGCCCCTATTATATTATATAATAAAAATATTTTGTATCCATTAGAAAACCAAATAGTACATTGACTGTCAGCGACATCCAGAGCAAAATCTCAGAGTTCATTGTACCGGAAGTCATGGACATAGTGCGTGTTAAACATCTGATGTTTGTTGATACAATTCCTAGGAAACAAGATGGAAGCTTGGACAGAAGTCAGCTTTATGATTTGATGCAAGAACATGTTGTCAAATATTTTAAAACTAAATAAAAGTAATTTCCTAGGAACTAAATTGTCTAATTTATCTTTGTTTCAATCATTCTCTTTCAAAAATGTAGCTAATGGTTAACGCTTTGCGGGCTTTTTCAGTTCTTGGACCACAGGTTTGGAACTTGCTCAAACAATATGCTTTACAAAATCAGATCTCAACCTGTTTAGCGACCCTTGTTGCTATTGCCCACTATGCGTCGACCCCCAACCGTAAAATCATGTTTGGTTTTTCTGTTATAAAATAGTAATATCTGATATGAATTACCAAAACTTTTTGTTTAATCATGAAACTCTCTATAGCACTGCTTATAGCTCAATTACATTAAATCCATTATTTTATGGCTTGCATGTATTTACCTTTCAACTGCCTAGTCACCATATTCATGTTTTATTCTTATGTGACGATTTGAAAAGTATGATGAAGCATGGAAACAGCCATGAGAAATGTTTCCTACATTGCTACAAAAGTGTTGAGTCAGTTTGTGGGGAAAAAAAACATTGTTACATTATTTCGAAGGCTGAGAGCTTGTTTCTGTTTCACCAAATCAAGAATTCTAGGGCAGTTTTGGCAAGATCAGAAAGAATGTTCTTCTTCTGCATGAAGTTTATATCTGTATTTAACAAGTTGGAAAATTCTGTTTTGCAAAGATATGTTGTCGGAAATTTAACTCGTTTAAGATGACAAAGATATTAACCAGGGGGTATTCTTCAGTAGTTCATTAAAACAAAGAAAAGAAATCGTTTTAAAACTTTGCCTCAAGACAACTGTGACACTTCAGTGTGAAATAGCGAACATTTTTTTTACGCATCAAACTCATTATAAGTGTTTGAAATTTGTCAACTGTTGAAAACATTCGATTGAACTAAATTGAAAGCACTAACATCGATTTTTTTTTTAATAAATTACTTTTTGAAATTGTTGTGGAAATAAACATCAAATTAAATAATAAAATAACTTAGTTTTGGTGTTGTTAGGTCTAGGCGTTTCTAATGACACCATAGACCAGCATTCATCACAGGTTAGGATTATTTGGGAAACAGAACACACAGGTAGCTTACAATAAAAAAAAGGGTTACTTCAGTTTAAAGGACACAAATATTTAATGCAACAAAAAGTAAAAAGGGAAAGGATAACAATGGTGGGAATAATAATCCCTAAAGTAATATGTCTGCGAATAAAGATAAGTTAAATGATCAAATTATCCTAGTGATTGCTAATAGTACAAATATAAGTGCCCTATTGTTTAAAATACTTAGCTCTAATGCTCTAGCGTTTAGTTGTTCTCTCAGTTGCTTATCCCTCTGCCTTAGAGCTGTAGGCTCTTCAAGTCTATTAGCATGTGTCGGGGGGATTCCAACTCCCGTCGACTCAGCGTGGCGCCTCCGTGGAAACTTCTAGTAGTGGAACTAGATAGGCTAAGTACGGGTAGCGCAGAACATATCAACATAGAAACTAAATCTATTTGTACTAGATCGCAGAACAAATCAACATAGGAACTAAATCTATTTGTACTAGATCGGAGAACAAATCAACATAGGAACTAAATCTATTTGTACTAAATCGGAGAACATATCAACATAGGAACTAAAGCTATTTTTACTAAATCGCAGAACAAATCAACATAGGAACTAAATCTATTTGTACTAGATCGGAGAACAAATCAACATAGGAACTAAATCTATTTGTACTAGATCGCAGAACAAATCAACATAGGAACTAAATCTATTTGTACTAGATCGCAGAACAAATCAACATAGGAACTAAATATATTTGTACTAGATCGGAGAACATATCAACATAGGAACTAAATTACTAAATCTCTTCATGTTGTTTTTTTTTTGTACTTATGTCCTTTTAACCTTTAAAAACTGTCTGACCATCTGTACCAGGGAAGTCTATTCAACTGGCCCACTTAACACATGTAAGTAGATTGAACAGATGAAACACTATATGCCAATAAGTCATTAGGCCTATCTCTTGAGGTTATCTCGTTGAACTAGGAAGTTTAATGTTATGCCACAATGAGCTGTTGTTACTCATTTGTTGGATCTAGTCACATCGGTTTAATAAATATATATCTTGACATAACTTAAAAAGATGTTGAAAAGATATCAACGAATTTAGGTCACGAGCATCATACAAAAGTTATAATTATATACAGTAGTTTTATATCTTTCATTTCTCTTTAAACATAAGAAAACCGAAACAGGTAAAGCGAAGTTGAGAAGGAGTCAGCAGTGGTACTCCAGTGTTTTAACGAGGTGATATATAAAATGCCAGTGACACAAATCACTAAACTTATGTCAGTGAAGTAAAATACGACAATTACACAGACATTGAATTGGGATAACCAAAGGGATATTTTTTTACATTAAAGTAGTAAATCTAGTTTCTAACACAAACGAATGCATTTCAAAGTAAATATTTCAATGTTTACATACAAACTGTCGTCTGCGACAAATTTTCCATTAAAAAGTCTTATTTCTAATAAATGAGTTTGAATTTAGGGGGAAAAATGCGCAAAGTAGTGCATTGATGTCAAGTGTCTGAAATCCAGTTCTGAAGCTTAGTCTAAGTGGGATTTCATTTCAAAGTGAATGACTAAAGTCAGTACAAAGGCTGCTGTAAAAACTTGAAGTATCTGCGGAAACAAGTATTTATATTTATAGCACATTAGTTCTACGCAATTAAACGTTTATCTAGACATGGAGACTTTGACACAATAATGTAATTCAAAAGTGTTATGATTAACAGTAATATTTGGAATAGTTTAAGTCATTGATCAGGTATATCGATATATATTCTGAGACAATCTGAGAATATATTTAAAAGGAAAAAAAAGTTGGGTTTTTTTTTTTGGTCTTGGTTATATTGCACTTAATGCTAAAGAAAATAAAACCTGACATGTATGTAAAGCTTGATACAAACGTTGTGTACAAACCAGTAAAGAAAGTCTTTTGTCATTTGCTTCTACACTGAAACAACCCTTCATACTCAGTCAAGTGATGTGCATATCTTTAGATTTTAGCCTATCTGGAAACAAATGATTCAAGTTTGTGGAAATCTACAAGAAACAGTGGATCGCACTATGCTTGGTAGTCCCGAGTTAACAATCATGCTAGATTTAATGAACACAGTCTTTGATATATACAGTTCTAATATCAGCATTTCTTTTAAAATAGCCTACTGGTTTTTTATGGTATCACTTTTTAATATAAAATACAGTTTTAATGTGAACATTTTTTAAATTAAATTTTAATATTGACAGTTTCAATATAATCTTTTGTTAAATACATTTTTGTTTTTAGTTTTAATATGATTTTTTTTAAAGATAGTTTTAATATCATCTTTCTAACTGACAAAAAAAATCGAGACCATGTTTATATTGAGTTATAGCGATATTTTGTTAATAGCGTTGTATCTGGTTTTGGAAGGGTTAAGAAACACTAGTATGGGAACAACTCCGACAGCCTAGCAATTATCTACCTCGCTACCAAGTCATTCACGACTGTGTTTTTAGATGTTCATGTTGTTGGCTAGAGAGAGTAGTTTTAAATGATTAGGGTTTGTAGATGGTTTCGTTATATGGGCACTGGAGTTTCACCACATTGGTCCTTAGTTTGAAGCCTGGTTATGTCAATCCTATTAACTTCTTTCTCTTCATGCATGCAATTGTGTACTTTTTTTATTTTATTTTATTTTATTTTTTTGCTTAAGCTGACATTGACACAAGCTAGCCAAGTATTCTGTCAAGGAAGTATAAACTCTAGCATATAAGTAGACATAAGCGACATTTTTCTAGGTTATTGTTTGTTGCCGAAGTACTTTGACATTAAATAATGCACGCAAAGCGTGACAAAGTCAAGTGCCATCTCTCTCACCATGTTGTCAACTCTACACTGCCCTACACGCCTCTACTGAGTAGAGTCTAGCATATGTTCAGTGCAGTCAGTTCGTATCATTGATGCTCTTCCTTTAGTTTGGACTTCGTCAGTGGTAAGTAAGCGCAAGGCAGATATTTACAACAGAACTATTGAGATTAGAATCAATATTCTAAGGTAAAGATTTTTTTAATGACTTTGGTTTTCATATTGCGAAATTCAATTAAACGGTATGGACAAAACAAGAGAGCCTACAAATAATATACGCTATTATAATGATATTTTACGTTATTCTGGGTTTTTGTCAGAGCATATAAGCTGCAATATTATAAGATCATACAAATCATGGGCATAGCCAGGGAGGGGTTCAACCCCCCCGCCCCGAAATGAACCCCCCCCACCGCAGTGGGGTGTCGGAATTGAGTGATTGATCTTTTGCTTTAATTTTGTTTATTTTAGGTGAAACTTTAATACTAAACCACCACTTGCCCTAGCACAGCCAAGGGGGTTTTTAGTTTAAACCCCCCTACCAGGGTGTTTTGAGTTTGAAAACCCCTACCAGGGGGTTTTAAGTTTAAAAACCTCTACCAAAGGTTTTGAGTTTGAAAACCCTACCAGGGGGTTTTAAGTTTAAAACCCCCACCAGGGGTTTTGAGTTTGAAAACCACTACCAGAGGGTTTTAATTTTAAAATAAAATAAAACAAAAAAAATGCAAACGACAATCCCCAAAAAGCACAGTTAAGGAAGATTTTGATTTTAAACCCCTCCTTAAAATTCACGATAAACCCCATTTCAATATAAAAAAAGCAAATTAAACACTCAAAGTTGTATGAGTGTAGCCAAAGGGGTTTTGAGTTTAAACCCCTCTTCAGCTGGGTTTGAAGCTAAAACTACCTCTTCAATATAAAAAAAAGCAAATTATGCACTCAAAATGCTATGAGCATAGCCAATGGGGTTATTAGTTTAAACTCCCCGCCAGCGGGGTTTGAAGTTAAAAAATAAATCTTCAAAATAAAATAAAAAAACAAATTTTGACACACTAAATTCTTCGAGCGTAGCCAAGCCATTGGGGGGGGGGGGTGAGTTTCAACCCTTCTCCTCCAGATGGCTTTTTTAAAAGTTTAAAACCCCTCAAGATAGTTTTGAGTTTAAAATTCCCCAATAGAGCGTTTTAAGGTTGAAAGCATCTCTCTTCAATATTATTTTTAAAGCAAACTACGGTCACCAAATTCTATGACCGTAGCTAAATGTGGTTTTGAATTTAACAAAAAACAACTCCAGATATATTTTAGTTTAAAACCCCCATCAGATACTTTTGACGATAAAACTTCCCTTTTCGATATAACATCTAAAAAAAAATAGTCACCTAATTCCAAGAGAAGTTACACATGTCTACCAGTGGCTCGGATCCATTAAATAAAGTGCAATGAAATTGAAAAGTACTAAATGTGGCTCTACAAAGATGGCTAAGACGGATTTTAGGAGTCACTTACAGAGATCGGGACTAAATCAAGGAAATCCTAGGCCGAAATGGGAGTCGACCCCTTAGTAAGGTTGTGACAGAGCGTCGCATGAGGTTTGCGGGACATGTTCTCCGACAAAATGAATTACCCATAATAAGAGTTGCGATGAAATCCTAGTACAACTTGGCGCCACACTTTCATGGAGGTCCTCAGAGCAGATGGGAAGAGGCTTCAGACATTGCCACTGACGGATTTTTGTTGAAACAGCTTGCTATCAAATGACCCGAACGGCGCGGGAGGGTGTAAGTCAGTAAGAATAGCACATTAGCTTTCTGAAATAAAACTTCTTAATAGCAAGATAATGCACTGTAGGTAACTCAGAATATGCATCTAGTTGGCTTTCCATAAAAGAAATAGTGCTTGGCGGCGGAGCTCTGCCTAGCGCTGGGGGGAGGGGCTCTCAGCGCTCTCCCAGACCCCTTGCTGGCAAGGGCAAGGGGTCTACAATTTTTTTCACTAACTCCAGGGAGAACCTATTCTATTGCACAATAAACGTCTTCCAAAAGAATGAAGGGTCAGAATGTAATAGAGATTAATTATGTACACACACACATCAATCCATACAAACATTTTTTTTTTCGGTGGGGGGGGGGGAGAAAAAATCCCCCCCAACCCCCTCCCCCCGAAAAAAATCCTGGCTACGTCCATGATACAAATGATATAATAATGATGTTTTTGCCTTAGATGACTGCCTGCGCTTTGGACTGTCGTCTCACTAGTCCCGGGCTGGAACACTGCCCGCCTCTATCCCCAGCAGGCGTACAGGAAAATTAGCTTGAAAACCCTTTCTTTGCCTTTCATCCATTACCTTTCTTTTCATCAATTTAAGATCGCCAACACGCTCTTGGCGGCAAGGATGTAATTAATAATCTTGAATTCTGAAGGAACATCCGAAACATGAACAAAAATTTGATTTTCCTTTAAACAGTTTTTTTCCCCCTCAGATGCTTCGTGCTAGTGAGTTATTTTGTCATTGCAAAGTATGTCTGTCCCTTTTTTGCCCTACAGACACACACCCACACAGCTAATATTACTGCTTATGAAAACGTGTCCGCCATCGCCCACTTTTCTTAGTAAAATCTTCAGACTGTAAAGTGACCTAACCAATAACCCAATCCCATCATCCTTGATGACGTAAATGTATTTATGGCCCAGTACAGTCCTCAGAGTAGTTTTGGGGATACCAAAAAATAAAATCCTACATTTACTGATACTTTATAGCTACATTCAAATGTAGGATAGAGAGACTAAATTTAGATTATAATGGTCAAACATAATTTTCTTTCATTACATATGGTGACCCCCTGCCAACTTTAATATCATTATTGGACGCAGCAGAGGACTGAAATATATTTCGGCCTACATTTTTAAGACCACGTGCCTTAGTAACTGTTTGTTTCACTTTTTATTAGCCTCATCTCAACAAGTCGATGAAAAATGGAAACCAAGAGAAGAAAATCTTATAATGTGGACCTCGACTTCTAAGCCTTGACATTTGGAAATTGCACATCTTGAAATGTAGATCTCAACATGAGGACCCTCGCAACTGAGCTTCCATATATTATGAGTTCATTTGATTTTTTATTTTATTTTTTTATCATTTTTTTTAGTAGTCATCTTATCTTCTTCTTCTTATATAATACAGACGTTACTTCAAAAAAGATGATTACGCCATACGCGTCATGCATTTAGTCATGAAGGCTTTCTTAATTTAGTGAGTTTACTAATGGTGTTACTCTAGTCAAATGTGAATATTCGTTTGTTATGAATCTCACTGCTCTATTTTGTGTTTTATCCAGTTTTTTAATGTTTTCTTGAGTTGAAGGGTCCCAAACGGTGGATGCATATTCTATTATTGGCCTAACCAAGGTTAAATAACATTTTAGTTTTATGTTCTTATTTGATTTATAGAAATTTCTTTTAATAAACCCTAATGCTTTGTTGGATTTTTTAACAGTTTCATCAATATGTGGATTCCATGACAGTTTTTCATTTATTATAACACCTAGGTATTTTGCGTTTTTAGTCTGTGTTACTGGTTTGCCATGAATAAGATAAGTGGAATTAATTTGTTTTAGTTTTTTTGTTACTCTTAACAACTGACATTTTTCTGGGTGGAAAGACATGCTCCAATTTGATTCCCATTTCTGTAATTCATCTAATTCTCTTTGTAAAATATCCGTGTCTTGTGTTGTTTTTATTGTTCTATATATTATGCAATCATCTGCAAATAATCTGACTTTTGTTCCTGAACTAATGCAATTTGGTAAATCATTTATGTAAATTAAAAATAGTAGTGGACCCAAGACTGTTCCTAGAGGTACACCTGAGTTTACTGTTATTGGTGTTGATTTAGAGCCATTTATTATTACAGTTTGTTCTCTCCCTATCAGAAAATCTTTAATCCACTGATGCACTGGACCATTAATGCCGAAATATTTTAATTTTTGTGTGTGCAATGGGTTATTGAACTATTCTAACGCTGAATGCAGAAAAATATGCTGCCTGTTAGACATGGATTTATTGGCTAGGCGTATATCATGAAAATCACTTTCTAAATGTTAATTTTTAGTAAAATAGTAATTTACAGTTTAATTTCGCTCATGAATTCCATTACAAAGTACATGGATTAAGAATTGGATAACACCATCCCAGAATAGAATCGATATTCAATTGTACTATTATGTGGGAAGTAGATTCTATAGGGTGTAAAGTATCTGGCAACTTGGTAACTGCGTGATTCGAATCATTATATAATTTACATATGCAGAGAAAAAAAAAGATTAGGCCTACTTCGAATAACAAAACAGTAAAAGCTTTGAATATTAACGAATGCAACATTTTTAAAAATTCGCTTTAATTTTTGTTTCTTAATTTTCTATTCTTTAAATTTAAACTTAAAATCCACAGATAAAAAAAAGACAAAGTCTCAGATGATACTAGACTAGATCTAGATCTACATTTTAGAAATCAAAAGCAGACGTGGATTACTGGCAGCACATAGAAATTGTTCCCAAATAATGCAATAAAACAAATGAAACAATTATTATTGAGTTGTTTTTTTTTTTAAGCAGTTCTCTGTTTTACAATGTGTCGTGTGCGTCTGTGTCTTGGTGTGTCAGTTTTGTCTTAATCTCTCTTTCACTTGTCTCTATTAACTAGGTTCGGTGTGTTTTATTTATAAAATGTAGATCTAATCTATCGTCATAAATTATTCAGCTTTGATTTGGTTAATCGTTAATGTATTAGTCTAGTTAATTTAATTTAGTTAGGTTATTACTTATGAGTTATGACAAGTTATGATTACTACGTAGGCTTACTATCTAACTATGATAATAATATAGATAATCATAATTATATAGATACGTATAGTCACTAGTTTAACGTTAAAGAATGGATAATTCCCTTAAACTTTGAAGTAACAAGTTAAACAATGAAATTAAATCTAGTATTTAATGTTTGCTACATAAGTGTGTGGTTTGATTTTTTTTTTAGAAGTAAATACCACAACAGAGACAACAACTGAAAAAGGGACCTCAGGTAAATAGACCTAGGCCTTACTTAAATTTATACTTTACCATGGGCGTAGCCAGGAATTTTTTTCGGGGTGGGGGGATTTTTCTCCCACCCCCCAAAAAATATATTTATATGTATGTATGTGTGTGTGTGTAAACATAATCTTTATTACATTCTGACACTTCATTATTTTGGAAAATGTTTATTGTGCCCTTGAATTTCTTTCTGGAGTTAGTGGAAAAATTGTAGGCTCCCCGCCATTGCCAGGAAGGGGGTTTGGGGGAGCATTAGGAGCTCCCCCAGCAAGGGACGAAGCCCCACCGCCAAGCACTATTTCTGGTATTGAAAGCCAACAAAATGCATATTCTGAGGTATCTACAGTGCATTTTCCTGCTATTAAAAGTTTTATTTCAAAAACCTAATGTGCTTACTGACTTAGACCCTCCCGCGCTGTTTACAACCTCAAAACGCTCTGTAAGGGGATTTTAAACTCAAAACCATCTGTAGAGGTTTTAAACTTTAAAAAAAAAAGCCATCTGTAGGAGAGGGGCTTAAACTCAAAACCCCCAACTGGCTTGGCTACGCTCAAATAATTTTAGTTTGTAATTTGCTTTTTTTATATTGAAGAGGTATTTTTTAGCTACATACCGCTCTGAAGGTAGGTTTAAACTCAAAACTCCTTTTTGCATGTCTCATAGCATTTTGAGTGCGTAATTTGCTTTTTTTTTTACATTGAAGATGTATTTTTTAGCTTCAAACCACGCTAGTGGGGGGTTTAATTTCAAAACCCCTTTGGCTACACTCATAGGATTTTGAGTGTACAAGTTGCTTGGTTTTTTAATATTAAAGAGATTTTTTTTTTTCAAACGCCGCTGAAAGGGGGGGGGGGGGTTTAAACTCAAAACTGAGTCAAAACACATTTAGCTACGCTCATAACATTTTGTGTGCGTAATTTGCTTTTTTTTATATATAGAAGAGGTATATTATAGCTTCAAATACACCTGATGAGGGAGGGGGGTAAACTCAAAACCCTTCAAAATTTTGAATGTGTAATTTTCTTTTTTTTTTTGTATTGAAGAGGGGGTTTATCCTAAATTTCAGAGGGGGTTTTAAAATCAAAATCTTCTGTGCTCTTTGAATTAAGGGATTGTCGTTTGCTTTTTTTTTTTTTTGGTGCTTTTGTTTTATAGAAAAGAGGGTTTTAACTGCTAAAACCCCAGGTAGGGGGTTTTAAACGCAAAACCCCCTGGTAGGGGGCTTTAAACTCAAAAACCCCTGTTAGGGGGTCTTAAACTCAAAACCCTCTGGTAGGGGTTTTAAACTCAAAACCACTTGATAAGGGGTTTTAAACTCAAAAACCCTTGGTTGTGCTGGGGCAAGTGATGGTTTAGTATTAAAATCTCACCTAAAATAAACAAAACCCGGACCCCTCCCCTGGCTACGCCCATGTACTTTATCCCACCCCACAATGTATTTTTTTGTTGAAGTCCTTTAAAAACTTCTAAGAAAAAGTTAAATAGGCCTACTATTTTAAAGTTTAATAAGCCTACTATTTTAAACTTTCCATGTTGTATTTTATAAATGCAAAATACATTTATCATCTTATGCTTGATCTAGGAAGTCATAAAAATAATTATCTTGAGGTATCTTTTGTTCAAATTTCTCATGACACTAACTTGACTATAAAATGAAACTAACAAAGTGTTCTCTTGTTTTACTTGTTATTGGATAGGAAAGTGTCAAGAGACTACAGAAAACGGCATCATCTTTGATGAAACCTCAAGTGGTAGAGAAGTAACAACACAATGTCCTTCAGGCTATACAGGTATGTACTATTGTATAAAGAAAGGATTATATAATAACTAGAAATAGCAGAAATAAAGACATCGTATGCTTTGCTAAGTACATAGACAGATTAGAGAGAACAGGGCACACAAATCATTACCAATAAGACCTTTAGCTATTCATTATAAATGTATAAGTTGGATGTTTTTATTCATGTGGGCTGGTATCCTTTACTAGTTTCATTTCCAATGCCAGCTTTTGTTGAATTTTAAATTAGAGTCATGTTTAGAAAAAAAATATTACTCCACAAATGATCAAAATGGTGACTGTTTTATAACTTTGCTGTTGATTTAGGGTAAAAAAAATTAAAATGACATTCTGGTTGGCTTAAGTTAGAGAAGAAACTGTACATCTAATTTGATGAGATAAGATAAGATCATTTAGATTTGGGTAGAAACAGCAAAAGTGATATTCTCATTGTTTTTATTGTTGATAAATATTTCAATATACACTAATCTAATATTATCATTTGTATAATTTTGTACATTCTGAAAACCTTAAAAAATAAGGAAAAAAATATTTTTTTTTACTATTTATATTATGAACAAAGAAATGAAATCATTAGAACAAACATAAGTATATACAATAAGTGTAACCTTTTTATGACTTTCATTTCAAGGTTATGTCAAGAAGAAATGCACAAAACAAGCCGTCTGGGAAGATGGTCAATTTTCGAGCTGCACTCGTAATATTTTGGACACTCTGTTCAGCTCGGTAAGAAAAAATGAATGACATAAAATACTGCCAAATTTGCAATAGTCATAATCAGATCAATGGAGATGGAGGATTAGACAGACAAATATCAATATGTACTTCAGTCTCATGTTAGTTGTCAACAAAAGGAAGGCTAAGTCTTCTTGGAGTTTCACACATTTAATTTAGTTTGGCTTGTTTGTTGCTTTTATTCTGACTCCCGTGTCAACACATATTAACAATCTATAATTAGTATAAAGCAAAAAGTAAGTATGTATGAAAATCAAAACCATTTGACCAACTTTAATAAAACTTGGTATAAATGTTCCTAACATCATGGCAGAGACCCTAATTTATGTTTGTCCTTTCCACAACAGAAGGCCCTAAAAATAGAAAAAGACAATTGTATCTCTATTAAAGAACAAAACTTTTTAACAAATCTTGTAAACCCATTTTCACAGTATTTTATATTTGATATTAATATGTCAGCTGAATGGGTAAACTCATTTTCACAATCTACTTTTATTTTTGTGGCAAAATTTTTTAAAATGTGAAAGGAACACTCTCCGTGTTTGACATAGATTTAAATTCAATCCAGTAGATCAGTAATACCCGCAGATCGCGTGTCATATCCAGCTAGTTACTTATATAGTGTAAATTGCTAGCTATTTCAACACAGCTAAAATGTTTTTTCAAACTATGATATAGTATGTTTTACCATCAGCGGAATGTTACAGAGATATAAGCAGGCAATAATAATCTATTCATTATTTGGCTAATATTTTGGTATCAGATTTTTGTTTTCTCTCTAGCTCAATGGTACTTTGAATCAGGACTCACTCCTGAACATTTCAAAGACTTTGCAAGAAACATTCAAGGATGTTGGACAAACTATTTTGTCTGGAGATATTAAGAATGTGGTGAATATCTTCAGAGATCTTGTAGATAAGACCAAGTTATTTAAATTAACTGTGCCAAAGGTTGTGGTTGAGGTGAGTCTCATTCAAACACAATTTTAACCCTATGCCCTATCTATTTAGATCTACAGCTACTGCTTAGAAATTTAAGGGTGTCTGTTTCCCATTGTGTTTTTAACTCGCTTTTATAAACTCCACTCTGTCTGCCTTTCTGTCTGGTAGAATCTTTTACAAAGTATTTTTCCCTTTCCAGTTCTTGGATCAAGTTGAAACTTTACACGTTTCATCGTGGATAACATTCAATAACAACATATGAATCAATTGAAAAAAATATTTATTAGTTTTATTTAATCAATTAATAAAAATTAACTACATGATTTAATTGCTTTTAAAAAAGGCAGCACTGAAACCTTCTTACAGATACCTCCTCCCATCCCCAATTGGTCCATATAAGTGATTAGACCATTGTGCACTAAACATACTTTAAGCATGATAGTGTGCTAAACAAAAATTCAACTTCCAAAGATAAATCAAACTTTTTATCCTATCTAGACATCAAACCTATATTGTATTGCATGTATTTGGTTAAATTTTGAGAATATTAATTAATACATGACTGATTAAAAATTGATGCAACATCTCTCAATTTAAGCTTTGTTTTTTTTTTAAAGATACTTGAATTGTTTCTGTGTCCAACCTAAATTCATTTTGTTATTGTCGATTTTGTATGTATAGATATGCATATAGAGAATCTGATTTCCATACTTTCCAAAGGGGCACACTTTAAGTTCTGGCTTACATTCCATTTTTTTATTCACTCAGTGAACATGTCTTGATTTGAATTAAAACTTTGTCACAATCATAGTTCCTCTTTCTGGTGCAGCAGGCAAGCATTCTATTCCATCTTGCAAACAGACTTTGTAAAACGTAGAAACATGAAACTAAATAGCTTGGCTGAAATTTGATGTTATGAGATTTGAATTCATTTAAGTGTAGGCATATTTTTTCAGGTATTAACCGCAACAATCGACAATTTGTTAGCAGCCAGTAATTCTTCATGGACAGAAATCTCCACTGATGGCAATCATGATGATACCGGAGCTGAGATGATACACTCACTGGAAAGCTTCACACAGTCATTTCTTCAAGCTGACCAGCATTCATTCTCTGATATCTCTGTCAGAAAAGACAATATTGGTATGTAGAACATATTAATATCAGAAAAGACAATATTGGTATGTAAAACATATTATCTAGCCTAGGTCAAGCATTGAAATAATTCTAAAAAATGTTTGCTATAGTCGTATTAGAAACATTCAATTAAGCATTGTATTTTATTGTCTACAGTTCTGGAGATAAAACAGACAACCAGTGATAGTATTCGTTATCCAGATCCTACAAACACTGAAGGAGGAAAACTACAAGAAAGTAAAAATGAAATTCTCTTTTCTCAACCTGCAAAGGGTGAGTCGCATAAATGTTGGTAAACCTCTTGGTTGAATGTTCACATTTATAGTGCAGTGATTCTGTGTTATTTAGGTGACTTCTGACATATACAAAACAATTAGTGAATGTTTATAATGAAATATATAGTTCAAATTATTAAAGTAATGTATTTACAATATCATGCTTAAATGAGGCAGTGAGGTTCATATTTTTCTGGAACTACTTGTAACTACAGAATTGTGCGATGTCAGACATAGTTACTTAGTATTAACACCAACTTACAAGCACTACATAAAACTTACCAAATTAAAAAGAAAATGGTAGAGAGAGAGAAAGGGAGAGAGGAAGAGAGAATGGGTTGGAGGAATAAAAGAGAAAGGGAGATAATGTCAACCAATTGCCCTGTTCTTGTTTTGGTGACTATTATAAAATATGTGTCCATGCTTCTGATATCAATATGAGTAAAGTTTTATAGTGCATGCTGAATAGTTTCCTTTAATTGGATCTCCAATATGTGTCTAGCCAATTTTGTAAGAGTTTTCCAAATGCTTTTTGAAAAGTCAGTTGCTATTTTTCTCCATGTCATTGAGAGCAAACGAACGCCAAGAGTGAATGTTCATTGTGCTTCCAGAGGAAGGCGGGGCCCTGTGATGCTGTTGTCTTTTTAGTTCCCCCCAAAATATCATTCTCTTTGAAGTGCTTAAAAAGGTTTGAGATAAATCCCTTTTATGAACATCTGACCTGCGAAAGGCTTTTATCCCTTGGCCATGATGGGAAGTTGGCTCTGTCATGAGACCCCTAACAACAAGAGGATCATTGATTCACACCCGTCTTTCATGAGATACGACTCCTTGAGCCAATGCCATAGGTTCCTCCTCCTATTGTAAGCAAAAGTGCATTGTCCCCGCCTTGTGTATGTATGTTCACTAGAACATACTTGTAATCCACTGGAGGCTGTTCACTCTTGTTCTTTGCCTATCTGCTTCCCGGGGCGGATGTTTCCACAGAGGCACCGCGCTGACGTGGCGGGAGCTGGAGTCCTTCACCATGCAGTCATCCTCCATGTTGTATGGATGTTCAATTGTTGAAATGGCGTCCAGTAGAACATTTTATTTAAAGGTATCATTGTCAGCATATGCTTTAATTGAATGTCTTCTTGAAAGTACACTGGTATCATTGCCATACTGAAAGGCTGTGAGAGCCACTGCTTTATAGACATTGATTTATGTAGGTAGAGAGAGTGACACTTTCAGATATTCCCTGTGTCTCTGTAGGAGTATATTCAGATTCTGTCTACAGCGAGCTCACATTTGTTACAATTTTAGAGGTATACAAGGTTCTCTCTGTATGTATGTAAGACTGTCTTACTAAGCCACTAAGCTATCAAAATGTATTCATTTATATACTTAACAAATTAAATACGACTAAGATTATTTATAGAAGGGGTTGTTAAACAAAATGGTATATTGGCATCTTCTTAACAAGGTTGTTAATTAATAATTTTGTTATATTTTATCTTTAGAAAACATGAAATATTCAATATTAGAATTCAAAGGCATGACAAGCAAATTTCAAACAGTCAAAATAAACAAAGATTTTGATTATGGGTATGTAGTGGCTTAAAATTAGAATATAAATATACACTAGTTGAACATTACATTGTTGACCAATTAAAAAAATGTGCACCTTGGTGTTCTAGTATTATTAGTACATGTATTTATAAGATATACTTATTTTTGTTGTTACAAATGCTAAGAATAATTGTTAATTTTTTAGTTCTATTCCAAGTATCAACAGATGTTCAAAGTTGCCTGTCAACAGAAACATCTCTCCTAAACTGATCTGTAGAATCAGTCAGTGGTAACTAAATATTAGCCTTCATTTAAAAATGTAAGTAAATGTATAACTCTACTACGCTTATACCACAGAGACTCAGCATCCGCTTTCAAGACAATACTTTTGAACTCAGATGTGATCTCATTCTCCCTGGCACCTAAGCGACAGGTTGACGCTTTGAAATCAAATCCATTAAGACTGACATTTCAAATAACAGTATGTAGCAATTTTATGACATTTTTTTTCATCAGAAACTAAAGCATTTTAGTGACTAATATTGTCATATTTTTTATAAATTTTAAATAAACTGTTTCAATAGGAGAATAGCTCAATAGTAGATATCTCCTATTAGTGTACATTCATCTCTTATTATTTCAGAATCACACACTGTATAGACAATTTTGTGTGTTTATGACCGAAGACCTGTAAGTCTATGTCGTAAAACTTTGTTTTAATGTTGTTGGTTTTGTTTTTTATTCAATCACTAGAATCATTTTCCACTTTCCTTTTTTTTTTAAATCTCTCTTGTCTTAGACTATTAATTTGATTTCTTAAAGGACGTAAAAAAAAAAAAAAGATCCTAAAATTCAATGGGTAAATAAAGAGCAGAATATGAAAACTTCCCAAAACAGACTTAACATATCTATGTATCGTTTTAGTTCCTGGTCAACTAGTGGTTGTACAACTAAGAGAACACAGGCCAACCAAGTGCAATGTACCTGCACACATCTGTCCACCTTTGCTGTGCTTATGTCTCCTGATGTTAATGAAATAACTGTAAGTAATACATTTCTAAATATTCATTATAATTGGGTGGATTTGGACTGCTGAATGAAGTTAAACATTTTGTTTTTTTACACAACATTATTAATTAGTCAGTGAGTGAATCAATGGGTAAATAGTAAGTCACTATTCTATGGACACATGTCTATATGGTGAGAAAAAGTGTAGGATGTGTACTGTCTTTTTTGTTTACTTATTAATAAAGAATTCAAAATTAATCAAAATTCTTGCCTATCTAGACATTTGTCTTTTGTCAAGCCAATTTTACAAATACTATATGTGTTAGACTGGTTTATATTCTTTTTAATGGAAAATCTGTAATTTATAAGGTAAGAATTTAAGAGATACTATGTCTAAGTATTGTTACGCAATATGGTTCTGGCTCTTAATATGATTGTAGAGACTATCAAATATAACTAATGCAAAGAAAAAGACAAATCCAATTAGAGTTTCATAAAACAATTACAATTACAATTAAAAAATCTAGCAATTGTTTAGGAGGATGCTTTACAATATCAGCACTTCACTGCACTCAGTACTTCTCAACTGTATGGAACCGTATTATGCTTTACTCAACTGTACGGAGTCATACACATATCTCTTCTACTGTCTAGCACTGTAACAACTGTTCAGACCATGGTCCACTCCAGGTAACTCTAGATAACATGCATTGAGTCATACACATCTATCTTCTACTGTCTCCCACTGTAACGACTGTACTGACTGACCCTAGTCCAATCCAGGTAACTCTAGTTAACTTTCATTAAGTCGTAAACATCTCATCTTCTATCTGGCTCTGTAACGACTGTCCTTGCATGCTCCCTCTCTGGCTAATATAGGGTCGGCCTGTACAAGCCTCTAGAGTATGTCAGAAACATACAGCGTCTGTCATGTTTTCATTCTGGAACACTTCCTTGACAATTTCGCACACAGATTCTAGAAACAGTCTAACCTCAGTCACATGACTTGTAAGGGTCATGTAGGGCGACCTCTACCTTTGCAGCTAGTTCATTTATTAGGCGTATTTATATATATTTTAATTTTTAACATTGTAAACCTTTTAATTGAATAAATGTTGAAAAGTGGATCTTTCTTCACCTACATCAATCACATAGTTGAGCACCACACATGATGTGTTGACCCTCTTTTTCATTCATTTCTGTCAGTTGCTAGAATCTCTTTCAGTTCCTTGATATTGTCTCCTCATCGCTCTGTCTGCCTCTTCTTCTTTTCTCTAGTACTTTTCCCTGCAGAAAAATTTGTGTAAGCCCTGAGAGCTTTGTGATATGGCCATATAGTTTTAAGTTTGTGTTTTTTTAACAATGGTCTGCAGGTCAAGCCATCATGGTGGGGTCCAATTACCATTGCTATCCTGTTTCAATTTGTTCTCATTAGTGGTATGGATTTTGTAGGTGATACTGAGGATCCTTCTATTCTTGACATCGAAATGGAAATTTTTAAATGAAAAAATGCAAAAAAATTTTTCTTTAATTAAAATATAAATATTTTTTTACTTATTTTTTTTTCCACCAGACTGAAGCCACAGCAAAAGGTATTTTTAATCTACTTAAATTGTGTATGTGTGTGTTTGATTTTGATAATAAGATTTGGATGTTCAATTTGAAATTTTACATCCTAACCCAACCCTCCAGCTGGACAGTGGGGAATGACAGCGGGCAGGGTTCGAACTTGTGTGACAATAGTTCAAAATATATACAACACGACTGTGCTAACATCAATATATGTATTATATTCATTGTTACATTTATGCTCATGTGCAGAAAGGATAGAACTTCTTTAGTGGCTCGTATATGAGATAATATTAAAAATGTTTCACTCAAGTATTTGATAGCCTGTCTGTATGGTCAGGAACAGGAGCAGCCTTAGCAGTGCATGGGAACTGTCATTACAGTATTATCAGGGTCAAAAATATCTGAGCGATGAGCTTATAGTGACAAAAGATTCTCTTTATCGTGGAGCTCCTGTAAGGCATGGGACTGGGGCAGTTACCCCACTTGCCGCCCCTTAGCTCCACCTGTTGAGAATAAAAACTTTTCCCTTGCTCCTTGTCTTTGATGCCCCATTTTTTTCTATTCTCTACTCTCCCTTTGAAATTCTGCCTCTCAACTTCTTTCTTTTTTCCTTTTTTTTTTTTCTTTGTAGTTTCCTACTTTGCTTTTACATTCACTTTGTGATTCCTTTCTGTCTCATATGGTGTGATAGCCTCACTTTGTGATTCCTTTCTGTCTCATATGGTGTGATAGCCTCACTTTGATTGTATTGCATTGAAATCAATTTCCAAAGCAAATGGGAAAAAACTTTCTCCTTAGAAAAAAAACTTGTTTATTTAATTTTAATTTATTCTGGAATTTTTTTGACATCGTTTACATTTTACAAATTTATTGTTTTTGTTCTGATTTTAAATCAGTCCAAAATTGTGAAGCAGTAATAGAAAACGGATATATATTTAAAGACACTCAGCCTGGAAAAAGTGTCACTGCACAGTGCCCAGGAAAAGACTATGACGGTAAATATATTTCACATTAATCTAGCTTTACCATCTGTAGAAAAAAAAGTTTATAAAGAGGGAGTTTAGACCTAGCTCTACCATCTGTAGGATGTCACGTATTACGAATTGAATTCTACTTTTAAATGGCTTGCCTAGGGGAACGTGACAATAGAAAAGGAGTTGTGTCACTTATCTTAAGTCTGAATTTAATCAAAGACTTACAATGAATAACAAAAAAAAAAAATGACACAAGAAATCGGAAGGTAAACTATCAACTTAATGTTTAATCAAATATAAAGTTACAAGAAAGAAAAATAAACATTTACTCAATACAGAATTGATGTGTTGACCAAAACCCTTTTACAAAAATGGCATGTAAAAATATTACAATACAAGAGTTTGAAAATATAATTACAAATACAAGCAAGGCCTTGAAAAAAAAAAAACTTACACGATCAAGTGGTATACCACGCACGGGTAACGCAATGTCTCCGCTATTCTGTCCCACGGCTGTCTCCGTATGTCTGTCTGTCAACGTTACGCGAGCGGTCTTATATAATCTACCGCGCGTCGATATCTCGTAATTTCTAGAATAGAAAGTCATAAACACCCAGATCTAGAACGCTCTTCAAAGAGACAGAAAAAAAAACACCCTCCTTTCAACCAGAGGTACACACACAGGTCAAGGACCGGTCACTGTCTGTGTGGCTTGACGAATAAAATAAAAAAAAACTTATTACACAAGGGGCAGACAACCTACCCGTCTCTTGACCGCAACAGGTCAAAGAAAGAAAAAAACAACGCCTAGATACGTAACACCTCCCCCCTAAAAATAAAAAGTTTACATTTCCACGAAATGGAAATCTTTTTAGAACTACAAAAAAAATATTTACATTACAGAATGTATTTATCATGATATATATAAAAAAAATATATACATCAAAATACTTTTTACAATCTAGACAAGGCATCGGCGATAACATTTTCGCTGCCTTTTATGTGTTTAAGATCTAGGTTGTACTCTTGTAAAAATAAACTCCACCTGAGAAGTCGTTGGTTCTTGCCAGACATTTTGTGGATAAATGTAAGGGGATTGTGGTCAGTAAATACAACCAGTGGCCATCTGGACCCACTTGATATAAAAATCAAAGTGTTGTATAGAAAGAATCAACCCAAGACATTCTTTTTCCACAGTAGAATAATTTCTTTGATGTCTATTAAATTTCTTGGAAAAGAAACAAATAGGATGCTCTACTTGGAAATTATCTTCTTGGTAAAGGACTGACCCAACACCTGTGTCACTGGCGTCAATAGCTAACCTAAAAGGTTTTCCGAAGTCAGGAGCCATCAAAATGGGGGAGCTAGATAATATCTGCTTAATTTGGTTAAAGGCTTTCTGACATTCATCCGTCCAAGTAAATCGGACGTTCTTTCTCAGGAGGTTTGTTAAAGGACTGGCAATGACAGAAAAATTTTCGCAAAATTTTCTATAATATCCAGACATTCCCAAAAATCTTCGGAGTTGTTTCCGATCAGCAGGGATAGGGAAAGCTTGGATAGCTTCTACTTTGGCCATTACAGGTTTCACCTGGCCTTGTCCTACAATATGGCCTAAGTATGGGATGGAAGCCTGGCAAAAATCACTCTTACTCAGGTTTACAGTAATTTTTGCATGTAACAGTTTAGTAAAAAGACAATGCAGTTGTTTACAATGGCTAGAAAAATCTTGGCTAAAAATTACTACATCGTCTATGTATGCGTGGCAATTCTCCATGTCAGCAAGCAGGGCATTTATCATTCTCTGGAAAGTGGCAGGAGCATTCTTCATGCCAAATGGCATCACTTTGTATTGGTACAGACCATCAGGGTGACAAAGGCGGAGATTTCCTTTGCCCTATCAGTCAGGGGAACCTTGCCAATAACCTGAAAGTAGGTCTATTTTGGTGATGTACTTAGCGTCACCAATACGATCTATGAGATCGTCTATCCTAGGGATAGGAAACGAATCGGTCTTTGTGACAGCATTTACCTTACGGTAGTCTGTACAAAAACGATAAGTCTTGTCCTGTTTAGGTATCAAGACACATGGGGAGCTCCAGCTACTGGAACTTGGTTCAATGAGGTCATTTTCAAGCATATACTTGATTTCTGACCTAAGTATGGCAAGTTTTTCAGGGTTAACCCTGTAAGGATGCTGCTTGACTGGAGTAGCCTCGCCAACATCTACATCATGCATTATAACATTAGTCTGTTTTGGTACATCAGAAAAAATGTCATTAAATTCATTAATGAGCTTCATGATAACTGGCCTTTCTGTCGAAGACAGATGAGACAGTTTTACATCCAAATTCTGTAATACAAAAGAATTAGGTATTTTGTATTGTCCAAATTTCTCCTTTACAATATCATCATCAATAGGAGAAACATGGCTATTTGAACAACTTTTGACTGTATTTAAAACACAATTACTCTTATCTGAGTGATCTGGCCGAGATACATAAGGCTTCAGCATGTTTATATGACATAGCTGAGTCTTTTTCCTACGGTCAGGAGTTTTGATTGTGTAATTGAGGTCACTAATTTTGGTCTCAATTTCATAGGGACCAAAATATCTGGCTTGCAAGGGTTGACCTGGTATGGGCAAAAATACAAGCACCTTATCCCCGGGAGAAAATTCTCTAACACGGGCCTTTCTATCATACCAGCGTTTCATGCTGGATTGGGTGTTTTGTAAGTTATTTTTGGCCAGAACACAAGCATCATAAAGTCTAGTTTTAAACTTAATTACATAGTCTAAAAGTCCTTCAGTGGCTGTTGGTGACAACAAAGTCTCTTTTATACATTTCAAGGGACCGCGCACCGAATGGCCAAAGACTAAGTCAAAAGGGCTGAATCCCAACGATTCCTGGACGGATTCACGGGTTGCAAACAGCAGCATGTGGATTCCTTCGTCCCAGTCTTTTTCGTGCTCAAAGCAATAGGTTCGGATCATGTTCTTGAGGGTCTGATGGAATCGCTCAAGAGCGCCTTGCGACTCGGCATGATACGCACTCGACATGCAGTGTTTGATGCCCAACTGAGTCATGACTTGCTTGAAAAGATTGGCCGTGAAATTCGTTCCTTGGTCCCATTGGATGGACTTTGGTAGACCAAATAGAGTAAAGAACTTGATTAAGGCCTTTACAATGTTTGATGCTTTTATGTTCCTTAGAGGAATAGCCTCAGGAAAACGAGTTGAAGCACACATAATGGTCAACAGGTATTGGTTGCCAGTTTTTGTCCTTGGGAGAGGACCAACACAGTCAATAAGTACTCTGCTGAAAGGTTCTTCAAAGGCTGGAATCGGCTTCAGAGGAGCAACAGGGATCTTTTGATTTGGCTTGCCAACCATCTGACAGACATGACAGGATCGGCAGTACTGGATGACATCTTTCTTCAAACGTGGCCAGAAGAAGTGTGACATAATTTTGTGGTATGTCTTGTGGATGCCGAGATGACCTGACATTGGTGTGTCATGAGCCAGATTCATGATGTACGCTCGGTATCTTTCTGGTAACACGATTTGATGGCATATTCTCCATTCTTCTTCGTTGGATGCGTCTGGAGGTTTCCATTTCCTGAAGAGCATATCATCTTGGATGTAGTAGCACGTTGATGCTAGCTCTGCCTCTTGTGATGTCATTGCGGTTTCTCGGAGTTTGGCGAGCTCTGGATCCTTCTTTTGGTCCTCAATCAACTGTTTTCGAGTTGATGCCGGCTTTTCAGAATTTGGCGTTGGTTCTTCTTCAAGAGAAGCAAAGAATGTGGTGCTCAAGTCCACATCATCTTGGTAACTGTTGGCTTTGATGACGTTTTCTTCTTGAGATGCTTTCAACCTCATTGCCCTTGTTACTGCACACGCTGGATATAACTCTAGGTCTTCCTCGGGTGTGGCAGATAAGTCGGGTGTTTGAGTGACGATGGGTTCGGCTATCACCTTTCCACCTGCTAAGTCATTGCCTAACAGCAACGAGATGCCTTCCAATGGTAATGTTGGTCGGACACCTACAACAACCGGTCCAGTAATGAGATTTGACTTTATGTCGATTAGATGTAGAGGCACATCTATACATCCAAGCTCTACGCCTCGTAACAGGATGCTCTTCCCAGTCGATGATGATTTAGACAAGGGCAAGATACCCTCTAAAAATAACGATTGTGAGGCACCTGTGTCTCTCAAAATGGTGATAGGTCGTAGACTTGTAGAATCACCGGGTAGTGATACAAATCCTTCCGAAATGAAAGGCTTAAAATCCTCTAATAAAACATCAATTTTGGTTGATGCAGACTGGACTTGGGTCGAACTCTCGCTGGAGTCATTGACATCTCTAGGAGACGCAGTGGAGAAACTCTTTCTTGAGTCAGTAGAACATCTTGTGGATGTATTTGGAGAACTCTTGATGGAGTCATTGGAACATCGGGGTGATGTCTTATGGGAACTCTTGATAGAGTCATGGGAACATCGGGATGATGTATTATGGGAACTCTGGATAGAGTCATTGAAACATCGGGGTGATGTCTTATGGGAACTCTTGATAGAGTCATGGGAACATCGGGATGATGTATTATGGGAACTCTGGATAGAGTCATTGGAACATCGGGGTGATGTATTATTGGAACATCGGCTTGATGTATTTGAAAAACTCTTGTTTGAGTCATTGGAACATCGTAAAGATGAATTTGAAGAACTCACTGTTGAGTCATTTGAACACCGTGGAGACATTTTCGGAGAGTCTTGTACAGTCAATACATTTGAAACAGGTGGTGTCGAGGTATTCTTGATATGACTTGAGGATGAGGGAGTAAACCTCGACGACCACTGTACTGTGCAAGCGCTGACTTTTGAAGGAGCTTTTTCGTTTCTCTTCCTCAGTTTCCAACAATCGTCAACTTTATGGCCTTCTCGTTTGCAGTAGGAACAAGTAGCTTTACTTGTAGTAGGTTTTCTGTCATTTGTACTGCTGTTCTTGATGGAGTTGCTAGCAATGGACTCAGGCTGTTTGACTTGTTTTGGCTTGACATCCGTCGTATACTTGGCAAATTGATGTGATATTATATAATCGTCTGCCAACACTGCAGCCTTGTGCACATCTTCCTCGCCACGATCAGCTATATGCGTACGGACGTCCAGCCGCACACAACTCTTGAACTCTTCCATCAGCATTAGGTTCTTGAATTTTGCAAAGTCGGTGCCGATTTCCCTGGAAGTGAGCCATTTCTCAAAGCGTCGCTCCTTTTCCCGCAGGAATTCTACATGGGTTTGGCCATCCGATTTGCGACAATCCCTGAACTGCTTTCGGTAAGCTTCCGGAACAAGTTCATATGCCTTAAGAATTAAGGCCTTAACAACATTATAATCTTTTTGTTGTTCAATGGTCAAAGAACAAAATACCTCTGCAGCTCTACCAGTCAAAACTGTTTGCAGCAAAGTGGGCCACAAAGTTTCAGGTACATTAAAATTTTTCACAGCAAGTTCAAATTGTGGAAAATAATTGTCAATTGTGGCTTCATTAAAGCGTGGAATTATTTTCATAAATTTTATTGCTTCAACAGTATGACTGGCAGGGGAAGAATCTGGTCTTACATTAGCAGCTAACTCTAATTTTTTTAACTCTATTTGTAATTTCATTTCCATTTCTTTCTGCTCTCTAGCCGCTGCAAGCTCTAATTCTTTTTGTTTAATTTCTCTCTGCTCTCTAGCCGCTGCAAGCTCTAATTCTTTTTGTGCGGCCTGTTGTTTAATTTCCTTCTCTTTTAAAGCTAACTGGGCTTCTATTTCCATTTGTTTTAATTTTATCTGAAGTTCTAAATCTGATTTACCCTCATCGGGTCTAAGGGTTTCTAAAAGGTCTTCAGAAAACACTTCCTCGTCTACATAATGGATTACAATGTTATCTCTGATTTCTTGTTTAAGGGCATTTGATTTTATTTTTAACCCTAAATGTTTAGAAATAAGGACCAGTTCCTTCCTAGTAAAAGCATCAAGCTCTTCCACAGAGGGATTTGCAAGAAAAACCTGAATATCCATGACTAACTAGCAACTATTACAAGCAAAAATATGTATACAATGTAAATATACAGTACAAAATCAGTACAACAAAAAAAAACCTTAAGAGAGTTTGGTCAATACTATTGATACTTTACTTCCGACTCTTTGAACCAAAAAAAATTTTGTTAAAGTCAACTTCGCCTTTACAAAATTACTCAAGTAAGACGAAAATAGGTTCAGAAAAATATCCGGGACGAAAGCCCTCAAACTTCTTTTGTCACGTATTACGAATTGAATTCTACTTTTAAATGGCTTGCCTAGGGGAACGTGACAATAGAAAAGGAGTTGTGTCACTTATCTTAAGTCTGAATTTAATCAAAGACTTACAATGAATAACAAAAAAAAAATGACACAAGAAATCGGAAGGTAAACTATCAACTTAATGTTTAATCAAATATAAAGTTACAAGAAAGAAAAATAAACATTTACTCAATACAGAATTGATGTGTTGACCAAAACCCTTTTACAAAAATGGCATGTAAAAATATTACAATACAAGAGTTTGAAAATATAATTACAAATACAAGCAAGGCCTTGAATAAAAAAAAAACTTACACGATCAAGTGGTATACCACGCACGGGTAACGCAATGTCTCCGCTATTCTGTCCCACGGCTGTCTCCGTATGTCTGTCTGTCAACGTTACGCGGGCGGTCTTATATAATCTACCGCGCGTCGATATCTCGTAATTTCTAGAATAGAAAGTCATAAACACCCAGATCTAGAAACGCTCTTCAAAGAGACAGAAAAAAAAACACCCTCCTTTCAACCAGAGGTACACACACAGGTCAAGGACCGGTCACTGTCTGTGTGGCTTGACGAATAAAATAAAAAAAAACTTATTACACAAGGGGCAGACAACCTACCCGTCTCTTGACCGCAACAGGTCAAAGAAAGAAAAAAACAACGCCTAGATACGTAACAAGGAAAAAAGTTTATAAAGAGGGAGTTTAGACCTAGCTCTACCATCTGTCGAAAAAAAAGTTTATAAAGAGGGAGTTTAGACCTAGCTCTACCATCTGTCGAAAAAAAAGTTTATAAAGAGGGAGTTTAGACCTAGCTCTACCATCTGTACAAAAAAAGTTTATAAAGAGGGAGTTTAGACCTAGCTCTACCATCTGTACAAAAAAAAAGTTTATAAAGAGGGAGTTTAGACCTAGCTCTACCATCTGTAGAAAAAAAAAGTTCATAAAGAGGGAGTTTAGACCTAGCTTTACCATCTGTACAAAAAAAGTTTATAAAGAGGGAGTTTAGACCTAGCTTTACCATCTGTACAAAAAAAGTTTATAAAGAGGGAGTTTAGACCTAGCTTTACCATCTGTACAAAAAAAGTTTATAAAGAGGGAGTTTAGACCTAGCTCTACCATCTGTACAAAAAAAGTTTATAAAGAGGGAGTTTAGACCTAGCTCTACCATCTGTACAAAAAAAGTTTATAAAGAGGGAGTTTAGATCTAGCTCTACCATCTGTAGAAAAAAAAAGTTTATCTTATCTTATCTTATATAATACAGACGTTACTTCAAAAAAAGAAGATGATCTGGTCCTACACGTCATGCATTTAGTCATGCATATTAACCAATGACTTAAATTCTGCCAAGTCACTGGTTTTTCTGGCTAGCTCAGGCAACCCATTCCATGCTCTAATAGCACTAGGGAAGAAGGAGTATTTGTACAAATTTGTCCTAGCATATGGGACGAGGAATGTGCCTTTATTTTTGTGTCTTTCAGAGTATTTTATTAAATTTTGTTTTTGTATTTGAAGATTATGGTTCAGTGTTTTATGTATAATTGCTACTTTACTTTTGAGTCTTCTGTCCTGAAGGCTTTCTAAATTTAGTGATTTTACTAATGGTGTTACCCTAGTCAAATGTGAATATTCGTTTGTTATGAATCTCACTGCTCTATTTTGTGTTTGTTCCAGTTTCTTAATGTTTTCTTGAGTTGAGGGGTCCCACACGGTGGATGCATATTCTATTATTGGCCTAACCAAGGTTAAATAACATTTTAGTTTTATGTTCTTATTTGATTTATAGAAATTTCTTTTAATAAACCCTAATGCTTTGTTGGATTTTTTTATAGTTTCATCAATATGTGGATTCCATGACAGTTTTTCATTTATTATAACACCTAGGTATTTTGAGTTTTTAGTCTGTGTTACTGGTTTGCCATGAATAAGATAAGTGGAATTAATTTGTTTAATTTTTTTTGTTACTCTTAACAACTGACATTTTTCTGGGTGGAAAGACATGCTCCAATTTGATTCCCATTTCTGTAATTCATCTAATTCTTTTTGTAAAATATATGTGTCTTGTTTTGTTTTTATTGTTCTATATATTATGCAATCGTCTGCAAATAATCTGACTTTTGTTCCTGAACTAATGCAATTTGGTAAATCATTTATGTAAATTAAAAATAGTAGTGGACCCAAGACTGTTCCTTGAGGTACACCTGAGTTTACTGTTATTGGTGTTGATTTAGAGCCATTTATTATTACAGTTTGTTCTCTCCCTATCAGAAAATCTTTAATCCACTGATGCAGTGGGCCGTTAATGCCGAAATATTTTAATTTTTTAAGCAAACTATGGTGGTGAACTTTGTCAAAAGCCTAGGAAAAATCTAGTAAGATAGCATCTATTTGTTCACTATTATCTAAACCTTTTGAGAAATCATAAATTAGTCCTATTAGTTGTGTTTCACATGATCTATATTTCCTAAAGCCATGTTGGTATGGGGTGAGGACATTATGTTTGTCTAAGTGGTTTATGATGTTGCTACATATTATGTGTTCTAGTATTTTACATGTGATGCTGGTAAGTGATACTGGTCTGTAGTTTCCTGGATCAGATTTTTCTCCTTTTTTAAATAGGGGGGTGACATTAGCTTCTTTCCAGTCCTTTGGTACTCTGCCCTGGTTAAGCGATGCCTGAAAGAGTATTTTGAACACTGGGGCTAGCTCATTGCTTAGTTCTTTGAGTAATCTAGCTGGAATACCATCAGGTCCAGACGCTTTATTTGGTTTGGTGTTGGCTAATAGTTTTTTAATTCCATTTTCTTGTACTACTAAATCTTCTATGTTGTCTACTTGGTTCAAATTAAGAAATATGTCTTTGTCTCCTGGGGCTGAGAATGCTGATGCAAAGTATTTGTTTAGGATGTTTGCTTTAGTTTCATTATCATTATGTATTATGTTATGTTCATCTTTTAATGGCGCTATGCCTGTTGTTTCCATTTTCTTAGACTTAATGTATGACCATAGGTTTTTGTTGTTATCTTTAGATATTACATTGTTTATGTATTCACTCTGCAGCTGTCTGCTTACTTTTTGGGTTAGGTGTTTAATTTTTATATACTTTTTGTAAACTCTTTCTGCCTTGGTTTCTTTAAATTTTCTATATAGGTTTTCCTTCTGTTTACAAAGCTTCTTTAGTCTATTATTAAACCAGCATTTATTTATTTTGTTTGATGTGTATTTAGTTGGTATATGATTTTCTATAATGCTTTTAAGATGGATTTTAATGAAATTCCAGAGGGAGTTTAGATCTAGCTTTACCATCTGTAGAAAAAATTTTATAAAGAGGGAGTTGAGATCTAGCTCTACCATCTGTAGAAAAAATTTTATAAAGAGGGAGTTTAGATCTAGCTCTACCATCTGTAGAAAAAAGTTTATAAAGAGGGAGTTTAGATCTAGCTTTACCATCTGTAGAAAAAAAAAATTATAATGAGGGAGTTTAGATCTAGCTCTACCATCTGTAGAAAAAATTTTATAAAGAGGGAGTTTAGATCTAGCTCTACCATCTGTAGAAAAAATTTTATAAAGAGGGAGTTTAGATCTAGCTCTACCATCTGTAGAAAAAATTTTATAATGAGGGAGTTTAGATCTAGCTCTACCATCTGTAGAAAAAAAAGTTTATAAAGAGGGAGTTTGTCTTTTATGCAAACTGCAAGGTGCCCTAATTGCAGGCAAATAGACAGGTTTCTTTTTCTAGTATACAAAGAATATTCAGGCCATGGGCCTTGTTTTAATGGAAAAAGAAAGTTTGCTATTATACGATTGTAATTATTGGGCACATTGGCACACTTGAGGGCATTTTTTAATTTTTTTATGGTGTACATCCTCTCTCTGAAAATTAATTTAAATTTCAATTAAAAGAGTTAAAGTCAGCTTATTTATAGTTTAAATAATAAAAAATTATAGTTCAGTTAATATAAATTGCATTTATTATGATGTGACAGTTAGTATGAATTCTTTAGAAAGTCGTGGTCAGCATATATATTCTTATCTTATCTTATATAATACAGACGTTACTTAAAAAAAAGAAGATGATTACGTCCTACGCGTCATGCATATTAACCAATGACTTAAATTCTGCCAAGTCACTGGTTTTTCTGGCTAGCTCAGGCAACCCATTCCATGCTCTAATAGCACTTTCTGTGTGGGAGGAGTCATTCATGTGCCATAACTTGGATTATTTATGACCACAATTAGAAAAATAAAGACAATTCTTTTAACCACTAATATTTTTTATTAGAAAAGGGTGCTCAGTCTAGCTCATTGGTAGATTCAATACTAATAATAAAAAAGTTAAGTTAATGAATTCATGTTTATTTTTTCTAGGAAACTCTACAAAGAAATGTAGTATCCAAGGGAAATGGGAAAAAACCAACAACAACCTTTGTGTACCAAAAGTACTTCAGAAAGTTTCACAAGAAGTAAGAGTACATTAGTATTAACACTAAATCTCATTTACTGTAAGTAGTAAAAACTTGGATTTCATGGTTTGATCATTTTAAATAAAGTAACTACTTTTGCACCATGGCCTTCTTTTAAGCTTACGTTTATAGCATGACACAATAATTCTATACATTGAGGCCATGAAACTATTCTTGTAGTCTTTGTCAATAAAATGTATCATTTTCATCATTAAAATGTATCATGTAAAAATTTAATCTCTATGTGTAATTTGCATTTCAATAACATAGTAAGCCTAATCCCCATATAAAAATGTCAATATAGATTTTGCAAATTTTTTTTTGAGTCCCTTTTGTGTATCTGTAGGATGTTCCCAATAACCTAATTTTAAATTTATAGCATGTCAACAGTAGTGTCACTATAACATGAGCTTTTGAGAAAGAATAGTTCTAAATATATGTTTCAAATTTGAATGATTACATTTTATTTTTTTTTCCTAGGCTGAAAATCTAACTGACTTGAGCACACCAAAAGAAATAGAGAATATGACTGCAACTGTAGCCAATGTTTACAAAGATAACAAAACAATTATATCTGGAGACATTCGAAAGGTTGTAGACATTTTCGCTAAAATAGGTGCGGCCACAACCCAATACAAGATAAATGTAACAAATACTACTGTTCAAGTGAGTTACTCGCATGCTAAATACTGCACTTGTAGGCAATTAAAATGGTGAATTCAGAACACTCACAAGTTTTGTATAAATAATTGTAGAATTATTAAAGGCTTTAAAAACTTTTGGCTAATGTTAGCTTTTTATTTATTTTTTTATTTTTTTAAAACCTCCAAAGTTGTTCAGTTTGAATAAAAGATAAATTTTATCCTATGATTTACATGACTAATTCTTTAGTTTAGTATGCACATCCTTTACAGAAGTATTGAACTTCTACCATTAATTTGTGTTACTTAAAAGTGTGTAAATTAAAAGCACACATAAGGTCACTGCTAATGAACCTGAGACTGTCCAGAACTGTTACATTTGCTGCTCTTTTTCTCCACTTGATATGTTCTTCATTTTCCACCAAGTTTTCTACAATTTTCTTGTCCACTGAGTGAGCATATTCTGTGCAATTTAATCCCTGATGCTCATATTATTGTGATGGTACTTCATTTGCTAGTATCCACATAACTTGATAGAGATAGTTTAACAGGCTGCCTGCCTTCCATCCAGGGCCAGATTTAAGTAAGTGGAGGCCCTTACACTTTTACAAAATCTTTAATAAAAATCAACTTAATAATGCTTATGTATAAAAGCTTAATATATTTCAAGCACATTAGCAGTAGTACAAGCAGACACTTCTTAACCACAGTGATGCCAACCATTGTTGGTTAAAATGAAAAAAAAAAGTTGAACTAAGAAAATGTTTCTGACCCATCAAAATTTGGTTATTTTTTTAATCTCTATTGTGAAGGCTCCTCTCTCATGGATGCCTGTGGGAGTAGCACCTCCTGCCCTTCTTTAGATCCAGCCCTGCTTCCATCATTAACATTATGTACCTATGCTGTCAAAACAATGAAGGTTTTAAAAAATGCACATAAGCATTTCTATAGCCCCTTAAGAAAACAGCATATTATTTGAATTATTTTGTAATGAACTAAATATTTATTTTATGTATATTTTGTTATTACATGAAGAACATCACAGTGACTGTTGATAAACTGCTGTCTACAAATGAGAATAATTGGAAAGATGTGTCCCTTGAAGATGATGTTAGTGCCAAGTTGCTATTGTCAGTGGAGAATATCACTAAGAGTGTGCTAGATTCTTACACCACTGCGCCCGAGATTAGTTTGAATAAAGACAATATTGGTAAGACAGTTATACTGACTTTTTTTGAAACATATAACACTCAGATATATTTTTTAAAATTGCTCCACAAGTAGGCCTACTGTTTGTTAATGCCGTCTATTTCTTTAAATCATTCTTTCACATCCTCTCATTTATCCAGATCTTTAATTTCTTTTGTTGAATTTTTAATTAGATTAATAGCTTTCATACACTCTCTATGAACTTAGTCTCTATGATGTGTCTTTGGTAATTATTTCTGTAAATGGCACCAGGGAAAAATTTCCCAGATCAGAAATAAGGTACGCTCTTAACCCTAAAAATTGTGAACGCCAAAATGTTAAACTTCCATGTATGATCATTCTACTTTTGTTTGGCAGTGCATTCATAAAAGCAATTTTTTTTTCATATCAATACAGCTGTTGAAATCAAGCAAAAAACTGTGAAAGAAATAATTTATCCAGATCCCAAAAAATCACAAGAGGAAAGACGCAATATTACAGAGAATAAAATTCAATTATCCCAGGAAACATCAGGTAGTCCACATGTTGTTGTAGGTTAAAGTCTTCAAATTTGCTATTTGGCAAAAAGCTTTTGGGGTTGAAAAATGGCTTTGATTGTTCCTGCTGCCTTTCACTATCGGCATCCATTAAACCACTGTTACATCAGATCTGAACTAAGTGGTCATCTCCTTTCCATCAGGACTAAAACAGAAAGGTTTTTAAACTCTTTTATCCCACTTTCTGTCAGAGTGTTACTAGGTCATCTGTCGTCATCGAGAAGTACATAGAAGTCTAATTCATAAAAGTGCTAATTGTGCGAGTGTATGTGTGAATGTTGTTATTATTTGCATGTTACAGTAGTTGTGCTGAGGTGGTTAATTGTAGTCAAACTGAATTTCCATTATTGGACCAATAAAATTATCTTATCTTAACAAAACTTCATCTCACTCTGTCTGTGTGGTAAAAAGTTTGAACATGATTTTTTTTTTTCTGATATTTTCCATTCTCAGCGGAAGTTAAAACATTGCACAATCCTTCATTAAACCTGACATGAATCAATAAAAAAATTAAACAATTTGTTAATTCATTGTTGGTGATTTATTATTATGTTTGATTTCATAATAAGGGAAATAAATGCTACTTATTGAGAGAAATTATTTTGTTTTATATATCAGAAAGAGAGATAAGCCCTGTTATTTTCAGATAAATGTCAGTACTTTGCTGTTCCTTCCTATAGATAAACTTTGTTTTTAACAATTTTTTTGCTATTGCTTGTTGTAGAATGTTGATTGCATTTTAAACTTTTTTACATTTATCTAAATACACTAGCTGCCATTATCTTGTAGTTCAAGAGATGTAGAAAACAATCTATTATTGTTTTTTGTTGTATTGGGAATTTTAAAACTTTTTTTTAATAAGCCTCTTGATTCTCTGACATTCTGTGCATTGGGTATGGTCTTTTATATAATGTGTACATTATTTATTATTATTAATTATTTTTATTGGTAGTGTTTCTTGAGAGTTTTATGTCATAATATTTTGTTTTAAACTTACAAGCCAACTATGGGAGGTAAATATGACACAATTATAGATATACTTAGTTAAAACAGCTTCCCTTGAATTTGCAAAAAGCTTATATAAAAGGCAACACGTTTTGTTTGATTGTTTGTTTTTCAAAGTTTTGAATGTTCCTTCACAAATGGAAATTGTCCTAGTTTTAACCTCGTGCAGGAAAGTGACATGCAAAGTTTGAACTTGAAACCTCTGTTACAAGAGAAGTCCATACCACATGACCATGATATCAGTCCTGAGGTGGGAGCTGATATACTTCTCCTATTCCACTGGCAAAGATAGCACCCAAAAGTTAAACCCAGATCTTCGAAATCCAAATTGACACATCATTGACATATTGTTAATTTTTAATTCCCCAATTACATTTAATTTTTCTAAAATTGTATGCTAAATAATTGTATCTTGTTAACGTTTCAAGTATACTAACTATATTTTTAGAACCATTCAAATATTCAATTATAATCTACAAAAACGTCACAGAGAAATTTACTATTAAGAATTTCATTGATGACAAAGTTGACAAGTAAGTAGACTTTTTTTAATGTTTAATTCTAGTGCTTGAATACTGACAAACATTTTCACAGTGAAAACTTTTATATTCTAATTTTTTTTTTCAAACAATATTGTTCACTTTTATATGAATGTACTGTTAAAATAAATGGTATTAAGATTTTTTTTTTTCTTTTGACTGCAATGTTAAAATATAAAGTTATTCGTGGTTTTAATATATCACCATTTTCTAAAATAGTGAGATCTGTCTGGTTATAGAGTGACTATTGTAATGATGTTAAAAACCCCATATCAAAATAAAAAAAAAACTCTTTATTTTATATACATTTTATGATGGCTAGAATCTATATTTTGAAAATTGTTTATGTGTTCTAGAACTAGGGATGAGGTTTTCGCCATTCTTTTTTTATCATATATGGCGAAAGGAATGGTAAAATGAAAAGGGATTTAAAAATTAGAAAAATAGAGAACCTTTTTTTAAAAAAGATATCTTAAAAATTTCTTACTGACACCAAATATTCAATGACATTTTTCTAAAAACAATACAAACTAAACACATCCAGAATAATTAGAACATTTTAAGCTCAGACTTGTTTAACATGGTGTTACACTTCTTTATGCTCTACTTTTTGTCATTAGTTCAAATGTTTGACAAGCGTGCTTTTGTCCTGGGGCATATTAAAGGTGATTGGGCTTGCAAAGAGCAAAGGAAAACATGTCATTGTAAAAAATCAATACAACTTTTTATCCTTCTCTTTATTCAGAATCCGTGTCTCCCAGTATGTATTCATCATGTTTTAGATCTTTTTTTTAACAAGAACTCAGAATAAGGCTAAAAAGAACTCACAATTAAAATAAAAACAACGTAGCAATACATCACTATTGAAACAAATTTTTTTTTAATGCATAAACAAAATATGCTTGCACAAATAAACCAGGCATTTGTTTGTTAACAGTGTGATATCAATTAAATTTGTATTATTATAGTAGTGGCCTCTGCACTCTACAAAGTATCAGCAAACAAAAGTTAAATTATTTTTTTATATTCATAATGCATCTGTTGGTATAAATTTCTTCTCATACAAGAGTTCTTGAAGGTATTTATTATAGTTTCTTCTGTTTGTAAACATTTTTTGTATAACAGAGACCTGAACAACAAACAACCTACCAGTAAATTTCTGAACTCAGATGTAATATCTTTCTCCGTGAAGCCTGAACCTAAATCGTTACAGACCAACCCTTTGATTTTAACATTCAAGATAAGAGTATGTAGAGATAATATAGAACTTGTGGTTTATATTTATAACTGATCAATATCCTGAGCTCTTTATGGCTAGTATGAATTTGTACAAGTACTTCTTCCTTAGTGCCATTAGAGAATGGTATGGGTTACCTGAATCAGCCTGGAAAACCAACGACTTAGCAGAGCTTAAGTCACTGATTAACATGCATGACTAGATTGACACATGAAATGTGTAAAATGTAATTATCTTCTTTTTTGAAGAATCTTTAATCTGTAATTTATAAGATATAAGTTCTGTAAACATTCTATTTGTTTTTTGGTTTGAATTATTAGTAAAGCAATGTCAGCGTGTTTGTAAGTGGCAGTTGTGCTAGGGGTAAAGAATGAAATATACTGATAGATAAAAAGGTAAAACATACTTGAAATGTATTCTTGTAATAACCTTTAATAAGGTGCAGGAATGGATAAAAAGTTTGTTATAACTATTTGATAATAGAATGTTGATAGTGTTATAACAGATACTTATGTTTAGTATTGTAACAGATACTTGTGTTTAGTGTTGTAACATACTTGTGTTTAGATTATTAGAGGTTAATAAGAATAGGATGTAATAGTGTTTGTATTACTTATCTACATAACAGATGTTATGTTACACTGTTTTTGTATAACTTATATACATAACAGATATTATGTAACACTGTTTCTGATAAGCATTTTGTGTCTGTATACTTGCAGAACACTACAGGTGTTAGACATGTCTGTGCATATCTGACGTAAGTTTGAGTCCTAAAAAGTCATAGATATGTCTATGTTCTCATTCGATAGTAAAATTAAGTTTTAAATTTCTTTAAAGTTGTTTTTTAAATTTAGATTTTCCTCTTTACTCTTTGTTCCATAGCAATGACAGCTCCTGGGCAACAGATGGTTGTGAAACAAAGGTCAACAAAGAAAATGTCACCTGCACTTGTACTCATCTAACCAACTTTGCCGTACTGATGTCCCCACATGCTGTTAAGGTGAGTTCAAGCCAAGTAATAATATAATTCGGTTCTAAGGTTTCAAGTGTAATCCCTTAACATTTCAACACCAATGAATCACTACCAGAATTTGAACTAAATACTCTAGATGTCAGTTACTTTGTTCTGCATTTTTAAAATTATATTAGACATACTCCTGTCACATTGGCAAATTTTTGAAAATATTGGATCATTTACTGATGTAAATATTGTCAACTACATTTCAACATCTTTACATTTTGTGTCTACAGGACACTCATAGGGAAGTCTTGCATTTCATTTCTGCTGTTGGTATAGTGGTATCCCTTATTGGTTTATTTGTAACCATAGCAGTATATGGAATCATGTGGAGGTAAGGGTTTTACTCCTGACTCCAATAATTTCTAAATGGCTTGCCACAAATTGTTTACTTTTTATAGTAGAAAAAATACATTTGCCATATTGTTAATATTCATACTGTAATCTAACATGCCCAATTGATTATGTATAGTTTTGGTATTCAAAAAATGTGAATGTTATGTACAAGCAGGTATGTGAAGAGTGACAGGTCTGTGCTACATGTCAATCTTAGTGTAGCTTTGTTCCTTGGATACTTAGTGTTCCTTGTTGGAATAGACAGGACACATGACTTTGTAAGTGATTTCCATTCTTTTGGTTACCTTGCAATAGACAAGAGAAATGTTCAAATTCAAAACAAATGCATGGTATATCAAATTAATGAGGAGCAAAAATGTTCTCTAATCTTTCCATGAAATCAACAAGTTGTTCATTTATACAACTCTGAATAAATTATAAAGAAACAGGTTAAAAGTTAGAAATGACAGAAATTTATTCAGAAAAAATTTCCCATTTCAAACATTTGCAATTTATATTGCAGTGGATGTAAAAGTCATCTGTTTCTTTAGCTGACAGTTAACAGAGTTGTCATGTGGCTAGTACAACAACCAATCGCATTTATTTTCCTCAACTAATGTCAGGTACTCATTAGAGTTGGGTAGACTCAGGAGCATATTCAAATTCCTGACACTCAAAATCTCAGCAAACTTTGAACCCAATACCCCTCAGTGTACCAGCCAAGCACTTTACTCAGCCATCAAGGCCCAATTGAATCTTTATTCAACTAAAATAAAGTTGTTCAAAACCTTTCTTGCTATTTATTAAAAGTAGGCCTATTCTATAAGAAATTATATTTTCTTAGTAAGCAATGAAATGTACATGGACTTAGAAACTGTTTCTAGAGCTCAATTATTAAATAGTTTTTTTTTCCTGCTTGTCTAATGATTGAACATTTTCTATTATTCCCCTTTGTTAGTATTTTTTTTCCTTAAAAAATAATTTCTTTTACTAAAATGAAAACAAAACAAAATGAGTTGATTAAGTGTATTGTTGTTGAAAAATGAAGGCAATTCCAGTGCATTAATGTAAAGACTGTCCATTGTATTTTGTTAGGTACTTCTGCATTCTTTTGATTTCTATTAATTTAGAATATGTTATATTTACAAAGACTTATGAATCCATGAACTTTTTAAAAATTAACACACAAATAAACTCCATACAAAAAAAACATAAGCATGGCTTAAATTGTATCTTGTCATCTGTAAATTGATTGTCAATAAATTTTGTTTTTATTTTTCAGATAACTTGTGCCATTATTGCTGGGTCATTACATTTTTTATTTCTGGTTGTCTTTTTCGTCATGTTGGCTCAGGGTTTTTTGATTCTCAAGTCAGTCACTACAGTGTCATCAACATCTATTCTCAAGTTTTTAATTATTTTGATGTATGGTAAGTTTATTTCTATGTCTACTCATTCATGCAATACTAATTAGGAAATAAAAGTTTGAAAAAATTGGACCACAAAATGTTGCAGAACAACATCATTTTGAGATTTACTTAAGCATCAGAAATTCATGAAAAAAAAAAATGTTTCATGTCATTTCACTTCTGTCAGGTGGCCCCTTGCTTATTGTTGTTCTATCAGTAGCCATCACACAGGGAGAAGGCTATGGTACCAAATATGTGTAAGTACAAATTGTTGACAAAGCTATCATAAATAAACAACATTTTCAAAAATCAACATTTTCATAAAAGACTTTTGTTAAACTCATTCTAAGTAGATGACAAGTATTGACATGTGTAATTTTGATGCCATAGTTAGTTTAAGACAAAAAGATTTTGTGATGTCATTCATTAACATTTGACCTTTGGCTCATACTGCCATGCCTTCACTACTGCAATGCTCTGCTAATGGGTATACCTACTGACAGTGTCACCAACCTGCAATGAATTAAAACAGTCACAATTGTAATACTGCTCCTCTGCCTACACTCCTACTGCTCCCTGGGAGTGCTAGAATGGTTTACAAGATGTTCAAGACATTGTCATCACCACATCTATAATGGTTCATCACCCTTATACTTTAGTGAACCAATCCCTCTATTTGTCCCTCAGTGAGCCCTCTACTCTTCTTGTTGTGCAGCCCTTGTCCTTCAAAACTTATTGTTTGCAGGCTATTTAGTACATGAGCCAAAGGAATGGACCTTGCTTCTCATTAAGTTCAGATAAACCATGTCCGTCCACATTCAAGAAAAACCATATGACTTATTATTTTCAAAACTTATACAGACTAGTTTGTTTTATGAGCTCAGATAAACCTTGCTTCACATTATGTGGTATAGTGCTACATAAATTAAATTATCTTTAATATATTATTATTATATTTTTTTTGAGCTTAAAAATTAGAAATGAACTAATAAAATGTTAATGAAAATATAATGTTTTAGAACACTGATCTTTTTAATATTTAAATCTACCATAATCAGGTAACAGGTTTTTTAGAACAGGGTTTTACTTTATAAAGAAATAATAAAAAGAATAGAAATATTACAATACTCATAATAGCCATATTAAGTTAGTGCTTCAAATACTTGCTTCAAATTTATCTTTTGTGTATATGAACATATTTGGTTATCTCTTACAGTTGCTGGTTAGATAATAGTAAGGGATTGATATGGGCTTTTGCTGGACCAGCTTTCTTGGTTTTATTGGTATGTTGTTTTCTAAGTTTTTTTTACTAGTAGCATATAGTGAGCCACAGACACATGTCTTTGGCATGGCCAGTTTCAACATTATAATAGGCCTATATTTCTTTTAATTAAATTTTTGTGACAAGATGGTAATTTTGAAATGAGTTTTAACTACAAAAAGTCTAAGGGTTGATAAAAATAATTCTTAGGTTGTTTAAAACAAAAAAAACTTCATCTACAAAGAATATGATGACTTCAATGTATAAAAACTAAAGAAAATTTCCATTTCTGACCTTGCGATCTATAGGGTAGATGATGTTAAGGTCATCTGTTTCTATAGCCAATGGTTAATGATCTGGGTGTCATGTGGCCAGCGCAACCACTAATTGCCTTTACTTTTCCCAACTAAAGTCAGGTACCCATAAGAGTTGTGTGGACTCAGGGGGGCCTAAAAATTCCCAAATTCAAAATCCCAGTCTTCACCAAGATTTGAAAGCCAAACTCTTTACCACTCAGCCACCATGCCCCATCACTTCAATGTTTATCTGTTCTCAATTTGTCTCATTTTTTCTGATTTTCAGTCCAATGTTGTCATTCTTATTCATGTGTTGCGTGTCATGCAAAGTTCACGGAGAATGATGGATAAAGATTTAAAAAAGAAAACAATGTAAGTGTAATATGTTTGTAAAATGTTTTACATGTTTCGGATGTTCCTTCAGAGTTGAAGATAATTACTTCCTAGTCCAAACCTCCTGCAGGGTGACGGGGGATGGGAGCGGGCAGGGTTTGAACCCTGAACCATCGATAAATCTGAACAACAGTCCAGCGCGGAAACCGCACTACCAGGCACGACCAAGATAAGATAAAGAACTATATAATATTAATAAGGTGACAGATATCATGATAATTCAATAAAGCTTTAGAAGTTTTACAATAAGTTTCAATGATCCCTGTAAAAGAGCTATAATTAACTATTTAGAATTGCTGTCTACCATGACCAAAATTTGTTATAAACCAGTTTTATAAAAAAAACAACTGAATAGAGAAAATGACTTCCAACCGCAGCATTTTACTGAATGTATACAATTTTAATATAAAACTTTATGGAGAAATATTGTTTCTGCAATAGAACATTCTTACAAAACAAACGATTGCAATAAATTCTTAATTTAATTAAATATTTTACAGGTCAGTGTTCCGTTCAATTAGTATTCTGACTCCAATACTGGGTATAACTTGGTTATTTGGTATCCTGTCAATCAGTATTGATAATGTTCTTTTCCAGTATTTGTTTGCTATAAGTAATTCACTACAGGTAATTTTTACAGAACATTTGTTTTAAAACTATTTATTATTAAACAGACAGCCTGATACATACATTTGAACATATATTCTTACATGGATACATACATATGTATTCCATTATGACTGCATAGGCCTATAAACATGGAGACATACATATAAACGTAGAAATCATACAATGATACAAAGATGTATTTATATTTTCTGATTTTTTTTATCTTGCAATTTTCAACAAGTCATTGTATAGCCAAAAAAAATTAATTTTCAATTTGATCTTATGACAAAATCTAAACATATTCCGATGTTTGCACTGTAACACTATCATTACATTGCTCATTAAAATATTTTTGTGTTTTTTAGGGACTTTTCATATTTATTTGCCAATGTGTGCTACAATATCAGGTAATTTGTTTGTTTGTTGTTTTTTTTGTGTGCATTCAGTATTTACAAAGCTTATATCAACTCACTGCTTTGGTGTGGTGGTATAAGCTGATTTAGTGCCCTTGAGTTTGAATTCAAGTAAAACAACTTTTTATTTATGCACTTAAAAAGCAATCACAGTAACATTCACACAGATATTCTTCCCCAACTCTCTTTCCCAACTGGTCCAGACAAGTGATAGAATCATAGCCTATTTAGAAAACTAAAAGCATGAAGTATTGCTAAACAATTTTTCAACATATTTCTAATTGCAAAAATATATTATTGTTAGTCTAGATCTATTGCAAATTTAATTACATAACTCATTAAAACTAATTGATACAATTACACTTAATATAAGCTTTGTTTTTTTTTTGAAAATTATTTTGTATGTTTTTCTTTTTAGGTGCGAGATGGTTTTTGGTCAATGATAAGGAAATATCGAGCAACAACATCCTTTCACTCCAGTTCTAAAGGAGCCAGTTCTTGTCAGGTAAAAACACCCAGCCTAGAACTTTATCTTATATAATACAGACGTTACTTCAAAAAAGAAGATGATTACGTCCTACGCGTCATGCATTTAGTCATGCATATTAACCAATGACTTAAATTCTGCCAAGTCACTGGTTTTTCTGGCTAGCTCAGGCAACCCATTCCATGCTCTAATAGCACTAGGGAAGAAGGAGTATTTGTACAAATTTGTCCTAGCATATGGGACGAGGAATGTGCCTTTATTTTTGTGTCTTTCAGAGTATTTTATTAAATTTTGTTTTTGTATTTGAAGATTATGGTTCAGTGTTTTATGTATAATTGCTACTTTACTTTTGAGTCTTCTGTCCTGAAGGCTTTCTAAATTTAGTGATTTTACTAATGGTGTTACCCTAGTCAAATGTGAATATTCGTTTGTTATGAATCTCACTGCTCTATTTTGTGTTTGTTCCAGTTTCTTAATGTTTTCTTGAGTTGAGGGGTCCCACACGGTGGATGCATATTCTATTATTGGCCTAACCAAGGTTAAATAACATTTTAGTTTTATGTTCTTATTTGATTTATAGAAATTTCTTTTAATAAACCCTAATGCTTTGTTGGATTTTTTTATAGTTTCATCAATATGTGGATTCCATGACAGTTTTTCATTTATTATAACACCTAGGTATTTTGAGTTTTTAGTCTGTGTTACTGGTTTGCCAGTAAATTCCTTTAAATTCCTTGTCATAAGTAATTAGTTATTCCCAACCTAAATCTTTCAAGAGGCTTACAAGTGAAATTATAGCGTGTACAAATGCTTAAATTTCCTCTTACCTTAAATCTTTAGGCATCATTTTAGAACACTATAATAGATCTATGTGTATCATAAAATGAGACAATTAAATTTTATGTTTACAGGATAAAGGTTACTCTGAGAGTTTATTACAGACAACAGAGCCATCCAACTTCTGTAAGTAGAAGGCCAGGCAGGATTATTGTGTTTATCTATGGTTGAATGATGGAGCTTATAAAGATAGAATCAAAATATGTTTTTCTATGCTTTTTTTTCATTTCTTTGATTACTAAATATAAATCATAATATCTATTCCCTTAGTTGAGAATGCAACTTATGATTCTACTGTTGTTACGTCAGAAAATCAGCTGTGACACTGATTTCTATTCTACTAGAATACCTACAGATTCAAGACATTTTATTGCATTTTGAAAGCATCTCGAGTATTTTTGTATTTCTTTTATTAGTTGAATTCAATATATTTTATAAAAAAAAAAAAAACTTGTATATATTTGTATTATGTGTGCACAGCTAAACTTTAATCAAACTATTTTTTTTTATTGTCTTATTCTCATTTTATTCACTAAAATATTTGGAACTAGTACTGAGGTTTGGATGAATACCTATTAGTACAATTCCTAGTCCCTCCCCTCCAAAAATATCATTATAGTGACAATTGTTTAAGTATCTTTTTTTGTAATATTTAGATATTCTCTCTGTTCTACCTCACATTCACTTTCTCTATTCTTTCTCTGTTCTACCTCACATTCACTTTCTCTATTCTTTCTCTGTTCTATCTCACGTTCACTTTCTCTATTCTTTCTCTGTTCTACCTCACATTCACTTTCTCTATTCTTTCTCTGTTCTACCTCACATTCACTTTCTCTATTCTTTCTTTGTTCTACCTCACATTCACTTTCTCTATTCTTTCTCTGTTCTACCTCACATTCACTTTCTCTATTCTTTCTCTGTTCTACCTCACGTTCACTTTCTCTATTCTTTCTCTGTTCTACCTCACGTTCACTTTCTCTATTCTTTCTCTGTTCTACCTCACGTTCACTTTCTCTATTCTTTCTCTGTTCTACCTCACGTTCACTTTCTCTATTCTTTCTCTGTTCTACCTCACGTTCACTTTCTCTATTCTTTCTCTGTTCTACCTCACATTCACTTTCTCTATTCTTTCTTTGTTCTACCTCACATTCACTTTCTCTATTCTTTCTCTGTTCTACCTCACATTCACTTTCTCTATTCTTTCTCTGTTCTACCTCACATTCACTTTCTCTATTCTTTCTTTGTTCTACCTCACGTTCACTTTCTCTATTCTTTCTCTGTTCTACCTCACGTTCACTTTCTCTATTCTTTCTCTGTTCTACCTCACATTCACTTTCTGTATTCTTTCTTTGTTCTACCTCACATTCACTTTCTGTATTCTTTCTTTGTTCTACCTCACATTCACTTTCTCTATTCTTTCTTTGTTCTACCTCACATTCACTTTCTCTATTCTTTCTCTGTTCTACCTCACATTCACTTTCTGTATTCTTTCTTTGTTCTACCTCACATTCACTTTCTCTATTCTTTCTTTGTTCTACCTCACATTCACTTTCTCTATTCTTTCTCTGTTCTACCTCATATTCACTTTCTCTATTCTTTCTTTGTTCTACCTCACATTCACTTTCTCTATTCTTTCTCTGTTCTACCTCACATTCACTTTCTCTATTCTTTCTTTCTTCCCATTTCTTCACTCACTTTCTTTCTCCTGAAATGGCTCTTGTGTCAAATATTTCGCCACCATGTTTCCTTATTGAACTGTTATAACTGTTAGTTGTACTATTGTTAAAACATCAAACTTTTGTTGTGTCCCTAATCAAAACTTAAGGTGGGAGGTGTGGTCGAGAGGCTAAGTACGCTTGAACTTGGCTTGGCTACCTATGAAGGGGTCTCGAGGTTCGACACCTGACTCGAGCAGAGTTGTAGTTACTGAGCTCCTAAAGGCAGCACGGAAAGACTTTTCTCAGATACACCCCCACCCCACTGTCCACAAATAAGATTGGACCATAGCGCTCTGAGCATGCTATAAGCATGAAAGGAGCGCTACATAATAATAATAATAATAATCTTTATTATCCGTATGGAAATTTGTCTTACAATTTGTGCATTACACCAAACAAAAAACATTATTACTATAAGAAACCAAAGTGTACATTCACACCAGACTCACTCATAATTTACATGTGACAAAGTTTATACCAGATTGTTCTTATTTAATGATTTGATTGCTAGGGGAACAAAAGAGTGTTTGTGACTGTTTTTCTTTGCCATCGGTGTCTTGTATCTCTTTTGTGATGGTAAAATCACAAAATCCTGACACAAAGGGTGATTCTTTATTTCGAGGATAAGCTATAATTAACTTGTTGATATCATTGTGTGTAATATATAGCTCATACCATGACTTCAATTATATATTGTAAGTCTTATTGACACCATAATCTCCTGATTATTGTCATGTGTGTATGTTCCCTTGAACTTAGGTGATGTTGACATAAGAAAAGCTAACAGAAAAAAAAAATGTTCTTGGTCTTGCTGACATTGTACAATCTGTAACTAGAAATGATGAAAGATATAGAGATTATATTTACTACTATTGTCCAATTCAAGAATTCAGTCTTTATCCACAAAACATTTTTCTTGAGTGTCTTTTTTTTTTTTGATAGTGTTTTAAAATGTATCTATAAGAAAATTATGTTCTTTATGATGATTCAGTGAAGTATAAAATAAAGAAATGTCTTCCACTTATGTTTTATATTAATAGAATGGTATTTAATTACATGAGGAGATGGAAATAGATATTAGATTTGTGGGATCTGGTTCTATCCTAGCTAGTGGAAAAGTTATATAGGAAAGATAAGGTTGAAAAGTCATTTTTCATTGTATACCATTTAATGTACTTATTTACTGTGGTCTATTTTTAGATTATGGAAATGGTTGTATGATCATGTCATACACACTCTGGACTCTATGTATGTTCCCAGGTTTAAATCCCCATCCCTTGCCATTCTGCAGGAGATTAAGGCTAGGATGTACAATTTTCTAATCAGAAGGACATCTGAAACATACGAAACAAATTAAATAAATTCATTTATTATTGTCATTATACTTTTAGTATTCAGTAGGATAATTCAAGTTTGTAATACTAACTTATTCAATAGTTGAAAGTGAAAGTTTGAAAACATATCACTGTTCCCCAGCTACTCATGATGGATGTTGTGTCACAATATTTAATCAAGAATCGGTACATTGTAATCAACACATAACTCAGGCACTACATTTTAGCATAGCTTTAGAGAACAGAGAATTTATAGTGTTGGACAAAACTTAAAGCTGAAAATTTTGTTTAATTATTATAGTACAACTTAAATTCGATCAAATAAATAATACTTGCATATGGAACTAAAAAGTCGCAGCTTAACATCCGAAGAGACGCATGAGGGTCGCAGGTTGCCAACCCCTGCTCTAGGCAATTTAAGGTTAACCTATGGTCGTCCTTGAAGTGCATATAGGCAAATAGGATTAAATAACCTCTGGTCTAATCTTTGAAGTACCTTTAGGCAAGTAGAAGTTAGTGATTCTCTTAGTGATGCACAGCTCTAGAATTAGAAGACCTGCCAAAATGAAATGTAAGTTATGCATGTGATGGTGAACCTATTGTGTATGTGTGAGTATAATCTTGATTAAGAGTCTCCAGTTGACTTGAAACTTCAAGAGCCACCCGTTGATTTTAAAAGCAACCAATTAGCATGAAACTTACACACATGTTTAAAGAATCTACTATATGCGGACTACAGTTAATTAACCTCCTGTTACCGTTTGATCGTCTTAAGAGCTGAGCCGAAGGCTCTTCGAGCTCTAAGTTTGAAAAAAAACCTGTTTGAGCGTCAAACAGTAAAAAAACAAACCTGTGTGAACACACAGTTCTGTCTGGAAGAGACCCAAGTCAATGCCTATGTAAAGCATTGCTATTTCCGATGCATCTGGCCCCCGACACATGGGCTAGACACGTCCGAAGTGCGAGTGCACCGGGAACCTCCGCCATTTTCCTATGTTGTACCAAGCTAACCATGGGGGAACTCGCCATTAATGTAACGGTCCCTTGAGGAATGGCGCATGGATTATCGACTGGACCATGAGAGCTCTATTTCAACCCCGCGCCGTGAAATAGGTAAGCTCTCGCCTACCCTTGGACACTCATTTAGCCTAACCACTTCCTCTAATGGTCGTTTCCACCCGGGTGCCACGATGAGGCAGAACAGCGTACCCGGGCCTCCTGTTACCTAAAATTCTTATTGTATTACTTGATAATGGTATTGAAGTGTCAGCAGCAGAATCGCTATAACCACTGCTACGGATCTATTTATAAACATATTCTACTTTTGTATGTTCTAACAAAAGAAATACTAACACATTTTCTGGTTTTAAAAAAATGAATATAATTATCATGTTATTAGATAACTACATACTGTCTGTCAAACTAGATTTAGACAAAAAAAAAACACTTAAAAAAAGGAGGGGAGACCTCTTTTAAATGTAGTCATTGTGTGAATTATTTTCAAGTTTCAACTCATTTGAATCAATTCAAACAAAAAAGTAACTAGACAATCACATTAACCACTTAAAGAAGCGCACAATGTTGCTTCCCTTTTCAACATTTACTTGACCATGTACATATCTAGAACTATATCGAGACGACTGATCCTAGTGGTCATTTAGACTAGCTTCATCATCATCTACATCAGAGGTTCTCAAACTGTGGTCCGCAGACCCCCAGGGGTCCTCAAGATGACTGGAGAGGGTTCGCAGAAAGATGAAAATAACATACAATTAACTTCTTCACTAAAAGCCAATTAATCTGATCGGATAATTATAATAATAATCAACTCGCCACGCGCTATTGTTTGATTTGTTTATTACAAATTATAACAACCTAAACCATTTGGCTATTCCCGACTGGAGGGTATTGAACCCTTTTGCGCGTGGACAAACTCAGATTCTAATCATAGATGAATCCCTACTAATACCTGAGCAGTTTATTGAAACGAGAAACTTAGACCAATGTCTGAGCATGGATACTAAATAGTCTGGTTTCAAATGCAGATTTAAATTTGATATCAAACATCAAGGGTACAAAAGTTGCTGTCTGCTTTCGCGTCCTCTTCTTTGGTAATAATACTATTTGTAACAAAAGTTTTTTACTCCGTAAATGTATTTGTTATTGTTTTTTTTTTGTGTGTGTATATATTTGTAACCAACGTACTATGCATTTATGTAGTTTTTTTCGAACTGGATCCGTTGGCATGTTTAAACCATTTCTTTAGTGTGGTGACTAGCTAGCTAATATACTCTCCCTTTTTTAGAGTGGTGACTCGCTAGTAAATATACTCTCCCTTTCTTTAGTGTGGTGACTAGCTTGTTAATATACTCTCCCTTTCTTTAGTGTGATGACTAGCTAGTTAATATACTCTCCCTTTCTTTAGAGTGGTGACTAGCTAGTTAATATACTCTCCCTTTCTTCAGTGTGGTGACTAGCTAGTTAATATACTCTCCATTTCTTTATTGTGCTGACTGGCTAGATAATGAGATAAATTGTCAAATATTTAGATCTGACCATGAAGGACGAAATAAGCAAAGAGATAAGACGTCGCCTATTTTACTGTTTTAGATCCTGTTCTACTTATTTAAAAAAAAAATCAGTTGGTGCGTGGGTGCACATCATAGATGTCTTCAGGAAACTAAATATTGCAAAACGACAGTGGGTGTGGACCTCATCGTTTGACACCCATCAACGGAGTGACACTCAAGAGGAAAAAAATATTATTGACAAAGCTTTTCTTTTTAGATTTGCTTTTAGTTTCTACTTGATAGTCCAAGGCAATGTCTAGACCGAGACTGTCACATTACACTTTGGATCAAGTGCAAAACATGAATTCCTCATTTCACCAAAGGCCTAGAGTTGGTCTGTGAGATCTAACAATGCAACACAAAGTAGGCCTATTAGATAGTAGCCCATAGCGGACATTCAACTAGTTTTATAATTAACAAGTGGGTCATAAGTTATGACTTTATTTGGAGCATGTCATTGTTTTGACTGTATCAACTAGGAAGAAAGAACAAGATGGAAATAGGACAAGACGGATATAACCAACACAAATGTGTTATCGAAATGTCTGGCGTACAAAGTGGGACACTATCTAAACGGACACTTGACTTGAAGAGGTCTGTTAGTGAAGACACGGAATGAAGGCTGTCACATGACAGGCCGTCCTCTCTTGACTATATAAACATCAATCGTTGAACACAATGGCTGACATAGGTTGATTGTGTATGAGTTCCCTTTGACTCGACACGTACAAGACTGGGAAGAGATTTCAAATAATAAAACAGAAACAGTTGTGAGTATTTTTTTATCAAGTATTTTGTCCAAGGGCTGTATCATTACTTTGTGCTAAAAAAGACCTTAGCACACATAATATGTACAAAAAAATATTTTAAAATATTTTTTTTTTAAAACAAAGGTTATCTAAGGGGAAGAACACAAATTCACAGCCATATATTTCAATGCTCCTTATGTGTTTATATGTCTAAACAAAATTAATTACCTATTATTCAATGGTTAATATTTTGAATGATTCTTGTATTGTCATCAACAATAAATAATTATTCTTAATTTCAATATGATCCTAATGGGAAGTGGGGGAAAAAAAAGGAAAACAAAACGTATTAAGGAAATAAGTCATTGGTTAATATGCATGACTAAATGCATGACGCGTAGGACGTAATCATCTTCTTTTTTGAAGTAACGTCTGTATTATATAAGATAAGAAGATAAGATATTTACAGCCAGTTAAAACAATTCATTACCAATAAATAATTAACTATTTGGTAAATTTTTTCTTGATTAAAGCTTTTTTAGGTAAAATAAATAATTGCGGGTGTAAAATTACATGTTCAAAAATTGACTTGAAACTTCAAGAGCCACCGGTTGACTTGAAACTAGATTGGGTGTCGGAGAACAGAGTTATTTGATACAAGCTTTGTAACATGTTACGCACTTTATCAAAATCCCTGAAATGCAGAGTAATCCTAAATTGTACCAGTTCAAGGTATAATAATATCCCATAGAACAAATGGATTGTACACAAGAGGGAGCCGCCCAGGAGTTTTTCTAGATTCCGAGCTACACAAAAACATTTCCTTGGATCTTCAGCGCTTAATTCCTTCTAGCCAGAAGAGCTCAGGTCAAAAAGAGTTAAAAAAGAATGTTAGACAACCTGAGACTTACACATTACTGCGTAGGCTTGAATAGCCAGACAAGTCTTTAGCCCACAAGTTCGAATTCATGTCGTTCCCACCCCCTTTTTTTTAAAATACATTTAAAAAGATACCCCCTTCTCCTCCCCCCCCTCCTTTTCAACTCATTTCCCAACTGGCCCAGACAAGTGATAATATCATAGCGTAAGGAGAAAGCAAAAGTATGAGGTCTCGCTAAACAAAAACAATAAATAAAAAATATTTATTATCGCACAGATTTATTATTGTTAGTCTAGATCTATTATAAATGTATCTATTACATGACTGATCCAAACTTCTAATATAAAGGTGTTTTTTTTTGTTGTTTTTTTTAAAGGTATTTTTAGCGTCCCCAGGAAGGGGAAAAGACGCTATTAGTTTTGTGTGGAATGTCTGTCCGTCCACCCGTCCATCCCGTTTAGATCTCGTAAACTAGAAAAGATTGTGAAAATCCGATATTAAAATATTTTAGACCATTCAATGTTCTGATGCAACTGCTACTTTTTTTCTTTTTCGAAAGCGAAAAATCTAATTTTTTAAATTACTTATGTAAGCTGTTTTTTTCATTAGAAAAAATACACCACTTTTACAACTATTAACTATTAAATTAATAGTAACAAATACGGGAGGTATTAAGCAGGTGCACAACAATTTACCATATTTTTAACATATTTATGCAAAGGGTTTTAGATTTTTGTCAAAAATTAGTTCTTCCATACTAACTACTACATTAACACAAAAAATATTACCTTTTTTAAAGAGAAAAAAATCTATTTAGTTGGACATAATTTAAAACAACAATGAATAAGTAGTTTTTCATATCATCGTGTGAACTGCAGCACCTCACCATGGCCACGTAACTAAAGGAACATTATTTTTTTGAACGGAGATTTTTTTTTCTTGTGGATTTAAATAAGAGTTTGACCCTTTACAAAACAAATAGAAAAATTAGATATTCATTATAAGACATCAGTTAGGCCAGGTTCACATCTGAATTCACATTCACTTTCACCTATCCTTTGGTCTGCTGGACCTCTGGAGCACCACACAAGATCTGTCAACCTTCTTTCTCCATTCTTCTCTGTCATTTGTCTTTGATAGAATTTTATTCTGATGTTCTTTCTGAAGATATTGAAACCTGCCTTTTTACCTGCCTGGACACTTTGGGGACGATTTTGAGTTTTTGTTTTCACACAAACTGTCTTTGTAATCTTGTTTTATATTTGTCTTGTTTCTAATCTAATATTCATTAGCTATTAAAAGCAAAATACCTTGCTAGCTATTCTTTCTTTGTCGTCCTGCTAAAGGTTTGGGCTAGGATGTAGATATTATCTTAAACTCTGAAGGAACAACCGGAACAAAGCAAGCTAAGCATTTATATCAACTGCTTGTATTTAACTTTTCGATGATTTTGTTTGCGTGTCGATGTAATTGTAATATCATGACATCTAAGATGGCTATGTCTGTGTTCTGTCTTGGCAACTAAGATTATGATGGCAACCTAGTTTATTAATAACAGTTCAACATGATCAATGACTCGTAATTTGTACATCAGGAAAAGTTTATTCTTTCTGTTTCTCAGTCTCTTTCTAATCGTCCTTAATCCTTGATACATCCATTTATTATTTTTCTGTTGTTTTTATAAAGTTTATATCAACTCACTCTGTCTGTCTGATACAAATTTTGTGCATGTTATTTCTCTCACACCCAGTCTTAAATTGAGTTAAAAGTTTGCAATTTTTTTTCTTGTAAGTGAGACAACAATAGTCGATTTTATTTTAAAACATTATACAAGTAGATTATTATGTATCGGTAACTATTAATAATGTTTGGTAAGGGGAAGAAACTGTACTTGACAGATGTGGCTGTATACATAAAATTAGTCCCGTTTTATACTTTGTGTAGAGAATTAGGTCTTTGCTTAAAGTTTGAAAATTAACAATAGATAGAAATTAAGCTATTTTCATAAGCATTTTGCTTGCAAATATTTATTATTGATAGTCTAGACTCTAGATCTATTACAAATTAAATCACATGACTGATCCAAACTAATTGACACAATTACACTTTCCATGTCTTTTTTTCTAGTTTTTTCTTTGTAGTTCTGTACCACACACTGTGGTTTACACAATTTCTCCCAACGGTTAAATGGTTAATATCAGTTGATGTTGTTGTCTATTTCTCTCACTACAGATGCTTTGACTAGACAACTTCTCTGTTCAATGAAGTGAATTATAAATAAAATTCCTGCTCAGTAATCCCTTGGAAATACGACGCTTGGAACTAAGGCGCTTAAAACTAAGGCACTCCCATATTTCTACATCTACAGGTTATTAATGACATTGACTATTAACATTTTATGTTTTTATGTTGTTTCCTCAACTCTATGACATTTGACTACGGTTATTATTATAACAATTACAATGTATTTAAAAAAATAATATTAGAATCATTATTATTATGATTGTTATTGTTATTGACAAAAAATGTCATTTTAAATCTTTTCTCTTTTTTTTTTAGTGGCCGATAAGAGGATGTATAAAATGTGTAGCCTGAAGGCAAAGCAGTTAGACTAATAATACAAAGTGTTTTTCATTTGTTTTAGGTCCGTCGAAAGTTCATTGACTAGCAGTAAATGGCAACAATTGTAGAGCCTAGAGGCTGTAAGGTGTACAGGAAGACAACGTTGCGCACGAAAGAAAAAAAAATGAATAAACAATATTTTAAATAAATGAAGTTTTGTTGTTTTTTTATGTATGTCATAATCTGTCTCTCTCTATCTCCCACTCTCTCTCACTCTTTATCTACCTGTCTATCCATCCATCTATCTATCTATCTATCTATCTATCTATCTATCTATCTATCTATCTATCCATCTATCTGTCTGTCTGTCTGTCTATCTATCTATCTATCTATCTATCTATCTATCTATCTATCTATCTATCCAGCCACTTCTTATTTAATGGTCACAGCCTGTAATTCCATTGTATGATTGCCTGTGTTTCAAAATGTTGAAGAGCGCCACCGTGCAGTATGTTGGTAACGGCGAAATTGTCTTGCGGCTCTGTGAGAACAGGATTGGAGTTTGGAGCTATGTAGCGAGCATTAAGTCTGTTTCTGGTCATCGGAAATGTGTGTGATTGTGTCTGATCAATATATGTGTGTTCTTAAGTATGATCAAACTAGATGTGTGTGTGTGTGTGTTTGCGTTTGATGAAACTAAATGTGTGTTCTTGCATCTGGTCAAAGTAGATTTGTGTACAAGAATGCATGTATTTTGTCATGTGATTTTCTCGTAGGCATGTGTTAATTCTGTTACTGTATTCGTTATTCGTATTGTCATCATCCATAGTGTCACTATTATAAAATAGTGTAGTTATATTCCTAACAGATTCAATAAACACTAAATGTATTACTTTTTTTTCCACAGCCAGTGAGACTACTGAGGCATATATTCGTGAAACAGGTGACTATAGAACTAGTTTAACTTGACTTTATTTAGCTTAATCAAATAGAAAAAATAAATAAGTTAAACATTTTATTTTTTTCTGTAAACATCAACGATGTGGATTTTTCTTGGATGTAATCCATGTTTGTTTGTTTAACTTGTCTGTCACGTATACATAAAAAAGATGGTATCTGCTAGCAATAATGTTCATTGTGAAACGTTCTTACGTCAAAAAAAACAAGAAATAGTCGAAATTTATTTTAGCTGAGTTACAAGTTCATATTACTACATATATGATGATATTACATTGATAAGTTAGGACATACAAGTAGTGTTTTTAACCAGTCTTCATTCTTACATTTACAATGACAGAGATTCCTTCAGAAAAGACTGGTGCATGCTTAGCTGCTCAGGAATATGGCGTCTCTTTTCCAGAAACTATCGCTGGCGGTTTGTCCACCGTCGCATGTTCACCGAGATACACAGGTACAGTTTAAAGGTCACTTCTGCCAAAATGCAATAGATACATATAGCTTTGTATATGTTAGTTTGTATTGATCTGTGCAAGTTAGGCCTTTGAATAATTATTGGTAATAATTAATAATAATAATTTTATAATAGTTTAAATCTTAAGTATTTCTTCAGAATTTTTTAAAAATACGTTACATTTGCTTTAATATTTATTTATTTTTTTTTACTTTTCAAAAACACGTTTGCGAACAAAATCCAAAAAATTTTCATATTATATGTGAACCCAATGTTATATGTGAACCCAATGTTATATGTGAACCCAATGTTATATGTGAACCCAATGTTTCATGTGAACGCAATGTTTCATGTGAACACAATGTTATATGTGAACCCAATGTTATATGTGGACCCAATGTTATATGTGAACCCAATGTTATATATGAACCCAATGTTTCATGTGAACGCAATGTTTCATGTGAACCCAATGTTTCATGTGAATCCAATGTCATATAAGAACCCAATGTTTCATGTGAACCCAATGTTTCAAGTGAACCCAATGTTATATGTGAATCCAATATTATATATGAACCCAATGTTATATGTGAACCCAATGTTTCATGTAAACCCAATGTTTCATGTGAACGCAATGTTTCATGTGAACCCAATGTTATATGTGAACCCAATGTTACATGTGAACCCAATGTTATTTGTGAACCCAATGTTTCATGTAAACCCAATGTTATATGTGAACCCGATGTTTCATGTGAACGCAATGTTTCATGTAAACCCAATGTTATATGTGAACCCAATGTTTCATGTGAACCCAATGTTATATGTGAACCCAATGTTATATATGAACCCAATGTTATATACGAACCCAATGGTTCATGTGGACCCAATGTTATATGTGAACCCAATTTTTCATGTGAAACCAATTTTTCATGTGAACCCAAGGTTATATGTAAACCCAATGTTTCATGTAAACCCAATGTTATATGTGAGCCCAATAATATATGTAAGCCCAATGTTTCATGTGAACCCAATTGTTCATATGTTATATGTGAACCCAATGTTATCTGTAAATCCAATGTTATATGTGAACCCAATGTTTCATGTGAACCCAATGTTATATGTGAACCCAATGTTTCATGTGAACCCAAGGATATATGTAAACCCAATGTTTCATGTAAACCCAATGTTATATGTGAACCCAATGTTTTATGTAAACCCAATGTTATATGTAAGCCCAATAATATATGTGAACCCAATGTTATGTGTGAACCCAATGTTATATGTGAACTCAATGTTTCACGTGAACCCAATGTTATATGTGAACGCAATGTTATATGTGAACGCAATGTTATATGTGAACTCAATGTTTCACGTGAACCCAATGTTATATATGAACCCAATGTTATATGTGAACGCAATGTTATATGTGAACCCTTTGTTATATGTAACCCAACGTTATATGTGAACCCAATGTTATATCTGAACCCATTGTTATATGTGAACCCAATGTTTCACGTGAACCCAATGTTATATGTGAACCCTTTGTTATATGTGAAAATAACGTTATATGTGAACCCAACGTTATATGTGAACCCAATGTTATATGTGAACTCAATGTTTCACGTGAACCCAATGTTATATGTGAACCCTTTGTTATATGTGAACCCATCGTTATATGTGAACCCAATGTTATATCTGAACCCATTGTTATATGTGAACCCAATGTTTCATGTGAACCCAATGTTTCATGTGAACCCAATGTTTCATGTGATCCCAATGTTATATGTGAACCCAATGTTATATGTGAACTCAATGTTTCACGTGAACCCAATGTTATATCTGAACCCATTGTTATATGTGAACCCAATGTTTCATGTGAACCCAATGTTATTCATGAACCCAATGTTATATGTGAACCCAATGTTTTATGTGAACCCAATGTTATATGTGAACCCAATGTTATATGTGAACCCAATGTTTCATGTGAACCCAATTTTTTTGTGAACCCAATGTTATATGTGAACGCAATGTTATATGTGAACTCAATGTTTCACGTGAATTCAATGTTATATCTGAACCCAATGTTATATGTGAACCCAATGTTATATGTGAACCCAATGTTATATGTGAACCCAATGTTATATGTGAACCCAATGTTATATGTGAACTCAATGTTTCACGTGAACCCAATGTTATATCTGAACCCATTGTTATATGTGAACCCAATGTTATTCATGAACCCAATGTTATATGTGAACCCAATGTTTTATGTGAACCCAATGTTATATGTGAACCCAATGTTATTTGTGAACCCAATGTTTCATGTGAACCCAATATTTCATGTGAACCCAATGTTATATGTGAACGCAATGTTTTATGTGAACCCAATGTTATATGTGAACCCAATGTTATATGTGAACACAATGTTTCATGTGAACCCAATGTTATATGTGAATGCAATGTTTCATGTGAATCCAATGTTATATGTGAACTCAATGTTATATGTGAACCCAATGTTATATGTGAACCCAATGTTTCATGTGAACCTTATGTTATATGTGAACCCAATATTAAATGTGAATGGAATGTTTCATGTGAACCCAATGTTACATGTGAACCCAATGTTATATGTGAACCCAACGTTATATGTGAATGCAATGTTTCATGTGAACCCAATGTTATATGTGAACCGTTTGTTATATGTGAACCCAACGTTATATGTGAACCCAATGTTATATGTGAACCCAATGCTATATGTGAATCCATTGTTATATGTGAACCCAATGTTTCATGTGAACCCAATGTTTCATGTAAACCCAATGTTTCATGTGAACCCAATGTTATATGTGAACCCAATGTTATATGTGAACGCAATTTTTATATGTGAACCCAATGGTACATGTGAACGCAATTTTTATATGTGAACCCAATGTTATATGTGAACCCAATGTTATATGTGAACTCAATGTTTCACGTGAACCCAATGTTATATCTGAACCCATTGTTATATGTGAACCCAATGTTTCATGTGAACCCAATGTTATTCATGAACCCAATGTTATATGTGAACCCAATGTTTTATGTGAACCCAATGTTATATGTGAACCCAATGTTATATGTGAACCCAATTTTTTATGTGAACCCAATGTTATATGTGAACGCAATGTTTTATGTGAACCCAATGTTATATGTGAACCCAATGTTATATGTGAACACAATGTTTCATGTGAACCCAATGTTATATGTGAATGCAATGTTTCATGTAAACCCAATGTTATATGTGAACCCAATGTTTTATGTAAACCCAATGTTATATGTAAGCCCAATAATATATGTGAACCCAATGTTATGTGTGAACCCAATGTTATATGTGAACTCAATGTTTCTCGTGAACCCAATGTTATATGTGAACGCAATGTTATATGTGAACGCAATGTTATATGTGAACTCAATGTTTCACGTGAACCCAATGTTATATATGAACCCAATGTTATATGTGAACGCAATGTTATATGTGAACTTAATGTTCCACGTGAACCCAATGTTATATGTGAACCCTTTGTTATATGTAACCCAACGTTATATGTGAACCCAATGTTATATCTGAACCCATTGTTATATGTGAACCCAATGTTTCACGTGAACCCAATGTTATATGTGAACCCTTTGTTATATGTGAAAATAACGTTATATGTGAACCCAACGTTATATGTGAACCCAATGTTATATGTGAACTCAATGTTTCACGTGAACCCAATGTTATATGTGAACCCTTTGTTATATGTGAACCCATCGTTATATGTGAACCCAATGTTATATCTGAACCCATTGTTATATGTGAACCCAATGTTTCATGTGAACCCAATGTTTCATGTGAACCCAATGTTTCATGTGATCCCAATGTTATATGTGAACCCAATGTTATATGTGAACTCAATGTTTCACGTGAACCCAATGTTATATCTGAACCCATTGTTATATGTGAACCCAATGTTTCATGTGAACCCAATGTTATTCATGAACCCAATGTTATATGTGAACCCAATGTTTTATGTGAACCCAATGTTATATGTGAACCCAATGTTATATGTGAACCCAATGTTTCATGTGAACCCAATTTTTTTGTGAACCCAATGTTATATGTGAACGCAATGTTATATGTGAACTCAATGTTTCACGTGAATTCAATGTTATATCTGAACCCAATGTTATATGTGAACCCAATGTTATATGTGAACCCAATGTTATATGTGAACCCAATGTTATATGTGAACCCAATGTTATATGTGAACTCAATGTTTCACGTGAACCCAATGTTATATCTGAACCCATTGTTATATGTGAACCCAATGTTATTCATGAACCCAATGTTATATGTGAACCCAATGTTTTATGTGAACCCAATGTTATATGTGAACCCAATGTTATTTGTGAACCCAATGTTTCATGTGAACCCAATATTTCATGTGAACCCAATGTTATATGTGAACGCAATGTTTTATGTGAACCCAATGTTATATGTGAACCCAATGTTATATGTGAACACAATGTTTCATGTGAACCCAATGTTATATGTGAATGCAATGTTTCATGTGAATCCAATGTTATATGTGAACCCAATGTTATATGTGAACCCAATGTTTCATGTGAACCTTATGTTATATGTGAACCCAATATTAAATGTGAATGGAATGTTTCATGTGAACCCAATGTTATATGTGAACCCAATGTTATATGTGAACCCAACGTTATATGTGAATGCAATGTTTCATGTGAACCCAATGTTATATGTGAACCGTTTGTTATATGTGAACCCAACGTTATATGTGAACCCAATGTTATATGTGAACCCAATGCTATATGTGAACCCATTGTTATATGTGAACCCAATGTTTCATGTGAACCCAATGTTTCATGTAAACCCAATGTTTCATGTGAACCCAATGTTATATGTGAACCCAATGTTATATGTGAACGCAATTTTTATATGTGAACCCAATGTTACATGTGAACGCAATTTTTATATGTGAACCCAATGTTATATGTGAACCCAATGTTATATGTGAACTCAATGTTTCACGTGAACCCAATGTTATATCTGAACCCATTGTTATATGTGAACCCAATGTTTCATGAGAACCCAATGTTATTCATGAACCCAATGTTATATGTGAACCCAATGTTTTATGTGAACCCAATGTTATATGTGAACCCAATGTTATATGTGAACCCAATGTTTCATGTGAACCAATTTTTTTGTGTGAACCCAATGTTATATGTGAACGCAATGTTATATGTGAACTCAATGTTTCACGTGATTTCAATGTTATATCTGAACCCAATGTTATATGTGAACCCAATGTTATATGTGAACCCAATGTTATATGTGAACCAAATGTTACATGTGAACGCAATTTTTATATGTGAACCCAATGTTATATGTGAACCCAATGTTATATGTGAACCCAATGTTATATGTGAACTCAATGTTTCACGTGAACCCAATGTTATATCTGAACCCATTGTTATATGTGAACCCAATGTTATTCATGAACCCAATGTTATATGTGAACCCAATGTTTTATGTGAACCCAATGTTATATGTGAACCCAATGTTATATGTGAACCCAATGTTTCATGTGAACCCAATTTTTTATGTGAACCCAATGTTATATGTGAACGCAATGTTTTATGTGAACTCAATGTTATATGTGAACCCAATGTTATATGTGAACACAATGTTTCATGTGAACCCAATGTTATATGTGAATGCAATGTTTCATGTTAACCCAATGTTTCATGTGATTTTAATGTTATATGTGAACCCAATATTAAATGTGAATGGAATGTTTCATGTGAACCCAATGTTATATGTAAACCCAATGTTTCATGTGAACCCAATGTTACATGTGAACCCAATGTTATATGTGAACCCAATGTTATATGTGAATGCAATGTTTCATGTGAACCCAATGTTATATGTGAACCGTTTGTTATATGTGAACCCAACGTTATATGTGAACCCAATGTTATATGTGAACCCAATGCTATATGTGAACCCAACGTTATATGTGAACCCAATGTTTCATGTGACCCCAATGTTATATGTGAACTATTGTGAGCCCAATATTATATGCGAACGCAATGTTATATGTAAAACACAGATGTTATATAGAAGAGCACAGATGGTAGAGCCTAGTTAACATTTTCTAAATACTTTACACAATTGTATCCTCTTTTTTTTGTTCTTTAATCTATGTAATATCAATGACCTCTAGGAACAGTCAATAGGCTGTGTAATAAGGGAGGCTACTGGGAATATCCAAGTTTTAGAGGCTGTTTACCCATCTCTCTTCAGCACCTCCTACCACTGGTAAGTATTTGGAGCCAACAATTAGCAAGAGTTACTGCTACTTCGTGCTAGACTCTAACATTGACAGTAAAGAGAGTCTAATTTAAAATTAGCTTATACACTGAAACAACCTTCATACTCAGTGAAGTGATGTGCAGATCTTTATGACATTTAAAAAAAAATAGTGTACGGTAGATATTCATTCTCTTAAGGACGCAGGGAGCGTAACTCATTTATGAGTGGCCACAGTCACCTATTTATTGTTATTGAATAAAATTAAAAGATTTGGACTTCCTCCAGTTTTTTAACATGAATGCAGTAACAAGCTTTCCCATTGAGTTCTGTCATTGCAACATCTTCATCCTCTACCCAACCGGTGCCCAGTTCTCATGAAGGTGGGGCGCTATGTAATACGAGGGCGTCCTTTTAGTGGTTTATCCGTCTCGGCGTCTATAATATTGCTATCCATAGGGCGCGGGATTCATTCTGTTGGAGGACATGTCTCGCAAACCTGATGCGACGCTCGGGGACATCCTCAATAAGTGGTCAAGTACCAGTTCGGCATTGCATTTTTTTGTTTTTGTGACCGGAATTAAGAACGGTTCTACACTATCTTCGAACTAACTGTTATGCCATGGCTCGTCTTCTATCTGAATTCATCTTTAGGAAGCTATGTTTCTTGAGTTACGTCAACGTCTAGTCTATGACGAGCTAAACAAATATTGGAAGACGTTCTTCACTTGGGGATATAACCAATTGGGTATTGAAGCTCGTAGACAAACTCATATCCGAATTACAGATAAGTCCTTACTAATACTGGAGAAACTTTTTGAAAGATCGATTATTCGATTATATTCTTTTTCTACTTTAGCTCTCAAGATTGGATGAACTGAAGAATGAGTCAGACTACAGAGCCCAAGAAGTCATCTCCAACGTAACAGAGAGTGTGTTTGAATACTTCAGAAGTAACCCAAGGATATTATCAGGAGATATTAAAGCAATAATAGAAATATTGTTTGAAATGACCACTGCACTGAAAGGACACAAGTTAAATGCTACAAAGCAGTTGGTCGAGGTAAGAAGAAGATTAGCACTACTCAATGTCAGAAAATTGTGTCATTACTCGAAGTGGAAAGGTTAGCAGTTCCCGAAATTTAGACTTTAGCATTTTTAACAATTTTTTAACAAGTTATGTTTTTGCATTCTTGGTTGTTAAAAACAAAACAAGCAAATCAATCAAATATAACTCTGTGTTTTTCAACACTAATTCTATGTTATTTTTATTTACTGAAATGTTGATTATCTTTGTGTGAAGACACTAAAACATTAAATGTAACAGAAACTCAAATTCAAGTTTTTTCAAGGGGAAAACAAAAGGGGGGGGGGGAAGGTGGAGGAAATGTTTTGTAATGTGTGTGTGTGTGTGTGTAGTGTTGAGTTTGGGAAGGCGGATATATTATTATATTGTTATAACTAAGAAAAAAGGTTAGGGTTAGCTTAGTCTTGATATGAAACAACGGGCGTAGACGGTGGGTAATGCTAATATATATATTACTTGTATATATATATATATGTAATTTTCTTAATGATTTACTCATGTTTTTAAACACTTTTAGGGACAAATGGATCAAATTGACAAGATACTTTCAGTTGATGCCAAAGAATGGAGTGATCTGTCAAAGGGAGTGAAATCGAATAACACTAGCGACCTGTTGTTATTGTCCTTAGAATATCTTCTTCAAACCTTTTTAATTTCGGAGAACAACACTGACGTCACAATTAGTAAAGATTATCTCGGTAGGACTTTTTTATGTTTGATCTCGGTAGGACTTTTTTCATGTTTAATCTCGGTAGGACTTATTCATATTTAATCTCGGTAGGACTTATTACTGTTTCCATGCATCAACATTTATATCTCTTAGTGATTGTCCTACATATGAGTCTACCTTATGTACATTATAAGGAAGTATTGATACGCTGTGTGTTTTCACTCTTTACCTGCCTATTGTTTGTTCCATGCTCTGATAGAACTGTTCATTTTTTTGCATTTGTACATTTTACCCTGTTAGGATTAAAACATCACTTTTGGTATAGAATTTATTTTGGTTTGCTTTCATATTTCACCCAAATCTCCTTTTTTACGATTATCTTTTGGTTCAATTATATCAGTCTTTGTGCTTTTATTTCCCCTTGTTTTGTTTTATTGCGAAGCAACCATAGCGTGAGGAAGTTCATTGCACTCGGGCTCATGGCTAATGATACTTTAAGCATGTTCTTCCAAGGGGGAAAAATATTTGAAAATGTGTTCATTGTATGAATTTAAAAGTTTGACCTTCTTACATAATTTTATTCAAAACCGTTGTATATTTATTGTTGAAATAATTCCTATACAGTGACGTAGCTAGGAATTTGCCATCATTTGAGGACCCCGGGTGGAGTGACCTCTTTGGAGGCCCCTGCATTTTGCGCAACATTTAATATTGAATGTAAAAAAAAAAAATTCGAACACTCATTTTGGAGCCCCCCTTCAAGTGGGGGCCCAGGGGGATCCTCAAATTCTCCCCCTCCCCCCCCAGCTACGCCACTGCTGGTATGTTTATTAAAAGAGCATAACAAATTCAGGTACATCTTATTACTGTAGTCATTGGCCTCCTTCAGTCATAAAACACTTTTTCATATGGCTGTGGAGCCCTATTTTGGAGAGACACTCCCGTCCACATATATTGCAGGTCAAGGTGGCTTTCGCTTTGGTGGTAGAGGAGCCGGCCATTTTCCGTGTGGCAAGCTTTTCTTCAAGAACTGAGGCCCATGTTTTCTCGCTGTCTTTATTGCTTTCTTGGTCACCGTCTCTCTCCAACTGGTGCGGTCTAAGGCTATGTCTTCCCAATGGTCAGTATCAATGTGCACTGGTTTTAAATATCTTTTTATCACATTAACGTAACGGAGGTGGGGGCGGCCAGTTTTTCTTGAACCAGACGCAAGTTGCCCGTGCAGAATGGTTTTCGGGATACGACTATCCTCCATCCGGCAAACATGTCCGAGCCAGCGCAGGCAGCGTTGTCTGAAGACTGTAAAGATGCTGGGAAGGCCCGTTCTCGCGAAGATCTCAGCATTACATTCCATGTTATTTTTAAGATCTTTCGAAGGCAGCACAAGTGGAATGGGTTTAGTTTTCTCTATTGTTTTGTGTAGATTGTTCACGACTCAATGTCGTACAGTAGCGTGCTAAGAACGCATACCTTGTAGACCTCCATTTTGGTCGCTTTGGTGAGCTTCTGGTTTTCCCAAACACTTGATCGGAGTCTAGCGAAGGTTGATGCGGCCTTCCCTATGCACTTTTGGATCTCCTCTTCTAGAGACAAGGTGACCTTGAAGTGTAGATCCAAGGTTGCAGAATTTGTTTACGGCATCTAGCTTGTTATCGTCAATGAGAATGGTTGGTGGTGCTGTAGCAGGTCCCATAACATTAGTTTTCTTTGTGCTAATGGTTAGGCCATACTCTTTGCAAGCCTTAGAGAAGCGGGACATTAGTGACAGAAGCTTCTCTTGTGAGTGTGCCACTACCACTGCGTCGTCCGCAAAGAGCATATCTCTAATGAGGGTGGTTCTGATTTTAGTTCTGTCTAGCAATATTTAGAAGTTTGCCATAAAATCTGGAATGAAGATATATGCCTTCGGTGGATTTGTCAAACGCGTTTTGGATTAGCATTGAGAAGAGTATTCCAAAGAGGAATGGGGCCAGGACACATTCTTGTTTGACTCCGCTGTTCATATTGAAAGTTTCGGAGCACGCGCCGTTGAACTGCACAATACCCATCATATTTTGGTGGAAAGAGACAATAATACTTAGCAGCTTGGGTGGACAGCCTATTATCTGTAAGATTTTAAAAAGGCCTTTCCTGCTGACTAGATCAAAGGCTATTGTCAGGTCGATGAATGCATGTACGAAGGCATCCTTTGCTCTCTGCACTTTTCCTGAAGTTGACGAATGAAGAAAATCATGTCAATGGTGAATCTTCCTGAGCGAAAGCCGCACTGTGATTCTGGATAGACTCGATCAGCAAGTTTTTGTAGCCTGGGAAGTATCACTCGAGCAAAGACTGCCTACAATGCTTATGAGAAAAATTCCCCTATAGTTGTTGCAGTCACTTCTGTTACATTTGTTCTTGTAGAGGATCTGTGCCAATGAATACTGGCTAGAGCTCATGAGAATATTCAGCTGGCTGCTCAAGCAGGCAACATAAGAGGGATGTATGAAGGAATAAAAAATCTCTCGGACCTTCAAAACAAGTAAGCACCTCTCAAATCAACCACTGGGGAAATTATCACAGACAAGAGCGATGGCTTGAACATTACTTCGAACTTTACGCCACAACAAGCTCAGTCTCTGCCTCAGCTATTAACCAATTACCCACAATGAATGAGCTAGACGAAGTACCCACCCTATTTTAGAACTCAACAAAGCCATAGACAACATGGCCGCTGGCAAAGCCCCTGGATGTGACGGTATCACCCCCAAATCTTCTGAAACAATGCACAACTACACTAAGCCAACCTCTACATGAACTGCTCTGCAAATGTTGGCAATTGAAGCATTGAATTTGAATGTTCAGTGATGAAAGTCTAAGGACTTTGGTTTAGGTGCCCCGATGGGCAACTGTATTGATCTCGTTCAAGAGTGCTGGTAGTTGAAACCAATGGGCAACTGTATTGATCTCGTTCAAGAGTGCTGGTAGTTGAAACCAATGGGCAACTGTATTGAACTATTTCAAGAGTGCTGGTAGTTGAAACCAATGGGCAACTGTATTGATCTCGTTCAAGAGTGCTGGTAGTTGAAACCAATGGGCAACTGTATTGAACTATTTCAAGAGTGCTGGTAGTTGAAACCAATGGGCAATCAGCATTATCAGGAGTAATAAACACTTTGTGAATCATGTTCAACTTGCTTTTGTGGAAGACTTTAACATGCTCTTTGTTTTTTTTTTTCTGGCAATAAAATACTTCATAAACACTCAATTAAAAAAAAAAATCGTCATAAAATATTCGACGTTTGCCTCACCAACAATTTCACGATGTCTCTTCCAATTAGTCAAAAAGTATTATAGACATTCGTCCTTCCAAACTGAGCTCGAGATCCCAATTTACTTTCTAGCGAGTCAGATGAACAACGAACTTCAAAAACTAATCAAAATGTAGAGTATAATGAGGCGTGGCCTTCGTGAAAGTTTTGAACGCGGGACAAACGGCACACAGGTAGCAGCCTTTCTCCCAAATCGATATTGTCCATTCTCATTAAGTTTACTTCCAGTTCCTTGTTTTGAAATCCCTTCTTTATATTTGTTTGGGTCACTGTCTATTTTCTATTTACAGATGTAACAACTAAAACACAACGAAACAATCCTCTGATTTACCCACAAGTCAATAATGGCAGCTTTAAGGACACAGACAATGAGATAGTATTTTATCACAGTGAACAGGGTAATGATCAAATCATCAAACACTATAGAATTGGGAAACTGTCAAATAGTTTCGGGCCTTACTTTAAACAAAGTTATCGTTCTTGATCTCTGACAAATGTCATAGTATTAACTGTCTAAAATAATAAATACAATGAACAGTTTTCTATCTTTTTGTTCCAGAAATATATCGATACTCAATAATAGTATATAAACATATCGCAGGAAAGTTGGCAGTCAAGATGTTTGTGGACAACAGAGTAGACAGGTCAGAAAGAGTTATTTACCTGTCATTATTTAAACATTGAGTCTTTTTTGTAATCAGATTAGTCTCAACTAAATTGTGAAAGATATAATAAGGCTTGTCTTCGAGTCCGAAGATTAATGAGGAATGATGGTGTTCTTCGTGGTGCTGGCGCAGGGGTTGTTAGTACTCATGTCTTTTATTTTCCTTTCATCCAGCTCTATATTCAAATATATGTTTTCTTTGATGTATGGTAGGTATTGAGTTGTCTATATTACATCCAGATATACTTGTTATTTGAAGACACACCACAGACACAACTGCTACCTTTTTCACACATCAAGGTCATATGTTTTGGTCCTCTGGCTGATTGCAGATATACAGGCCAATCAAATTCTGAATGGCATAAGGCAATCTTTGCTTCATACAGTTAGTTATTGATAATTGTACTCATACCGTCACGTCCATACACAGTCCCTACAATCTCAGTTAGTATTCTATTGACTTTAATCCAGAGGAGGCAGTGTTGATTTTCTCGCGTAACTCTTAATTGATTCGATGATACTTCTTACATACTATCATTTGTCTTACATACTATCATTTGTCTTACATACTATCATTTGTCTTACATACTATCATTTGTCTTACATACTATCATTTGTCTTACATACTATCATTTGTCTTAGATAGACGCAAAGTAACGAGACGGTGAAGAATGTTGTAGAGACATATTTGAACCAATGCTGCAATTGAAAGGAAACAAATGCAATACATGAAACTCTCTAGAGATTGCGTTTCTTTTTTTTAAATATCAACCGGCAATTTTTTTTTTCACGTTGAAGTTAGGGTTAGGACCATCTTGGAACTCACAAACAGCCCAGCGACTTTTTTTTATACAAGCTCAATAACTTTAAATTAAATAAGAAAATCACAAATACTTTTTACAGCGGGACTATACAACATCTGCTAACATACGGAATTACTTCTTGGCAAGGCAACGCTTCATCTAACATGTTGCGCCGTCTAGAAACCATCATAAAAAGGGCATCAAAAATTACACTCACAACATTACTACATTTAAGGAAACTGTTTGAACAAAAGTGTCTAACGAAAATCGAAACGGCCACCCGCTCCATCAGAACTATGTCAGGTCGTCGCGAAGTGGGCGTCTGCTGTCGATCAAAACAAGAACAAAGCGGTACAAAAACTCGTTCGCACCTCACTCGGCCAGACTCTATCACCGCCCCTCGTTGATCAGGAAACATGAAAAGGACCAAGATGCCTGTGTGTAGTCGCTGATTGAATGTTTTGTCTGTTCTATTTATGTGTATGTTTCTGTTGAGTTGTCTTTATATGAGAAAAGAGTCCTTGTAATCACAACAAATTTCCAAAAAGATCAATAAAGCAGTCTTAGTCTTAGTCTTAGTCTTAGGATTAGAGAAATGAATTACATGATTTCTCTTCTAGTAGGAAAACTACGGAATGCATAACTGTACAGAATGGTATTGTTAATGATTGATGAAATATTTACAAATAGTTTAGTTTATACTTTATCCTTTCATATAGTCACTAAAGAAAAGAGATAGAAATTGTAATCTATAGACAATCTCCATTCAAACATCCACTGAAAATTGAATAAATTATATTGCAGGGCACTGAGACCTGAACCAACAGATAAATTGTTTAATTCTGACATCATATCTTTCTCTGTTGTACCAAACACAAAGCCAGAGACTTTAGCAAGCAGACCAGTTCAGATAACGTTCAAGATATATGTAAGTTGTTTGTAGTTCAGATACATTTTAAGATCGCCCATATTTGTCATTTGGTTATAGTTCAGATAACTTTCAAGAAATGTCAGCTACAAACAGTTGAAACTTAAGATCTGAATTAAATAAACGTAATATTAAGAAATAAATGTTCACTTAGCCTAAAGAAATGAATGTTCACTTAGCCTTAAGAAATAAATGTTCACTTAGCATAAAGAAATGAATGTTCACTTAGCCTAAAGAAAAGAATATTCACTTAGCATAAAGAAATGAATGTTCACTTAGCATAAAGAAATGAATGTTCACTTAGCATTAAGAAATTAATGTTCATGTTTATCTCTACAGAATACAAGTACCCCAAAACAGATTTGTGCCTATTTATGGGAGAACAAGTAAGTTATTGATATCAGAGCCTCCATTTGGTGGGCGTCTTCCACAGGACTGAAAACAATTTTTGTTAACAGTAGAAGGGTTAAAATAGATTGTGTTAATGAAGTACATAAAGTACATGAATAGTCCAATATCTCCATGAACTAGGCAGAGAGATACACTAAATAAACTGAGGGGTAATATAACTTGGCCTAAATCTTATGAACATATTGAATTCTCCATGAAAGCTTCGACTTGGCATTCAATATTGTAAGACGTCTCGCCAGACCGTTTGTGGCATTCAATACTGTAAGACGTCTCGTCAGACCGTTTGTGGCATTCAATATTGTAAGACGTCTCACCAGACCGTTTGTGGCATTCAATACTGTAAGACGTCTCGCCAGACCGTTTGTGGCATTCAATACTGTAAGACGTCTCGTCAGACCGTTTGTGGCATTCAATATTGTAAGACGTCTCACCAGACCGTTTGTGGCATTCAATACTGTAAGACGTCTCGCCAGACCGTTTGTGGCATTCAATATTGTAAGACGTCTCGCCAGACCGTTTGTGGCATTCAATATTGTAAGACGTCTCACCAGACCGTTTGTGGCATTCAATACTGTAAGACGTCTCGCCAGACCGTTTGTGGCATTCAATACTGTAAGACGTCTCGCCAGACCGTTTGTGGCATTCAATACTGTAAGACCGTTTGTGGCATTCAATATTGTAAGACGTCTCACCAGACCGTTTGTGGCAATCAATACTGTAAGACGTCTCGTCAGACCGTTTGTGGCATTCAATATTGTAAGACGTCTCACCAGACCGTTTGTGGCATTCAATACTGTAAGACGTCTCGCCAGACCGTTTGTGGCATTCGATACTGTAAGACGTCTCGCCAGACCGTTTGTGGCATTCAATATTGTAAGACGTCTCGCCAGACCGTTTGTGGCATTCAATACTGTAAGACGTCTCGCCAGACCGTTTGTGGCATTCAATACTGTAAGACGTCTCGCCAGACCGTTTGTGGCATTCAATACTGTAAGACGTCTCGCCAGACCGTTTGTGGCATTCAATACTGTAAGACCGTTTGTGGCATTCAATATTGTAAGACGTCTCACCAGACCGTTTGTGGCATTCAATACTGTAAGACGTCTCGTCAGACCGTTTGTGGCATTCAATATTGTAAGACGTCTCACCAGACCGTTTGTGGCATTCAATACTGTAAGACGTCTCGCCAGACCGTTTGTGGCATTCAATATTGTAAGACGTCTCGCCAGACCGTTTGTGGCATTCAATACTGTAAGACGTCTCGCCAGACCGTTTGTGGCATTCAATATTGTAAGACGTCTCGCCAGACCGTTTGTGGCATTCAATACTGTAAGACCGTTTGTGGCATTCAATATTGTAAGACGTCTCACCAGACCGTTTGTGGCATTCAATACTGTAAGACGTCTCGTCAGACCGTTTGTGGCATTCAATATTGTAAGACGTCTCACCAGACCGTTTGTGGCATTCAATACTGTAAGACGTCTCGCCAGACCGTTTGTGGCATTCAATACTGTAAGACGTCTCGCCAGACCGTTTGTGGCATTCAATATTGTAAGACGTCTCGCCAGACCGTTTGTGGCATTCAATACTGTAAGACGTCTCGCCAGACCGTTTGTGGCATTCAATATTGTAAGACGTCTCGCCAGACCGTTTGTGGCATTCAATACTGTAAGACGTCTCGCCAGACCGTTTGTGGCATTCAATACTGTAAGACCGTTTGTGGCATTCAATATTGTAAGACGTCTCACCAGACCGTTTGTGGCATTCAATACTGTAAGACGTCTCGTCAGACCGTTTGTGGCATTCAATATTGTAAGACGTCTCACCAGACCGTTTGTGGCATTCAATACTGTAAGACGTCTCGCCAGACCGTTTGTGGCATTCAATATTGTAAGACGTCTCGCCAGACCGTTTGTGGCATTCAATACTGTAAGACGTCTCGCCAGACCGTTTGTGGCATTCAATATTGTAAGACGTCTCGCCAGACCGTTTGTGGCATTCAATACTGTAAGACGTCTCGCCAGACCGTTTGTGGCATTCAATACTGTAAGACGTCTCGCCAGACCGTTTGTGGCATTCAATACTGTAAGACCGTTTGTGGCATTCAATATTGTAAGACGTCTCACCAGACCGTTTGTGGCATTCAATACTGTAAGACGTCTCGTCAGACCGTTTGTGGCATTCAATATTGTAAGACGTCTCACCAGACCGTTTGTGGCATTCAATACTGTAAGACGTCTCGCCAGACCGTTTGTGGCATTCAATACTGTAAGACGTCTCGCCAGACCGTTTGTGGCATTCAATATTGTAAGACGTCTCGCCAGACCGTTTGTGGCATTCAATACTGTAAGACGTCTCGCCAGACCGTTTGTGGCATTCAATATTGTAAGACGTCTCGCCAGACCGTTTGTGGCATTCAATACTCAAAGACGTCTCGCCAGACCGTTTGTGGCATTCAATACTGTAAGACGTCTCGCCAGACCGTTTGTGGCATTCAATACTGTAAGACGTCTCGCCAGACCGTTTGGTAGCTGACATTGTTTGAGAAACATAAGGGGATGGTTGTACTAGTCATGTGACACCCTCGTCAGCCACTGCATTGAAAAGAGTGGAATTTAACAACTAAGTCAGAACACCACTGAGTCCACCGACCTCTACTAGGTACCTGACTGAGAAAGTCAAGTCGGTTGGTCGTTGTGCTGTCCACGAAGCACCATACTCGTTAAGTGTTGGCCAAAGAAACAGATGACCTTAACATCATCTGCCCCATAGATCGCAAGGTATGAAAAGGAAACTTTTTTTTTTTAATAAGAAATATTGGTGCTATTGTTCACGCTTTAAACTCCAGAAAAAACACCAGCTTACAAACACATCTATTATTCTCTAACCATACTCCCATGCTATAACTTCATGAGCAATCTACTCTAATATTTAGTTTAAATAAAACAACATCTAGATAACAGTGAACGCTGTCCTGTTTATCGGCTGTTTTTAAAGTTCACATCCGCCTGTGAAAGTTGCGATATTCTAATACATGTTTTTAAATATCCTGTTAAATATTGCGTAACTGACTTGCGAAACTTATCTTTCGGCAGCAATGAAAGCTACTGGGCAACCCACGGATGTGAGACAGAAACAAGGGAAGATAATGTGACCTGTAGATGTTCACATCTTACCAACTTTGCTGTGCTGATGTCTCCCTTTGAGCCTGACGTAAGATGTTAAATACTGTTTACATCTAGTAGTATATACAGTCACAGTGTCAAGATGTAATCATTTCAATACATACAGTCACAGTGTCAAGATGTAATCATTTCAATACATACAGTCACAGTGTCAAGATATAATCATTTCAATACATTCAGTCACAGTGTCAAGATGTAATCATTTCAATACATACAGTCACAGTGTCAAGATGTAAACATTTCGATACATACAGTCACAGCTTCAAGATGTAAACATTTCAATACATACAGTCACAGTGTCAAGATGTAAACATGTCAATACATACAGTCACAGTGTCAAGATGTAAACATTTCAATACATACAGTCACAGTGTCAAGATGTAAACATGTCAATACATACAGTCACAGTGTCAAGATGTAGACATTTCAATACATACAGTCACAGTGTCAAGATGTAAACATTTCAATACATACAGTCACAGTGTCAAGATGTAAACATTTCAATACATACAGTCACAGTGTCAAAATGTAATCATTTCAATACATAGTCACAGTGTCAAGATGTAATCATTTCAATACATACAGTCACAGTGTCTGATGTAATCATTTCAATACATACAGTCACAGTGTCAAGATGTAATCATTTCAATACATACAGTCACAGTGTCAAGATGTAAACATTTCGATACATACAGTCACAGCTTCAAGATAAAAACATTTCAATACATACAGTCACAGTATCATCTGTAATCATTTCAATACATACAGTCACAGTGTCAAGATGTAATCATTTCAATACATACAGTCACAGTATCAAGATTTAAACATTTCAATACATACAGTCACAGTGTCAAGATGTAATCATTTCAATACATACAGTCACAGTATCTAGATTTAAACATTTCAATACATACAGTCACAGTGTCAAGATGTAAACATTTCAATACATACAGTCACAGTGTCAAGATGTAAACATGTCAATACATACAGTCACAGTGTCAAGATGTAATCATTTCAATCTATACAGTTACAGTGTAAAGAATCATTTCACTATGTTAGATTTGTCAAGATTTGAAAGGATGGAAGCTGAGCTCTATAAAATATTCATTACATTATTGTGAATTTTTCACCATTTTCATTATTGTTGCTATTATTCTTATATTATTGCTTTTTGGTTTTCATAATCTTTTCGTAAAAAAAGATCATAAATAAAGGTGATCAAGGACAATCTTAAGAAAGCCAACAATTACTTTGCCTAAATGCACATACATATGGACGTATATTTTATAACAGAGTTCTCACGCATAACACTACAGAATAGAAATAGATTTTGTACTTTGCTGGTACCATCATTCAGTTAGCACTGTTCTCGGCCACTTATAGCGAGTGGGAGCCAGGACCCTGTGTACACGGCACGGCCCTGTCTGGACCAGTCAACCAATATGACCGTTTACCGTTGGGAGCCCTCAGACAGAACAGGGGGGAAGAGCCCCATGTTCAGGCCTGGTGGTTGGATTAAAGCCTTTCTACCCCCCAACAGGATAATGGCGTATACGGTTCCGACGCCCTACTGCACTTCACTGAAGGTACCATCATTTAACTAGTATCAAAGTGTAGTCCACCTCAGATGACCCCGCTATCACCCTGGAAAGACAGTTCTACACATTGTATGCTGGGTATGTTCACTAGACTATCAGGGACTTCCAGTAGAGGTTTCATTACATTGAAAGTTTACACTGCATAGACTGAAGCTTTCAAAAGGAAAATTAATTTCGTCTTTAATCTTATTTCTTGTTTTGTTTACATCAGGCCACTCATACAAGTGTCTTGAAATTTATTTCTGCTGTTGGCATAGCTATCTCCCTTATTTGCTTGGTGGTTACCATAACGATATACGTCATCATGTGGAGGTACGTTCTCAGTACGCATGCGTGACTCGACGTTAACTGTGTTTATGTTTATGTGCTATTTCATACACTCTGTTTTATTTCTCTCTCAGGTATATCAAAAGTGATGCGATCATCCTGCACCTCAATCTTAGTGTCTCATTGTTTCTGGGATACATTATCTTTCTTTTGGGCGTGACCAAGACACACAACTCTGTGAGTGACCAGTAGCCTTGTAGTAAAGTCAAAATGGTTAGCCTCAAAAAAAAAAAAAAAAAGAATAAAACGGTTTTATAACATTTGGCTTGATATTGACATGACCTCCTTTATGCACACTGCTAATATCATTAGGGAGCTATGTATATCAACAATGTTTTCCAAACACATTAACTACGCCTTCTATTTATGCTAACATAGTTCTCAACACCACAATTAACATTCTATCTACCATGTTTATATTCTCACTATTAGTTGCATTATAAGCATTTGCTACACAATTTCCACTGCCAACATTTCCATTTTATTTCCACTGCCAACATTTCCATTTTATTTCCACTGCCAACATTTCCATTTTATTTCCACTGCCAACATTTCCATTTTATTTCCACTGCCAGCATTTCCATTTTATTTCCACTGCCAACATTTCCATTTTATTTCCACTGCCAACATTTCCATTTTATTTCCACTGCCAACATTTCCATTTTATTTCCACTGCCAACATTTCCATTTTATTTCCACTGCCAACATTTCCATTTTATTTCCACTGCCAACATTTCCATTTTATTTCCACTGCCAACATTTCCATTTTATTTCCACTGCCAACATTTGACACATCACTTCCACTGTTAACAGTTTATGGTACAAAATAGCGCCGACAAAATAGCGCAGAAAAATATATTTCAGTCATTTGGAAAGAAATACTTTAGATGTCGTAAAATATGAATAGAGCCAATATTATTTTGTTTTAATGTTATCATTTTTTTTCAGTCATTTTGCAGATATCTTAAAACATAAATATGCAAACAGTAAGTAAAAATTATAATAAGCTAAAATGAGTGATTTGTGATTTTGGGCACATCGGCACAATTTAGGCCATGTCGTGCCTGCAGTCCCTCTGATTTATTTACATTCCAAAAGTGTACTTTGAAACTTTGAAAAAACAGGCAAGGATACTTGTCAGATTTATACACACACACACACACTCAAACATACACACACAAACTTTGACATTGTTAAATAATAGGAAATGTCACGTAGAAATTCCATCACTGCTTGAATTACATCACATTTTAAAATCAGCAAGTTTTGCATTGTAAACATTGGTGACAAAGGGGAATGCTATAAACTGTCAACTACTTCTCTCGTCCTCTGTAACTAGGGCCAATACTTTCAGATCTATTTAATAGTGAAAGAGACATCAACAAAAAATGCTGCCCACGACATCATATATAAGTCCGCGTTATTTTGTCTGCGCTATTTTGTCGGGTCACCACAATTTATACATTATTTCCACTGTCAACATTTTCCACATTATTTCCTCTGACAACTATTTCAGGTCACGTGTGCCGTTGTTGCTGTGCTGTTACATTATGTATTTCTGGTAGTTTTCTTCGTCATGCTGGCGCAGGGGTTGTTGGTACTCAAGTCAGTCATTTCCCTTTCATCCAGCTCTATACTCAAATATTTGTTTCCTTTGATGTATGGTATGTATTGAATGTCTTACATTCAGATATACTTGTTATCTGAAGACACAGTACAGACACAACTTGATGCACTGATGGATCCGGGGGGGGGGGGGTGGCGGATGAATTTTAGCAAAGAAATCACACAATTGGTATTCACATTTATTTATTAGTTATGTTAATAATACATACTAATCATTTATATTTCAACCAATTTTTAGATTATTTTGCCCCTCCCTCTAGTAAGTTGGCCGATTTGGTGGGGTGGGGAGGTGGCAAAGACACTAATTCCCCCTCCCCCATAAACTTTCGAGTGTGGGGGTGGTCCAACTTATTTGTAGAAATCAATGAAATATCTATATGATTAAAACTTGTTATTGATATTTTAACCTATCTTTATGTTAGGTCGTTCCCATGTTAGCCAATTGGGTGGTGTGGAGTGGGGGCAAATATATCTACTGCCCTTCCCAACTTAACCCTTTGAGTTGGGGGGGGGGCTGTCCTACTTTTATTTAGAAATCATAGTTTGTGAACAAAATTAGTTGAATTACTATATCATTTTTAGTTCTATATTATGTCGCTACCCTTCTGGTATCTTGGATGATTCGATGAGGTGGGGAGGGGTGATTGCTTCTACTGCCATCCCCTCTCTAGCCTATTGTTGTGGAGAAATCATAGTTTGTGAACAAAATTAGTTGAATATCTATATAATATTAGCTACTTATAGATATTTGAACCCATTTGTATATTATGTCGCACACACTCTGATCTAAAATTTTATCATTTGTAAATTTAAATGAAAAGGGGTGTACCAGGTGGGAGGGAAGTTACATGCAATCGCCTTCCGCCCATAGGAGAAACCAATACTTTTTTCTTTTGCTATTTTAGTTAAGAAATTACAAAATTGAAAAAAAATGTTCCTAATATAATTTATATATGCTATAAATTAACTTCTTTTATCGAGTCGTCCCACCCTTATTCTTAAAAATGTTTAAATTTCTCTGCATATGGGAAGTGGGAGATATAGTGTGTACAAAAACTTGACCAGACAAATGTAGAGAATGAGATCTAGATTTATATTATCGTGGATATAAATGGCAATTAATTTTTACTAAAAAGTAGTATTGGTAACCTTAACCAGCAGTAAACCTGTTTGCCTACTGCTTTGTTTAGACAAAAACATGTCCCTCTCTGCCTAAATACTTACTTCCAAAAGTGGGCGGAGTTATTGAGGCATCACGAATGATACCGTCAATACCTCACATCTCTCTGCCCCTTACTGATTTCAATATTTTGTATTCGATATTTTTCGAAACCAACCCTTGATGTTTTTCTTGACGTCATTCTTGACGTCATCCTTTCAGTCTCACTTCCGTCATTTACTCTGTCTTCCAGATAGACCGTTTACTTCAAAGATTTGTTTTTTGTTTTTTTTTCGTGTTTTTTAAGACAGTGGTACACAAACTACGGCCTGTGATGCGAAGGCATCCAGCCCCACAACATTTTAGCCTAGAGGCTTGGTTCCGTTCTAGACAGAGGCGCATTGAGAGTGGGGGGTAAGGGGGAACGATTCCCCGGGCGCTATCCTTAAGGGGTGCGCCACACGCAGGGAGGTGCAAAAAAATAAAAATTATTGTAGATATTTTAGTTAGGTAATATACTCTAAGGTTATTTCTATTATTTTATTATTAAATACTTAATATTTATATACGCTTATATTTCTATTTGATGTTCATGGCTAATTGAGGGGGGGGGGAGCAGCGCCAATAAAATTTTCTTGCCTCGCTCGCACGTTTGCTCCTTACGCCTCTGATTGTAGATGACGATTTTTTTTTCCTTTGGACCCCCCCCCCCCCCAAGACTTGAAACGGTTGTGCATGTCAGACTAAAGTCGTGTTGAGCACCTTACCACAAGACTTGAAACGGTTGTGCATCTCAAACTAAAGTCGTGTTGAGCACCTTACCACAAGGACTGATTCCTTGTTGTAACTGGTACCTGCATTGTGGCGCACGTCCAAGGCATTAGGCGCCTTTGTAAAGTCACTCCATCAATAAAGCCAAGACACATATTTATAACAAAGAAAGACATAAGACGCAATTTTAAAAAGAAAGTATTCAAATGACAGACTTTTTGTTTTCTTGTTGTGACATCCACAAATCTTCTCCAATTTATTTCTCTTTTAGGTGTACCTTTAATCATTGTCATCGTGTCAGTGTCAGTGACAGGGGCTGATGGATATGGCAATGCCAAAATGTAAGTAACTAACGACAATACCTAGGCTTCCTTCAGTTGCAAAGCCACTGTGGATCACCTCATAGAAATCACATAAAAGCCTGGGCCGAAACTAAGTTAAACTAATGGCAACTGTAAAATGAAAAGAGACATATTAAACAATTAAATATACAGAATAATGTTTTCAAAATATTCGATATATATGGTTAGCTAATGTTTGTGAGGACCTGTTTGGGTCACAACATTTGGGAAGCTCTAAACATTTGGCCAGGTATCTGAATGCCCGAAAAGAAATTAAAACAAGATTGCAAAGAGAGTTTGTGTTACCACACAAATTCAGAGGCGGCCCCCGTTGGAGACAGATCCCTGTCGGATCCGCATATTTGCTTGTCGACGGAGGATGGCATCGAAAAGGGTATGAAACCGAGACCGTAGAGATAATCAGTCTTGCGCGCTAACCGCACGACCAGGCGTTGCTCTTAATCTAATGACAAACTGGTTACAAACTAATATCCTACTATTGATAATATACCTACACATTACGGAATGACAACTACCGGATATGTACAATATGTCAGAAGAGCGATTTTAGATAATCTTTTGGTATTGAGCATTTTCATTTAAATGAAACTAGAATAAGCATGTAGATCTACCTAAATTAAACTACTAATTTAGCACTCTCAATATCTATATGTACTAGATCTAGATTTAAAATATTTATTTGGGATAATGTAGATGTAATTTAGATAAGATTTATATAATAAAAAAAACACTATCAATTAATAGACTAATTGCAATATGAAATATTAAAATAGTAGATTAGTTTTAGTATTTTATAACATTGCAATATTGACATATTGACAATCTAGACTTTAGAAATAAAAATCTACACTTTAAGCCTAGAAATTTAAATTATAGATCTTGATCTAGTCTAAATGATGGCTGTCTGCGGTTTGCGCGTCCTACGGGAGAATTGGACTACAACTCTGAAGGAACATCCGAAACATGTAAAACAACAAACATTCTAAACTAAACCAAGAAATTCTAGATCTAGATTCTATAATGATTTTAATTAGAACTTAAATCTAGATCTAGTAAAAAAATCTAGCTCTAGTGTAAAAAAAATCTAGATCTAATGTGAAAAATCTAGATTAGATCTAAATCTAGCTTTTATGTCTTTAAAATGCGAGTCACATTACGAGGTTTAATAAACATTACTATACCGAGTTGTTTTAGCATTTAAAGAATTTATTCCATATGACGTCAAAGGAAAAAAATCCAATACGTCACACAACCTAGTTAGACTAAAAAATATCATCTATACGAGCAGCTTGTTGAGGGTTCATAGACATTGGTGCACCGAGTGATTTGTTTTGGCATTTCATTTAAAGAATTAACTCCATATGACGTCAAAGGAAAAAAATCAAATACGTCACACGTCCTAGTTAGACTAAAAAATGTCATCTATACGAGCAGCTTCTCGAGGGATCATAGACATTGGTGCACCGAGTTTGTTCTTTAGCATTTCATTTCATGGGCTAGTTAGACATAATATATATATAAATATAAATATAAAAGGATTAAAGACGCTTTTTTTTTGTTTTGTCTGTCAGTCTGTCTGTCCGTCATGTTAATTGCGAGAAAAAAAAGATTAAAAGCTATTGAAAATCTGAATAAAATCTAATTTCCCTTCCGAAACATCGCATTAGTTTTAACTTTCTATAATAGATTGTTCCGGATGTTTATATATTTATAGTGAGAGAAAATAAGAATTCCAGATTAATCAAATGTCGTAAATTAAATTTGTGGGATGGTCTGTTATGAAAATTAGATGTACCATAGCCTTATGGAGATTTTTTCAAACCATACTTTGGTGTTAGGAAGTTGTTTTCCTTAAAAATCGGAGCATAATATTAACGATAATTAGATATTCTAACGTTTTAGCTAGAAAGTTAAATGTAGAATAAAGAGAAGTGCGATTTTACATAAATAGAGTTAAACTATTTTTCATAAAAAATCCGGAACAACCAATTTTCGTAAATAAGAAAATTATGTGTTTTATTTATTAGAAGAGGGATTTCAAACATTTGTTAGCGTTATTAGATTTTTCATATAAAATTCGGATCATTTTTGGCGACGATTTGTAAGAAAAATAAGGTAATGTAGGTCGATTTCTTTTTCGAAACAAAATCCGGAACATTCTTTACCGATTAAACAACTTTTATTATGTTTCGGCAAGAAAATTAACTGTAGTGATTTTCAATAATCGTTTCTAGTAAATTACTTTCTTATTTTAAAATCCTGAAAAACCTATTGTCGATATTTTTGAAAAAAAATAAAATTATTTGACATAAATTTGTTTTAAGTTAAAAATTCGGAACAATTGATATTGATAAATAAACTATAGTGACGTAGTGTCAAAGGATATAAGTGTTATATTAGTCAATTATGCGATTTCAAACAATCATTTGACATAATTTATTTTTTATAAAACAATATCCGGAACAAAGTTATAGTTAATGCAATATAAATCAATATAGATATTTTTATTTAGTATTTATATGCTATTTACTTTAAAAAACGGGAACAATATATTAAAGATCATGTGTTTCTTGCAATGTTTAAGCATGGAAATAAAATCTAAAAGTTAGAAGAGCCTCTAGTGTTATTTGTTAATATAATCGTGATGGACAGACCAACCAACAGACAAAACGCACAAAAATAATCTTCTTTTATTCGGATGGGGGCACTAAACAAAAAATAAATAAAATCTGATTTTTTAAAAAAGTTTAAGGAATTTGCTTATCGGTGCATAATGTTACGACGTTACGCTACTGCACGAAAGTCGAAGCTTAAAAAGTTCACTTTAAAAAATGTGCGTGATATTTACATACTAAGTGCATTATTAGCCTTTATAAACAAACAGAAATGTTTTCTTTTAACTTTAACAGCTAGTTGACTAGAAAAAAACATCTTTAACTATTTTTTATATTTGTTGTAAACATTTCCTCAACATTTTATAAATATAAATGACTTAGTGATACTAAAAATACATATAAATTGTGCTCCTTTGTTAGCATATTGTAACATTGCCTCCCTTATATTTACGTAATAGTTTTAGAATTGGTGTATTTTTTTTGAAAAAATCGCTTGCATAATTAATTTTATAAATTAAACGGTTTGCTTTTAGAAAACCAAAAGTAGCCGTTGCACCTAAACTTTTCAAGCCGCATTTGATGATGAAATAATATTTTTCATATCTCTTCTATTTTTTTAGATCTGAGTGTGACAGACGGGCAGACGGACAGACAGACGGACAAACGGATATTTTGCACAAACCTAATAGCGGCTTTTTCCTCTTACGGGGGCCGCTAAAAATAAATAAAGTCGGCCTTTAATGCTTTGGCTTCAACATCGAAATGAGATAAATGCTGCCCTTCCCCGAGTCTACTAAAGATAGGTGTCTGTAGCCTTACCCGAGTCTAAAAAAGATAGGTGTCTGTAGCCTTACCTGAGTGTACTAAATATAGATGTGTGAAGTCTTACCTGAGTCTACTAAATATTGGTGTCTGAAGCCTAACCCGAGTCTACTAAAGATAGGTGTCTATAGTCTTACCCGAGTCTACTAAAGATAGGTGTCTATAGTCTTACCCGAGTCTACTAAATATAGGTGTCTGAAGCCTAACCCGAGTCTACTAAATATATTTGTCTGAAGCCTAACCCGAGTCTACTAAAGATAGGTGTCTATAGTCTTACCCGAGTCTACTAAAGATAGGTGTCTATAGTCTTACCCGAGTCTACTAAAGATAGGTATCTATAGTCTTACCCGAGTCTACTAAAGATAGGTGTCTATAGTCTTACCCGAGTCTACAAAATATAGGTGTCTATAGTCTTACCCGAGTCTACTAAAGATAGGTGTCTATAGTCTTACCCGAGTCTACTAAAGATAGGTGTCTGAAGTATAACCCGAGTCTACTAAATATATTTGTCTGAAGCCTAATCCGAGTCTACTAAAGATAGGTGTCTATAGACTTACCCGAGTCTACTAAAGATAGGTGTCTATAGACTTACCCGAGTCAACTAAAGATAGGTATCTATAGTCTTACCCGAGTCTACTAAAGATAGGTGTCTATAATCTTATCTTATCTTATCTTATATAATACAGACGTTACTTCAAAAAAGAAGTCTACTAAAGATAGGTGTCTATAGTCTTACCCGAGTCTACTAAAGATAGGTGTCTATAGACTTACCCGAGTCTACTAAAGATAGGTGTCTATAGACTTACCCGAGTCTACTAAAGATATGTGTCTATAGACTTACCCGAGTCTACTAAAGATAGGTGTCTATAACCTTACCCGAGTCTAAAAAAGATAGGTGTCTGTAGCCTTACCTGATTGTACTAAATATAGATGTGTGAAGTCTTACCCAAGTCTACTAAATATAGGTGTCTGAAGCCTAACCCGAGTCTACTAAAGATAGGTGTCTATAGTCTTACCCGAGTCTACTAAAGATAGGTGTCTATAACCTTACCCGAGTCTAAAAAAGATAGGTGTCTATAGCCTTACCTGAGTGTACTAAATATAGATGTGTGAAGTCATACCCGAGTCTACTAAATATTGGTGTCTGAAGCCTAACCCGAGTCTACTAAATATAGGTGTCTATAGTCTTACCCGAGTCTACTAAATATAAGTGTCTGAAGCCTAACCCGAGTCTACTAAATATATTTGTCTGAAGCCTAACCCGAGTCTACTAAAGATAGGTGTCTATAGAGTTACCCGAGTCTACTAAAGATAGGTGTCTATAGTCTTACCCGAGTCTACTAAAGATATGTGTCTATAGTCTTACCCGAGTCTACTAAAGATAGGTGTCTATAGTCTTACCCGAGTCTACTAAAGATAGGTGTCTATAGTCTTACCCGAGTCTACTAAAGATAGGTGTCTTATCTTACAAAATAAAGACGTTACTTCAAAAAAAAAGATGTTTACGTCCTACGCGTTATGCATATTAACCAAGGACCTAAATGTTGCCAAGTCACTGGTTTTTCTGGCTAGCTCAGGCAACCCATTTCATGCTTAAATAGCACTAGGGAAGAAGGAGCATTTGTACAAATTTGTCCTAGCATATGGAACGAACATGGCTTTAGGAAATATAGATTATGTGAAACACAACTAATAGGACTAATTGATGATTTTTCAAAAGGTTTAGAAAATAGTGAACAAATAGATGCTATCTTACTAGATTTTTCCAAGGCTTTTGACAAAGTTCACCACCATAGTTTGCTTAAAAAATTAAAATATTTCGGCATTAACGGTCCACTGCATCAGTGGATTAAAGATTTTCTGATAGGGAGAGAACAAACTGTAATAATAAATGGCTCTAAATCAACACCAATAACAGTAAACTCAGGTGTACCTCAAGGAACAGTCTTGGGTCCACTACTATTTTTAATTTACATAAATGATTTACCAAATTGCATTAGTTCAGGAACAAAAGTCAGATTATTTGCAGACGATTGCATAATATATAGAACAATAACAACAAAACAAGACACAGATATTTTACAAAGAGAATTAGATGAATTACAGAAATTGGAATCAAATTGGAGCATGTCTTTCCACCCAGAAAAATGTCAGTTGTTAAGAGTAACAAAAAAACTAAAACAAATTAATTCCACTTATCCTATTCATGGCAAACCAGTAACACAGACTAAAAACGCAAAATACTTAGGTGTTATAATAAATGAAAAACTGTCATGGAATCCACATATTGATGAAACTATAAAAAAATCCAACAAAGTATTAGGGTTTATTAAAAGAAATTTCTATAAATCAAATAAGAACATAAAACTAAAATGTTATTTAACCTTGGTTAGGCCAATAATAGAATATGCATCCACCGTGTGGGACCCCTCAACTCAAGAAAACATTAAGAAACTGGAACAGACACAAAATAGAGCAGTGAGATTCATAACAAATGAATATTCACATTTGACTAGAGTAACACTTTTAGTAAAATCACTAAATTTAGAAAGCCTTCAGGACAGAAGACTCAAAAGTAAAGTAGCAATTATACATAAAACACTGAACCATTATCTTCAAATACAAAAACAAAATTTAATAAAATACTCTGAAAGACACAAAAATAAAGGCACATTCCTCGTCCCATATGCTAGGACAAATTTGTACAAATACTCCTTCTTCCCTAGTGCTATTAGAGCATGGAATGGGTTGCCTGAGCTAGCCAGAAAAACCAGTGACTTGGCAGAATTTAAGTCATTGGTTAATATGCATGACTTAATGCATGACGCGTAGGACGTAATCATCTTCTTTTTTGAAGTAACGTCTGTATTATATAAGATAAGATAAGATGAGTAATGTGCCTCTATCTTTGTGTCTTTCTGAGTATTTTATTAAATTATGTTTTGTATTTGAAGATTATGGTTCAGTGTTTTACGTATATTTGCTACTTAATCTTTTGTCTTACCCGAGTCTACTAAAGATAGGTGTCTGTAGTTTTATTCTGCTCTTGAGGTACAAGAATGAGACAAATAAGCGGGTAAAAAAAAATTTGAAGAATCGACATGCTATCCACCCAAAACTCGTATTTATACTTTGATCAACAGGTGTTGGCTCGACAACAGTAAAGGTCTCTTGTGGGCATTTGCTGCACCAGTTTGCACCGTTTTGTTGGTAACGAATTATTTTCAACTATTACAATAAACGTTTAGGTTAAGAGCAGTTTGAACCAGAATACAAATTTATTGAAAGATGGTTTACAGAGTGAAACATTTCATGCCAATGAAATCAATAGAAAATGGAAGTTTAGAGGTTCATTAAGTGAGCTACTGTTGTATAGGACAGTAAAGGGGAAGTGATCAAGAGATTAACCTCTCCTCATGTCCATTGGGGTTGTCACTTTGCGTCATATAAGCCCCAACGTTGATAATGAATAGAGACTAGCCAGTGACCACCAAGTGCCTGGCCACCAGTCCATCATTGGTCATTGGTCTGGCTCTCTTATCCCGTTTGCTGGGTTGACATGTTGACCATTCATCTGCTGCATCTCAAAACAATAAGTAAATAAACTCTCCGAATAGATTTAATAGACCTCTACTCAGACCCATACGTTGTGGTCTGCCAATGAATTTGTTTCATGATGTCCCACAGCTGGACACAGCAACCTCAGCAAAGATGTACAATGCAAATAACGAAGCTAATCAATCGTTTGATTCACATCTTAGAATGTTATCTATTAGGCCTCATTTGTTTCAACTAAAATTTAGTGTATGTCAATAACTTATCTTTGTTACATTGCGTTTGTCGTGTATTTCAGGCGAACTTTATTGTTCTTATTGTGGTATTGAGAACAATGCAAACATCTCACGCCTTGATGACTAAAGAGTTAAACATTAAAATTAAGTAAGTTTATCAATTTCTGAGCAAACTCTTTAGTTCATTTTAAATAACAAAATATTTTATTGGACAGATTCAACAACACGAGATATTAGGTTAATTTTCCTTTATATCAACAACAAAAAACTGACATGCATGCACCAAGACTCTATGTGATTAATTTTTGACTTGTTTTTTTATATTTTCGCAGGTCAATAATTAGGTCAGTCTGTATTCTGTCTCCAATATTAGGCATTACCTGGGCATTTGGTGTGCTGGCCATTAGTCTTGACCAAGTTGCTTTCCAATATCTCTTTGCGATTAGCAATTCACTTCAGGTAAACGTGATCTTTAACTATGTCGTAGCATGCAATATAAAGTTTTAATCAAATATATTGTTACGTATTTCAGAATCTTCTGGCTAAATGTACTAGTAGGCACACAAATAAAAACACTGTAAAGAACTTGACGACTCAACTTTCAGCTTCATATAACTTTATTGACTCTAACAATTTGTTACTGTAACATGTAGCGTAGAAGACTGTACAATATCTGCCAGTTTACAGTTAGCTATGCTTCGTTGCAATTCATCTCTTCTCAACTTGCATCGAGCCGTATTCCACAGAACAGACCAACGACACACTTCCCAGTGTCGCTCCAGGTCTCCCAAAGCTGAACCAAGTCGTACTCAAGTCTACCGAATCAGAGCCGCACACGTCTTACATCGACTGTATCGACTGTAACGACTCAATTCCACTGTAGTTCGCTGTATAGACTTTAACGACAGACTTTAACGACAGTAGTCCACTCCAGTTAACTCTACCCTAGTTAACTTGCATCGAGTCGTACATATCTCTCTTCTACTGTCTCGCACAGTAGACAATAGTACCGACGGCTCACTCACGACTGACTTTCACATTAAATCTCTGGCTTATATAGAGCCCCTAATCGCTCCTCCAAAGTTGCACAAACACTGCTAGTATCCTCTGGAATAACACGTGAGGAAACGTCACATCCTGTCTTTGTTTATACATGTAGATTCCAGAAAAAAAATCGGCTGCAGGGTCATCTTGCCGGGGTCACAAGTTGTGACCTCTATCTGTCACTGGACATTGCTAGTACCTTCTGGAATAACACGTCACATCCTGTCTTTGTTGATAAATGTACATAGTCAAAGTAATAAGCATTTTGAGGTCCTCATAAAATAGAAATTGTTAACCAATCCTACTGACAATCATAGTCATGTCAGCTGTCATGTCTGCTGTTACTTTCACCAAGACTTTGGTTCATAGGAAGGGCCTCATGTAATATAGCTTCACGACTATAGTTTTCTAAGTACTTTGTTTGCAGAGTAGAAACACTAGCATCTAAATCTAGTAGTTTCAATCCTTTTGTATCCACTTGAGTTATTTACTTAATATTACAGATTAATAACAATAATAATAAAGTATTGAGTCGTTAACGTTGTACACGTGTGCTAGAACAAACGTAATGTAAATCGAACACATTTTGTCACAAAACCAAAGTAGTTGTCTGATGCAGATAGTATAAAACCTTTTTTTTAATTGACTCAACGTATATCACTACTATGTTTCTATTTCAGGGTTTGTCCATTTTTCTATGTCAGTGCATCCTTCAACATCAAGTAAGTTAGTGCTTACAAAATCTCATAAGTGTTAAAATAGTCTACTTTGAAAGTTTAAATCAGGATGGTTCTTGACTTGTCCAAGTATTTGGTGGATTCAACAGATAACTTGTCTCTGTCTTGTATTGTCCAGGTATTTGATGGACTTAGAGCAATTATACGTAGACATCGCGCGGCTAGACTGGACTCAACGTCCAAATTGACCAATACTTCAATGCAGGTAACATTTCGTTTCTTTTTCACTTCAATAATCAGAGGGGGGACAAGGGGATCACGCAGCAACTAATGATTCCAAGTCCTCATGGTCAGAAGCCACTTTTCTCCAGTTTTGACCACTGAAGCGAATGTTCTGTAGTTTTCACTACTGAAGCGAATGTTCTGTAGTTTTGACTACTGAAGCGAATGTTCTGTAGTTTTGACCACTGGAGAGAATGTTCTGTAGTTTTTACTACTGAAGCGAATGTTCTGTAGTTTTGACCATTGGAGCGAATGTTCTGTAGTTTGGACCACTGGAGCGAATGTTCTGTAGTTTTGACCACTGGAGCGAATGTTCTGTAGTTTTGACTACTGAAGCGAATGTTCTGTAGTTTTCACCACTGGAGCGAATGTTCTGTAGTTTTGACCACTGGAGAGACTGTTCTGTAGTTTTGACCACTGGAGCGAATGTTCTGTAGTTTTGACCACTGGAGCGAATGTTCTGTAGTTTTGACCCCTGGAGCGAATGTTCTGTAGTTTTGACCACTGGAGCGAATGTTCTGTAGTTTGGACCACTGGAGCGAATGTTCTGTAGTTTTGACCACTGGAGCGAATGTTCTGTAGTTTTGACTACTGAAGCGAATGTTCTGTAGTTTTGACCACTGGAGCGAATGTTCTGTAGTTTTGACCACTGGAGCGAATGTTTTGTAGTTTTGACTACTGAATCGAATGTTCTGTTGTTTTGACCACTGAAGCGAATGTTCTGTAGTTTTGACTACTGAAGCGAATGATCTGTCGTTTTGACCACTGGAGCGAATGTTCTGTAGTTTTGACCACTGGAGCGAATGTTCTGTAGTTTTGACCACTGGAGCGAATGTTTTGTAGTTTTGACTACTGAATCGAATGTTCTGTAGTTTTGACCACTGAAGCGAATGTTCTGTAGTTTTGACCACTGGAGCGAATGTTCTGTAGTTTTGACCACTGGAGCGAATGTTCTGTAGTTTTGACCACTGGAGCGAATGTTTTGTAGTTTTGACTACTGAATCGAATTTTCTGTAGTTTTGACCACTGGAGCGAATGTTCTGTAGTTTTGACTACTGAAGCGAATGTTCTGTAGTTTTGACCACTGGAGAGAATGTTCTGTAGTTTTTACTACTGAAGCGAATGTTCTGTAGTTTTGACCACTGGAGCGAATGTTCTGTAGTTTTGACCACTGGAGCGAATGTTCTGTAGTTTTGATCATTGGAGCGAATGTTCTGTAGTTTTGACCACTGGAGCGAATGTTCTGTAGTTTTGACCACTGGAGCGAATATTCTGTAGTTTTGACCACTGGAGCGAATGTTCTGTAGTTTTGACCACTGGAGCGAATGTTCTGTAGTTTTGACCACTGGAGAGAATGTTCTGTAGTTTTGACTACTGAAGCGAATGTTCTGTAGTTTTGACCATTGGAGCGAATGTTCTGTAGTTTGGACCACTGGAGCGAATGTTCTGTAGTTTTGACCACTGGAGCGAATGTTCTGTAGTTTTGACTACTGAAGCGAATGTTCTGTAGTTTTCACCACTGGAGCGAATGTTCTGTAGTTTTGACCACTGGAGAGACTGTTCTGTAGTTTTGACCACTGGAGCGAATGTTCTGTAGTTTTGACCACTGGAGCGAATGTTTTGTAGTTTTGACTACTGAATCGAATGTTCTGTTGTTTTGACCACTGAAGCGAATGTTCTGTAGTTTTGACTACTGAAGCGAATGATCTGTCGTTTTGACCACTGGAGCGAATGTTCTGTAGTTTTGACCACTGGAGCGAATGTTCTGTAGTTTTGACCACTGGAGCGAATGTTTTGTAGTTTTGACTACTGAATCAAATGTTCTGTAGTTTTGACCACTGAAGCGAATGTTCTGTAGTTTTGACCACTGGAGCGAATGTTCTGTAGTTTTGACCACTGGAGCGAATGTTCTGTAGTTTTGACCACTGGAGCGAATGTTTTGTAGTTTTGACTACTGAATCGAATTTTCTGTAGTTTTGACCACTGGAGCGAATGTTCTGTAGTTTTGACTACTGAAGCGAATGTTCTGTAGTTTTGACCACTGGAGAGAATGTTCTGTAGTTTTTACTACTGAAGCGAATGTTCTGTAGTTTTGACCACTGGAGCGAATGTTCTGTAGTTTTGACCACTGGAGCGAATGTTCTGTAGTTTTGACCATTGGAGCGAATGTTCTGTAGTTTTGACCACTGGAGCGAATGTTCTGTAGTTTTGACCACTGGAGCGAATATTCTGTAGTTTTGACCACTGGAGCGAATGTTCTGTAGTTTTGACCACTGGAGCGAATGTTCTGTAGTTTTGACCACTGGAGAGAATGTTCTGTAGTTTTGACCACTGGAGCAAATGTTCTGTAGTTTTGACCACTGGAGCGAATATTCTGTAGTTTTGACCACTGGAGCGAATGTTCTGTAGTTTTGACCACTGGAGCGAATGTTCTGTAGTTTTGACCACTGGAGCGAATGTTCTGTAGTTTTGACCACTGGAGAGAATGTTCTGTAGTTTTGACCACTGGAGCGAATGTTCTGTTGTTTTGACCACTGAAGCGAATGTTCTGTAGTTTTGACTACTGAAGCGAATGTTCTGTCGTTTTGACCACTGGAGCGAATGTTCTGTAGTTTTGACCACTGGAGCGAATGTTCTGTAGTTTTGACCACTGGAGCGAATGTTTTGTAGTTTTGACTACTGAATCGAATGTTCTGTAGTTTTGACCACTGAAGCGAATGTTCTGTAGTTTTGACCACTGGAGCGAATGTTCTGTAGTTTTGACCACTGGAGCGAATGTTCTGTAGTTTTGACCACTGGAGCGAATGTTCTGTAGTTTTGACCACTGAAGCGAATGTTTTGTAGTTTTGACTACTGAATCGAATGTTCTGTAGTTTTGACCACTGGAGCGAATGTTCTGTAGTTTTGACTACTGAAGCAAACTTTCTTTACTTTTGACTACTGAAGCGGATGTTCTGTAGTTTTGACTATTGTAGCGGATGTTCCTCTAGCTTCTAAAATAGATCTTCATGCATAAGTACAACCTTATTTCCTTTTTTTCTCCAATTTGTATGTTTAAAATTTTCTATTTTAAAAACGTGGAGGCGGGTGGAGACCGCAGTCTTGCAATGATGTACATCCGGTCCTCAGCTATATTATGAAAGATTCAATCTTTGAACCGTGTGGTTCTCTGAATGCATGTATAATTTTATTCATTCTAACAGAAAGGTTGTTATGTATAGATACAATATTTGTTTTAAATCATTTGTTTTATGAAATATTAAACGGAATTTTGTCTTCAATTCCCCCAGGACAAAGTGTTCTCAGACTCTACATTGCAGAGAACAACAAACTCAACAGAGAGTAAGTACATAGTACAGTTAACTTGTTTATTATGGCTATGATGACCACTTCGGTCATCCAGGGGGCTGAAAGATTGTCAATGGATAGCTGTGCCTTCACAAGAGTTGGGGCCCTATTTCTATTTAGAGTTGGAGCCTGTTTCTGTTAAGAGTTGGAGCCTGTTTCTGTTAAGATTTGGAGCCTATTTCTATTTAGAGTTGGAGCCTGTTTCTGTTAAGAGTTGGAGCCTGTTTCTCTTAACAGTTGAAGCCTGTTTCTGTATACAGATGGAGCCTGTTTCTGTATACAGATGGAGCCTGTTTCTGTATACAGATGGAGCCTGTTTCTGTATACAGTTCTATACAGCTTTTTTTTTTGTTGAGAGCTGTTTCTAATTTTAGCTGGAGCCTGTTTCTATGCCTCAGTTCTGCTCCTGTCTTGTGTCTTTATTTATTTTTCTTGCATTAATTTTACAGTGAGTCACTGAAAGGCTCAGTCCCAGAGTCTATATTGAACGGTTGCATTTCCAATTAGATACTTTAAAATGATAATTTTGCCCAGCTAGCTCTCTATTTTCTTTGCTTTGCTGGCCGTAGAGCAGCATGTTCAAGTTGTAGGAATTATTAATTCATAGACGTAGTCAGTCCATTCTGCATTACGTTAGTACATGAATTTTACAAAAGTACTTACACATTTTTAGACTGGTCAAACCTTTTATGTCGTCCTTTGACTTGAGTACGACTTATAGCTCATGTATAATTACAGGTCAAGAAGTTTGAGTGTGTAAGTGTCAGTAGATTGGAGTAGGTTAGGATAATGAGATGAGTTCTTGAATATTTTGTATTGATTGATTTCGTTGTAGAATTGGAAATAATATCGATGAAGTAGAAAACTAGTTGATACTAAAAAAACTAACATTTGAAACTTTTCATTGGTCTGTTTTTAGCTGAAACTCTAAGTAAAGAAACAGTCACTTACGATGAGAAGTCTCTATGAAAATGTCATACAATTGAACATTTCATAACATTTAAACCATTACATTATGTGCGACAGAGTGTGATAACAACACATCAACATATAGTGCCAGACTAAACCTGAGAAACAGTTTGTTGTAAGACGGGTGTGAATGTATGTACATATATGCTTAAGGTTTTGTATATAGTTATATAAATGTATTAAAGCTAATTATTTATTTCTGTTTTTTTCGTTTTACTTGACAGATGTTACAATCAGGCTTATTAAACATTTACAATAATATAGAATTGGAGTTGAGTTTACTTTGTAAAACTGTGTTCATAATTTTGTCCCTGTAACACAAGAACTATCCAAAGGATTATATTGTTGTAAATCTTATGCAGGCATCTCAACGAAGTTCTACAGTAAATAAATAATTGTGTTTGTTTACCAGGACAAACACATAACAGCCTTCTGCAATTAAAGAGTCTTGTTACTAATTATACCAGTCCTTTCACCAGCAACCTGAATACGGGCCAACGACAGCCTTACCCGCTTCGCTCCAGGTCCCCACTACAGTCTTTAGGAAGCACAAAAGACGGCTCCTTAGTTTCCAACAATTCAGACTCTTCACAATCACATACTACACTGTTCTTTCCTCTATCTTAGCGCCTTCCTGTTCTGGTTCAATAGTGTGCTCGTGCGCACCACAAGTATTTGTGCAAGGCAGGGTATGCTTTGAGTCAACAATTTATTTATAGAATCATGGCAAAGTGAATCAGTCACAGAACTGAAACCACTTAGTACCTGGTGCTCACATCGGTATGTTGTACCAAGTAGAGGTATCATTCACAGCTGCTAAGTAATATGCCTCCAAAAATATAGTTTTGTCTTTTAAAGCTATATGTTTTGTTGGTCATTAATCTTGCCTCCTTTTGTTAATCATCTTACGCTGAAGAGAAAGTTGAAAACTATCTCTTTACCTACGTTATGGCCTTCCCTCTTCTCTGATGGATTGGTCACATGACCTTTAACAGTTGTGTGTTTATGAAATGCGATTCTGAATGTATAATCTACCAAGAAAGTGTGACGGATCTTTAATTTTTTGTGGAACCTAATAATAATCCAACATATTTGTTGTATAATGAAAGTGTCTGGCTATTTCAAACAACAACAACATACAAACGGCATTATGAAACAAATATGGCGACATTCTTGTTTTGAGCGCGAATAAAGATAAACTACTGCATAGAGATTGGTGGATCATCAATGAGAATATTTACCAAAAAGAGAGAAAAATGAGTTCGTGGTAAAGCTAGCTACATTGTTTCTCTCATTTTATCTAGAAAATTGAAGCCATTTTCGGACGCGTAAAAAATATACTTCAAATACCTCATTCATTAATGTAAGTTCTAGACCCGCGAGTTTCTTAGAGGCCCTATTTCAGGGGAATTTCATTTCGTTTTTGTATCTTTTCTGTCACGTGGCCCGCGACATGAAATTGGAAATCAAAATGGCCCGCAGGTCGATTTAGGTTGGGCATAACTGGTTTAGACTTTTGACTCGCATAAATCAGTGTTACGATTTACTAAGTAGAAATAAAGGAAGCAAACTAACAAAAGATTGCAATTAACTGAAAAGAATAACTAGATGATTGGACAAAGACATTAAAATTCATTTAAGAAGAGACTTTTGGGCATTAGGGCAAGTTAGCTAAAGTAGTCTGCTGCTCGTTTTACAGTTCTTCTCCTTTAGGTTTCTACACCCAAGTGGCGCGTTCAATGAAGCGGTAGATTACTTAGACTCTGAGCCATCTCCGTCCGGTCTATTATGTATACTTCATCCTGTCCACTTTCAATATGGATAACCTGTTCAAACTTGATGTCTCAGCTACACATTTAAAAATACGAAAACCTCGCATAAAAACAGTGAAAACATTTATTTTATAAAGGCAAGGGAACGTCCCTTGGTTGGATGTATGTCCAAGTGGAAAAATTTACCCATGTTACAAAGTACAAGCTATATATTTCAAAAAGCATATTTTATATTTTGTTGTCGGAATCAAATATCTAAAAGCCCTTCCACGTTAGCAATTTGTGGTAATTAGTTAGCAATTTGTAGTAGTTAGTTGGCAACACTCAACCACACGTCCTTGACATTGTTCTCACCGTATATTTCCAAAAGTCTTCCTGTTTTCTTCCTCTCATTTGAATACGTTTTTTTACAATAGAATCGATACCTCCCACATACACACACAAACACACACACACACACGCGTGTCTCCTTTCTTTCTAGCTGTAATTTTAGTGCTTGAAGAATGTCAACAGGATCTTAACACTTCAACTGTAAACAAAGATGATATTTCTATTTATTAGGGGGCTTCCTTATGCAGAAGCTCATAGAAACCAGGATTTTTGAGCTGATTCTGTGGAGGCAAGTAGTGGACTATTACTGTGATTACTTTCTACTTCTAACGTCTTCATTTCATGTTGTATCATTCTAATGTGTGCATCCAATAGACATCGATTGGTATTCGATACAATTACTGGAGTTTTCATGTTACATTTTTATAAGAGGATACATTAAATGTCAAAATGAGCCTTTATATGAAAAAAGTGTCCCTAAGCTCTAGTCATAAGCCCCAAATATTTAGACTGATGTGTAAGATGAGGATGATTATTTCAATTGCACATAGTGTCAACCGAAGCAATAATTCCATTAATTCTTACGTTTTAAGAAATATAGAACATACGCCCCGGGGGTCACTGAAGAAACTCCTTCCACTTCACTTCACCTTCATTTATCCTTTAGTCTGTTGGAGCACCACACAAGATGTCAACCGTCTTTCTACACTCCTCTCTGTCTTTTGCCTTGCATAGAACTTCATTCGCTCATAGGCCTATCCATTCTTTCATGTCTTTCCATCGCTTAGTCTGTTTTCATCTTCTTCTTTCTGGTACTGTTCCCTGAAGGAAGGTCTTAGGGAGTCCTGAGCACCTCGTGATATGGCCTACCAGCTCGATATAGTCAATTAGCCTCGAAACAAAAACGGCAATTTAGTCTAGACCTTTTCTGACCCAATGAATGTTAATCTGTCGTACATACACATAACAGTACCTATACGTTGTCACAGTTGTAGGTCCGTATTGGTTTGGAAACACATCAACTGCCTATAACAAGAAATCACACTACGTAGTCCTACATACATAACATCTGCCTTCAACTTGAAACTAAAATGTAAAACGGGATTCAATCAACACATTGTATTATGGGAAGTGGTCAACCCTTGTACCCACGCTTGCTCTTCTATCTACAAGTAACACTCTAATATCGTGGTCTGACTGAATCACAGCTGTAGTACTTAGGACGCGGAATGTCAAATAATTGATGAGTGTTTGACATTCTAAATCAAATGTGACAACGTTGTCTATCAATAATGCCTAACAAAAGAGATGATTATCATCGGTCAACACTCAGGATGTTGAATTCCATTGTTGAGTTTCAAATCCTATTTTGTCGAGTTTCTTTTTTAAATTGTAAATAAAAAAAACGTATGAATATATTAAAAGTATGCTCTATTTATTAAATTACAAAAAGCTGACAGTAGACATAATACATCTCCTTCAGATTTGGGCTAGACGTCAGTCACTCAATCCTATAGAAGGATGAAGAGGGAGAGTTTGGCTTTCTTTCACTACCCATGTCTAAAGAGTAGAACCAAAACCGTGTTTTTAATTTAGGGTCCGGGTCGTTTTTCGGCTATTGAAACGTTAGGTTTAAATTTCTATTCCTAGAGTTCTGATTTTTATCTTCGAGATCTTAAGTATGTCCCTTTTTCCACACTAATGATTTGCATAGCAATAACATAGGTTGGTGATGTATAGGAGTTTGATCGTTGTTATGGCTACATGACACCTTTAGTCAAAATGACCTGAAAATTCCAAGGAAAATTTTGATAACTTATCAGACGAGACAGTACAGCTACAGACCTTACTTGATACAAACATTTCTCATTGGAAACTCTCATGGTGAGATAACACTGAATTTTGTTTCTCTTTAAATAATATCGATCCGAACAGCGTCGGAAAATTTAAAACATTTAAAATAATAATAATTATAATTATAATAGTAATAATAATAATAATAATTATCAGAAAATGCATTAGTGGACACTGTTGTTGGGACTACAATGAATTTGTTTGTTTCCCCTCAACGCAGCTTCACCCTGTCAGTGTCAGAGATTAATTCTACAATAATAATATTAAGAGTATCAGAGTCCACGGACATTGAAAAAGATACAGTATGTTATGTAGATACGCAGATTTATCTGAGACCTACATAATTTATTATACCTAACGCAGATTAATTTTCGTCTGCTGGGGTTCAAAGTTTGGCTTTTTTTTCTTTTTTTCGCCTATCTTCAGCGGTAGCCTTTCTTTGAGTCTCAAATGTGTGTGAATAAATCTTAAATTTCGTAAAACCCAATATTTAAATACATTATATCCTTTGATACATACTTCATGCTACATAAAGTTATTATAAGCAGTTTATATAGTTATATTATAGTTATATATATTATATAGATTATAGTTCTCTTTTACGTACATACTATAGAACTAAGCACATGTAAAAACCTTCACACACTGTTAATTGTGTGCGTGTTAAACACGCGGTCAGTGTGGAGTGCACTTGATGGAAATTCTCAACATTAATTGCTAGGATTTGTGACCGAACAAGCAACAGGCTAGATGATAAATCTGTCATATTTTTCTGATAACATCTATTTCACGATAACTTCCGCAACACGGATCTCACTAAACATGATAGCTCAACGCGAGGGATGAGAGTGGCGGCTTCAGTTATAGCTACCGGGTACTAGATCTAGAGCTACATCATGAGTAGCTCTCACCATCACTGACACTTAGCACAGCAGTTCGTTAGGCATTGAACATAATAATTTTCACTACGATCTTGTTTATTCGAATCAAGCGTCTTTGGTGATACTGGGCTCTTTATGGATACATAATGGTTATACGAATAACGTAACACTGATCTATTATCTAATGCTAAAAAGTGCGGTGAAACTATTATTGTCAACAACTCACTTCAAAGATGCCCACGTGTGATTCTTTATTGGAAGAGTTGTAGGTCAATAGTCCGAGGGATAGTTGCAATTCAATTCCGTCTTAGACAATCTATCAATGGCTAAACAACACATCATTTTGGTTGGTTATATACTTGCTTTAGGTCAATGTTCAGGTCAGTTTTTTTGTTGTTGTTGATTTTTTTGTTTTTTTTTATTTGTTTTGTTTTTTCATCGATCTTTATAAATATCTAGACACTTTTATTTTGATACCACTATAAAGAAAAAATAATGAAAAGCTGATTTCTCCTTTTGAAGAACAAAACAAGCAAGTAGAAATACCTAATTAGTTCAACACTTAAAGAATGCTACAAAAAAAAGAGAGAGAATTTAAAATACCTAGCGGTGGCTGAGTAGTAAAGCGCTTGGCTTCCGAACCGAAGGTCCCGGGATCGAATTTTGGTGAAGACTCGGATTCTCAATTTAGGATCTTTGGCGCCTCTGTGTCTACCCAGCTCTTATGGGTACCTGACATTAGTTGGGTAAAGGTAAATACGGTTTGTCGATGTGGGCCACATAAACACACATTACAATATCTGCTCTTTTATAGATCGCAAGGTCTGAAAGGGGATCTTTACTTTTGTATCTAAAATACCTTAGCATCTTAGAAGTATTAAAATAAACAAAAATATTTAAAGTAACTATTATTCTTAAAATTTTTTTACTACAGAAACAGTTCATTTTTGTGTAACCAGATCTAGGTTAATCAAGGAAACTCTTTGTACAGAACAAAATTAATTGAACAGTGTCATCAAACTTTAAGATAGAAAGATGCAGACACTGTAATCGTGTACTTAATCTAGTCATTAACATATGATTAAATGTGCAGTGTAGAAGTTTAGACACAATCGCCAAACTTTAGGACATGACAGTAAAACTTTGTTGTTTTGTTTGAGACTATATTTGAAAAGTTCTTTACTTTAATAACAATCAAAATGGCATAAAAAAAAGGAAGTTTTAATTTGACTACAGCCAGGAAAAACAAACGACTGCTAAGTCACTGATTACTATCTGAGACCAGATTGACCCATGGTTAGGGTAGGAAGTAGTTATCTTCCCTTTGAAAGTTTAACCTTTGAATGTCATTTATAAGATGAGTAGGTCAGTACACAGACCGAGCTGTCCTACGATGTTTGTCTAAAATGTAATGTACATTCCTTATCTCAGCTGAACCATAGTATGTAGCCATCTCAACTTATGTTAGCTACAGTCTTTTAGTTATTTACTTCTAGTGTTGTATATTTAAGATTTTCAAATACTGTCAATGCCTATAATGCATTTCAGACAACAAAACTCTGCCAGAAAATGTAAATATAATGACACGTACTTTAATGAAAAGAGACGTAGAGACATCTTATGAAGATCTCGCAGGTAATCATTTGGATACTCCTTGATATAGCTGTTCTACTGCTACTATAAAACTTTGGTCTCTAAAGGGGAGACCATGCAGCTTTCTGTGGAAATATACATTTCTAGTACTTGAACAGGTTTTAAGATTCCCATTTCACTAGATGGAGGATATCACAGTTAACTTGTTAAAGCACTTCATAAGCATGAAGTTATGTCATAGTGAACTTATCACATCATGTCTCACTTCTTCTCATCTCTCCACTTTTCTTGTGATGTAAAAGTTCACGTCACTAAATCCCTCCACTTTTCTCGTTCAGCAGCTGTTCTAAGCAGACTATCAAGAGAGAGGGGCGGGTCCATTCTTTTAAGCCAACTTGTCTTTGGACGAGCCTTTCTTCGTGCTCCCTCCATTGTACCTTAAAAGATGACTTTTGACAGTGAGTCACGTGTGATATAATGACCGAACCAGACCAGCTTTCGTCTGTTCACAGTATTGAGGTGTTCTCTTGCTTTGCCAGCCCGACATTTTTGTGTCAGATTCGTTCTTTTCTCCTCCTACGGCCTATCCTCGTATCAAGTTATAACAGTTTGCATAAGTATTCATAATTATAATCGATGAACTAATCAATAAATCAATGAGTGGTTTTATAATTTTAAAAAAAAAGGAAGCTTATCCCTGCAGTCATAAGATATATGACCCTGAGTTCTTCTCCTTGTTTAAAAAAAAAAGATTTTATGAAAATCCGATCTAAATCTTTCTTCACAACTAATCGCGTTTATTTTATCTTTCCAATCTCAGAGAATGGTGAAGAAGGATCAAGTCATGATGTTGTAAATGTCTTGTCGTTCTCCGCCACGTCCAGCTCATCGAACGCATCCAACACGTCGTTGATAGTCCCTCCTGGGGACAATGTGACAATAACCTGTGAAGTGGACAACACTGATAGAGAGATCACGTTCTCTTTAACACGGATAATTCCTGACTACAAGATTGAACCAGGCAATGCTAAAGCTTACATACATATCAATAACGTGTCATGTATTCATACAGATTGCTATGGCTGTATGGATTATCCAACTGAAATAGCAATCAAAGTGCCATGTAAGTGCCATAGTTTCCTATGTAATTATTCTGATTCGTTCTAGAAAGGCTTATTTGAGCCTATGTTGTTGGTTGTAAAAGCTAAGTATTTTATTGTGTTTTTTTTATTTATGAGAATAATTTACAGACCTTCCAGGTGGCCTACAAACTGTAGCATAATAAGCTCGAATGTTTTCTTCTCCTGGCATCATACATCCAATGATCTTCTGTATTATTTCCCTTTTCTTTTTCAACCTCAAGCCTCAGCATTCAATACAACGTTAAGTCTAGTTCCTTGTGTTTCTGTTGAAAATGTTATAACAACAACTTTTTTTTATTTCAGGTGAACCGTTTTTCATTAAATTTCAGCCGCCAGATTTTGAAGAAGACGTTTTCAAAGTACTTTTTTATGTGGTATCCTATCCTGAAATAACTTCCTTACATTTTTGGTCTGGTGATAGCTCAATAGCCAAGGATTCCATACTAGACTATGAGGGTATGGGTAGGCGTAATGAGTATACACAACTAGATTGCAGCCTTAATTATTGTGTGAATTTCACTCTGAAACACAATTCTATTTCAACAAGAGAAGACATCACAGTCCGCATATCTAACAGTGTGGGTGATCTTAATATTATAATACCTAAAAGTAAGTGTTATTTAACATTGAAGAGTTTTCTTAATAAATTATTTCTGTAGGACAATGCTTTTAAATGATGAACTGGTTACAGACTATCAGCATTTTTGTTTAGTTTAACATGGTGCTATCTATAACATACAAACAAGATGTTTACAAATAATTTTAGAAAATGTCGGTGAAAACACTGGCGCAAAAAAATGAGATGATTATGTTTTCTTAAAATAAAAGTTAAATTTCTTTAATTTTGTTTTAAATTTATGAAATGTATATTTTAATTTGAACTAAGGCGCGCATGTTTGCACACTTATTAAGAATAACAATTAAGCTGGTTATATTTGCAATAAGAAATGACAATGTTCAGATAGTTCCACATATAACAAAACAAAACCTTATGCTCTACAGGGTAAAAATTTAAAATAGGTTTGAAAATAATTTGAAATGGTAGACCTTATTGTTCTATTTTTATTAGCTGATAGTACAAATGCTCGTTTATTAAATGCATTGTCCAGGACAAGTCAGATGTCCTAAAATTGAAGAAGATGGAATCATCTTTGAGAAGACCTTCCCTGGAAGTAGATTTGAGACATCATGTCCAGAAGAATACATAGGTAAGTTGTATGACACATCATGTCCAGAGAATATATAGGTACGTTGTATGAAACATCATGTCCAGAGAATACATAGGTAAGTTGTAGGCTATGAAACATCATGTCCAGAGAATACATAGGTAAGTTGTATGAAACATCATGTCCAGTGAATGCATAGGTAAGTTGTATGAAACATCATGTCCAGAGAATACATAGGTAAGTTGTATGAAACATCATGTCCAGTGAATACATAGGTAAGTTGTATGAAACATCATGGCGAGAAGAATACATAGGTACGCTGTAGGCTATGAAATATCATGTACAGAGAATACATAGGTAAGTTGTAGGTTATGAAACATCATGTCCATTGAATACATAGGTAAGTTGTTTAAAATATCATGGCGAGAAGAATACAATAGTAAAAGATATTCGGTTTTTAGTTTCAAATTAAAGAAAACTTAATCCTTGGGAGTATTAATCCCGAGTGGCCTGGAACGGTGATAATTAATGATCTGCATTTAATTAAGTTAACAATTTTGAGAAGTTCTTTGACTTAATTTTAATTATTTAAATTTGTAATTTATGAATGTTTTCTATGCATATATAGCTTTAATGAATGTAATGAAATAAATGAAAAGAAATTCATAATTTTTGTCGGTGTTTCATATTTGACAAGGCACTGTTAGTAGACGCTGTGATAATGAAGGCGCTTGGGAAGCTCCACGTTTTACCAACTGCACTAGACCTGTCTTCCAAGATGTGATTAATAAGGTACGTGTACAAAAAAAAATGAATTACGTCTAGGTAGCAAAAGGGCTTGTTCAATATGGAGTTGAGTTGGTCTAGTTTTGTTTTTAAAACCTTTCTTATTATCTCCCTTTGTTTCTGTACGTGGTACCTTGTAGGAGACTAATCGTCATGGAACATATGAACACATACAACGTGGCAATCTGTGGACAGTCAGACCAATGGTCTGCATGACGTGGCTATTGGTCTCCACTACCCACACGTTGCAATTTCGCAGGTCAGCGTAGAGGCTTTCTATAACAAATGGTCTCGTCTTATAGGCTTTCTATAACAAGTGGTCTCGTCTTATAGGCTTTCTATAACAAGTGGTCTCGTCTTATAGGCTTTCTATAACAAGTGGTCTCGTCTTATAGGCTTTCTATAACAAGTGGTCTCGTCTTATAGGCTTTCTATAACAAGTGGTCTCGTCTTATAGGCTTTCTATAACAAGTGGTCTCGTCTTATAGGCTTTCTATAACAAGTGGTCTCGTCTTATAGGCTTTCTATAACAAGTGGTCTCGTCTTATAGGCTTTCTATAACAAGTGGTCTCGTCTTATAGGCTTTCTATAACAAGTGGTCTCGTCTTATAGGCTTTCTATAACAAGTGGTCTCGTCTTATAGGCTTTCTATAACAAGTGGTCTCGTCCTATATCGCCTCAACATTTCTCCTTTTTTGCTTTCTCTTCTTTGACTATTTTATTCTAATAAAAAATTTAATTTATGAAACAAATCCAAGTGTAAACAAAGTAGATATTACTGTATTTATACTTTTGAGTGCAGATTCCCAATAATTTTTACAAAGCTAATAGATCTATCAACTCACTTTGTCTCTCTGGTAAAAAGTGTGTACACGTTATTTCTCCAACGCCCATTCTCGGATTAGGATAAAACTTCGCACAATTATTCATTGACATAAACAAGACATGAATCAATAAAAAATAAAGGTAAACAATTAACTCTTAACTACTAGTAATCAATAATTGTGTTTAATAGCAGCAAGAGAAACTAATACTTCAGTATTCAAATATATGGCTAAATTTGTTGGGTTTAGTCCCCATAAATACATGTATCAATAAAAAAATACTAAATGTGTTAGTTAATTATTGATTATTAATTATTTTGCGTGATATCGAATAAGGGAAATAACTTGTACATTATTGGTAGTTTTAAGGACGAAGTTCTTCCCCTTTAGATAAGCTTTGTTTTTTTTTAAAGGATTTTTGTTTTTGTTTTGCTTGTTTCTTCTTTTTCTTTTCCCCCTTGCTTTAAAGTGACGTGACAAAAGGGATAGAAAAGGTCCCTAGAAGACTGACACGGATACAAAATGTCCATAGAAGACTAACACGGATACAAAATGTCCCTAGAAGACTGACACGGATAGAAAATGTCCCTAGAAGACTGACACGGATACAAAATGTCCCTAGAAGACTGACACGGATACAAAATGTCCCTAGAAGACTGACACGGATACAAAATGTCCCTAGAAGACTGACACGGATACAAAATGTCCCTAGAAGACTGACACGGATACAAAATGTCCCTAGAAGACTGACACGGATACAAAATGTCCCTAGAAGACTGACACGGATACAAAATGTCCCTAGAAGACTGACACGGATACAAGAAAAGAAGAAAAGAAAGTAGTCTCTGTTCCTATTGACCAGCTCAAAAAAAAGTTCTTCCTAGATTTTTGTATCCCGTGAATTTCATCTTGTAACATATGGACTCTGGTTGGCTTAGCTCTTTGAGGTCATCAACATGTTTTGTACTTAAAGTAACAAACAAAACATAAAAATACTTTTAAAATAAAAATACAAAGCTTATCTAAGGGAGAGAACCGCAAAAAATCACAGGAAATAAATCTCTTTTTACATAATCTTTTTTCTAGATAAAACAACATTTATTATTTACCTTTAATTGATTACCTCATTTATTGACTGGTGCGTGCATTGTCAGGGACTATGAATAATTGTGCAAAATTTCAACTTGATCCGAGAATGGGCAGTGTAACGTGTAGAAAACAAATACTCCACATATACAGCCCACATACCTCAATAATGCTGGGTTTATTTCCCTCTTTCGATACCAAATAAAATAAGCTAGCCAGGAAAACCAGTGACTTAGCAGAATTTAAGTGATTGGTTAATATGCATGATTGAATGCATGACGCTTTGGACGTAATCATATTCTTTTTTGAAATAACGTCTGTATTATATAAGATAAGATAAGATGTGTGTGGAAGAAATAACATGTCCAAACGTTTTACTAGATAGAGAGTTGATAGATGCTTTGTAAACAATAGTGAACCATCTCTCAGTAATGTTGACCGTGGGAAACATTCTCGACGCTTTGAAATATTTGTGGAATCATTGGATTATTTGTCTTGTTTGTTCTTGTCATTGAAAATAGATACTGATTTTTTTAAAAAATCTACACCCTAAAGAAATAAAAGGCATTGCCTTTAAGTTTGAAGATTGAGCTTCGGCGTGCACATTTTGTCAGTCAAACGTAGTTATTCGCTATGAGTTTATTAACATCTTTTTTAGCTCTCTGAGAATGTCCTCAGCAGTAACTCTTCTTTGGGTCTCATTGTCCCGCCACTGTTTTTACTCTGATAAGAGTTCTCCCGCTGTCTCTTCTAGAAGTCATTTGTTGACAAGTGTTTTCCCCATGCCAAGGAGGGTAAACTGAATCCAGAGTTGTTCTTTAGGGGGAGGGGACATCCGTTAGGCCACCTACTTTACATTAGCTAAAAAATAATCAACTTTGACTTACGGTCATCCCTATAGGAGGAAATAAAGACCTAAATACATCCTAGTGTTTTCTACTTCTCCATTCCCTTCTGCTTCTGTCTATTGGAAACAGCTACGTCTGATGACCTCAATACCTAGATCTTCATCTCACTGTTTGCTGGTTGATAGCTTATCAATTTTGAAACTAAGTTATTGAATCCTCAGATCCCGCGAGTTGTTGTTTTCTGTGTGCTTATATCCTATTGATGTCAATCATTGATTTTGTACAGATGACAATACTATTTAGTTTGGACTGCATAAGATAGTTTGTTCTTTCCTTCCATCCTCTCAGCTAACTAGTTCCGTGACGTCAGATACTCTTGCGGATGTAGCTCAAAATGTTGCTGAAGTTGTCCAAGTGGAGTCTCAGACCATCGTATCAGGGGACATCAAAAATGTGGCGGAGATATTTTCTCAGATTGGCAACTCCGCGAAACAATTCAATCTTACAGTCAGCAAAGAAACTATGGAGGTAACAAAGTATTTCTTATCTATGCATTTAGTTCAGTGCAAAGTTTTTAGTCATTTTTAATTTATCATGTCCTAATTGGATAGAACCAAAATAATGTGATGCCGATAAAAGAGGAGAATCAAAAAGTAAGGGACATCAAAGACGTGTGTAGCCGTGTGCAAAGGTGCGGAGATACTCAGCCTACAACCCGCGGGTTATTTCCGACCCATTACTCGGTGCTATCCGGCTGCTTCAAACTTATGCCCACGGCGTTGAAAATTAATTTCTTAAATACAAAGGAATTCCGGGGGAGGTGTGGGGGGCTCTAAAATTCTGTAAAATATATTTTATAAACCTTTTTGAATGCCGTAGAATTGATAACATGTGGACAACATAAAATATATTTCAGAGTTGGCATATTATTGTCAAATTGTCAGTTTTTCTATCTTGATGTTAAAGCCCTGTTCGCTCTTGGTTTAATGTGTTATTTCAGCACTAATTGACATGCTGCAGAAGTCTTGTCTATACGCATGACCAAGTCAGCTAGTTTTTTTCCTGTTCCTCAGCGACCATCTGTCTTATCCTTAACTAAGTAAGCCAATAAGAAAAAGATGTTCTTGTTTCTGTAGTCTAAATGTGACAGATGGAAAGACACACAAAATTAATAGCGGTTTTTCACCTTGCGGGGGTTTCTAAAATGATTTGATTAAAAAAACAAGATTATTTCGTTTATCGAAACAAATAGTAATAATAAGAGGATATATAGGCCATAGAGTAGAATAGGATGAATAGTAGGCCAATATATGGCGGTGTAAAAATAAATTCAATATTTCAGATGCTGACCAAAACTGTGGACAAATTGTTAGCAGCTGATGATTCGGTCTGGATGGAAGTGTCCATGGATAATGTTTCCGCTGACCCAGGAGCCAAACTGCTGCTATCCATGGAAGAGATCACGCAGACTATTTTTAAATCTGAAACCTTTACTGAGGTTACTGTTAAAACAGAAAACATCGGTAAGTTAGAACTTATGAGACTTTAAACACATGACTCGGTCTATGAAGTGATGTACAGCTTGGGATTCAGGAGATTATTATTATAGCTTTTATGTAGCGCTACTTTCATGCTTTTAGCATGCTCAGAGCGCTTTGGTCCAATCTCATTTGTGGACCAGTCGGGGTCGGGGGTATCTAGGAGTTGGTTTTCCGTGCTGCGTTCAGTAAACGCAACTCTGCCCGAGTCGGGTGTCGAACCTCGAGCCCCTTCTAGGTAGCCAAGACAAGCCAAGTTCAAGCGCACTTAGCCTCTCAACCACGCTTCCCACAAAGAAAGAAGCTGCTATGAAAAATTAAGTTTACTTTTAATAATTTCACTGTAAGATCTGGCAATGCAGTGTTTAGTCATCTCTATCACACTATCAAACTTTGATACAAATTTATTTGTCGGATGTGTGACTGAGAGATCTAAACCACTAGGCTACCTAGCAAGAGGGCTTGACTTCGAATACCGACTCTAGCTGAGGTGTGCTTTCTGAGCACCTAAATCAGCACAGCAACCTTCTCCCAGATACCCTCTGCTTCTACTGGTCTACAAAAGAGATAAAGCCGTAGCGCACTGAATATATTATAAGTGTTAAAGATGGGTTATATAAAAGCAATTTTAAAAAAAATATGAATTTATATTTGCCCGACAAATGAAATACAAACATAGAGAAAATCCTATTTGTCAACTGTGTAATAAGAAAGTTTTGTGGCTAATTCAGAGGACTGCATAATTAAGAAGCTCTAGTGCGATCTCCGATGGCTAAAAGGAAATTTTTATTCTAGAGAAATCTCGCCTTCAAACAGTACGGAAATCTGCGATATGTTTTCCACGCCCACAAAAAGAGCTTGGTTAGGATCATAAAGGAAACTGAGAGTTTGTATGGAGTTTATCTTTTGTGGTAACTTCCAACCAAGTCAAAGGTTTTTAAAGTATTTTGTGGTCCAGTGCTGACTTTATAAATGCTTGAACTTTGTTACGTTTGTTTACCACAGAGTTGGAGATCAGACAGGAAACCACCAATCAAATTCGATATCCTGACCCAAAGAGCACAGAGCGAGGAAATGAAATTCAATTTTCACAAATCAAAGAGGGTAAGTAATTGTTCAGTGGTAAGGTTATTACCGCCCCTATCAAGTCGGACTTTGTATCCTATCTAGTAAAATTACAGATGTATCGTTTAAAATATATTATTAGATCTTCACCTTCACATGTCCATTAGTAGTTGGACGGTTGGGGCGCCAAGCACGATTTATCAACTGTCTCTCTCTCTGTAATTTCTATCTTTTTACCAAGGATTAGTATTTTTCTTTAATAGACCAAGGATTTATCAATGTCTTTAGAGCAATTGTCTTGTAAGTCACTTCTGTTTTAGAAAAAATCTTGAAGATGGTCTCAGACAGCGTACCGAGTAACAGATCTTCACCCGGTCTTAAGGCATGTTTACATTATAGTTTTTTTTTGTTTTTGCAGTAAGCTTCCATTTAAATATATATATATATAGATAAATAGATAGATAGATAGATAGATAGATAGATAGATAGATAGATAGATAGATAGATAGAGATAGAGATAGAGATATAACATTGAAAGCTTAGAAATATACAGTTCATTAAAAACAAAGGCAATAATTAGAAATGAACTCAATTATTAAGGTTGTATAAATTCCTCAATTTATTCAAGCGTTTTATTTCATTTCAGAAACATTCAAATACTCTATTATCGTCTATAAAAATGTCTCTGAGAAATTTACAGTTCAAAAGTTTACTGATAACAAAGAAAACAGGTATGTTTCAATGCTAGATTTTAAATCTATTGACCTATAAACGTATGTACAGTGGATACTAAATATATATGTACATATCTCTTACAATTGTACAAACTATCCCTATTTCAGAGGAGACCCCAGCACGTGACCACTTCGTCAACAAAAACAAAAGGCTTAAATAATTAAAAAACAAAAAAAAGCGTTACGTAATTTAATGAACAAGGAAAGTATGAAGTGATTAGAAGTTGTTTCCCAATCTGAGGTGTACATTGAACTCTGATTATTCGAAGTCATCTTCTGGCCCTGACTATTAAGAGAATTTAACAGAAGTTCAATGAACTAAATGCAACATTTCAAATTTAAACATTAAGATAAAAGAAAATGTTTTGATTAATGCTGATTGAAATCATTGCTTTTCAGAGCCAAGGTTCCCGAAGCAACAACAGAAGTGTTGAACTCAGATGTAATCTCTTTCTCTTTAGATCCAAAGCCAAGCACTTTGAACAACAAACCTTTGGAACTAACTTTTACAACGCAGGCAAGTTCCAAAATTCTTATTTAGACATCACAAAGTTTTAATACATTTCTAGGGATAGTTTAAATGATTGATTGGACAGATTAGTTTTGGTTGTTTCAATTGGCTCTACTGATGGAACTGAGAATACGATCCATTGACATGAAGTGATTTATTCAGCCCTTGGCTTCAAGGATTTCGTCGTCATAGGATGACTTAAGTTTATAGGGGATAATGCATAAAAATATTTTATTAAGAATTGATTTCATCAACATTCTTTGATTTCTTTCTCCAGAACAAAACAGCCCTCAAACAGATCTGTTCCTATTTAGTTCGTTCCTCGTAAGTTCAATTTTCAATTTTAATGGAGTTTATATTTAGCAGTCATGTTAATGTTTCAATGTTTTCTTTGGTCTTTGCATGTTGTTTTTTTTCCATAGCTACTTTCTATTTCTTAATAGATGACAGTAGTTCTAGTATATCCAGTGAATACAATGATGTTCAGTTCATGTTTATGTGTTGAGAATTTCATGTTAATTGAAGCCATTCGTGGGAAACGTGGTCGAGAGGCTAAGTGCGCTTGAACTTGGCTTGGCTTGACTACCTAGAAGGGGGCTCGAGGTTCGACACCCGACTCGGGCAGAGTTGTGTTTACTGAGCGCCTAAAGGCAGCACGGAAGACCAACTCCTAGATACCCCCTCCCCCCCCCCCCACTGGTCCACAAATGAGATTGGACCAAAGCGCTCTGAGCATGCTATAAGCATGAAAGTAGCGCTATATAAAAGCTATAAATATAAATATATAACCATCAGTTCTGTGTTTACATTTTGATTTCTCATTGAATGGTTTTCTTTGGATAACCTTCTTCTTGCTCCCTCCACTGTGCCTCTATGATCACAGCAGCTCAGCTTTTCCTCTCTACACAGTATTGAGGAGTTGCTCTTCTGTTTTTTAACCAGTGTGTTGAATTGTAAAACTACAAACTCATTTGTCTTCTTGTTCTGGTATCTGATACCCAGCATTTTTATGTAGCATTTACTTTTAAATGATTTGTATTTCGGCCTCAGCGTTTAATGTCTAGCTTTTAAAGTCATATAGAAGTATCATTTCAATGGTTTTAAAAAAATTTAGTTATTAAATAAACAAAAGAAAAGTAATAAAGATGTATCGGAGGCCCTAGGCGGCTGCCTAGTTTGCCGGATCATGATGAAGTCGCAGCGGGTCGGTTGCATTACATTCGACGATTTTTGTTAGAATGGGCCCGTGACAAGCGTGTCGGAGACGTATATTGCCCAAAGCCGATGAAAGTTCTGCACCCCGAGTCTAGTACTAACAGTTAAATACAGCTTCATTATATTCTTTAGTAAGGAAAGTATCTGGGCCACAGACGGATGTGAGACAAGATTGGTTCAGGACAAAGTAACATGTTCGTGTCAGCATCTGACGAATTTCGCTGTCTTGATGTCACGTTATGAGGCAGATGTAAGTAGAGCGAGACATTCTATCTATACAGGTTTTACTTATTTATCAGCCAAAGCAACTTATAAACTCTACTTGTTTCTCTATTTCCAAAAGTATTTTTGAGCTTTGTCAATCCATCAAGTCATCACGTGCAGAGAATAAAGTAAAAAAAAAGACCATACAGATCTTCAGTTTCTGTACTATAATCCAAGCTGTTTACAGTTTTTCTTAACTGATAACATCAAGCTAGTCTATTACTAACTTTGATATTACACGCATCAAATTGTATATCTTTTTACAAAGATTATACCTGCTCACAGGTCACTCCGTTTGTCTGTCTGGGTGGATTTTTTAAACTTGTTTCTCCAACTTCTCATTCTTGGATCAAGTTGAAATGTTGCACAATTATTCATTGTCGATGACAACGCATTAACCCATTAAAAAAATTAAACAATTTGTTAAATAATTAGTGGCAATTAATTAATTTTGTTTTATATTGAAAATGGAAGATAAAACGAGGACTATTGAGGGAATCAGCTATTGAACGGTGACCTCCCTTCACTTAATTTTAAGTTGTATTTGGATGTCTTGCTTGTTATTCTACAACAGATATCAATCTCCAGATTTTGTATGACTACATATTAACAATCATTTCTGTTTGTCGAGATTCACGCTTACAATATTCTCTCAATATCGTCTCAAGGAAACGCAATGGAGTGTGTTGAGCTTCATTTCAGCCATAGGGATATCTATATCACTTGTAAGTTTGTTTGTAACCATAGCAGTCTACGGCCTTATGTGGAGGTAAGGAATTTGTTAGCAGTTCTCAAATTGACACAACTAATGTATACCTAAGAAACATGTATAGATTTCTTCTATATTTGTGTTACTAGATATGTCAAGAGTGATCGTAGTATCTTGAACATCCATCTCTGTGTGGTTTTGTTGATTGGTTATATTGTCTTCATCATAGGGATTAGCAAGACAGAGAACCCTGTAAGTAAAGTAGAACAGCTTATTCTCCCTTTGTTTATAATATATATATATATATATATATATATATATATATATATATATATATATATATATATATATATATATATATATATATATTGTGTGTGTGTGTTTCTGCTCTTGCTTGACATACATTAACTATTAACCTCATTAACTTTGGCTCTTGTTTCAGACCACATGTGCTCTCATAGCTGGATTATTACATTTTTCATTTCTGACCGTCTTCTTCGTCATGTTGGCTCAAGGGATATTGATCCTCAAAACAGTGACGTCTGTTTCTTCAACCTCTATAGTCAAATTTCTCTACCCCTTGATGTACGGTAAGTAACACGAGAATTGAAAGTACAGCCATCTATTTGACCTATTTCTTCTTCGGTCTCATTTTATGTTGCAGGGTCCAGAGTTCAGATCAGTTATCCTATATCTGAGATGAACCACACAGTAGTTTCCAGATCTTGCTATTCTCCGTAGAGTTTTTTCTTCTATAGAAGGCTTATGGGGTCAGAGTCTTGTTCTGGCCTCTCAATAGAGAATGCAGCTTTGAAGGACATGGTCAGCATTCTCTAGTGTTGCTTCACAAGGGCAAGTTTCATTAGTCCCGACTTTAAGCTTCTGGACAATATGTTGTCTCATTCGGCTGTGTCCGGTTCTGAGATACACATTATCAGTTGGTCATGTCGGAGTAGCTTATAATAGGCATCTTGTTTTGGATTTTTTTTCTAGTAATTTGGATGAGAATTGGTCCATTTCTCATTTATTCTATTTTCTATCATTTTCTTCATTTTTTCTTGGTAGAGAGGAATTTTCATTTGTTTGTTCATTTTTCAATCTTTTGCAAGTAATCCAATTTCTACTTCATTGCCTTCTATTTCAATGTGTGCTGGAATCCTTTGAAGAGCAGTTCCCTTACTGCTGTCTCTGAGGCTTACAAGAGCTGTCCTGAGTTGATTTATATAGTAAGTATCAGAGTTTTTTAGGCTTTGGAGGACTTTGGCATGGCCAGTAAGACAATTTGAGTGCTTGTTGAACTTGGTGGTTTAGTAGTGTGGTAGCTTCTAGTTCAAGTGGTCACCTTTCTTCTCTGTGGCTGTCTGAGAGATCGCCATATGCATTTGATTTTTGTAGCCTTCCTGTATTAGGCGATTCGATTAGAATGTTAAAGCCCCCGTTTGTGTTGGATTTCGGACTGAGGGGCGCCCTAAATAAATCCTGAAATTCAAAATCCCAGTATTCATCTGGATTCGAAACCGAGACCATTCCATTTAGAAGCCAAGAGTTGACCGCATAGCCACCACGCATTTAATTGGTTCAATAAGTATGCTTATACTCGGTACCAATAGTAAACTTTTTAAAATGTTCAATGAGTGAATACAGAACATAACAATTATTAAGGCCTATATTTAAGGAGTTGTTAATAAATAATATTTTGTGTGTTACAATAAATAGAAGAAAAACTATCATCTTGGAAATATTTTATATATGTCTAAGTTCATTATCAGACACCTCTTTTGCAATGGTGAATGATCAACAGCAAATACTTTCTCAGGACATTGTGCTTCGTCACAACATTGTCTATTGCTTAGCCATCACCTTGAAACCTTGATATATGCCATCTAGATTTGTGTTCTATATTGTGCATTACTTGACTTAACTTTATCTTTTCGTAATGTTTAATTCTCATATGAATGTGTCTTTGTTAAAATAAGTATAATAAAATTAGAGTTTAGCTTTCTTAAAAGGGGCGGTCGTTTAGCCAAATTGGATTCAACTGATCGAAATTGCTCTATGTGACATGTACTGAACTAAAAATTCGAACTTTTTTTGTCTTTTCGTTGTCAGAATAGACAATTACTACGCAACCGACAATTGAAAAAAAAAAAACTTTTTTCCCAAACCTATTCAAAGTACTATATACTTGAGTTAATTAAAATGGGTTCTCTTGAAATAAATGTAATTATTAGCATTGAACACAGCTACAAGACACCATTTTTATGACGGTTGAAAAAACAAGTGCTTGCTGAAGAATTGTGCACAATTTATGTCCTAGAACAAACCGCTCTCAGAGATGAAATCTACATTTTTAAAAAGAGTTTTATTTTCCTTTATATTTGTTTGATGTGATATACGTAATACAAGATATATTGTTTTACCACGCCATGTTATATAAATAATTATTTAAAGATGCTCTTTAGTTGGAGACATCTAAAACATGTTGGTGATATTTTTAGGTGGACCGTCTATTGTTGTGGTTGTATCTGTGGCTGTTACACAAGGAGCTGGATATGGCACACACAAGATGTAAGAGATTGATCTAGTATGTAATTTACTTTGAGAATTAAATGAGTTGGTAGAATGAAAAATGTTTGAAGACTTTGAGAAGAAAAAAATTCACTGAACCCAACAGCAGTGATGTCTAGGCTGACACCTACGGGTCATATTCGTTCATGTGTTGAGGTCCGGATCTTTTAAACTTCTTCCCACATGGCCAAATTACATTGACATTGGACTAGACACATGGACTACTGAGTGAGTTAATATAAGCTTTGTAAAAACAACTGGTCAGTTCCTACCGAATTAGAAGTATCAAATGATACATGATTTAAGTTGTTGATCTAATCACTAGTCTTAAAGTGAGTTGTTACTTTCATTATCAGACAAGACAGAGCTCAATCTAGAAACACTTTTGTTTAAGTCTAAGTTTAGTGACATCGGCATGATCAACACTACACTGGGTTCTAAACAAAATGTTTACATAGGTATTTCTCTTTTTCTCATGTTATGTTCGAATATTGTTATCAAAAGACACACAAAGTCAACGAACTAAAACAGAATGAAACGTGTCCAAAGTGTGAGAGATCTTGAGAACGTAAGAACTAGACCAAACGTGGGTCTCAAGGACACATGCAGGCCGTGTTTCAGGAGTCTCAATACACAGCCTACGTGACTAGCAGGCCGTGTTTCAGGAGTCTCAATACACAGCCTACGTGACTAGCAGGCCGTGTTTCAGGAGTCTCAATGCACAGCCTACGTGACTAGCAGGCCGTGTTTCAGGAGTCTCAATACACAGCCTACGTGACTAGCAGGCCGTGTTTCAGGAGTCTCAATACACAGCCTACGTGACAAGCAGGCCGTGTTTAAGGAGTCTCAATACACAGCCTACGTGACTAGCAGGCCGTGTTTCAGGAGTCTCAATACACAGCCTACGTGACTAGCAGGCCGTGTTTAAGGAGTCTCAATACACAGACTACGTGACTAGAGGTTTACAAATGGTCGTTTGGTTGTGGCAATGAGTAGAGACACATTTCGTTTCAGATGCTGGTTTGATCCTAAGAGTGATCTCCTGTGGGCATTTGTTGGGCCAGCTTTTTCGGTTGTTTTGGTAAGTGGCTTATTTAGTTTATTTGAGTAAGTGGCATATGCAAGGGATTTACATCGACAATAAGCAATGCGTGTTGTTACTGAGCAATGCGTGTTGTTGCTGAGCAATGCGTGTTGCTGAGCAATGCGTGCTGTTGCCGAGCAATGCGTGCTGTTGCCGAGCAATGCGTGCTGTTGCTGAGCAATGCGTGTTGTTGCTGAGCAATGCGTGTTGTTCCTGAGCAATGCGTGTTGTTCCTGAGCAATGCGTGTTGTTACTGATTAAGTTGCCCTTACACCATACAGAGCACCATACGTGGCACCATACAGACATACTGTGGTAAAGCTCTTGGTTCCCTTTTCTAAAGCTGGTGGAAATAATGTAGATTGGGTCTAGAGAAAAGTAAACGAGAGACTTCCTGTAAAGTCCCTTAACCCACATTTGTTCTGTTCCATAGACATGTTTTGTTCATTTCAGACTCGCCATTTCTTGTTGACATTTTGTTCTGAAATAATTTATTTCTTGCATTATCGTCCTATGTGTTTGTCCCATGTTCACGTGAGTACATTGAACACTCTTCAATTGAAGTCCTTAAAGCTCGCACAAATGTAATGCGCAGACGATTAGTGTTTCCAAAACGTTATCACTTTGTTCTTGCAAGAAAGCAGTGAAGTTCTTGATATCTTTGGTTCTGTCTAATAAATAAATACATAAAATGATCATCAAAGATGGATTTCTATTTGTGACATTTGAAATATAGATCTACTTAGCATGCAGCTTTCCTGATCTATCAACTAATGAGGAGGGGTAAATAGTGGAAACTTAGAAACAATCAGATCTATAGTATGATCCTAGTGTACATAGGCCTATAGGCAAGCATTTCAGATTCATCAGGAATTTAAACATAACTTTTGAATGATGTTTCAGTTTTGTTATATATAGAAAATTGGTGATGTCTATTTAACATTTCATATGCTACACATTACAACACAAATAAATGTAACCCAACTTTCTTTACTCAATGGCTGTGTAACAACTTTCAGGTCAATGTAGTTATATTAATTGCTGTGTTACGTATCATGCAAACATCCCACGCTTTGATGGACAAAGATGTGAAAAAGAAAACAAAGTAAGTCTAAGTAAAATGGCTGCTGTTCAGAACCAGTGCAATAGAGATCAAATAGGTCTGAGTTAAGACCTAGAGTTTAATTATATCAAACATCTAACAGTTTTTTTATGCAGCTTAGTTCATTATTGGTTACAACTGTACGAATAAAGAATAAGTTTTCATCTCAACTAGATCACTCTTGAGATCTGTATGTGTTCTGACTCCGATTCTTGGCCTGACCTGGACGTTTGGAGTCCTATCTATCAGTATTGACAATATTGTATTCCAGTATTTATTTGCTGTCAGTAATTCTCTGCAAGTAAGATCTTTTTTTTTTGTCAATTTTTTGTCCATTCTTTTTTTTTTCTGTTTTCTTAATTCCAGCATTCTATGTAACAATGTGTCATCATTTAGAACTGTAATTTTGTATATACTGGTAGACAATATATTTTTAAGTTAAGAAAGCTTTCTTAAAACAAACAGTTCTGTACTTTATATACTTGTTTTTTTAAACTATGGATTGTTGATATGAAAGTGAAGTATTTGAACCTATTCAACATGAGCTAGCACATAATGAGATCTTATGTCTTAGATAAATGTGGTAGTTGGGGTTTCAACTAATCTTTCTTTTGTTTTCTGTTATTTTTTAGGGTGTGCTTATCTTCATATTTCAATGTTTACTTCAGTACCAAGTAAGTTTACAAATTCATGAATCATGGATCATATTCAGTACCAAGTAAGAATCAACTCACTTTACAAATCCATGAACCCTATATCATATTCAGTACCAAGTAAGAATCAACTCACTTTACAAATCCGTGAATCCTATATCATAGTTAGTACCAAGTAAGAATCAACTCACTTTACAAATCCGTGAATTCTATATCATAGTTAGTACCAAGTAAGAATCAACTCACTTTACAAATCCGTGAATCCTATATCATATTTAGTACCAAGTAAGAATCTTTCAACTCACTTTCCCTTTCAAATTGAAACCAAAAAAGAAAAAACAACTAGGAATTAATTTGGCGTTCTTCCATTTTTTAGGTGCGTAATGGACTACGATCAATAATAAGAAGATATCGTGCTTCGTCCAGTGTGTCCAGTTCTAGAGTGGTCAGTTCTAGTCAGGTAACCATAACATTTGATATCTGTATATTATACATTTTACTGCATGTACAACTTAACTTTGTGCAGCACTGCTATAGTTTAAACAGTAAAATATATTTATGTGGGAAGCGTGGTCGAGAGACTAAGTTAGCTTGAACTTGGCTTGTCTAGAGCAGAGTTGTGTTTATTGAGCGCCTAAAGGCAGCATGGAAAACCTTCAACAAGATACCTCCTTACCCCCCCCCCAACCACTGGTCCGCAGATGAGATTGGACCATAGCGCTCTGAGCATGCTATAAGCATGAAAGTAGCGCTATATAAAAGCTATAATTTATATATGTCACTTGAGATTAAAATGTTCGTTTGTTTCTAGTCCATCAAATTATTTGTAAGAATGTTCTGATATTTCCAGGAGAGAAGTTCCTCTGAGTCTCACGTAAGGAGAAAGAAACGTTCATCTGGAGGTAAGTTTTGACTTTATCAATGCAATGGAGTAGTTGGCCCTCATTTCTAGGCTTTGAGACATTAGTTTAGGAGTCGAGGCAAGAGACTGGCATATTATACTTAAGTAATAATATCCTTAAGGTAATAAGTTTTTTCACATCGCAATCAGCTGTATGGGGTTAACCAACTGTCCTACCTGAGGAAATAATTAAATTTAAATAAATAATCAAAAGAGTTCAACGAGAACATAGAAATAGAAGTCTGTCAGAAATGATGTCATAACCTACACATGTATGTTTCATACTTAAGGAAGGGAGATTCAGTTCAGTATTTAAAAAAATTGATATATTTCCAGAAGTCTGTAAGATAAAATGCAATTTTAAAAATGTGAAAATGGAAATGATCATCTTGTGATGAATCCCCAAATCTTGAACTTTTTTACAACCAATCCTAGAAAATCATTGAAAATTCTATGACATTATAGACACTAGCTATTATTACACTTAAGACTTCAATAATGTTATTTAAATGTTTGCCTGTTTTATGAATTATTTGTAAGTTGTTATAAGAAAACAAAATCAATTTTCTAAGATTCAGTTATTGTGATTTTGTATCAGTAACACTTGAATGTGTTTAGTCATATTTTAATTATAAGCAACAAACTGTTTCTATGTTTAAATATTGTACTGAGCTTGTAAAAACTGCTGTACAAGTCTTATAAAAGATTTTTACTAGACAGTAAAATTGACTTCCATTTTCTGATAACCTAATAGTTCAAATAAAAACTAGAGTCTATTGTTCTATTATTAATTCTACTTGGTTATATTTAAATGCATAGCTGCATTTAGTGATTTTGTAAGGATGCACAATTTCCCTTTTGAGATGAAGATGCTTTAAGTATCGTCCATGTTAAAGTGTTTAAAAGTATATAGCTAAAGTCTTCACATCTCTGCTTACAGGTGATGCTCTACTGAAATCTGAATCTGAACACTTAGAACAAACAAAAATGTAGATCTAATGAACATCCTGCAGCTACACTAAACTACCACATTCATGTTCTGAGATACTTCTAAACTACCACATTCATGTTGTGAGATACTTCTAAACTACCACATTCATGTTGTAAGATACTTCTAAACTACCACATTCATGTTCTGAGATACTTCTAAACTACCACATTCATGTTCTGAGATACTTCTAAACTACCACATTCATGTTCTGAGATACTTCTGAACTACCACATTCATGTTGTGAGATACTTCTAAACTACCACATTCATGTTCTGAGATACTTCTAAACTACCACATTCATGTTCTGAGATACTTCTAAACTACCACATTCATGTTCTGAGATACTTCTAAACTACAACTACCACATTCATGTTCTTAGATACTTCTAAACTACCACATTCATGTTGTGAGATACTTCTAAACTACCACATTCATGTTCTGAGATACTTCTAAACTACCACATTCATGTTGTGAGATACTTCTAAACTACCACATTCATGTTGTGAGATACTTCTAAACTACCACATTCATGTTGTGAGATACTTCTAAACTACCACATTCATGTTGTGAGATACTTCTAAACTACCACATTCATGTTCTGAGATACTTCTAAACTACCACATTCATGTTGTGAGATACTTCGAAACTACCACATTCATGTTGTGAGATACTTCGAAACTACCACATTCATGTTCTGAGATACTTCTAAACTACCACATTCATTTTCACACGACTGAAGGATTTAATTGAGTACAATGTCGTTAAAGTGATTTATTTGTATGAATTGTTTATGATGGAAAGCAGAATACCTTTCTGAAATAAAGTGTGTCTCAAATAGTAAATGTTCTACGTTTTCTTCTTTTGGTAAACTAACTTGATATATAAAATGGCTCAGATAGATAGAAAGAGTGTGAGGGAGAGAGAGAGAGAGAGAGATTGTTAATAAATAAACTTAAAAACTTTAATACCATGTTGAGTATTAGAACTTATGGAGTAGATAACAGAACATAATAAATGACACACTGCCAATAAGAGAAAGCAAAGCACTTCAAAGGTTTATTTTGGATCTTCAGACATTTACGTTAAAAAAAGTTCTGTTTTCAATATTTAAACTATTCAATACTCTACGTGACATGTAGATCAGACATTAAACTACATCCAATCCTAACACATGGCAACATTCCAAACATCATCTCAATCAATCATGCAAAACATGAAACATTTCACCAAAGGAAAATAATTTTATAAAATGTATCCTCATTTCCTATTTTATACAATTTATGTTTATTTTTATAACCATTAGATAAGTTTTTGACAATATTTTGTAATAATATTCTACTTCATAATTGTGAATTCATTCTAATTTCCTATTACAAATTGCACCTCAACATGACACAGAGTCCAAGAGTCCAAGAGTTTCCAGCCATTTCTTTTGTGTGTGTGTGTGTTTGTTTTCGTACGTCCTTTTAAAACATGCACATATTATGGACACACACACACACACACACACACACACTCTTAAGTCTGATTAGTAATTACCTATATATCCACATGATCACTATGGTCCATAATGACAGATAAAAAATCCAAGTTTAGGAGACAAGGTTTTAGATTACGTTATAGGTCACTGTTTCTTTTATCTCGTATGAGTTACCAAAATTAGAAAAAGAAAATGGTTAATGGTCGAGATTCAAAATTATTTTAGTTCACAGTGTCTATAATAGACAAGAAATCTAGCCATGAAAATACTGAGAACGACAACTCTACTGATGATCAAGTGAAGACATGTTGGTTCAACATAAAAGGTATATGCCATCGGGTAAACAGATGGTCAGTTCCTACCTAATGGTCAAGTATTGAAATCAAGTGCTTATGACCCTGCTGCTGTTGATCTGATCACGTCTTACAATGAGCATCCTACGTATTTCAGCAGACTTGACAGTCATCGAGTGATAGAGAGCTCCAACGTATTACACTTTTGTTCAGATCCAATTTTTGTGACTTCTGCTGCATCAAATCAATTATAGGCGTGGTTTAAAAAAAAAATCTTCGTAATTAATGATAACAAACAAATTCCTTATACATATACGGTGGGGCTATAAAGGCGTTAGATATATCTTTGATGCAACTAAACATTAGCTGACATTACAGTAACAAAGTGAATAATTAACCTAAATATTGAGATGTTGCTGATTTATTCATACTGTTTTTGATAGATGCTCCACTAGTGACATTACAGGGCCACAACGCGCAACGAAAGATTCCCAGTTCGTTCAAGTCTTCCGACCTCCTGGTTGTGTCCCCTCGTTCCCGTGCTGTTTAGCAAGCTTCATCAGATGCTCCAACTCTTCCAGGCTGAATACACTGCCTCCAGAATAGGCGTTGAAAACAAATGCCTGAAAGAAAAAAAGGAAATTAAAACGTATTTTTTCACCTTTACCTATCCCTAAGCCTCTTGGACCTTTGGGGCACCATGCAAGATTCATCGACCGTCTTCTTCCATTCTTCTCTGTCTTTTGTCTTAGAACCTCTTTCTATTGTAACAGCAAAAAGTGATATAGTCTCATGTCGAAAATATCTGGAATATTTTCTATTGTAACAGCATAAAGTGATATAGTCTCATGTCGAAAATATCTGGAATATTTTCTATTGTAACAGCATAAAGTGATATAGCCTCATGTCGGAAATATCTGGAAGTCTGCCTATGTAGCTCTACAATAAAACTTGTGTCGGTTCACATTTATTTCTGTTCAATCTGCCAAAAAAGGGCTTTTCCCTGCACGTCTATGGGCATAACTCATGCAGTTCAAGTTTAACAACTTGAATGATATAATAACGATAACACAATGAAACTCATGCGATATTTAACGCTATGTTTCGTCATAGTTTGTTTCCCAATGGGACGCATTATTCTTGAGAGTGAACTGTGTTGGGTGTTTCTCTGTCAACTATAAATATTTCAGGATGATTAAGTATCACAGTCATTGAGCATGACAAAAATATTAAATCAGAAAACTGGATTGTCTCTTTTCTTACTACATATTGCGTTGTGTATTGCATGATCATTGTGCTAGGATCCAATCTCTTTGTCTACTATTGGGAAAGGGGCTATCTGAGGAGAATGTTACCGTGCTGCCTCTACGTGCTAAGCAACCACACTTCTGCTCGAGATTCGAACTCCAGCCCTCCTTGATAGACTGAGGTCTCTCAGTCATAAACCCAAATCACTTTGACTGAACGCAATTCAATGATAATGTTGATATTGAAGCAGAACTCGTAGATCTCAACGCATTAGTTCTAGTTATAAGCGCTAAGGAAACAAGTTCTATAAAGAAGTTCAATTAGGAATTGTTAGGACAGTCAACAGATACAGCAGACACTCAAGAAAGTTTTTACATTCAAACTTTTGTTAAAAGTTGTTTTTTTTTTATTAAGCCATATCCCGAATCTGCTCTATGTGTCTATGCTATGTAACACACTCACACACGCACGCGCGCGCACACACACACACACAGACGCACACAAAAACGATTAGATTCACTTACAGTTTCACACTCGATTTTTATATGTTCTCTTTTGTGAGATCTAGAGGAAGAGCGTTTAGATCCTTTATTTCTTGGTTTCTTTGAGCGGTAGTCCTGTAGCTGAGCAGCAATAGAGGGGTTTATTAGCAAGTCAGTTTTTCGAAAGGGATATGTGGGTGAATTTTACCATAATTGCTTTTTAAAAGCATTTATCTAAAAAAAAATGAATGACTTGAATTCGAACTCGAGGGCTGAAGCCGGCTCAATAAAATGAACTAACCACAGTGCCAAAAAAGTTCTTATTCTTCTTCTTCTTCTTGAAACTGTCAGGTAGAGTTGAGCCTTCGGCTCTTGGAACTCTAAGCCAGCAAAACAAGAGCTCCCTTTCACCGGCCTGAGACCGCGTGCACCGGGACCCCTGCCATTTTCCTTTTCTATACTAGACTAACCGTGCAGGACACGCCATTTATGTAACGGCCCCTTGAGGAACGGCGCCTGGATTGTGACAAGGTTGTGGGAGCTTTTTTAAAACTCCGCACAGTGCAATGAGGATGCTCTCGCACCCTCTTAGGCACCCCCCACGGGAGTCTTGTTTCGCTACCCTTTAGCCTAATCGTTTCTTTCTACGATCGTTTCCACCCGGGCGCCACTATGAGGCAGGGTAGCATGCCCGGGAAAAGTGCTTATAACAATACAAGGTTTTATTGTTACTTTCAAATATTTCTCTCTACAATGTATAGAGGTGACTAATTCAACTTGTACCATCAAATCAGTCAAGTAAAAATTTGTGTTTCCATGTCAGAGATAACAAAACCAAATAATTAATTACCAATAACTAATTAACTAATTGGTTAATTATTTTTTATTCTTGGTTTGTCAGGTAAAAGAAATAATTGTTCAAAATTTCCTCTTGATCCGAGATTGAGTTGATATTAGTTTTCTAAAAAAGTTACACTTATCGTGTTATTAATATAACTTACCGATGTAGTCTTGACCACGGGCTACATTTTTTGAATCATACTTACGGACATAGTCTTGACCACAGGCCTACATTTTCTACCGACATAGTGTCGACCCGGGGGTTGAAGGATATTTTCATATTGTTAAATTGAGAACTAACCCATCACGACTGTTTCTTATATGTCTTTACTCTTTACTATGTTAGAAAAAGACATGATAATTACAACCATTCACTTACCGTGGGTGCGGGTGGGGACATATTGGCTACTGTATCATTGTCTGTACTCATCCTGGGGAATATTTTTTAAAATAGCGTTAAATCTTTTTGTACAGTGTATACTCTACTCTACAATCAATATACACTTACTGAGTACCGAATGACACTTAGATCTAGATGTTTAGTAAAAGTAACTTACATTACAACAAAGATATTTATCAACTAAAGAATGTAAACCTAATAATGCATGTATTTTAACTTCGTAGGTATGGGGGATCACTTTAAACTCTCTTTAAGAGAGGTCAATTTTTTTAATTCATACTGCGATTGAACCTTCTTGTAAATCAAAACAAAATGGCGGCCCCCAGAGAATGAAATAGAGAGCGGGACCTGACATTGTAACAGTTACACTCGTTTAAAGAGTTGAACAAAATAGGTTAGGCTGATAGGTATAACATACTAGGCATATGTTACCAGCGACACGAGGATCTTAATTTGCGTATCACTGTCAATATAGTCACTGAGAGTGTTTTGTAAACAATTAAACAAAATAATAATGTTATAAGTAAAGCGAATGTAAAAATAGTATGAATGGAGCTATCAAAATAACTAATCGACCTGAATCCATTTTTTCAAATTAAAACATTTGCTTGTATGCCTACTATCACAATCATCAATTAATGTGAATGTCAGATGTCAAGATCTATGAAGATGCAATGATAGATGTCACGTTGAAGATTATCTTGACCTATATCACACTAACGATGATCGTGATTGGCGAGGATCTTGAAATCTTCTTTTAATAAGATGATCGTATAGAAGTAGCTAGATCTAGTTGATAATACGATCATTCAAAACGTTGCCAGTTGATCATCTAGAAGTTGTCATTCGCTAAGTCGATCTAAGTATGTTACTATATTCAATGAAGAAACTTCTCTTCGTCTAAAACAATTACTTTAATTCAGAACTTGAAAAAGCTATTCACAAATAATTACAATGGTTAAACGTACTTGAATAAAATGATAGATCTACACAATAATATAATTGAGTTCTAATACAAAGCTTTAGTAGATGTTTCACTTCCAAGTTCCATACAATGACTGACTAAAAAAACTAGAATCTTCCCGGGCTCAAGCAATGTCACGTGTCCAACGTAGCTCATTGCAACCAATAAATGCAGCCCAAGTTACACTAATTAACATATCTCCACGTGAGAAATAACCCGAGGTAATTGACGAGCTAAAAATACATACTGTGTACGTTTTACCTACATATATTTGGTTAAAATATGAAATGAATAGACTTTATTCTGTATGTTCATGTGTTAAAATATAAAGTACATCTATCATCTTTGAAATAGATCTTGAGTTACAATTAGATCTAGATCTAGACAATTTAGAGTTAAATATTGGCTTGGATAGAGAGTTCGTTCTGCGCGTGTATGGAGGCTCCGCTCTACGCGTGCGTGACCATTTTTGTTAGATGTACGCAATTCATGAATGGACCTATTAAAATGTAGGCCTATGTCAACACAGCTTCGCGGCTATAGCGAACGAATGTATGAAAAATGCTTTAGAAAAACAATTTTGAATGTTAGTTTGATTAAAATATGAAATGAATGGAGTATAATTAGTACGTTCATGTGTTAAGTATAAAACTATCTTTGCCAAGAGAAGTTCTATCATCTTAGAGTTGAATTTGAGTTTTAGACCTAGGAATATAGAGATTTGTAACATTTCGGGTAATGTTTAATGAAAAAATTTACGTCAGGAATTCTAAATTCGCAGATATAAGGAATGAATTTATGTAAAAATGCTTTTGAAACACAAATTTGAAGGTTCATTTTTATTAAATAATGAAATCAATAGACTATATTTTGTATTTTCATGTGTCAAAGTAAAAAACTATATGTGCAAAGTGTAGTTTTACAAATTAGATTTAGATCCTTTCGACTTATACATGGGATAATTCTAGATCGATAAACTTATGATACTTTCATTGAGTGGGTCAAATTTTTTTTTTGAGGGTCTTAAGTTTGTCTTAGGGCTACAATACATACACTACGGTCCCAGTTAGTACCCATGGAACATTTTTGCCACCTTTTATCAAGATTGCACATGGTCAAACGGTTTTGATTGCTATTCGTAACATACATACATACATACGCCTTACTTTCTACTTTATAGTATAGATTAACATAAAATATCTAAATAAAAAAAAAGAAAAAGGGTTATTCCGGCCATAATAAACAATATAAAGCCTGGGAAAAAATCAACGGGCGTACCCGGTGTATACTGCTGGTTACATAAATAAAGCCAACTGGTTAATAGTACAAAAAAAATGTTAACGCATGATAAATACATTTTCCTTTAATAAAACTAACTAAGCTAAAAACAACACTCAGTAGATACTTACGTGAAACTAGACACTCGACTTGTGTGACACTATAGTGACTATAGAAACTTACGTGGAAGTATGTTCAAGGCCTCCTTTCAAAAGCCCCAGGTTCATTTCGTCTGTCTCTTTACAAAAATAATTGTTAATTCCATGAAACGGAAAAGGGTATTGATCCGAATCTTCAGGCTTTGCCCACTTCATAGTTAGCAAGAACTCATTTTCATTGTATTGGCTGATTCTAGAGATCGAATAGTTCAATAGAGACAGGGTGAAAGTGAGAAACATTTAAAACCAAGGTTACCAAAGGTCTGAGAGACATACGACCTATGACCTTTACTCCCTGACCGAGTTTTTCCAAAAGCCAGCTTTGAGAGATAAGCTCTTGACTATTTTTGTATGGGAGGACGTATTATTGAAATTGCTGCTTGTTGCCAATCTATAAGAAATATTAAACTTAAAAGTGAACCAATAAGCATTTTTAGCGGCCCCGTAAGGGGGAAAAACTGCTACTAGGTTTGTGCAAATACCCCGTCTGTCCTTCTGTCACACTCCCATCTCAGAAACAATGCCTGGTCGTACGGTTAGTGCGCTGGACTGTTTATCTTGACGGTCCCGGGTTCAGGCACTGCTCGCTGCCATCCCCCGTTGTCCAGCTGGAAGTTTGGATAAGGTAGTAAATTATCTTTAACTTTGAAGGAACATCCGAAACATGTAAAACAGGGATCCGACTCCGACGGGGGACACCTCTGAGTTTGTGTGATAACACAAACTCTCTTTGTAATCTTCGGTTGTTGTTTTTTTTTTTTGGTGGAGGGGGAAGAGGAAGAGAGGGAATAAAGAAGGGAAGATGAGAGAGAAAGAGAGAGAGTCCATAAGTCTTTGTGAAAAAACACTTGATAAATGTTATTCCCTAATTGAGTCCAATCTATCAAAAAGCATAACTTACATGTCATCCAATTCAGAGTCATCCAGACTCTCTCCATGGCACTCGTGTGTTAGAAACCCACTTTCAATTTCGTATACTGAGTCGGACTCATAGAGATTCGTAAAATTTGATAGTCTGGGATTGCTGGTCTAGAGAAATAACAGAGAGAGAGAGACGGTGAGAAACCTTTTAAAAAAGAGTTACCTAACGTCCGGCTAATTGCTTCGTAAGACGTTGGACTATTTATTGTTTAAGACAAAGTATAAGACATTGCTACGAATGTTGTACAGTTGTTTACTCATAACTGATGCCTTCAAATATTACTAGACCTTCATGACTTGTGCATTCTTATAGGAAACATCTTTTGTAAAAGTGTTTTCGTTGGTCATCGTCCAATGGACAAGAGAGAGCCACTCACTATAGGAGTCAGGGAAGGACATTCTAATGACAGAGTACATCCTGTAGAGCTGTTCATAACAATGAGTGTGTCATTGATCAAATAGCACAAAATGTCGATTTATTAGAGACAGGTGTTACTTCATTTTTGGTCTTTTCTTCGTATTTCTTTCCCTTTTCCTTGAGCCTTTCAATCAAACTGTGATTCTGATACAAAATACTGCTAGGCGAGTATTCTCTTTTTTTATTATCTTCAATCTGGGCACATTTTTATTACAATGTTTTTAAATCACGTAAAGATATAGCCTCCCCTGAACACCATCAATTAATATAATGATAATAATAATAATAATAATAATAGTTATAATACTATGTTTTTGCCAATGAGGATTCAATGTATGAGTTTTCTAAGTCACTGAGAATTCGAGAAAGTGTGGCAATTTTACTGTAAGCGTAACTGAGTTAAGTGAAGGAATTTTTTAAAACCTGCAAGACTACCTTCAAGACAGCGTGTATATTTTCATGGAAATAATATATATAAACATACATTTCTATATCTAGTCAGTGTACATATAAACATATAAAAACATATATGTATGTGTGTGTATGTGTGTGTGCGTGTATTATCGATAATGATTTCCAGTTCCCACATACGCGAGGAACGGCACATGGCTTTCACTAAGTCCCGATTCAGCACCATTGGAAAACAAAAAGGTTAGCTTGATATTGACGGAACTAGAGAGATGGCAATGAGACAGTGTCAGCGAACTACGGAGATGGTAAAGAGACAGTGTCAGGGAACTATGGAGATGGTAAAGAGACAGTGTCAGCGAGCTACGGAGATGGTAAAGAGACAGTGTCAGGGAACTATGGAGATGGTAAAGAGACAGTGTCAGGGAACTATGGAGATGGTAAAGAGACAGTGTCAGGGAACTATGGAGATGGTAAAGAGACAGTGTCAGCGAGCTACGGAGATGGTAAAGAGACAGTGTCAGGGAACTATGGAGATGGTAAAGAGACAGTGTCAAGACTAAAGATATAGCAAAGAGACATTGTCAGTGAACTACGGAAATAGTAAAGAGACAGTGTCAGGACTAATAAGATGGCAAAGATAGTGTCAGGGAACTACAAAGATGGTAAAGAGACAGTGTCAGGGAACTAGAGAGATGGTAAAGAAATTGCCAGGGAACTAGAGAGATGGTAAAGAGACAGTGTCAGGGAACTAGAGAGATGGTAAAGAAACAGTGCCAGGGAACTAAAGAGATGGTAAAGAGACAGTGTCAGTTAACTACGGAGATAGTAAAGAGACAGTGTCAAGACTAAAGATATAGCAAAGAGACATTGTCAGTGAACTACGGAGATAATAAAGAGACAGTGTCAGGACTAAAGAGATGGCAAAGATAGTGTCAGGGAACTACAAAGATGGTAAAGAGACAGTGTCAGGGAACTAGAGAGATGGTAAAGAAATTGCCAAAGAACTAAAGAGATGATAAAGAGACAGTGTCAGTTAACTACGGAGATAGTAAAGAGACAGTGTCAAGACTAAAGATATAGCAAAGAGACATTGTCAGTGAACTACGGAGATAGTAAAGAGACAGTGTCAGGACTAAAGAGATGGCAAAGATAGTGTCAGGGAACTACAAAGATGGTAAAGAGACAGTGTCAGGGAACTAGAGAGATGGTAAAGAAATTGCCAGGGAACTAAAGAGATGATAAAGAGACAGTTTCAAGACTAAAGAGATGACAAATATATTGTCAGGGAACTACAAAGATGGTAAAGAGACAGTGTCAGGGAACTAGAGAGATGGTAAAGAAACAGTGCCAGGGAACTAAAGAGATGGTAAAGAGACAGTGTCAGTTAACTACGGAGATAGTAAAGAGACAGTGTCAGGACTAAAGAGATGGCAAAGAGACATTGTCAGTGAACTACGGAGATAGTAAAGAGACAGTGTCAAGACTAAAGATATAGCAAAGAGACATTGTCAGTGAACTACGGAGATAGGAAAGAGACAGTGTCAGGACTAAAGATATGGCAAAGATAGTGTCAGGGAACTACAAAGATGGTAAAGAGAAAGTGTCAGGGAACTAGTGAGATGGTAAAGAAATTGCCAGGGAACTAAAGAGATGATAAAGAGACAGTTTCAAGACTAAAGAGATGACAAAGATAGTGTCAGGGAACTACAAAGATGGTAAAGAGACAGTGTCAGTGAACTACGGAGATAGTAAAGAGACAGTGTCAAGACTAAAGATATAGCAAAGAGACATTGTCAGTGAACTACGGAGATAGTAAAGAGACAGTGTCAGGACTAAAGAGATGGCAAAGATAGTGTCAGGGAACTACAAAGATGGTAAAGAGACAGTGTCAGGGAACTAGAGAGATGGTAAAGAAATTGCCAGGGAACTAAAGAGATGATAAAGAGACAGTGTCAAGACTAAAGAGATGGCAAAGATAGTGTCAGGGAACTACAAAGATGGTAAAGAGACAGTGTTAGGGAACTAGAGAGATGGTAAAGAAACAGTGCTAGGGAACTAAAGAGATGGTAAAGAGACAGTGTCAGTGAACTACAGAGATAGTAAAGAGACAGTGTCAAGACTAAAGATATAGCAAGAAGACAGTCTCAAGACTAAAGATATAGCAAAGAGACAGTGTCAAGACTAAAGATATGGCAAAGAGACAGTCTCAAGACTAAAGAGATGGCAAAGAGAATGAATCAAGACTAAAGATATGGCAAAGTGACAGTCTCAAGACTAAAGAGATGGCAAAGAGACAGTCTCAAGACTAAAGAGATGGCAAAGAGACATTGTCAGGGAATCATGGAGATGGTAAAGTGACAGTCTCAAGACTAAAGATATAGCAAAGAGACAGTGTCAAGACTAAAGATATGGCAAAGAGACAGTCTCAAGACTAAAGAGATGGCAAAGAGAATGTATCAAGACTAAAGATATGGCAAAGTGACAGTCTCAAGACTAAAGAGATGGCAAAGAGACAGTCTCAAGACTAAAGAGATGGCAAAGAGACATTGTCAGGGAATCATGGAGATGGTAAAGTGACAGTCTCAAGACTAAAGATATAGCAAAGAGACAGTGTCAGGGAACTAGAAAGATGGCAATGAGATAGTGTCAGGGAACTAAAGAGACACACTGAGAAGAAATGTAGCATAGAGACACTGAGAAGAAATGTAGCATAGACACACTGAGAAGAAATGTAACATAGACACACAAAGAAGAAATGTAGCAGAGACACACTGAGAAGAAATGTAACATAGACACACTGAGAAGAAATGTAGCATAGACACACTGAGAAGAAATGTAGCATAGACACACAAAGAAGAAATGTAGCATAGACACACTGAGAAGAAATGTAGCATAGACACACAAAGAAGAAATGTAGCATAGACACACAAAGAAGAAATGTTAGCAGAGACACACAAAGAAGAAATGTAGCAGAGACACACAAAGAAAAAATGTTAGCAGAGACACACAAAGAAGAAATGTTAGCAGAGACACACAAAGAAGAAATGTAGCAGAGACACACAGAGAAGAAATGTAGCAGAGACACACAACGAAGAAATGTAGCATAGACACACAAAGAAGAAATGTAGCATAGACACACTGAGAAGAAATGTTAGCAGAGACACACAAAGAAGAAATGTTAGCAGAGACACACAAAGAAGAAATGTAGCAGAGACACACAAAGAAGAAATGTAGCAGAGACACACAACGAAGAAATGTAGCATAGACACACAAAGAAGAAATGTAGCATAGACACACTGAGAAGAAATGTAGCATAGACACACTGAGAAGAAATGTAACATAGACACACAAAGAAGAAATGTTAGCAGAGACACACAAAGAAGAAATGTTAGCAGAGACACACAAAGAAGAAATGTAGCAGAGACACACAAAGAAGAAATGTAGCATAGACACACAAAGAAGAAATGTTAGCAGAGACACACAACGAAGAAATGTAGCATAGACACACAAAGAAGAAATGTAGCATAGACACACTGAGAAGAAATGTAGCATTGACACACAACGAAGAAATGTAGCATAGACACACAAAGAAGAAATGTAGCATAGACACACTGAGAAGAAATGTAGCATAGACACACAACGAAGAAATGTAGCATAGACACACAAAGAAGAAATGTAGCATAGACACACAACGAAGAAATGTAGCATAGACACACAAAGAAGAAATGTAGCAGAGACACACAAAGAAGAAATGTAGCATAGACACACTGAGAAGGTGAAGATGGTTGAGGTCACTATTTGTCTCGACCATATTAATTGATATTTTATAATGCCAAGTTTTCCCTTCCAGAATCTACTCTGCATTTCTATGAGACAAAATAATAATGGATTATCACTTACTGCAGGACCAATGAACAATCGGGCTGCAGCATGTGGATCTCCAAAGAATTCATTGGCAACCACACTACGCCTGCGAGGTATATATACATAAGTTATACAAGCATAAATTATGAGTTATACTCCCAACTTTATTGATATAGAAAAATATCAGATTGAGTAAAAATTTGAAAAATGAGACTAGGAAAAGAATATTTGGGTTCAGAATTCATCTCAATCGTTACTCTTATATTGAAAAATTTCGTATGAATTCTAAATTTTCCAAAAAGAAAGTCTTTCTTAAAATAATTATGATAAACTACATAAACTCTGTCGCCATATTTGACTATTCAGTTTTAAAACGTCATGTTTTCGTCTGGAAAGGGGAGGGGCGGTAGAGTGAAAACGATTAATCCTCGCTCCTTTTTATAATTTCGGCTAATGATTGCATTAAAGAATATAGGGTAGGGCCACTCGATATAACAATTTAATTTATAATATATTTATATTAGTGACAGATTTTTTTTTTTAATTTTGTAATTTCTTAACTAAAATACAAAAAGGAAAAAGTATTGGTTTGTCCGATGGGCGGAGGGCGATTGTATGTTTCGCCTCTCCCACCTGGTACAACCCTTTTTCATTTTACATTTACCAATAATAAATTTGGATTAGAGTGGTGCGACATAATATACAAATGGGTTCAAATATTAATATGTAGCTTATATAATATCGATATTCAACTAATTTTGTTCACCAGCTATGTGATTTCTACAAAAAAATAGGACTAGAGTGGGGAGGGCAGTAGATGCAATCGTCCCCCCCCCCACACCGAATCGGCCTAGATACCAGATGGGGAGCGACATAATAAAAAAATATGTAGTAATTTAACTAATTTTGTTCAAAATCTATGATTTATTGATAAAAGTAGGAGCACCACCCCTACAGCGCCCCTGGATCCACCATTTGCTCAAAGGCAGTATTTAAATGCCCACCTAATTACACCTTGTCACGTTTGGAATGTTGTCACTGAGTTTTTTTCTCCACTAGCAGATGTGTTAGCTGTTTTTTATTTAAGTTGGTAGAATTAATCCTATCTGCCTATATGTAGATTTGCTTGTAGTTTATATATGTCTACTTTATTTATTTACAATTAACATCAAAGCAGCAGACTGGCCTTTGTTCTGTTGATTCATATGTTGCGAACTTCTATTCACGATGTCCAGACATATTTTTTAAATCTCTGAAAGACCAATTATAGACTTAACAAAGCCCTACACATTAAGTCCCAATGTCACCATAACCTCACACAATATAAGGTAACACAATGGCATCCTGATATCAAGCGAGGATAGGAGCAATGGCATCCTGATATCAAGCGAGGATAGGAGCAATGGCATCCTGATATCAAGCGAGGATAGGAGCAATGGCATCCTGATATCAAGCGAGGATAGGAGCAATGGCATCCTGATATCAAGCGAGGATAGGAGCAATGGCATCCTGATATCAAGCGAGGATAGGAGCAATGGCATCCTGATATCAAGCGAGGATAGGAGCAATGGCATCCTGATATCAAGTGAGGATAGGAGCAATGGCATCCTGATATCAAGCGAGGACAGGAGCAATGGCATCCTGATATCAAGTGAGGATAGGAGCAATGGCATCCTGATATCAAGCGAGGATAGGAGCAATGGCATCCTGATATCAAGCGAGGATAGGAGCAATGGCATCCTGATATCAAACGAGGATAGGAGCAATGGCATCCTGATATCAAGCGAGGATAGGAGCAATGGCATCCTGATATCAAGCGAGGATAGGAGCAATGGCATCCTGATATCAAGCGAGGATAGGAGCAATGGCATCCTGATATCAAGCGAGGATAGGAGCCGCTTAAGTCGTCACTCAAGTCGTCACTCAAAGTTTGACCATGATTATGAATGGTTCACATTCCAACACAGTTCTGACACTTTTACCCTCCCAGAAGGTTGCTAGAAGTTGTTTTCCGTTATTGCTAGACCAGAGAGATGGCATAGAGTGATATACAGAGAGGATATAGAGAGAGAGGAGAGAGAGAAAGAGAGAGGAGAGAGAGAAAGAGAGAGCTGGTGAACTAGAAGAAATAAACAAAGGCTACCAGATGTACATCAAAACGCAGTACCATTTCAACTTCAGAGCCGATGACCTCTAACCCTAGGGAAGGACCTCTACCGGAAGCCAACTATGAGTGATATGTTATCGGTAAAAAACTCTCATGTCGTAGTTAGTCAGGTTAGATTGCAGTGATCGACTCTCTCTGCTTCATACGTTCTGATATCCGTCCTTAAATGACATGTATGGAAATATTTATTTTTAGTTGCAATGGCTTACAAAACAGCGGACTAATGGTCACCTTTTTTATTTAGTCCTTCTAGATACTTGATACCTGCCTGACAAACACCTGATCAAATATGTTTTTTTTTTTTTTAACAGTGTACATTTGTTTTAAAATATCCCATTTGAACAACTCACTTTGGCTGTTGTCTGAACTCCAGGCTCTCATGATACACAAGCGGTTGTTGCCCTTCAACTGCTGAGAGTCTGTGGATACAAATAAATATGTTGAGATAATTCACTTTCTTAGTAATACACATTGTTGTAATCACTGCTCGAATGTTCTAGTACAGTCTTCACAAAGCTTTTGATCTAGCCCCGAATCTCCCACACAGTCTTCATCAACATCACACACTATAAGCCAACGCTATGGCACCCAATTAACAATGCTGTGGCTACCCAGTCCATTGCAGACTCTTCGGACCATCAAGGAAGGGCTAACCCCATCCACCGAGTAGCCTGCAATTCAATTGATAGAAATAAAACCATGGTTTGAGTCCTGAAACACGTCACAAAAAGCATGCATTGAAGCACTAGAGGAGGCCTGAACAAACTTATAACGCAGTGCCGGACGTGTCATTGTCCCATCGTATTGTTTTTTGGTGTTTGTTTTTCTGCTTCGCTCATTCCAAACTTTGACGTACGGTGCCCCCCCCCCCAGTCCCCGCTATTGAGAGGAGTAAGAGGAAAGTGTGTCTAAATATCTTGCTGTATTCTGTTTGGACGGTTTGGGGAAGTCCCTTACTCTTGACCGGTATGGTAGCTTTCGTGCATTACACGGACATAGAGGTTGGAATAAGGTTGTTTTTGTAGTTCATAACTTCTGTATTCCGTACTTAAAATATCGAATTGACTACCAAACAGCAAACCAATAGGCATCTTAACATTTTTTAATCCTTATCATTCATTGAATACATATGAATATGAAATTGTAAAAAATATCAACAGTAATACATCCCCATATCCTGTGTTATCATTAACTACACTTCTCTTCTTTTTCTATTGGGGATGATATGGTTTTGGTTGTTAATAGTTTGCAGTTCATAGCTGCTTCTGATATTTATGCTGAAAATATTGAAACCTGCCTTTTTACCTTGCTATGTGGATCCCTTCTGGGGCCAATTCTGAGTTTGTGTTTCTACAAAAACTATTTTTGTATTCTTGTTGTTGTTTTTTTAGTCCTCGTTGATAGTAAAAATCTTTAAAAAAAAAAAAACACCCAATAAAAAACTTTTTTTCCTTTGATTAACAGTTTAACTTATCTATGGACATGACAAAAGTAGCAACTTACAAGCTATCAACGGAATCCTGGATCGTATTCTCTTTCTTCATAGGCTGTACTTGGATTCCATCTTTGGTCATTTTATGACGGCAGAATTTTATATTGCTATATTCTTCTTCACTCCCTGGAAGTTGATAAACTATCTTGGTATGGGTCTTTCGCTCTGAAGGTTTGGTGTCTGCAATTCTGAAGTAACCAGTTTGACTAAGAGTGAGTCCATATTGCAGTCCACTGTGGTCCATATTAGCAAACTTGGTTTCCAAGATGGACCACTATGAAATTTTTAAATTTTATTTTTCATTTTATTATTAAACATATTTATATCATGGTGCGTCGGCATTATGCTAAGAATAATAGTCTCTATATACACAGGAAAACTCCAGTTTGTAGGATCAGAAACTTTTTTTTATGAAGGGTAAAAAAAAGTGGTCCATATTGCAAGCCTAACCACTAATTAGTGAGATACATTCTTCTCACAAAGTGCAGTCCGAATATCAAGGTGCTTCTTGAACTGACTTGAATGCCATATTTTATCACTGACTTGAATGTCATATTATATCACTGACGGAAATGTCATATTATATCACTGACTTGAATGCCATATTATATCACTGACTTGAATGTCATATTATATCACTGACTGAAATGTCATATTATATCACTGACTTGAATGTCATATTACATCACTGACTCGAAAGTCATATTATATCACTGACTTGAATGTCATATTATATCACTGACTTGAATGTCATATATCACTGACTTGAATGTCATATTATATCACTGACTAGAATGTCATATTATATCACTGACTAGAATGTCATATTATATCACTGACTCGAATGTCATATTATATCACTGACTTGAATGCCATATTATATCACTGGCTTGAATGCCATATTATTTCACTGACTCGAATGTCATATTATATCACTGACATGAATGTCATATTATATCACTGACTTGAATGTCATATTATATCACTGACATGAATGACATATTATATCACTGACTTGAATATCATATTATATCACTGACATGAATGTCATATTATATCACTGACTTGAATGTCATATTATATTACTGACTCCAATGTCATATTATATCACTGACTTAAATGTCATATTATAACACTGACTTAAATGTGATATTATATCACTGACTTGAATGCCATATTATATCACTGACTTGAATGTCATATTATATCACTGACTAGAATGTCATATTATATCACTGACTAGAATGTCATATTATATCACTGACTAGAATGTCATATTATATCACTGACTTGAATGTCATATTATATCACTGACTTGAATGTCATATTATATCACTGACTGAAATGTCATATTATATCACTGTCTTTAATGTCATATTATGTCACTGACTTGAATGTCATATTATATCACTGACTTGAATGTCATTTTATATTACTGGCTTGAATGTCATATTATATCACTGACTCGAATGTCATATTATATCAGTGACTTAAATGTCATATTATATCACTGACTTGAATGCCATATTATATCACTGACTTGAATGTCATATTATATCACTGACGGAAATGTCATATTATATCACTGACTTGAATGTCATATTATATCACTGACTTAAAAGTCATATTATATTACTGACTTGAATGTCATATTATATCACTGACTTGAATGTCATATTATATCACTGACTTAAAAGTCATATTATATTACTGACTTGAATGTCATATTATATCACTGACTTGAATGTCATATTATATCACTGACTGAAATGTCATATTATATCACTGTCTTGAATGTCATATTATGTCACTGACTTGAAGGTCATATTAAATCACTGACTTGAATGTCATGTTATATCACTGGCTTGAATGCCATATTATATCACTGACTCGAATGTCATATTATATCACTGACATGAATGTCATATTATATCACTGACTAGAATGTCATATTATATGTGATTTCTCCCACTTCTTTTACTTGGATCAATTTGAAAGATATCCACAGCAATAGATCCAATGCCTTTAGAGCAAATGTGATAAACATGAGAAAAACATAGCGAGGGCGGAGAGAAGGTGTGTACAAAAAAAAACAGTGAGAGAAAATGTGTGCACAAATAAAAACAGTGAGAGAAAAGGTGTGTACAAATAAAAACAGTGAGAGAAAAGGTGTGTACAAATAAAAACAGTGAGAGAAAATGTGTGCACAAATAAAAACAGTGAGAGAAAATGTGTGCACAAATAAAAACAGTGAGAGAAAAGGTGTGTACAAATAAAAACAGTGAGAGAAAATGTGTGCACAAATAAAAACTGTGAGAGAAATGGTGTGTACAAATAAAAACAGTGAGAGAAAAGGTGTGTACAAATAAAAACAGTGAGAGAAAAGGTGTGTACAAATAAAAACAGTGAGAGAAAAGGTGTGTACAAAAAAAACAGTGAGAGAAAAGGTGTGCACAAATGAGAACAGGGAGAGAAAAGGTGTGTACAAATGAGAACAGGGAGAGAAAAGGTGTGTACAAATGAGAACAGGGAGAGAAATGGTGTGTTCAAATGAGAACAGGGAGAGAAATGGTGTGTACAAATGAGAACAGGGAGAGAAATGGTGTGTACAAATGAGAACAGGGAGAGAAATGGTGTGTTCAAATGAGAACAGGGAGAGAAATGGTGTGTACAAATGAGAACAGGGAGAGAAATGGTGTGTACAAATGAGAACAGGGAGAGAAATGGTGTGTACAAATGAGAACAGGGAGAGAAATGGTGTGTACAAATGAGAACAGGGAGAGAAATGGTGTGTACAAATGAGAACAGGGAGAGAAATGGTGTGTTCAAATGAGAACAGGGAGAGAAATGGTGTGTACAAATGAGAACAGGGAGAGAAATGGTGTGTACAAATGAGAACAGGGAGAGAAATGGTGTGTACAAATGAGAACAGGGAGAGAAATGGTGTGTACAAATGAGAACAGGGAGAGAAATGGTGTGTACAAATGAGAACAGGGAGAGAAATGGTGTGTACAAATGAGAACAGGGAGAGAAATGGTGTGTACAAATGAGAACAGGGAGAGAGATCGGGGAAACAGAGATGGGGATATGGGTGAGAAGCGCAATAGAGAGGCTGAAAATAAGGACCATGATCAAGAGATCAAGGACTGGGTCTATTTTATAGATAAGTCATCTCTCACACACAAGGCATTATACAATGCCACTATTTGGTCTTTGCGATACATGAGAATGAGTGTAAATCATGAAAGATTAAACATTTTGTTTAGATCAATAAAACTACTAATGTTTAGATCAATAAAATTACTAATGTTTAGATCAATAAAACTACTAATGTTTAGATCAATAAAACTACTAATGTTTAGATCAATAAAACTACTAATGTTTAGATCAATAAAACTACTAATGTTTAGATCAATAAAACTACTAATAGTTCCACTGTTTCTATACATATATATTGATAGAAGGTAGACATTCACTCTTCATGCGTTAACCTACAAAACAATATGAGGTTGGAATAACCAAAAAGAGGCATAAATCCCCCCCCCCAAAAAAAAAAAACAACTAAAAAAAAGAAAGACTTTGTTAAACATATAACCATTAATGTAGCTACTAAATACAAGAAAACCTACTTGTCAATTTGAGGACTATATCGTTGATTGTGTAGAGCTGGTGGCAACTCGAGAGATTTGTCCTAGAAATATATCAGACAACATTTAAATGTTTACTTCTAGTCCACGCATTGAGAACTATAATCAATAAACTGTCCCATTTGAGAAGCAGTGGGGTTTTCAATACAGAGGAGTTGTTTAAAGTAGATTCATAGCAGCAAATCATCTCATATCTATGACAGGCATACTTTTGGTCTTAGATCAGTCTCTCACTGTCTACTAGAGGAAAAGACCGACGTGCAGAGCATTTAGGCCTAATATCGTGGCTTCTAAGACAATCAAAAATGACCTTAAGCTGAAGCTAAAGGCTTTAATGGAAGTCTTCTTCTTCTTTTTGTTGACAATGCTAGCGGCTTATATTAACTAGCTCAGTATCTTTCTTGGTGGTTTTCGATTTTTTTACCACTTCTACTCAAATAATCGTGATTAAATGTTGTATTCAAAATCATGATAGACATCACATAAATAAAAAAAATCAACCAATTAGATAATCAATTAGTCAATCTTGATTTATTTAGTTGTTGTTTTTAATAGAATATTAAGAAAAAAAATCAACCACTTCTACTAATTTAATAGTCAAAAAAGTTTCCAAATCAATTCAATCCAATTTAATTAAAGTTGTAATTGTATAGTTGATTTATTAGTACAAATTAATATTTCCTATATCCTCTAAGTCTTTATAAATGTAGACATGCAATACGTTATGTAAGCCCAAGATTGCATAATGGCGTTCAATTTTTGGTTGAATTAACAAACTTGATAATGAGTTCACATACCAATAGATGCGCATCACATGGCGGACTATTTGTGGGCCAGATCGTTTGGTAATACCCAGTCCGCCCATGCATAGGCCGTTGGCCTGGTATTTCTATTCTCGATCGAATTCTAGACGGCTTAAATTCGGGTATCTCAATCATCGGATAGTTTACTGTAAATAATGTAGACAAATTATTTGACTATTAAATGAAGCAATACAAAATTATATCAAAATAGATATAATATAGAAAAAAAACATACGCACAGAAAAGAAATGTAAAGATGTACCTTCATCATTGACATCAGGATGTTGAGATAAGCAATTTACTCTCTGCGTACAGTTACCTCCTTGACAAAACCCATAAATTGGGGGCATGACAAAGGGTATCCTACTTCTAGGCGCTTTAATTTCCCATTCCTCAAAATGGTCATTCTGAAATGGTCAAAATGGAAATTCTTTTAAACATATGAAACGAATTACATTATTAGAAAAAAGTGTTATGGTACCCTTCGTATTAATTTAAAGTTTACCTGATGATAAATTACAAGAAATTAATGAAAACTTGTGAATGGCACTCATTTCTATTAATACAAGAACTTAACCTGGCTGAATTAGCGTAGATCATCCTTTCTTAGATATATGAAGCAATAAGTACGAAACTAAATTATTACATATAATATAAAATCAACAGTTGATATTGAATCTATACATCAAAGTTAAATCTCACTTATTGACTAATTATCTACCTTATCAATATCTTCCACTTAGAGCTGTTTTAAAAAAATACAAAATTGAATCCTGTCTTTACTTATATATATACAGCAAGACTATCTTGTGAGCGCGTTTTCTTTTGTTTAATTGATTATAAAGGAGTATTTTTTAGATGCAAAAGTCTTCCTTTCTGCATACGTGTCCTGCCCATCACAGCTGGGACTGTAACAGGATTGCGTAGATGCTTTCCAGGCCCGCTCTTCGAAGGACTTCAGTATCCGGTATTTTTTTCTTGTCATTTAACATTAAGTATTTTTCTGAGACAAATCATAAGAAAGTTGGTTCCGTTTGTTTGTTGTTGTTTTTGGTTTTTTTTTTTGTTGCATGTCTTCTAGATCTATATTTGTCCACGTTTATGAGGCCTTGAGCAATGTAAGGAGGATGACAGCTCGATAGAGTCCTAGCTTGGTGCTTTTGATAATACCTCGTCTGAAATTAATTATGTCATGTACATACAGTACATTTGAACTTGTACTGTAGAAAACATGGTTTCTGAACATCCAAAAGAGTGAACATTTTTAACTTAAAGGCAATGTACTTTTGGTGAGAGTTCATGTGAATTACTTCCCTTTTTTTGCTTGCTAGTTACGATACAGTCATTACAAAACTCACCCCGTTTGTCTATCTGTCTGTCTGTCTGTCTGGTACACATTTTGTACACAGGATATCTACCACTTCCCATTCTCGGATCAAGATGACACTTTGCCGCATTGTTCATTGTAAAAATAAGACATGAATAAAATTTTTAAAAATAAACTTAATTAGTAGTAATTAATTAATTGTGTATGATATAGAAAAGGGAAATAAATCTTATAGTACCATGTGAGTATGGCTGTAAACGTGCAGCTCTTTCCCCTATATACGTTTTTTTAAGGTTATTTTTTTTAGATTAAAACCATTTCTACTTGACAATGTACTATGTGTTGTTGAAAGTGTTGCTACTAGTATGTAATGACTATTCTGGTCTAAATCAATAAGAAGATATAACAGTAATTGTGTTTATTAACTAGTAGTACACTTTATTACTCTGTAGGAATAGAAAATATTCGTTACAAATGAATTTTAAAAAACTTTAACAAAATCTTACCTCTTCAAGTGCACCTTCAACTTCTGACCCCTCTTTTATTACTCTGGATTCACCAGGAACCTCTCCTTTCTTGCACTCCCTTTCATTACCATTGTCTTCATACATCAGCTCAACCTGGTGGTCGTTAAAGTTTGTAGTTACTTTTTTTCTCCCATTATTTCGAAATGGACTAGTTTGATAGTGAGAGTCATGCAATGTCTGAGCTGAACTTTGATATAAAAGAGAACCCTCTTGAGCATTTTCTTCATTCAAAATTGTTGACGTGTAATCATTTTTCTTTTCTCTATGACCTCTTTTGGGTGTTTCTGTTTGGGAAAAGTCTTCAAAACAGACCTTCTTTCCCATTAATGCTGTGTTAGACATAGCAGTGGCATCTTTGGTTGCCCAAAATGTTTCAGGCAGCTCAATTATTTCCCCATCACTGGACAATGTTCCTTTTACATCAAGCTGTGGTTGTGGCTGGCAAGAAGTTTCCAAAGAAACATCTGCATTAGATGCTCCTTGAAAAACTTGATCAGAATGTTGTTTGAAATCCCCTTCCATATTTTCTACAGAATCCATATCCAACTCAACATTTGGACTTCGTGGCTGAAGAGTTACTCTTTCCTATAGAAATGAGAACAAGGAGATGGAACGCTGTTATCTACTCACTATGTCTCTCCTAGGTGAGCTCCTGTACATTTTGTGGAGCATCTTCACTAACTCGTTGTTTTACTCTGTCAGACATTTAATGCCATCACTGGGCTCAATGATACGTCTATTTATATCATTTATAGCAGGTTTTTTTTTTATCAGTTTGGACAGCGTGTGGCATATTCTCTTAGTGTCTTCTACATTTCATCAGATGATCTCCCCTTTCTTTTATTTACGCCTTTGTAGAATAAATATTTTTAAGACTATATTAACATTTATTGCATCTTTATTATTGGTAGCTAAATAATTGGCTAAAAAGACATTTTCTTGTAATTTAAATAAAAAAATTTATAAAAATTCATTTTAACCTATATTTGTGGAAGCTTTGTTATTCAAATGTTTGGTGGTGGTGTAATGTCCTGAACTCGATTAGGATTGACAAGTTCTTATGTATTTTTCGTATGGAATAGTTTTTATGCAACTCTATATTATACTATACAAACATAACTATACATCTAGTTCCGATGCTATGAAGTCTTATCAAGTTCTACAGTTAACCCGAAGGCTGCATTTGTTACGCCAATTCGTGCACAGTTTCCAGATGTTCATGTTGCGATCACACAATTGACACTATTTACATCAGTGTTTTCTAATAAGGAGGAAATGTTCTCTACAACGGAGATTTTTTTTTCTCGAGCATATTTTTATTACCTCGAATATTTCTAGAACTAAAATATTTAAAGCAAACAGTTAATTGGTCACAAACTCGAGTGAACTGTGATGATCTTTCCAAGACAGGACAGAGTTAGAATTTTGAAATAACATTTGAGAAGATTCTCTGAGCATTACGCGTATATGTTTCTATCTGCTACTCAAAAACTTAGCTAAAAGTTGAATCAATATGTCTGAGGTTTGACAATAAAAACGAAAACTATTGTCAGTTAGTTACATGATCTGAAATCAATTAAAAAACAAGTCAACACTGAAATAATTCAGAGACGTAGCAATTGAAGAAATTATAAGCCCTCATGTCACTTAGACATAAATTATAAGCCCTCATCTCACTTAGACATAAATTATAAGCCCTCATCTCACTTAGACATAAATTATAAGCCCTCATGTCACTTAGACATAAATTATAAGCCCTCATCTCACTAAGACATAAATTATAAGCCCTCATCTCACTTAGACATAAATTATAAGCCCTCATCTCACTTAGACATAAATTATAAGCCCTCATCTCACTTAGACATAAATTATAAGCCCTCATGTCACTTAGACATAAATTATAAGCCCTCATGTCACTTAGACATAAATTATAAGCCCTCATGTCACTTAGACATAAATTATAAGCCCTCATCTCACTTAGACATAAATTATAAGCCCTCATCTCACTTAGACATAAATTATAAGCCCTCATGTCACTTAGACATAAATTATAAGCCCTCATGTCTCACTTAGACATAAATTATAAGCCCTCATCTCACTTAGACATAAATTATAAGCCCTCATCTCACTTAGACATAAATTATAAGCCCTCATCTCACTTAGACATAAATTATAAGCCCTCATCTCACTTAGACATAAATTATAAGCCCTCATGTCACTTAGACATAAATTATAAGCCCTCATCTCACTTAGACATAAATTATAAGCCCTCATCTCACTTAGACATAAATTATAAGCCCTCATGTCTCACTTAGACATAAATTATAAGCCCTCATCTCACTTAGACATAAATTATAAGCCCTCATCTCACTTAGACATAAATTATAAGCCCTAATCTCACTTAGACATAAATTATAAGCCCTCATCTCACTTAGACATAAATTATAAGCCCTCATCTCACTTAGACATAAATTATAAGCCCTCATGTCACTTAGACATAAATTATAAGCCCTCATGTCACTTAGACATAAATTATAAGCCCTCATCTCACTTAGACATAAATTATAAGCCCTCATGTCTCACTTAGACATAAATTATAAGCCCTCATCTCACTTAGACATAAATTATAAGCCCTCATCTCACTTAGACATAAATTATAAGCCCTAATCTCACTTAGACATAAATTATAAGCCCTCATCTCACTTAGACATAAATTATAAGCCCTCATCTCACTTAGACATAAATTATAAGCCCTCATGTCTCACTTAGACATAAATTATAAGCCCTCATGTCACTTAGACATAAATTATAAGCCCTCATCTCACTTAGACATAAATTATAAGCCCTCATCTCACTTAGACATAAATTATAAGCCCTCATCTCACTTAGACATAAATTATAAGCCCTCATGTCTCACTTAGACATAAATTATAAGCCCTCATCTCACTTAGACATAAATTATAAGCCCTCATCTCACTTAGACATAAATTATAAGCCCTCATGTCACTTAGACATAAATTATAAGCCCTCATCTCACTTAGACATAAATTATAAGCCCTCATCTCACTTAGACATAAATTATAAGCCCTAATCTCACTTAGACATAAATTATAAGCCCTCATCTCACTTAGACATAAATTATAAGCCCTCATGTCACTTAGACATAAATTATAAGCCCTCATCTCACTTAGACATAAATTATAAGCCCTCATGTCACTTAGACATAAATTATAAGCCCTCATGTCACTTAGACATAAATTATAAGCCCTCATCTCACTTAGACATAAATTATAAGCCCTCATCTCACTTAGACATAAATTATAAGTCCTCATGTCACTTAGACATAAATTATAAGCCCTCATCTCACTTAGACATAAATTATAAGCCCTCATGTCACTTAGACATAAATTATAAGCCCTCATGTCACTTAGACATAAATTATAAGCCCTCATCTCACTTAGACATAAATTATAAGCCCTCATCTCACTTAGACATAAATTATAAGCCCTCATGTCACTTAGACATAAATTATAAGCCCTCATCTCACTTAGACATAAATTATAAGCCCTCATGTCTCACTTAGACATAAATTATAAGCCATCATGTCACTTAGACATAAATTATAAGCCCTCATCTCACTTAGACATAAATTATAAGCCCTCATGTCACTTAGACATAAATTATAAGCCCTCATGTCACTTAGACATAAATTATAAGCCCTCATCTCACTTAGACATAAATTATAAGCCCTCATCTAACTTAGACATAAATTATAAGCCCTCATCTCACTTAGACATAAATTATAAGCCCTCATCTCACTTAGACATAAATTATAAGCCCTCATGTCACTTAGACATAAATTATAAGCCCTCATGTCACTTAGACATAAATTATAAGCCCTCATCTCACTTAGACATAAATTATAAGCGCTCATGTCTCACTTAGACATAAATTATAAGCCCTCATCTCACTTAGACATAAATTATAAGCCCTCATCTCACTTAGACATAAATTATAAGCCCTCATCTCACTTAGACATAAATTATAAGCCCTCATCTCACTTAGACATAAATTATAAGCCCTCATGTCACTTAGACATAAATTATAAGCCCTCATCTCACTTAGACATAAATTATAAGCCCTCATCTCACTTAGACATAAATTATAAGCCCTCATCTCACTTAGACATAAATTATAAGCCCTCATCTCACTTAGACATAAATTATAAGCCCTCATCTCACTTAGACATAAATTATAAGCCCTCATGTCACTTAGACATAAATTATAAGCCCTCATCTCACTTAGACATAAATTATAAGCCCTCATCTCACTTAGACATAAATTATAAGCCCTCATGTCTCACTTAGACATAAATTATAAGCCCTCATCTCACTTAGACATAAATTATAAGCCCTCATCTCACTTAGACATAAATTATAAGCCCTAATCTCACTTAGACATAAATTATAAGCCCTCATCTCACTTAGACATAAATTATAAGCCCTCATCTCACTTAGACATAAATTATAAGCCCTCATGTCACTTAGACATAAATTATAAGCCCTCATGTCACTTAGACATAAATTATAAGCCCTCATCTCACTTAGACATAAATTATAAGCCCTCATGTCTCACTTAGACATAAATTATAAGCCCTCATCTCACTTAGACATAAATTATAAGCCCTCATCTCACTTAGACATAAATTATAAGCCCTAATCTCACTTAGACATAAATTATAAGCCCTCATCTCACTTAGACATAAATTATAAGCCCTCATCTCACTTAGACATAAATTATAAGCCCTCATGTCTCACTTAGACATAAATTATAAGCCCTCATGTCACTTAGACATAAATTATAAGCCCTCATCTCACTTAGACATAAATTATAAGCCCTCATCTCACTTAGACATAAATTATAAGCCCTCATCTCACTTAGACATAAATTATAAGCCCTCATGTCTCACTTAGACATAAATTATAAGCCCTCATGTCACTTAGACATAAATTATAAGCCCTCATCTCACTTAGACATAAATTATAAGCCCTCATGTCACTTAGACATAAATTATAAGCCCTCATGTCACTTAGACATAAATTATAAGCCCTCATCTCACTTAGACATAAATTATAAGCCCTCATCTCACTTAGACATAAATTATAAGCCCTCATGTCACTTAGACATAAATTATAAGCCCTCATCTCACTTAGACATAAATTATAAGCCCTCATGTCACTTAGACATAAATTATAAGCCCTCATGTCACTTAGACATAAATTATAAGCCCTCATCTCACTTAGACATAAATTATAAGCCCTCATCTCACTTAGACATAAATTATAAGCCCTCATGTCTCACTTAGACATAAATTATAAGCCCTCATGTCACTTAGACATAAATTATAAGCTCTCATCTCACTTAGACATAAATTATAAGCCCTCATGTCACTTAGACATAAATTATAAGCCCTCATGTCACTTAGACATAAATTATAAGCCCTCATCTCACTTAGACATAAATTATAAGCCCTCATCTCACTTAGACATAAATTATAAGCCCTCATCTCACTTAGACATAAATTATAAGCCCTCATGTCTCACTTAGACATAAATTATAAGCCCTCATGTCACTTAGACATAAATTATAAGCCCTCATCTCACTTAGACATAAATTATAAGCCCTCATGTCACTTAGAGATAAATTATAAGCCCTCATGTCTCACTTAGACATAAATTAAGAAACCTAAATGGTCTCTTATTATATTATCCAACACAAAAAAGACTCTACGGTATATCTATGGAAGAAAATGACACCATTTTTACCTATTGGAAAATCTGGTATTAAACGGCCAACCTCTAGAATCTAAATTCAGATTTCAAACATGTAGACCAGTACTTCTAGAACTGAACATCAAATGATTGAAAATTAGTCCTAGCACGATGGACGGCATGTATTATTTCAAGACATGTTAATATGTTTAAACAAGTCTAAATTGTAGATAGGCCTATGTATACTATTACTACTAGATCTACTTAAGAATAAAATTATAGAATCCCCAGAATGGTGAGACTATTAAAAAATAAAATAAAGCATTAGTGTCTATTAAAAGAAATTTCTACAAATCGAAAAAGAACATAAAACTAAAATGTTTTTTAACCTTGGTTAGGCCAATAATAGAATATGCATCCACTGTTTGGGACCCCTCAGCTTAAGAAAACATTACGAAACTGGAACAGACACAAAATAGAGCAGTGAGATTCATAACAAACGAATTTTCACATTTCACTAGAGTACCTTTAGTAAAAAATCACTAAATTTAGAAAGCCTTCAGGATAGAAGACTTAAAAGTAAAGTAGCAATTATACATAAAACAATGAACCACAATCTTTAAATACAAATACATAACCTAATAAAATACTAAGAAAAACACAAAGATAAAGACACATGCCTGGTTCCATATGCTAAGACTAATTTGTACAAATGCTCATTCTTCCCTAGTGTTATTAGAGCATGGAATGGTTTGCCTGAACCAGCCAGGAAAACCAATGATTTGGAAGAATTTAAGTCATTGGTTAAATGCATGACACGTAGGACGTAATCTTCTTCTTTTCTGAAGTAAAGAGTGTATATTCTAGATAACATATCGAATTCAACTACACTATATAATTACTTATTTCACCACATTATTATCGTCAACATGAAAAATGCTCCTGAGATGTAGCTCTAAATTATATCTCAAAGAGTTACAAAATTAAATCTCTGCATTATGATAATTATATAGATCTAAATTTGTATTTATGCTAAATAATATTGTAGTTTCTTCGAATGTATTGGTATGTTTCTTGCTTAGCTCCAGACATCAGTGGTGCTCTTTGGCTTCTCACCGAGCAATCAAGGAATTGACGTGATTTACAAGTGAACGTGCGTAATTTTTAGATCTTGGAGATGGTGTAGGCCTATAGCCTATAGTACTATGTTTTAATGTTAAAAACATTTCGGTCACCGCTTTAATCTGATTATAGAATCCCTCACGAGAAGCACAATCTCTTATAAATCCCGGGTAAAAGAAATATCTAACACAAATCTAAATTGGCATATCCCTCACCTTCACCTATCCATTAGTCTGCTGAACAGTGGGGTACCTTACATGATTTGTAGCAATGACATAACCATAAAACGAGACACAATAATCCTAAATCTCTCAATCACGCTACACATCTTTGCATGAGGTCATTCACTCCCCAAAACATAAACAAACAATCAAGCCATCTCGGTGGTGGGCTGGTAAGCCCGTGAAAAAGGTTAGTACACAAAAAAAGGGGGGAGCTGATAATAAATATATTGTGTGTGTGTGTGTGTGTTGTAGATTTTCATACGTGGCGGAACAACTTTAACAAACTTTCTGGTGTTTTTTTTTTTACAAAACTTACTCACTCAGTCTGTCTGTCTGTCTGTCTGTCTGGTACAAATCTTGTGCAAGTATTTTCTTCCACTTCCCTTTCTCGGGTCAAGTTGAAATTTCGCACAATTATTTATAGTAACTGTGCAATACTTGAATCAATCAAAAATACCCATTAGTTAATCAGTTAGTGATAATTAATTAATTCTTTGTTTTTCATAGAAGAAGGGAGTTAAACCTTGCAATGTTAAGAAATATAGACATGATTTGCGTTTTTCTTCCTCTTGAGTAAGTCTTTTTTTTCTGCTTGTTTAAAGTTTTATGATATTTTTGTTCATTTGTTAGCACTATAGAATCAAATTACTAACTTATTTTAAAACTCGCATTAATAGTTGTAATGAATAACATTTGATATGTCATAATTCCATTAACAGCAAAGAACAGTTTCGAGCACATATCACACGACCAGGCAGCCAACCATAGTTCGCAATATGCCCTCATTAACTTGCCGAAAATATCCAATGAGAGGTGAAATGAGAGGATGTACACTGTCTACTTTAGTACCAGATAATGGAAGACAACGTACAAGAATGGACAGGCCTGCCATTGAAAGAGACCCTGTCCATTTGTCCAAGGCAAATGACAGAAGGGAATGGAGAGACGCTCAACAGATCGTGTGCGGTGCCCCAAAGGTCCAAAAGATCATGAGATAGGGGAAGGTGGTATTTTTTTGAACTATATGATAAGGTCCATGATACCTACTAGTTGGCAGGGGCTCCTTTTTTCTTATTACACCCCGCAAATCGTAACCCTCACATAATATTTTGTCCTTTTGTTGTTGTTTTTTCACTGTAAAATAAAACTGCAAACATTCCAAGGCTCGCCCCCTTGTTCCGTGAAATAATTGCCCACACTATCCCATCTGGAATCTGTCCAAACATTGAGAGACTTACACAAATTTTTTTTTTTTAGAAAATGTCCACAATTGCAAGTCGCGCACTAAGTAGTCGCACTTGAGATATGGCCTTTAAAAAAATCTGTGGGCCATAGAAGCAGATTACCTTTACAACATCTGCCCAATAGATCGCAGGTTTTGAAAGGGAAACTTTACCAAGTACTTTAATATCAGGCTGATTGTTCGTATTTCTTTGAACACTACAATTGGCAGAATTAGGAATCTGTTCTTCGGTATCCAGGGCTTTAAAATGTATATATTTCTTATATATCTTAACCCTTGAATCAAATGTATTTATTTTTTGTCAAATATGCCAATGATAGTAGAGATCTAGAACATCTGATTTTGTATCTTAGATTTGTCTATTTTGTATATTTATGTACCCAGGATACACCAAAAGACTAATTCTAGAGATGACTCTGTTTATGAAAGATTTCCTTATACGGTATAGGTTACTTTATAAATGTTTTTAATAGAAGACAATCCTAGATTAGAGTTTTGTTTCATAGTAAATTTTAATTAGAATCTACTTTTAAGTTTATAAAATTATTTTATCTAATCACGTTACTACTATAATTTTCATTTCACTGTATGAAGACCTAGACCTTATTGTACCTAGACCTTATTGTACCTAGACCTTATTGTACCTAGACCTTATTGTACCTAGACCTTAATGTACCTAGACCTTAATGTACCTAGACCTTATTGTACCTAGACCTTATTGTACCTAGACCTTATTGTACCTAGACCTTATTCTACCTAGACCTTATTGTACCTAGACCTAGTTCAGATCGGCTCACACAAAGTCGCTGCTCCCTTAGTAAAATATGAAATTTGAACGAGAGAGAGAGAGAGAGAGAGAGAGAGAGGGAGAGGGCGGGCGAGAGAGGACGGAAGAGAGGGGAACAGAGAGAGAGAGGGACCAGAAGGAGGAGGAGGATGGTTCTTTTAATGTGTGCTCTCTTTGTAGACTTACTTTAAAAATAGATTGCCTTTTAGAAATGTCTCTCTCTCTCTCTCTCTCATTTCAGACTCTTGTTACAACCGTTCTGGATTCATACCTTCCCACCCCCCATATCTCCTTTTGTTCTTCATAAGGTTTGGGGGAGCATGAGAGAACTGAAGTCATAATAGTTTAATAATAAAAATAAGTGAATGTATAAAGCGCTGTTAACAAACAAACTGTAGGCTCTTGGCGCTGTTAACAAACAAACTGTAGGCTCTTGGCGCTGTTAACAAACAAACTGTAGGCTCAAGGCGCTGTTAACAAACAAAATGTAGGCTCAAGGCGCTGTTAACAAACAAAATGAAGGCTCAAGGCGCTGTTAACAAACAAAATGTAGGCTCAAGGCGCTGTTAACAAACAAAATGTAGGCTCAAGGCGCTGTTAACAAACAAAATGTAGGCTCAAGGCGCTGTTAACAAACAAAATGTAGGCTCAAGGCGCTGTTAACAAACAAAATGTAGGCTCAAGGCGCTGTTAACAAACAAAATGTAGGCTCAAGGCGCTGTTAACAAACAAAATGTAGGCTCAGGGCGCTGTTAACAAACAAAATGTAGGCTCAAGGCGCTGTTAACAAACAAAATGTAGGCTCAAGGCGCTGTTAACAAACAAAATGTAGGCTCAAGGCGTTGTTAACAAACAAAATGTAGGCTCAAGGCGCTGTTAACAAACAAAATGTAGGCTCAAGGTGCTGTTAACAAACAAAATGTAGGCTCAAGGCGTTGTTAACAAACAAAATGTAGGCTCAAGGCGCTGTTAACAAACAAAATGTAGGCTCAAGGCGCTGTTAACAAACAAAATGTAGGCTCAAGGCGCTGTTAACAAACAAAATGTAGGCTCAAGGCGCTGTTAACAAACAAAATGTAGGCTCAAGGCGCTGTTAACAAACAAAATGTAGGCTCAAGGCGCTGTTAACAAACAAAATGTAGGCTCAAGGCGCTGTTAACAAACAAAATGTAGGCTCAAGGCGCTGTTAACAAACAAAATGTAGGCTCAAGGCGCTGTTAACAAACAAACTGTGGGCTCAAGGCGCTGTTAACAAACAAACTGTAGGCTCAAGGCGCTGTTAACAAACAAAATTAAAATTGGGCTAATAGGAAAGAATGTCTCTATTATCTGTTTGTTGATGACACGTGCAGTTCGGTCTGTACGACGCCATTCGGTCCATTATCTTCATGTCAGGCATCTCTATTTCCACTGTCATCCCCAGGCCGTGTTGGTATCACGTGGAACTCTCTCATGCTCAGAGCTATTAGTTTACAGCCTATTTAGTTTTATCTTCAACTTTTCAGAAACAAACACTGATTCTCAATCTACACACATGGACTGGTAGCAGAGCACGAGGTTAAAATTTAAATTATCGTTATTTTGTGATCATTTTATTTCATTTTTAGTCTTGCGAAAATGTAAAAAAAAAAAGTTCTTGTAGGCCTATAGTAAAGATATTAATGTATACAACATATTACTAAAAAAAATATCTTTATTTTTTACAATGGTTTGAGAACAAAGTTACCACTTGAAACCCATGTGACCTTTGCTTGGGACGAACAGTTTGACATCGGATTGACATCAAATCTTTTAAATAAAAGCACTTCACCAGTCCAGACAATATATCTGGTACACAAAAAGTGCTAAGTAACCAATGTCACCGGACATCTTGCTAAGTTTCAAATTTCACATGGAAAATTAACGATGTTATTTTGGTTGTATGAATCTATCAACATGAACTAGCAAGTTCGGTTCAACTTATATGTAAACTATAGGCTAACTTTACAAGTTCGTTTAAACATTTAGAACTATAACTTTATAAGTTCGATTCAACTTATATATAACTATTAAAACTATATGTGTAAATAGTGTTTTTTTAACTACTTTGTCAAAGTGCTCTAGTTCTCCTTCTACTTTTCAATAGCTACAAGTTGATTGTGGACGCAATGCTGTTCTTAAAACTCGTAACTTTAGTCTTATTGTATAAGTGCAACAAAGTGTTGGCAGATGACGACACGCCCGCAGATAATCAGTCTACTGTCAACTGGTACTGTCCAGAGGGCTGGACTGCTTTCAACGACGGCCACAACATAACGTGTCTGTGGTTTAGTAACACATCACTTTATCAGGTCAAGGCACAGACTATTTGCAAAAATTTTGGCAGCTCGTTGGTCAAACTTCACACGGAAGACAAAATCAAAGCTTTTCAAGGTCAGTGACAGTGGCGTTTGATTACTTAACATAAGCTTTACATGAATGCACAAACAAACACATAGAAAAATAGGCACACAGACAGACAGATATTAATAGAGACTACACACCTCAGACAGATATTAATAGAGACTACACACCTCAGACAGATATTAATAGAGACTACACACCTTAGACAGATATTAATAGAGACAATATTATGATAAGACACAAGCCAATATGTTTGCTCTCTCTCTCTCTCTCTCTCTCTCTCTCTCTCTCTCTCTCTCTCTCTCTCTCTCTGTGTGGCATTTTACGTCTCGAGAAACGATCTTTTCCCTTTGCAACTTCTTGTGGGGCTAAAGAGGCCAATCTTTGATACACAGCTGCGTATATGTAAAAAGCCCCTCCTACCGTCAAGAGTGGTCCCTGGCGTTCCAGCTTACGCCAATCAACTAGAATTTATCACCGGTAGATACCACTCTCCGTGTTTTTTTCAAAGACATTACAGTCAGAGATGGAGTGACCTCTCCATTGCTGGGGGAAAAGCCTGGGCGGTAAGTTTGCGAGTGCTGGGCTGCCCACACGTCAGCACACGCCTCTCTTCCATATTGACCATGTCCAAAGGGATGGCAAGCCATCACAATTTGGGGTCAAGTGGCTGCAGTCTTACTACTGTCCCGGCGCCTACGGTGCTCCAGGACCGGATTTTCTGTTAGAGTTTACTCCTTTAGCTTTAGACCTTTAGTGACACATACAAGGCAGTGCGGTTATTGACCTAAGTGACGTAGCATCCATGGCGCAAAGGGGTTCAATGAACCCGGGGCCACGACCATTAGGGGCCCACAGTAGCGACAATGACGCAAAGGGGTTCATTGCACTTGGGCCCATGACTCTTGACTAGTTGGGGCCCACGTGAGAACTTACGGATGACACTAAAGTCCTGATGTTCAGAATTAAAATTTCGACACAGCTGCTAATTATTCTTTTTTTTTTCAAAGCTCAATCAGTTTCTTTATTTTTCTGTATTTAAAATGTGTCTAATCAAATCTTATCATATGAGATTTCATAGTATTTAGATTTTTAAAAGGTCTGATATTTTAACTGACTTTCCACTTTGTTAAATAAGTAGCCAACTATTTCAACAGTTGTGATTCTAAAACGTATGTAGCCGCGCAAAAGAAGTAGAGACTGAAATAGTGTCAAACACTCATTTAGGACAAACTCGGAAGTCTTCATTTCACGTTTTTTGTTTGTTGTCTTTGTATTGTGTACAAAAAAATGTATGTAATCATTAGAAAAGAATAAAATGGAGATGAAATCCAATATATATAATAACATTAAACATTTAGCAGCAAACGAAACACCATTGTAGGCCTATGTCCTATGTTTCATATGTCTTGTTAAAGTTGAATATGTTTGTTCTGCTACAATGAAAGTCGAAACCAAATTGGGTGGGGAGCAGCCTTATAAAAAGATTTAGAAGATAGAGAGATGTCCAAATTAATCAGGAATATTGTCTTTCTCTGACCAATGCTTAGTATTTGGTTCATAGTTCTTAAAGAAAGTTAACACCATTATATTTATACAAAAACCTCTAACCAGGCTTTATTTGAAATTGTTATCAAAGACTCTAGGTATGCCACACAGGCGTGTATGTAGTCAAACAGACTTAAACTTAAACATAGTCACACAAATCTTGGCGTAGTCACACAGACTTCGAGGTAGTAACACGTGCTTCTATGAAATAGACACACTATCTATTATAATATATATGAGAGAGAGAGAGAGATAGTTATGTACGTAAGGGTAGTCACCCGGAATCTAGGAAAATTGATCTTTAATGTTCAAAGTTTAGAAATAATGCAATACCATTTTGTGGATTTTAAATAGAATGGGCTAAATCACTGAACTAGATCTAGATATATAGATCTATAATAATATATAGACCTAATCTATATATAGATCTATCTATATTCACGCAAATCTATTAAATAAAGCAATTTCCTGATAGTCTAGTTAAAGTTTCCATTTAGTTGTTGTTTCGAAAAGCCTAGATCGAAATAGATCTAATTCAAGTCTGTTGATTTTAATAATGATGATAAATTATTATAATAATCATCATCATGTATGAGTTAGATCTATCTAGACTGACTAGAGTTCTAGACTCTATTCTATATTTTATTAGTATTCAATTTAATAGACTAGATGGTAAATATTGATAGATATCAAAATTATCTTATAAGTTATCTAGTAGATCTTATAACTAATGATACTAGTTCTAGACTCTATTTACTAATTTAGATCTAATATTAGTAATATAGTCTAGTGTCTAATAGTAATACTACTCTATAAAAAAAAAGTATAATAATATCAATAAATATCATTATTATCATATATTCTAGATCTAGTCAATCTAGAAATAGAATCATTCGAATCCAATCTAGATCTAGATCTAAATTCTAAACATTAAATTATATTTTATAGTTATACTATAGATCTAGAATAATCTAGATCTATGTTACATAAGTTAAATTAACTTAAATTAAGGTTTAAAAAAACAACTTTACTTCTTAAAACTACTTTGTCTTTACAAAACAATGCCTTGTTAAACTTGTCTTTGTTTGTTTGTTTTTTTTAAGTTTTTCACATTTTTGTGTAGTGTTAGAGATTTCCATGTCCAGACTAGGTTTAAATTAAACTTTAATATAGATCTACTGGTAATTTGGACTAAAGAATTAAAACACAGTGATTTCCTCTTTTTTTACATTTCGATTTGTATGATCCGATTCATGTTCTGTATATAGTCACATTATACTCATTATACAGAAAAGAGAAAAAGCGCAGTGGTTGTATGGTAAAGTGCTTGGCATCTGAACCAAAGGGTCTCAGGTTCAAATCCTGGTGTAGACTGATTTCAGGATCTTTAGGGCACCTCTGAGTTCACTTAGCTCTGATGGGTACCTGACATTTGTTGGGGAAAAGTAAAGGCGATTAGTCGTTGTGCTGGCCACACAACACCCTCATTGACTGTGGGTCACAGAAACATCATCTGCCTTATTGACCACATGGCCTGAAAGGGGTAAATAGAGAAGAGAATGGGATATGGAGAAATGTGGAGGTGATTTAAGGAAACGTAAGGATATTAAAAGAGGAAGATTGAAGTATTGTAATTGTAAAAATAGCAAGTGCTTTAAACGAAAGTCTTAGAAATTGTATTGACAGTGCTAAAAAGTGTGCAACAACCCTAACCTTCTAAAATACATATATGATCAACATTTCCTATTTTGGATTTATATACATGAAGGCAAACCCATAAATAGCATGCTTTTTGGTGTATCCGGTGTACAGAATAAATGAAATGAAGATAACCTTTTTTTTAACGAGGTATGATTATTTTTGTGCAATTTTTAGCACTGCAGAAATCAACATTATCAAAGCTCTTGTTTTTGTTTGTAGATTTTTATTTAATTGGCAACATTGAAGTTCAGTTTAGCGTCCTTGACAATACTTGACATTATTTCGATTAACATGAAAATCTCAAATATCCCATACACCGGGTACAATAAGAAAAATTAACTATTTATAGTTATCCACTTAGACAAAAATCTCAAAACTCTTTTATTACTAATGTATATAATATAAATATATATATAACACTTTTCAGAGAACTTTTCAAAGCTAGAAAATGATATTTACATCGGCCTGCGAAAGGAGAGGGGTTATGATGCTTCATACATGTGGGATGGAATCAATGGGCTTGAAATTGTAAGTATTAAAATTCGTTTATCTCAATCAATAATATTTTACAAATAGCATTAGCTTCTATAAAATTTATAATTTTTAATACACTGGCCCTTCAGCAAATAGACTTTTGAGTACTAGACATTGAAGTGAGCGTGTTTTAGTAATTAATATTGATCCCACCACATTACAGCTACTAGGGTAGCAAATGTTTTGACATTGAATTTTGGGTTCAAACTTTGAAGGAGTAATTCACAACTGTATGCAGTAGTTGTGTTTATTAGTTGGATTGCCTAGTTGTATTATTAAGTTGTATCCCCTTGTTGAATGAAGTAGTTAATGATGATCAATTATTTCTATTTACTAGTTCTTTTCACTAATTGTCTCCACTATTTGTATTTATTTTTTGTAATTAGTAAATTTACCATCATTTTTATTCACCAATTCTTTCCAAAAGGGTGTCTAGCAATTTTATAAAAAGAATTTCCAGGGATTTTAGCCAATAAAAATGTAATTTTAAAACAAATTATAGCATGTATGTATGTATAGTGAATTTAACCTTTCCTCCAGTAGAGTATTCTGGTCTTTCTCCCAGGCCAATATATCCATCTTGCCCACCTCAGTGAAGGACTCTATTCACTATAAATTATCTTGTGTCTACATCAACACTCAAGGTGAATGGGATATTGATGACTGCGAGACAGAGTACAACTTTGTGTGTGAGAAACCAGTAGGTAGGTTCAAACTGAAACAATCCTTTTGGGAAATCAGTTGGTAGGTTCAAACTGAAACAATCCTTTTGGGAAATCAGTCGGTAGGTTCAAACTGAAACAATTCTTTTGGGAAATCAGTAGGTAAGTTCAGACTTAAACAATTCTTGTGAGAAAATGGTTGGTACAGACTTATATATTGCCTGTGAGCAACCATTGGGTAGGTTCAGACTTAAACAATCCTTGTGGGAAATCAGTTGACATGTTTGGACTTCCTGTAGGTTCAGACTTTAATATTCCTTCTGTCTGATCAATACTTTTTAAAGATGTTACATAGTGTATAATTTGATGCTGCCTGTATTATTTTATGGATCAGAAATTAACAGTACCACTTTTAAAGAACTTATCTGTCGCCCTCTTTAATTACATGTTAACATACAAAGTCCTATCTTGACCTTAAATCAATCAAACGCATTATTTGCTTTTAAATTTGAGCTAAAAGAATGCTTCAGAATTAACTTTTCTGAATTTCTGTTCTAAAAAGATGAAATTAATGACACCATGGTCGAAAAAAATGTAATTGAATTTCAACATTTAATTAATTAGTTACAATTTTAAATCAGTGAAAATGTTATATTTTAACTACCTTATTGTCAGTGCTTAATATGTAACATATTAAAGGCACTAATGAAAGATGGAGGAAAAAAAACATTACAATACAGCATCTAATACAGTATCCTACGTTTAAAAAAAAGTAAAATCATTATGTTAGTTTTAAAATTTAGATGAGCTTTTTAAAACAACAACACATTTTTAATCTTAAGTTTTAAATAAATTTTATAGTTGAAAATAGCATTATAATTAAATTTAAAGATGAAAGCATAAGTGCATTATTTATTACCTTATCTACCTTACAGAATGCAAACCTGGCTCATTCGGAGACAAATGTTTCAACCAGTGCCACTGTCTGGGAGAGCCTTGTAATCCAAAGAGTTCAGAAATCAGATGTAAATATGGTTGTCAGACAGGATGGATGGGAAATGCTTGTGATTTGGGTAAATACAAGATTAACTCATTGAGCATATACAGACTGTGGTCTACAGAGTAATTGCTTGGCTTGGATCTTTAATTTCCTGTTTAAGTCAAAAACTGAATTTTGATCAAAGAACTTTTTAACAAACATTCTCATATTTGTTGTGAATCAAATGCATGACTCAAAACAATCTCAAACTATTCTGAGGCTATGCAAAAAGATAATAATTATAACCATATTTAAAATAACAATTAAAAACTATAAGAAATAAAAAAAAATTTCTAAAATTTTTAGTCTATAAATGATTTTTTTGAACTTCCTACTTGTTCCTTTGTTTATTTATTAATCTATTCATGCTTTAACGAAAGTTTGAAAACTAATATACAAAGACTAATTTACAATAGTTACAATTATACTCATTTTAATACTGTTCAAAATTACTTGACTTAATCCTGTGCACTCCCAGGGGAGCATAGGGCCGCAATCACACTTTTCCACCGAACTCAGTTCTGAGCAGCTTTCTTCATCTGCTCCAATGTCATTCCAGTATCCTCAGCTTCACTAATAACCGACCTCTTTTAGGTTTGCTTGGGTCTGCCCACTTTCCTCTTCCCTTGCGGATTCCAATCAAGTGCCTGCCTTGCAACACTGGTAGCTGGTTTTTGCATGGTGTTCAAAATTATGTTTCCTACAAATATGAACCTGCCCAAGTTTGTCACATTTTGAATTAATTTTTTTTTCAACCTTAGAAAAACAGGATCCTGATGTCAAATATTATTGTGTCAACTCACAAGAAAAAGGGAAATATGTCAACATTAGAATTTATACCAAAGGCGTGCATTATAGGTGAGATATAAGCCCTTGGTTGGCTGATCTATTGGCACAACACGTATCAAACAAGATACATATAAATTGAATTAAATTTTCTATACTAATAAATTACAATGATTATAGAAATTACTTTTTACAAAACTGATTAAAAAGACAAAATCTCAAAATAATTTTAAAAAAAAGTTGCAAATAAAATGACAAACAACAACAAAAAATTGAAATGGACCCCGTAGCAAATGAATGATTTCTTAAATTTGTCAATGTTTTTGGCTACAAAGTCATGCACAAATCATATAGGGCCAAAAGTTTTTATATTAATATTTGATCTTGGGGAAAAAAATATGTTAATGGAATGTAATGTCTCAGAATACATCTGAGTGTTATCTATAATTTCTGGTTTGAGTTGTTTCCATTTTGGTTGATATAACACAAAATTTAATCTTGTTTAAATTAAGAATTTTAAATAAATTCAATTTTAACAATTTAATAATATGATAAATTGAAAACAAACGTTAAAATACAAGAAAAGTAATAATTTTTTTCCCCACATTGAAAAAGGTGCCTGTAAGCTGTACCTGTGCGTACTGTCATAAAAAAAGCACACTTGGTCCTTAATATCACAAATAAAGAAAAAATCTATCACTTTGAATTGCATAATTTTCACATTTAAATTTATAAGTATTTTGTTTCACTCAGTTTATAACAACGAAACTAAATGTCCTATTAGACCCATACATACTAACATTTATACTGTGTAACTGTTTTGTTGTATTGTTTAAACATTAGCCTTTATTAAATTTATCTGGTAGTTACTGAAAGTTGTTACAAGGTATAGGAGACTGTTTTTGTATTCACGTCCTATGGAGAATAAAAATGGCTTATCATGACTTGAATCTTGAATATCAGGCCCATTATTTAAAAACAAAGCTGCTCTCAAAATTCTATGTCAGTTTATGTTTTAAATTGAGTCTTAATGTACTACGATGCTAAAAAGATTCAAGCAATAAAAAATCACCCTTTGGGTCAGGATTTTGTGATTTTACACTGATAGCAAAGACAACAGACACAAACAATCAAATCATTAAATAGAAATAGAAATGGCAATACAAAATACCAGATACTGAAGTCCTTCAAAGAGCGGGTCTGCAAAGCATCCATGCATCCTGATGCAGTCCCAGCTGCGATGGTCTGGACATGTCTGCAGAATGGAAGACCACCACATCCTTAAACGACTCTTGTATGGCCAACTAAGCGAAGGAAAGCGCTCGCAAGGTTGTCAAAGAAAATGCTTCAGGGACACCCTCAAAGCTTCTCTGAAGGCGTTCAGCATAGACCCAGGCACCTGGGAGACAGAGGCACATGACAGAGCATCATGGCGTCGCGCTGTGAAAACTGGCGCACAGATTGCTGACAGAAGAAAAACGCCAGAGAAGAAAAGCATGGCCCATGACACTAGCTCCAGCTGGAATAACCAACCCAGTGTGCAGCCGAACATTCCGGTCTCACATAGGTCTCACTAGCCACATGAGGAGGCATAGAACCCCAGTGCAAAGCCCTCACCCCCACAAGGATGACAAAGTGGTCATCATTGAACCACGATGGACGAACTATATAAATAGAAACAATCTGATATAAACTTTTCATATGTAAATTATGAGTGAGTGTGGTATGAATGTTCATTTTGGTTTTTATAGTTATAATGTTTTGTTTGGTGTAATGCACAAATTGTAAGACTAATTTCCTTACGAACAATAAAGATTATTATAATTATTATTATTATATCTATTTATGGCCTTAATGTACTACAGATCTATTTATGGTCTAAATGTACTACAGATCTATTTATGGTCTAAATGTACTAAAGATCTTTTTATGATGGTCTTAATGTATTAACAGATCTATTTATGGTCTAAATGTCAATAAGACTCGAAGTCCTTGGTGTTACGGTTCCAGCATATCGGAAGACATCGATTCCTCACTTCCAGTGACCATTACCATTCCCGTCAAAGAAGAACTTCAAGAGGTCTTAGAATCTGGATTATGCGCAGGGGAGGTAAGGACTGTACCATGATGTCAAAAGTTTCTTTCAAATGTAGATCTGCGAGCCTTTTAAACAAAATAACATCATTTAAGGAAGGCCAGGCAGATTTACATCTCAGTGGTCTCCACAGGAAAGGGGCCCTCAAAATGGAGAAAAATCCATACTTCCAAGAGTCAGCAACTTAACTGTTGTTGTTTTTTTTACATTTTTTTTTTCATTTTTACCATCAATACTTGAGATTTTACAGCTGGCAACACGCAGAGTGTGCTTGTAATATACCCTGGATGTACTACATTGCGTAAACCCTAAAAATTGAAAAAAAATTTAACTTAAATTTGCATATTAAATAATGTATTTTTTTTTTAAACGAAAGAAAGTTAAATTTAATTTACAAGTAGGCCCTACTTTCTTTTATAATGTGGAATGCTTTTAGATATTAGTATTTTTAATAATATGTGGATTTTAATTAAAGCGTTCAAAAAAGTGTAGGGCCCTCCACAAAATTTCTGCCTCGAGCCTCCACATACTTAAATCTGGTCCATTGTATGAGTATATTAATCTGTTCAGAATCTGATTATTAAGTAAATTAAATCTTTAGCTTGTTTAAAATGAAATTATTTTTATGGGGCTTAGGTATTTTATTGCTAGATAGATTGTTAGAATGCATGATTAGCTAATTTCATTTAATGACAAATTTTATTAGTTAACTTATTGATTATTTGTCGATATTTCAAAGACTGAAATATCACATTTAAGATTATTATGACACATTACACCCAAAGCATCTCTTATTAAAATCTAATTGGCAGTGTGTTCGAGTACCTAGCCAAAGCTCTGGTTTAAGACCAAATTATATTTATTCCAATTCGAATAATCTCAACACACCTCTGACAGATACGTGATCTGTGACATTTAACATGTCGAGAAATGATCTATTCCCTTTTTCAAAATTTGAATTCCTCCTGTACCCTTGTCCTTTAAAATGCCTCCCTGTAATTGATAGCAATGAGTTTTATAATTTGTTGCGCCCTTGTCGATTGTTAGCAGGTTTAAAAGTTGAACTCCAACCACTCTTTATAAATCTGACAATCTAAATAGCTAAACCTAACCCAATTTATTGAAGGCATATATACCAAGTATCCTCATAATTAAAAACTTGACAGCATCTCAGCAACGACACCTATTTGTGGACAGTGGTCATCAAGGAAAATGAAGGTATTCTTCTTGAACATGACCTTCAAGTGACCATCAAATGTGACTTCTCCAAGTCCGAGTCTCTGATCAGAAATAGTGCGTACTCTGTAATAGGGTTAGTAATTCAATTTTTTTACTTTTTAAGCTTAAAATAGCTTTGTTATATGTTCTAGCTTTGTGGTGTGTTCTAAACTAAGAGTAGATTTGTGATAGTGTAAAACAAAACTGGCCATGATTAAGGATGTCAAAAAAATGACACAATGAAAGTGTGCCTAGCAATTTTTTTTTATACAACACACCAAAAAATTGTATGAAGTAATCCCAACTTTCTCTGAATTCATTTATGAAAAAAAAGATTTATAATTTGGTAAAGTTACAAAACTTGAAAAATGTTGATAGTGATTTAATAAGTCATATAATCTACATTGACACATATCAATACATTACCAGGTGGAAAGATCCAATGGCATTTCCCAAGCATAAACCTATTATGGTCTGTACTAAACATTAACATACTATGGGATATCATAAACAAGATTTATATGGCAACTTTTTTTTTTTAAAGGAGAGGATTGCAAGATTGACTAAGAGAAATGCAAACATATGTGTCAATAATCAACAAATGTACGCATGTATAATGTATTGCTTCATTAGCTATTGAAGTTTTTCATACATGGCGGGAAAAAAAATAACTTGCAGAATCAAAATTTTCTAAGGTCTTCAGTTTGTAGCACGAAATAATTTCAATAAAGAGAAAGCTTAAGACTTTCACTCGAAAACTTACACTTTATTTAAAAACAACCGGGAGACTACTTTGTTGAATTACAGGAGATTTGATACAAATATCAACTGTTACGCTTTGAGATCTTGTTTACATTATAGTGAAATTATTGTGTAGTTAGTTGGCAACAGAGAAGTTCAATTTTGCGTCCTTGACATTGTTTAGTTGAATGAAAATCTCCAACAACAAAATACTAGCTTAGTCAGTTGATTTTAGTTTAGATAGTGAAAAAAAAAGTTTTCACACACAAAAAAAGAAGAAAACTTCATTTATTGAGAAAAAGAAAAAGGTATTCTTGTTTACCTAACAATACTAAAATTTTTGTTTCTTTGCTCTTTGAAATAAAATTTCAACATAAAATTGTGTTCTGTATTGATCTCTCAATAGACAACCAACAGAACTACATAAACAGTTCCTAGAGCCTCAGTCAACAGAGGACGATGTGTCCATGCAAGTGGTCGACTCTTATTCTGGTCAAGTTATCTCCGAGGCTGCAGTGGGAAGTTCTGTCACCTTGACCATTAAATTTGGTCTCAAGGAAGGTAACATAATATTATGTAATTATAGCAACAGTGTGTAACTATAGCAACAATGTGATTAGCTTTCTCCTTAATGGCTATTTACTTTCAGATCTTGTGTAATGTATGGTCTAATTAAAATATATTTATCATTACTTTATGAAATTATAGTGGTAAGTACCAAAGTTAAATTGTTTGTCTGGGACAATGGGGAGCGAGTTCCAAACCTTTGGTCCATGTTCTGAAAAAGCTTTCAAACAGTAACTCTTGAGGAAGAAACCTGGCACAACTATAAGCGTCCATGGAGCGTAGAGTGCTCTGTGAGGTACATATGGAGTGACCGTTTAACTGGCTGCCTTGTAGTCGATCTTGCAATCATGGGAAACCAATGGAGTATACCAAGAGAGCAGTAGCAGAATCATGTCTTCTTTTTGGTAAGACTATTCGTGCAGCAATGTTCTGAATTCGCTACAGCTTAACAATTTTGTCATCTGATATACCTGCTAGCATGGCATTGTCAAGGTAGGAGATTATGAATCCCACAGCTATATTTTTGTTGTTCACTCAGTTGTCAATGACATTTGGGTCTGGCCTAATCTGTGCAGCTGCAGATAGAGACCCTTGCAGAACTGACTTATGTGTGGGTCAAAAGACAGAGTTGAGGAAAAAGAGTTGAGTTGAAGAAAACGCCAATATTTCAAACTGCATGGACAAAAGGAACCTGGCAGTTTGTGAGGAAAAGTGAATCTGTGCTCTCTACTTTTGTTTCATGCCAATTTTAATTATTTCTCTCTTATCTTCATTCATCTTGAGGTTATTCTCTTCATCCAGTTGCTCACCGTTGCAACATTTCTGCTGATTGTTGTTGCCTCTGATCTTAGCTAAACATTCTGTATGTCACACTAACACACATTGCCATACTTCCCTATTCCTCCATCTTACTTTTCATTCCAAAAATGATTTAGGCCTAACTTTTGTTTTCTTACAGCTTCACTGATTAAAGGAATAACTCCATATGACTGCTACGCCACATCTCCTGATAACAAGTTCAAGAAACAACTGATTGACAGTCAAGGGTTTGAACATTTTCATTGATTCCTTAATGCATGCTCTTATTGCTTTCAAAGTATTTCCATTATCAATGCAGACTTTCATCAAATCACATTCAAAGCTTTTTGAAAAGAAGAAACATATTCTTTTATTTTCTTATACAGCATGATGAATCAATCATACAAGTAAATAGAGCTGAATATTACATTTATACTTAAAATGATTTTCAAAGTGTGCCTCACTTTAACATTGGATTAACATTGTACTCAAGATCTAAATATTCCTAGAGGAGCTGTGTTCAAGATGTCACTTATTACCTCATTTCTAATCTCTAGGTGCCCAATGTCTGGCTCTCCAATATCTGCCTTCTCAGATCGAGATGACAACAGCATACAAACGCAGTGGTTTCCCTTGTTTGCCTTCGAGGGTGAGCAAAACGTTGTCTTCCAGTGCTCATTTGATCTCTGCTTCCTGAAAGGATGTCCAGTCGTAAGTTCATACACATACATGACATGAGTGTGAGATGTCAATGACTTTGTTTCTATTAGCAGATAGTGTAATGAAACATTGTAAATAGATCAATCTACTTCACTGTAAAAACATTAACATGTGCTTCATATGCATCTGACGTTCCAGTCTGGCAACAGCTTCTTTCATCAAATATATCAATATATAAGTCATATAAATGACTGATTTAGAAAAGTTCTATCCCATTCATTCTTAAATGTTATGTCTTGCTCTAGGGATGTAGAGCGTTTCGTCTCCACAAGCGAAGTGCAGAAGACTACCCAGAGACACTTCATGAACATTTTACCAAGAGCACCATTGCAGTCTTGGCAAGTGAGTTAGTGAACCTAAAGTGATGAAATGATTAACTTATAGGAATTTTTAGGGCACTCCTCTCCTCCTCTTTTTAGGTTCCTTTTCCAGAGGGGAAGGGTAAAAATCTATATTACATCTATATTAGATTTTATATTCTAGTTATTTCAATGTATCCAAATTTATAAGAATGTTATAATGTTATTACTTTTAAGTATCAACTGTTTTTTGGAATAAAGTTCTTTCATGCACAATTAAGTGTACCCTAGGGCAGAAAATGAGTTTTCAGATCTTTACAAATACACTGTCAGATCTTTGCAAACACACCTTTCATATAAGAGATATTGTATGTTTACAGAGTGAAACAATGACATTTTTTTCTCCTTGTAGGCCTACAAATGGACATGACTTCCTTGTACAACCTTTTGAAGAATATGTCATACATCTTTGTACAACTCTGTTGTTCACTTTAATAGAATACTTTCCTGTAATCCAAATCCATCCTTCATATTGCAATAACTTAAGGGAGGCAACTCAAGTAGGCAAGGATGTTTCTTGACATGACATTACAAGCAGACAAAACAACAACATCTTGTCCTTAGCAGTCTTTTCACTTTGGCTCTAGACTTGGCTGGAAATGGTTCTCCTCTTCCCAATGTTGACATCCTTCTCAGTTTAGTTGATAACAGTGTGCACCTTCTGCACCAGCTTAGATGGCTGTGCGCATGGCAGGGTTATAAGTTAACAATATTTTTATCTTGTCTATTTAAAAGAAGCTTCCCAAAATCTGTGTTTATTTAATATTCCCAGAAATAGTGTAAACTTGCTAATCAACGCCCAGTGGTCATAAGAGATAAATAGACTATCCAGTGAGAAATATGTTTCCCATTAAGAGGAAAGTGCCGTGCATGTAGTCTCAAACCTATGTTTGTGTGATAGATGAAATTATGTGCTTCATCTAAGACATTGGATTTATGTTGCACAGTGATGATGCAGTTTTACAGAAAGAAAAAACAAACTATACGTGAACTGCAAATAAACACATCTATAGAACAAGTAAAGGATATTGTCACCACTGTATTTTTGACATCATAAATGTCACTGTGGTTATGTTTTGATGCTGTGATATTATTGTCGGTTTATCTATGTAGGCGTGGTGGTGACATTGGGTTCATATTATAATGCACAGAATAAGGAAATGACACTTGATGTGGCAGACACCAATAAGTTTAATTTAAGTAATAACACCACATATTGAATATGATACACAATTCAATTCAGGAATGACCCGTATTAATCCTCTATAGAAATATGGCGAATATAATGACAACTTAGTAACTAATCTATAACCAACTTCTTTAAACAACTGACTCAACTAACTATATCAAGTGACTATCAAGTGCTTTCTACCAACTCCCTATATTGACTGCCTGCCCTTAACTCTGGTTCACTTATGGTCAAAAGTGTTCACTTTAGGGCATAACAGGAAATAACATTCACAATATTGAAATAAGGTTTCTACACTATGACACCAACTTTGAGGTGGTGACAGATATAAATATCTAGGCGTTATCATTAATAACAAACTTTCATGGGAAGACCACCTTGGAACTCTGATAAAGCAAACAGCCCAGTGACTATTTTTTCTATATATCATCTAAACTGTTGCGACGGCTAGAAAACATCATAAAAAGGGCATAAAAAATTACACTCACAACATTACCATATTTAAAGGAACTTTTCGAACAAAAGTGTCTAAGAAAAATAAAAAAAACTTGGAAGACAACAGCCACCGGCTCCATCAGAACTACGTCAGGTCGTCGCAAAGTGGGCAACTGCTGTCAATCAAAACAAGAACAGAGCGATACAAAAACTTGTTCGTACGTCACTCGGTCAGACTATATCACCGCCACTCTTTGATCAGGGAACATGAAAAGCACCAAGATGCCTTGTGTAGTCGCTGAATGAACTCTTTATGTTGTGTCTGTTGTTTTTATGTGTATTTTTCTGTTGTGTTGTCTTTATATGAGAAAAGAGTCCTTGTAATCACAACAAATTTCCGTAAGGATCAATAAAGCAATCTTAGTCTTAGTCTTTACAGTCAATGATTTACTAACAAGTTATGTCCTTTTTCTGCTAATCCTAATAATGACTCATGTATGTTATATTTTTCATTACAGACAAGATACCGATACCAAAGTCAGAGAGTGAGTCAGCTGATAACAACTCACTGAACAAGTCATCTCAGACCCCAAAGTCTAGCAACATTCTCGCATACTTCAATCCTGTCACCTGTTCAATCTTCTTGGTGCTTCTAGTGCTTATCATTGTCACCTACATGTCATTTATGTATGCACTGCGCAAGTCAGTCATCAACATCCGGAGAGAAATTGATTACGTAATATCACGTGACAAACTTCTCTGCTACGGAAAAATACCAAAGGACAAAAACTGTGACTGTAATTGTCCATACAATTGTTAAAACGAAATGTTAATGAATTTGTGTTGTAATCTTTATGTGTTATTTAATATTTGTTTTGTTTTTAAAATGTTATCATAATGTAGATTTATATTTTTGTTAATTTTCTGTTGTTGTCCTGTTTGTAGTTTTCTACCAGATATTTGATTTTGTTCATTAGGAACTTGTTATTAAGTTACTATGGAGTTCATGCGTTTAAGACCTGGTTAAACTGAACACAAGTGAAGCTTTGGTGTTATTTTAAAGTTTTACTTAATTATAGGCTGCCTCTAGCATAGATGCACCAATTTTTGGTCTGACTCTGTGTTAATTTTCAGTTATACCCAGTATAGTGTATTTTAACAAATTCTGTAACAAGATTATGTATTATGAAGTTTGAATCTTATTTTATTTTTGAATATAATATATAGTAGTTCAATAAAATAAAATAAACAAATTAAAACATAAGAAAATACTTTTGTTGACTGCAAGACTGGTGGAACTATTGAGATATCAAAGGTGAGAAGACTGATGGGGATAGAATTGATGATTTTAACGTGATGATTTAATGTTCTGGTAATAAGATTGAAAGTAAGATTATTGTATTAAGATTGATGATAAACATTGAAGCTTGGTGTATATTTGCAAAGTTTTTTATTTCTCATGACGGTCTGTGTCAGGTTCTTGCGTTTTATTGTATCTATCATAGTTTTAATTCAATGTGTGTTATTGTTATTCTTTATCTGAACTTATAATATTTTGGTCCAAGTTCAGCCTGACAAGCACACCACACACATACAGTTGTACTAAATTACTAAACTCAGTGTATGATGTTAAATAACAATAAACATTTATTAAAGTGATATATTTACAAATGAACTGATGTATGATGAATGATAATAATAATATCAATATCCATAAATATATGTATAATATCTCTAATCCAATATGATATAATTATTTGAACAATATCATTACCTCAACATATTCATCATAAGTTGTTCAAACATTCTTTCAACGCAACAACTGGGAATTCACATAGATATAGTCTGTAAATCCAATAATGTTCACTGACGATAATTCCAAAGAGTTCACAATTCACACTGCAACATCAGGTCTGACCAAGGCAACCCGCAATCTGGAATCTTGAACCTCAGACTCATGAAAAAGTCAACTTGAACACCAAACGACTAATTGACATTAGTGAGGTGAAGACCTCAGTCCTGTAGACTGTAGACCTAGAGTTGTACTCTCAATAAGAAAAATGAGACTGGATAAACAAGTCTTGACACCAAGACTTGACACTGAGTCTTACACATAGACTTGACACCAAGCTAAGATCACTACTTAGACTTGACGCCAAAAACTTGAAATAGAGTCTTGACTGAGACTACGACCACAAACCTAGACTTGTCACTAAAACCCTATAGAAGATAAAAGAAAAGGATTCTCCTAATCATCTAGATCTAGTCTAAATATAGACTTACAAATACGAACGGATTCAAATAGAAAAACTATACCATAAAAATAAAACTCACCCTAAACAGGGGTCAAGATAATCCAACAAGAAAATGTCCAAGGCAAACGTTAAGGCTATCCAGTAACAATAACCAAGGAGAAATTCAAGAGCTCTCAAAACATGTCTTGCCTCTATACAGCACAAGATGGAGAGACTGAACTTGACGATAAATGACGCAAATCACACACACACACTAACTTTACGTCACTAGAAGTTGTGACAAGCAATAAAATTTCCTTCTCCTAGTCTACACAAGAAATAGTGTAATGACGTCATCAATATAGTGAACAACGCCGCACTATCAAATAGAGAAATAATTCCACTATACAGTTACATAGATAACTGCGACATTCCCCCTCCTCAACGAACTGGCAATTTTGAAAAAAAATTCCAGTTATCATAAAAAACTGCAAGAAAATTCTCCAGAAAATCAACTTCACCAAGATCGATATAACAAAGATCAAAAACTGCAAATATGCTTCCAAGAATTACAAGAAGAGACTTCAAGATCTCACTGAGAAAAACAACTGAGAAATCCTCAACAACCAATAATCATCAATGATTACCTCAATAATAAAAAATCTTCATTATACACTTCAATAGACAAAATAATGTTTGTCTCAAAAATTTACAGTTAAAGTTACAACTGTTTGCATGTTACATAGTTACATTATCAAAATTGATCAATATCAAAATTAATACAACTTAAGTACATGATTGCTCAAATGAACCAAAAAAAAAATTATATAAGTCTTGAACAAACATCAGCAAAAACATTTAATTCTCCCTTCAAATGGACAGAATCAAAAACATAATCCTGCAGCGCCAAACACCATCTAGTTATTCTTTTGTTACTATAACTACTATTAGTTATGAATGACAAGGCTTTGTTATCGGTCTGGAGATGAAACTTCACTCCTGCCAAATAACGATCTAGCTTCTTGATCGACCATACAATGGCCAGTCCTTCCCGCTCAAGGATAGAGTATTTCTGTTCACGTGGCAACAACTTGCGACTGACAAACTTCACTGGATGTAACACACCATCTCTCATCTGACTAAGTATACCTGAAATGCCTTTATCTGATGCATCTGTCTGCAAAAAGAATGAAAGAGAAGGATCAGGCAATCTCAGAACAGGATAATCACACAAATAAGTTTGTATTCTTTTCAGTGCCACAACACACCCGTTACTCCAATCAATTCTCACAGATTTCCCTTTCTTCAATAACTCTGTGAATGGAAATACCAAGTCTGAATAACAAGGTATAAATTTAGAGTAATAGTTAACCAACCCAATTAATGATCGTACTTCCTTCTTAGTACTGGGTGGTTTAAACTCCAGAATCTTCTGAACATTTCTACTGTCTGGTTTCACTTCTCCCCGACCTACATTATGTCCCAGAAATTTAATGTTAGTAAAGCCAACCTCTAATTTAGATGGTTTTACAGTAAATCCATGACTTTTCAATACACCGAAAACATTGTGTACATCTCTAACATGAGTCTCCCAACTTTCGCTAAATATACAGATGTCATCAAAATAAAACAATACATTCTCAATATCTCTTAAAATACTCTTTAAAACTCTATTGAAATGGTTAGGAGCACCACTTAAACCAAATGGTAAGTATTGAAACATTACATGTTTCATATAATTCTGTTATGCATAATGTCATCATATTATGTCAATGTACTCAGACGATGAGGAACAACCACTATATTCCTGCGCCCAAATGTTGAATTGTCCAAACATTTTACTGCCCTTGCTACATCTGCCAAATTACCAAACTTCACATAACCAACACCTAGTGATCTCCCTTTAACCTTCAACACTTCAGCATATCTCACCAGACCTACCTCCCTAAATCTATCTTTTAATTCCTGCCATCTTACATTAAATGGTAAATTTTTCACAGTTACCGTATAACGATCTGGAACTAATTCATAGCCAGAACGTTTCTTTAAATCATAAAACTGACCTTTTAGTCATCTTTGTTTAGAGACAAGTTCAGTATCACCTCTTTGACTGTCTCTTTTACAACTTTTATCACTTTTTACTCTGACACATTTGTTTCGACTTGATGCAATCTCATCATCATCAGACCTTCCATCCGTTTCACTACCACTGCTGCTTCCATGTTCACTTGTACGCCTCCCCTGCCTCTTGAACCGTTGTTGATTATCATGAGAAACATTTCTCCAGCCTCCATCCTTACCTGACTTAACATAATTTTTTTGATTTCCTGATTTACACTCCATTGACATATGCCCTCTACCACCACACTTAAAACAAGTTATGACTTTCCCGTCACTAACATAGTTCTGACTTGTAGCTTCAGCAGCTCCCACTACATACACATTTTCCTCTTTACATAATGATTTGGTTGAACTTGCAGTCTTAAAGCTTTCAATTACTTTTAGCATGTCTTCTACATTATCACTTTTATTTAAGATAAGTTGACGATATACTTCACCTGAAACACTCTCTAACAATCTGTCTGTCACAATCATATTCTTCATGCCTTCTATGGTCTCCTTTACTTCTGCCATCTTCATCCAATTGTCTAGTGCCCTTCTCAATTCTGCTACATATCCCCTGAAATCATTTTCTTTAGGTCTGATTTGGTGAAATTTCTTTCTACACGATTCTCCATTTATATCAGCCTGCCTCATTAACAAAACCTTCACTTCATCATAATTTTCCCTTTTAAACAGATCATCTTGTAGCATGAAATTCTTGAGTTTTGAAGTCAATTTGTAAGATAACAACATAGCCCAACTTTTCTTATCAATACAACATCTTGTTGCTACCGCCTCAAATAAAGTCAAAAAGCCAATCAAATCCTCATCTTCCTTCATATTCTGAAAACTCTTGTCCAACTTATCAATTATATGCCTATGTTTATCCTGGATCTTAGCTTCTCCTTCTTTGTTTTCAGATTTGACACCAATTTTCTCCTGAAGTCTAGCCAATTCCAATTCATCCTGCCTCTTTTTAGCTTCCACTGCTTCTCTTTCTTTCCATCGTTCATGCTCCTCCTTCTTAAACCGTTCCTCCCTATCCAATCTTGCCCGTTCCTCCTCCTTCTTAAGCCGTTCCTCCTCCTTCTTTGCTTGTTCTGCCTTGACATATTCCTCCTTCTTTGCTTGTTCTGCCTTGACATATTCCTCCTTCCGTTCCTTCACATAATTCTGTAAGTCAACTCCTGAAAAACCCAACGCCTTCCCATCTGCTATAAATTGTGAATCTATAGAAAACCTAGTCTCCATCCTCAGAATTTCCAAACAATATAAGTTCCAAAGGTCAAATCAGAAAAATCAACTAGAGCACAAGATATATTATTAGCAACCAAAAAAAAATACACTTAGCTGTGCTTTCTCCTGCGAAGATAGAATCTGCCTCAGCACCAGGAAGATAGAGTAGTGATGACAAGGTACAACCAGGTACACCAGGACAACTTGAGAATCCCAACAAACAGATCACAGCTCCAATTTAAGTCCGACACCAATCAGTTTGGCATGTAACAAAATTATATCTTATTAGTATAAATTTAAAAAATATTATATATAAGATACAATGTTAGCAATGGCGATATAATGGTACCATTAAAGTCTCCCACAAAAAAATTAATACAGTGCTTTTCTTGAGTAATAAGGTACAATCACATGGTACTGTGACACAAACAGGTGTCTAGAATCTGAAAATATACTTTTACAAGTACACAAATCTAAACAATAAACTTAGCAAATAATTTACAAATTATGACTAAGATTAACCTTTTAGACGAGCCCCCAAAATACTTGTCAGGTTCTTGTGTTTTATTGTATCTATCATAGTTTTAATTCAATGTGTGTTATTGTTATTCTTTATCTGAACTTATAATATTTTGGTCCAAGTTCAGCCTGACAAGCACACCACACACATACAGTTGTACTAAATTACTAAACTCAGTGTATGATGTTAAATAACAATAAACATTTATTAAAGTGATATATTTACAAATGAACTGATGTATGATGAATGATAATAATAATATCAATATCCATAAATATATGTATAATATCTCTAATCCAATATGATATAATTATTTGAACAATATCATTACCTCAACATATTCATCATAAGTTGTTCAAACATTCTTTCAACGCAACAACTGGGAATTCACATAGATATAGTCTGTAAATCCAATAATGTTCACTGACGATAATTCCAAAGAGTTCACAATTCACACTGCAACATCAGGTCTGACCAAGGCAACCCGCAATCTGGAATCTTGAACCTCAGACTCATGAAAAAGTCAACTTGAACACCAAACGACTAATTGACATTAGTGAGGTGAAGACCTCAGTCCTGTAGACTGTAGACCTAGAGTTGTACTCTCAATAAGAAAAATGAGACTGGATAAACAAGTCTTGACACCAAGACTTGACACTGAGTCTTACACATAGACTTGACACCAAGCTAAGATCACTACTTAGACTTGACGCCAAAAACTTGAAATAGAGTCTTGACTGAGACTACGACCACAAACCTAGACTTGTCACTAAAACCCTATAGAAGATAAAAGAAAAGGATTCTCCTAATCATCTAGATCTAGTCTAAATATAGACTTACAAATACGAACGGATTCAAATAGAAAAACTATACCATAAAAATAAAACTCACCCTAAACAGGGGTCAAGATAATCCAACAAGAAAATGTCCAAGGCAAACGTTAAGGCTATCCAGTAACAATAACCAAGGAGAAATTCAAGAGCTCTCAAAACATGTCTTGCCTCTATACAGCACAAGATGGAGAGACTGAACTTGACGATAAATGACGCAAATCACACACACACACTAACTTTACGTCACTAGAAGTTGTGACAAGCAATAAAATTTCCTTCTCCTAGTCTACACAAGAAATAGTGTAATGACGTCATCAATATAGTGAACAACGCCGCACTATCAAATAGAGAAATAATTCCACTATACAGTTACATAGATAACTGCGACAGTCTGCTCTTGCAAACCTCAACGACCATCTGGCATTTGTTCAACAGAATATGAGGGTTGTTCCATTACAAGATCCATTGACCACTAAGACTGTTGACATTTTTGTTCCTCGCTGACCCTTGGATTTAGTCGAGACGATTATTCATTAAAAATAGTCATCGGGGGCGTGATGGCTTCCAAACCTGGGGTCCTGGGAAAATGGGATTTTGAGATTTTTACGGAGCCACTGAGTCCACCCAACTCAAATGGGTACCTTACTTGGTCGTTAACTGTTGCCCAAAGAAACATCATTTGCCCTATAGACGCAAAGTCTCAAAAGAGAATTTTACTTTACATTGAACCACCTGTTGACATTCTCTGTTGTTGGAGAGCCGTGTTCCATAGTCTCCTGAGTTATACAGTTCCAAATGTGAAAAGAAACATCAGTAAATAAAGACATGCAACATAAGTATCACATCGATAGAAGGAAGACATGCAACATAAGTATCACATCGATAGAAGGAAGACATGCAACATAAGTATCACATCGATAGAAGGAAGACATGCAACATAAGTATCACATCGATAGAAGGAAGACATGCAACATAAGTATCACATCGATAGAAGGAAGACATGCAACATAAGTATCACATCGATAGAAGGAAGACATGCAACATAAGTATCACATCGATAGAAGGAAGACATGCAACATAAGTATCACATCGATAGAAGGAAGACATGCAACATAAGTATCACATCGATAGAAGGAAGACATGCAACATAAGTATCACATCGATAGAAGGAAGACATGCAACATAAGTATCACATCGATAGAAGGAAGACATGCAACATAAGTATCACATCGATAGAAGGAAGACATGCAACATAAGTATCACATCGATAGAAGGAAGACATGCAACATAAGTATCACATCGATAGAAGGAAGACATGCAACATAAGTATCACATCGATAGAAGGAAGACATGCAACATAAGTATCACATCGATAGAAGGAAGACATGCAACATAAGTATCACATCGATAGAAGGAAGACATGCAACATAAGTATCACATCGATAGAAGGAAGACATGCAACATAAGTATCACATCGATAGAAGGAAGACATGCAACATAAGTATCACATCGATAGAAGGAAGACATGCAACATAAGTATCACATCGATAGAAGGAAGACATGCAACATAAGTATCACATCGATAGAAGGAAGACATGCAACATAAGTATCACATCGATAGAAGGAAGACATGCAACATAAGTATCACATCGATAGAAGGAAGACATGCAACATAAGTATCACATCGATAGAAGGAAGACATGCAACATAAGTATCACATCGATAGAAGGAAGACATGCAACATAAGTATCACATCGATAGAAGGAAGACATGCAACATAAGTATCACAAAGCGAATCACTTTCGTTCCAAACAGATAAATCCATTCTCTCAGTGCTTGCACACTTCTTGGACTAGATCACTGAAAGACAAAGTAATTTTTTTCCACCGAGATCCTATCGACCTTCCCATTTCTGGCAGTACTTTTTGTACATTGGATCTATGCCAAAAAAACGTAGAATTTAGATTAGCTTGTGTGTGTCTAATTATAGGATTTATACATGCATGATTAAAGCGGGGTCGTACCTTTTCCAAATCAACCCCGCCACCTCTCTCGTCACTTAGAATATTTGTTCACATTTTCGCAAAGTATGATCCTCCATCTTTATCTAGCATGCCTAATGTCTGGTCCTACTGAAATCTTTATCTAGCATGCCTAATATCTGGTCCTACTAAAATCTTTATCTAGCATGCCTAATGTCTGGTCCTACTGAAATCTTTATCTAGCATGTCTAATGTCTGGTCCTACTGAAATCTTTATTTAGTAGGGTTTCTTGTTAAGACAATTCCTAACGACTTCTATTAGTATGTAAAATATAAAAGCCTAGATAATTATGATTAAAGAAATTACTTTTTAAAAAACTTATTTAAAAGACAAAATCCTAAAATAATATTTTTTTTTTAAAAGTGGCAAACAGCAAAAAATTAAAAAAAATTAAATTGACCCCGTAGCAAATTATGATTTCTTAAATATGTCAATCATGACCCTGGATCCAGGAATCTGGACAGCTTATCTCAAAAACGGTTTCAATGATTCTCCTAGAACAGTGTTTCTCAAACTGTGTGCCGCGGCAGACTAGCGTGCCACCGAAGATTTGCAGGTGTGCCGCGAAAGTTTTCAGAACGCCACCCGTGCAGCTTTACACGACAGGTCTGCCTACTATTTAATGTGTATTTTACGTAGCGATGACATCCCCACTTAGAACGACCAGTACTAGAAGTGGAGCGCTCCATAGTGATGGAAAGGGCTGTTAGCTATTCAGGTTGTGGAAGTTTACACCATACATATATTATTATAATGACTATGCAGATGCATAGCAGTTTTTGAATTGGTAATGATAATAAGCGATGTGTTTCATGTAAATTGTTTAGGTGTATGCTAATAATTACAAATTATCAATAAGCATTATTCATTGTTATCCATGGAGAAATACGTTAGCAAGAATGAAACTGCGAAAGTGCTCAATGAAAAGCAAGGAACCAAACGAAGGTACAACGAAGATTGCATTGGATATGGTTTCATATCTTCTGGACCTGAAGATGCTTCATTGCCATTCTGTCTGATCTGAAAAGCAACTCTGTCGAATGAGGCGCTTGTTCCAAGCAAATTGAAGGGACTCTTGGAAACAAACCATCCAGCTGTAAAAGCGCAACCGAAGGAATACTTTGAAAACATCAGGACTCAACAAAATAAACAAGTTCAGAAACTTACGAACTACCTAAAGCTGCCAGAAAAGGGATTGATTGCAAGTTATAAGGTTGCTCAGTTATTAGAAAAACGCAAGAAAACACACATGGAGGCTGAATCAGTCATTGCACCAGCTTTAGCAATAGTTGTTGAAACTATCCTTGGACCCGCTGCCACCAAAAAAGTTTAAAAAGTTCCTTTGTCAAATGATACTATCTCGCGCAGAATTGAAGACTTATCGTCAGATTACAAGATCAAATCTGCGAACACTTCGACGTGACTGACGATGAAGTGTCTCTGCTGTGGTCTCTTCAAGTTGATGAATCCACTGACGTTAGTGGCAAAGCCCAGCTGCTAGCTTTTATTCGGTTCATAAAGGATGACAAATGTGTCAACGAGTTCTTATTTTGCAAAGACTTACCAACTACGACCAAAGGCGAAGATATTTTCAAAGTGGTGAACGAAAACATTTTGCTATTCAAACTACAGTAGAAAAACTGTGTCAGCGTTTGCACCGATGGTTGTCCTTCCATGCAGGGAAATAGAAAGGGATTCGTCACTTTTGTGCGTCGAGAAAATCCAAATGTATTAGTTGTTCACTGCATGATCCACAGAGAAGCTCTTGCCATCAAATCTTTGCCGAAAGATTTGATATCTGTACTGGATCAAGTGATTGAAGTTGTAAACTTCATCAAATCTCGACCGCTTGCATCCCGACTTCTTTCTCAGCTCATGAAACAATGGATTCAGACTACAAATGTCTCCTGTATCACACCAACGTTCGTTGGCTCTCCAGGGGAAAAGTGTTAAAGTGTGTCGTCCAACTCAAGGCGGAGCTGATTTCATTTTTGGAGGCTGAAAAAAAAAGACTGGATTTTCTATTCATGACGAGATCTGGTGGGTTACAATAGACGATAAAATGCGAGTTTGTTTGTCGACTTTGGAGCTCGATTAGATCGCATTTGCTCTCAAAAAACAGGCACACCCTTCACATTAAATAAATACTTAAAAACAGGTAAAATTGTTTTTTCTTTTTATTATAAAACAGCTGTTGCTCTTGGTGGTGTGCCGCGACATTTTTGTAGTGTTTTTACTGTGCCGTCAGACAAAAAAGTTTGAGAAACACTGTCCTAGAAGATTAGCAGATGGTGTGTATCGCTGAGAAAAGAATGACTAGACTAGCTCGTAGGTCACACATTAGTGCGAGATACTATCTTCCCATTTCTGACTAGACTTTTTATACACCTGATGTAGGCCAAAAACCTTAGAAAGTAGATATGACTATTTATTGATGAATAATTTAGGTTTATTTAAATATATTGTTTCATTGAACTATTTCGAGAAATCAAATTGAAATGAAATAAAACACATTCTGTTCATCTAGGTTCAAACATTTGTGCAAAGTTCTTCTTCTTCCAGATATTCACGTGATACGAGTCCGTAGATCAGTGAGGAATACAATATTTCCGTTGGCTGCGCAGCGCCGAGTCAGAAACCCCATTGACAACGAACAACATGCTGAGAATTACTCCCTTAGAGCACGTGAGAGGAAGCGAGCAGTGAGTCTTAAGGTTGCCTTGTCCCCGTACAAGGACAGCCTCTGTGTCGGCCATGAACCAGTCATCTCTCTATCTAATCCTTGTCCCAATCGTCCATCGTGCAGAACTCTGCATTCGTAAAGAATGTCTTCTATTGTTTCGTCGTCCTCCATGCAATGGCGACACCGTGTGTCGTAGTTCTCCTTCCACCGTCCGAGGTCAGCACCAATTGGACAGTGTCCAACCCAGAGCTGGGCTAGGACTGCCTGTTCCGCACGATTCAGTTGCCACCATGCATCTCTTTTGTCTGGTCTACTCATTGCCCGGTGAAGCTCACGTCCCTTGTCCAAAGAATCCCAGCCATCGTGCCAAAGTGTCAACATGTGTTTGTCGACTAGGGATCGAGCGCCGTTGCGACCGCGGTTTTCGCGAGCTGGTCAGCCAAGTCGTGGCTGACCACCCCACAATGGGCGGGCAGCCATTGCAAAGTAACGTTCACACCGAATCGTAGGAGACGCCCTCCGACCGTTAGGACGTCCCATACCCTTCTGACACCTTCATCTAGCCCTTCTAAGGCCTCTAGCGCGGCCATCGAATCCGTGAAAAGGATTATGTCGTTCGCTGACGCAGTCCCGTTACGTACCTTCGTTGCCACCCAGTCCAGTGCCTGGAACATTGCTTCGAGTTCAGCCTCGAGGCTGCTTTTCTGCTGACAGGATCCCCTGAGCTCGTCACTTTCGGGATTGCCAGAGAGTCGGACTACCGCCCCGTACCCAGCTTTCACAGTTCCCTCGAGCGTCTGCACAGAGCCGTCTGTGTAGATGGTGGTTACTCCGGCTGGATATGAAGCTATAGTCTCTCTGGCTGCTTGTAGTAGCCGTGTGGGGTGACTCTGCCTCGTCACCACTGGGTCAAGTAGGCCCTTCCGAATCGTCGGCATGCCGAGGGCCTCCATCGGGAAGATAGAACCGGACGGGGAAAGAGCAGCCCGCTCCACCGGCAGATTCGCCTCTCTGACCAGCCCACGCGCCACATGCATGAAGCAGGGCCGGTTTTTGAGGCGTCTCCTATCCTCCCAGTTGTCGACCAGACTTCTGACTGCGCAGCCCCAACTGTGACCTACATATTTTGCCAAATCCAGGGCAAGCATAACCATTGTCCGCAGGTGGTCGATTTAGATTTTCTTTTCGCCGTCTGCGTCTGTCCTCGGCAGTGGATTTTCTTTTCGTCTCAAATGTGTATCCCGCGGCCTTTGTGAGTGACCCCCATGCTTCAGCTGTCTCGTTCTGAGGCCGCATGCAACCAGGGGAAGCTACTATGGTTAGCATTAAAGCACAACACATTTTCACAGTTACGTTTCTTTGACAGCATTACGATTTTCTTTCTCTTGGCAAATGGTAGAGCTGCTCTGCTAGCACCCGAATCACGATATTAGAAAATAAAGGAGAAAATGGTTTATCGAAAAATATCAATTTTTTTTGTTTTGTTTTGTAGCGACTATTGCTCGTATTTTTTTTTTTTTACAAAAGACAACTTTTAAATATTGGCATTGCAACTACATTAAGAACAGCATTTTCCCTTGTGTTACTAAAAATAATACAATATAACCATAACGAATGTCTCTGGCACCATACCTATACATATCAAAGAAACATCTCACCGACTACATATGATAATTTGCTTCGTATTTCTTCAATGCGCAATAATTTATTGTTAGCAGCCAAATGGCCAAAGACTTATCAATATCAATAGAACGATCAATATTGCTATTGGAATGTATGATTGGAATGTATGATTGTATAAACGTCTTTTTCATTACATTCTGCATTTGTAATATTTATTTTGTAGACCGAGAACTAAGGAAGCTTTTAGTGCTGATGTGATTTTGTCGGCAATGTTGAAAGCATTTTTGTGTTCACTTGCATCTTATGTCATCAAAATGATGTGGTGAGTTTCTAGTGCAGAAATCAAAATGTAGCACTTGACTATCAAAGAAGTCTTGTAAGGTGGTGGAGTGTTTGTTGACTTGATTTCTGTTTATTATTTTAAATGTCAAGAAATGCAACGAAACCAATTTTGTGAAACGCACCAGAATGACGTCATTGTGTTGGCAAGGTTCCCTCTAGGTAGGTAAATTTCTTATTTATTGCAGTGTCTATATGTAATTGGAATCTAGATAGTTTCATATCACATGGTCCCTAGATATGCTTATCATCTTGCTTCGTGTCAGTGCACAGATTAGAAATAGTTCCACCTCAGGTTTAGATCCAACTCTTCAAACTGAGAGTCATTTTTTGTGTTCAATCTAGACGAGCATGACAAGCCAGGTCTTATCTTATCTTATCTTACATAATACAGACTTGACTTCCAAAAAGTCGTGATGTTGTCTAGGAAATATATTTATAACATTAGCAGTTGGACTTGTGGCGTGAATTGACTGTCAGTAGCAGGACAAGACTACTCCTCAACCGACGGAACAATTGTAAACGGCGATATATAAATGAGAATTAGTCGTACTATTTAATTAATATGCTTATACTATGTAAATAAATAATGTTTAAGTTTGGCATTTTCTGAGGCCATTCCATAAGTTTTGTTTTGGTGGTCATCATTTGAGATAAGTAATGAAACGTTGTGCTTGTGGTACTAAATGTAAAACGATGCACAGACTAATCAAGGGCTCTTTAAATCTTTAAGCCGGCCCGGCTCTAAGTTGAACACCTTATATAGATTCTCCCTTGAGGTTCCGGTCCAGATTTTAGAACCGCAATGAAAGTCTCGACAACGTCAGTGCATGATGGGAAGTGTCGCGGGTCCCTCCAACTACGTCACAAGCATGAGATCAAGACATTAATGTGACCTGTGTCATCTGATCAAACACTTCCAAGTCTCTAACAACAAGGACAAATTCACCCTGACAGGCCGTGTTCTCCTCAGTATGTCCAAATATAGAAGCAAGTGTCAAACTGTCTTTACAAACAGGGTTCAGACAGTTTTCTTGACCTGTTCAGTAAATCCGATGAGGTTGTTATTGAAATGAACATAGAAACAAGTGGATTATTTTAAATGCTGTTTTGTTTTCTTTTGGGCTGCATTTAGAGTTGGGAAGTTATGTAGATTATAGCTAGGACTAGGGCTTTACGGCCACTACATTCCTTTGTATTTGATTTTATTTTGTCTCTGAATCTATATGTATGTTTAGTTGAATCCTGCTAATCGAATAAAATCGGGACGCGATCATTTTAGTCACAAAAAAACGACTTATCGTAATAACTGGATTTGACAATACAATAGATTATAGATTATTTGTATATATTACAGACGTTACTAAAGTAATTTAGGGTTCAGTTTAACTCTATTCCACTCAATGATCCACACATTTTACTGAGTTTAACTCTATTCCTCTCAATGATCCACACATTTTACTGAGTTTAACTCTATTCCTCTCAATGATCCACACATTTTACTGAGTTTAACTCTATTCCTCTCAATGATCCACACATTTTATAGAGTTTAACTCTATTCCTTTCAATGATCCACACATTTTACTGAGTTTAACTCTATTCCTCTCAATGATCCACACATTTTACTGAGTTTAACTCTATTCCTCTCAATGATCCACACATTTTATAGAGTTTTTAACTAATGGGTTATATGGTAGAATGGCTTCCTAGGCATGCAGTATGCGCGTTGGACTGTCGTCCGGTTGTCTCGTATATTTATTTCTTCAGATACGTTACCCTCTTTTCTAACTATCACTCCATGATTAGTTGGCCGAGTACCGCTAAGAGGACGTGTACTACAAGTTGAGAAACACTGAACTACATAAAATGCACAAACACTCCTTGTGTAACAATTTGAGAACAACGGAAATGTATTAATACAAAGACAATCGTAGAGTCATAGGTTGAGAAACACTGGACTATATAAATGAACAGACACTCCTTGTATCATAGGTTGAGAAACACTGGACTATATAAATGAACAGACACTCCTTGTATCATAGGTTGAAAAACACTTAACTATATAAATGCACAGACACTCTCGTGTCACAGGCTAACAATCTTAACATTAGTTATTAGGATTTTTTTTAGTTTCCTGTTGACCTTAAAAGTGATTCAATTATAATGCTTACGTTTTTTTTTTTTTTTGCCCTCAGAAAGTGCACTAAAGCTCGTCCGTTTCTGAGGATAAAGGTTTGCGAGAATGTTGCGTGGCCGACAGCGCAAAGACCAAATGCCTTGACTATAACACAAGTCAAGTAATCATTAAGGGTCGGCTTAAAGGCAGGCACGTTTTCATAACACTAGTGAAACAAGAAATGGATTCTCAAAGGCCTCAAATCTAGGTCAATTTGACTTGCAAAATAGATTTACGGTTTTTAAAATACAATGGATATGGTCATTGAAGTGTGTGTATGAATGAAGGTGTGTGTGTGTGTGGAGAGGGGAAGAGCGAATATATGTGTGTAAAAAGAGTTTGTTAGTGAAATGAAAGGGACGTATTTACCCCAAATGTTTTTGTTTTAAATCAGAAAAATGTTGCAAGCTTACTAAAAATAGGTAGTCCAGCATTTACCACAGCGGGAGACTAACTCCCTAAACTTCTAGTGATAGTACTGAACTGTCCGCTGTACAACCTAGGATTCCTTTGTACAACTTTGTATGATATGACTTTTCTCCACTATATACAGAGTACTACTTTCCTGTTTAAAATCATTGTATACAGCAAAAAAATTCTCTTGACGGCAAATGTGTATTTCCTAGGAAGTATCAAATGGTGAGAGAGAGACCAATCGTTATAGAGGCTCGCACATTTTGTATCAGAAAGAGGCTCTTTTACAACTAGGCCTACAGCAAAACATAATAAATATGCAACAACTCCTAGGCCGTTCTTGTTATAGTACTTTTATTTTACAAACAAATATATATATATATATAAAGAATTTTTCCTGGGGCGAGCCTGTTACATTCTATAAAAACAAGTAATGCCCATACTTCAGTTGATGCACCAGAGGATCGTTTCCATTGGAGAGTTTGGCGACGATATGGTCCCTAGAGAGTGGTTAACTGCTAAAGATGAACGCCTGATGACAAATAACGTAAAGAATAATCCTGAATGCTTGTACTATTGATCTATCTCTCAACACCAACACACCGGCCACTGTAACCGGTTCTACTGATAACATGTTTACGTGCTGGTGTGTGTGTGTGTTGAGTGCAATGACACAGGACAGCCAACACTTCCTTGTGCACACAACCTGTTCAAACTGCCTACTGAATAAGTTCTTTGCGACTATCAACAAACACTTGGCTCAAACTACGGCATACATCAACAACGAGGGTCTTTTGTGACTAGGAACGAAAAGTTTACTTATTATGGCGAGGTGTTAGCGGAACAAAAAAAAAGCTATAGTGGAGGAAATTGCAGTCTATACAGCTATAGCGTCAGGTAGTGTGTGTGAGACACACATACTCAATCACAAACATTCGCACAGGTAAACACATAGATCAAGCCTTAATTAGCCGCTTGCATGGATGCCCTCTCACAGCCTATTAATTTTAAAGTAGCATTATGTTATTTCAACCGTCCAATTATAGATCCGGATCTTTATTTTTTTCATTTAGTTTTATTGACAGTGTATAGGCTATATGTATGCATATTTGATTAAGAAAAACTGGTCGTCCCTACCTCCGATATGTGAATGTAATCAAACAGGACCGTAAAGCAGTGGGCATTGATGCTGACTACTGGGAAAATATAGCCTTAAATCGCACTATTTGGAGAGATGATGACTAATAAGCCTATGAATAGCAAAAATGAACAGAAGAAAAGCCAAACGAGAAAAATGTTTGGCTCCTCTACCACCAAAGTGAATTCCGCCTTTACCAGCATTCTAGGATGACGGGAATGTCTCTACAGAATAGAACTCTACAGTCACATTACAAGAGATGTAGGAGAAGAAGTCGTCTCACGACTGAAGAAGGCCACAACTATAGTACAAGAAATAACTTGCATACGCTTTGGTACATGTCATCGAGTTGCTTTGAATCAATCACTTCACAGCTCTGAGTCAAAAAGATAACTAGGTAATGTTGTTTTTGGTGCATACTAATATTAAGTACATAGTCACGATATCACATTTAGAGTTAAACTGGGTTGGAGATTCTTGGGACTGCAGGGGAGGTCAACTCACCATGACAGGCCAGGTGGGAGACCAAACCAAAAATCAGCTTTGAATCATTTTATATAATAGACCAGGTATGTGTCAGACAGTGCTGCCAAATGAGAATCGTCAAACGATAAGGCACAGATTTTTAAAAAAGATATAACAGCTGTAATCAAAGTAGCAGCTCCAATCTGGCAACAAGAAATTTCAATGTTATAGGCAGGTTCTTAAGAATCTAAGTGACACTTTCATATTCTTAACAAGTGAAACATTTACACAAATTCTAAAACATTAAAATTTTGATTTTTACAAAGCTTATATCAACTCACGCTGTCTGGTAAAAAGCGTGTACACGTTATTTCTCCTACATCAAACCTCGGATCAAGCTGAAATTGTGCACAATTATTTCTTTTACCTGACAACAAAATAATCACTTTAAAAAAATAAAAAATTAGTTACTCAACCATGACTCAACTAATGGTAATTTACTATTTTGTTTGGTATTTCGAACAAGGGAAAGAAATTGTACTTGATTGATAGAGTTGCATAAGTTGAATTAGTCCCCTGTATACGTTGTAGAGATAAAAAGTTTGACACTAAAATAGATAAGTATAAAACCTATTTTCATAAGCGATTCGCGGGCAGAGTGATTAGAGCATTGGCTTATTGGCTTGAGGGGGCCTTAGCCCTCGAGTCGAATTCAATTTGTTTACCTTATTTTTTTTTATAAATGCATTTTAAAAGCCATCACCCAAATATCTCATTCTTTCTCCCACCACCCTTTCCAACTGGTCCAGTCAAGTGATAGGATAACAGCATTTGAGAAGGACAAAGGCATGAACTTGCGCTAAACAAAAACAATTGGTAAAATTATTTGTAATCGCTTATATTTATTATTGTTGGACTAGATCTATTACTAAATTTAATGACATGACTGGAATTGAAAGTGTTCAATGTTTGAGACAGTAGGATTTGTCCTTACCTTTTCACCTCAGTGAAACTCAAGTGTAGAACTCAGCGGAAGAAAGAGAACATTAAACAAGCAAATACAGATAACCCAACAACATGTTACGTCTGACCTTCACTTTTTGTTCATCCATTCTGTCTACTTCAAGTGGTGGCGATTTTTTTGCATTGATTGGTGGGTTCTGTGCCTCGGGTTGAATTCGAACCGTGTCCGCGTCCATTCCCTTCTGTCCGTTAAGAGGTTTGGTCTAGGACGTAACAATTTTCAGTTCAGAAGTTACGTCCGAAACTTATAGAACAAAAAACCAACAAATACAAGGATATTTTAACATTTCAATTTGCGAGTAAACATTTTATCTTATCAAATCTTCTCTGTTTCATCCTATGTGTTAACTGACATTTTATCTTATCAATTTCATCCTATGTGTTAACTGACATCTTATCTTATCAAATCTGCTTTGTTTAATCCAATGTATTAACTGACATTTTATCTTATCAAATCTTCTCTGTTTAATCCTATGTGTTAACTGATAACTTATTTAAATACATGTTCCTGTTAAGTCTTGGCCTGTCCATATTGGTACATTTAAAAACTTAGGGGTGTGCAGTCTTCACGCATGAGTAACACATGAAATACTTTGTAAAAATTGTATATAATTAAGTGTGTGTGACCCAGACAGAATGTCAATGCTCCTAATCTGTGCACCATATATTGATCGTCTTGAGTAAATCTTGAGTGTGTAATATATATTTGGAGTATGTCGCAGATTGACTGGCTACTTACTAGTGACTCATTCCTAACACATCAGTCATGGAAACAGATTTCTTAACGGTGAAGATATAAAAGGGAAAAAAAACGTTATCTGAACTACGTCAGCAAACGTTAAGAGATCTGTTGGTCTTCATTTGATCTTGAGTTTCACACGATTCAAGGTGTTCAACTCGGAGAGGAGGAAAAGAAGAAAAAGTAAAAGTTATCAAACATTTAGTAGGTGCTACTGAAAGTGCTAAAGTTGGAGAGATTTGGATTGAGACAGGTAAAGTAGAACTTCATCTTTCCTCCCTTCACTCAGAACATTCTTCTCTGATGAACTCCGATGTGATAGTTTGGGCAGTAAACGTTTTCTCTGGTGAATTGAAATATTAAGTTACAAATATGGAAAACTAATGGAGCGAAGTTTTAAAAAACACGACAAAATAAAATATTAAAATTAAAAAATAGACTCCATGGGTAGTACAGTAAATAACTTTAATACTGTTCCTCAGGAAGGTCTTGAATGAAGTCAGGTTCTCATACTACGAACTAAAATCTATTCATTCATTATTTAGGGACTTAGTGAAGCAAGGAAACATCCTTTTGGTATTTGAAATCTCATAAACAATGTCAAGGTCAAATTGTGTGTGCCTGCAATATTAACAAGAAATGAATATAGTCTAGTTTTTGCAGACATAGCGTTAAAGTTATTTTATAATCAACAAATTATAAATTATGCGTTTTTAGTCACATGGTTCTTTTATAACCTATATATATTTTCGTAGCTGATGTGGCATGAACCGCACATGCTACATTTTACACAGTAATTTTAATATGTTGCATGTCAATAGAAGACTCCACAAACTAGCGGGTGTGTGTATTGTAGTCAAGTTCTCCTTTCAGACCTTGCAATCTATAGGGCAGATGATGTAAGGTCACCTGTTTCTGTGGCCCACGGTTAACGTAGGTGTCATGAGGCCAGCACACGACCAACTACCTTTACTTTTCCACAACTAATGTCAGGTACACATAAGAGCTAGGTGGACTCATAGGCGCCTTAATGATCCCAAAATTAAACATCCCAGTCTTCACAAGGACTTGACCTTGGACCCCAGGTTCGGAAGCAATGGACTTTACCGTTCAATTCAGTAAAGTAGAGTGGGGTTCTTTACCAAGTTTTTTTGTTTTGTCGTTTCTATTTAAATTTTAAAAAAAAATTGATATTTGTCTTAGAGCAAACAATTACAAATTGCAGTTATTAATTGATTTTCTTACGTAAATGTCATTTGTTACAACGTGATTGCATTGTTAAACTGCCACTCCTCCGTGACCTTTACCTTCTGCCTACAACACGTGCCAAAGCTTGAGTACCAAACGAATGTACTGAATGCTACAAACACTATCCAACCAATCCAAGCAGTCCTATGTACCCACACAGTAATCTCGTAATAGCTTTTTTACTTACTAATACAACTCTAGATAATTTCCAAATGTGACCCAATTCCTGCCCTGGGTTGAAGGTGCATCCAGATGGTTAGATTACTTCCCTTAGATTTTCATTTCCACGTGAGCGTATTCTTTGTTTGTCTCCCGTGAAACAATAACAACTGCACCCAGTACATGCAGCAGCCATTGAGAACACACTGAAGTGTGGCGGTCACAGATATATGCAGGCCTCCCTTTTGTTTATATGGATCTATGACAAGCAGAGTTGCCCCCAGGATGTCTACAATTGGCACGTGCTTGGGCTGTGATGCGCATTTGAGTTCATGTCTTCAGTTAGAGACTAAAAAGATATTCGCATTAAAAAAGGTTTGTTAAACTAGGCTGGCTCTGAGACTATAGAAATCTTATCACTTATCTATTGACTAGAACTAGTTAAATGGCCTAAACAAAGGCTAAATCGTTGCAATATGAATGTGTGGTTGAGAGAAATAACCATATCTGAGCTGAGATGTATTTGCTGAGTGCCTAAAGGCAGGACGGAAACCTTCTCCCTGATACCTCCTTACCCCATAGGTCGACAAAAGTGATTCTACCATAGGTTCCTATGCATGCCATAGGTAGACAAAAGAGATTCTACCATAGCTCCCTTGCTAGAAGCATGAAAGTTGCACTGTAAAAAAACAACAACATTTTTACAAAAACTGGAAATGTGTTTAATTCAGAGCTATACCAGCCCGAAATTTCAAACCTTCATTTATTAACATTGACTTCAGCTAAGCAAATAATCAACCGCGGTGATTACACACCCAGTTTGAAACTTCGGCGTTTCTAGATCAGTCCCAGGTACACTGTCTCTACATTCTTCTTACAAGAAAAACATAAAAATACTTTTAAAAAAATGGATCAGTCATCTAATTAAATTTGTAATAAATCTAGACTAACAATAATAAAACTGTGCGATTAGAAATATTTTTACCAATTGTTTTTGTTTAGCGCAATTTTATTCTTTTAGCTTTCTCAATATGCTATTATCCTATCACTTGTCTGGACCATTTGGAAAGGGGTGAGGGTGAGGGTATCTGGGTGATCGCTTTAAAATGCATTTATTTAAAAAAAATAGATGAACTACCTGGATTTGTACTCATGGACTAAAGCCTCCTCAGCCTTTTCAAAACAGTACAAAACCACAATGCCAGCGAAGCGCTTATGAAAATAGAAGTTTTCTAGTTCTCTCTCTTGTTAGCTTCTTACTTTCAAATGACGACCTACAAAGTATAAAGGGAGCTAATTCAACTTATACCACCTTACCAGTTAAGTTCGAGATACCAAACACAACAATTAATTGCGAATAGTTAATTAACAATTTTATTTTGATTAATGTTTTTTCAGGTAAAAGAATTAAATCTACAAAACGTCAACATGATCTGAGAATGGTTGTGGGAGAAATAGCGTGTTCAAACGTTTACTAGATTCACAGACAGAAAAAGTGAGTTGATAGAAGCTTTGCAAAAAATTAATAAAATAGCAGAGAGTGATTAAATGAAGTTGGATCGCTTCGTGCTTTTGTAAAGTTCACACTCAAACTACTTATCTATAATTGTGCTAATGAACCAGCTCGTCTTTTGTAGACCTATATGTATCTACATCTTCTGGCACTAGACTGTGGTGCATGTCCTGAGCAATCAAGTTTATTTTATGGAAACTTGGCACAAAGTCTGTGGCTTAAAACAAACCTGACTAACACATCTTCTAAGGGTGCCAAAGTTTTTAGACGAGTGCCATGGTGTACCAGTGGTTGAAAAGACACTAAAGTGGAAAGCCAAAAAGCATGTATAAGCGTAACACCATATCCACACCAATTGAGGGAATATGAACAATAGATCGATTGATAAGTAACAAAAGATATCAATTTTTGAAACCTTAAAAAACAACAACTTTTTAAATCTTAAAACATATCGAGCTTTATTTATTTGCATTTGAGAATATGAGACGTTTTTCCTTGTGATTCTATTGGTCAGATGTTTGTTCTTGTGATTCTATTGGTCAGACGTTTTTCCTTGTGATTCTATTGGTCAGATGTTTGTTCTTGTGATTCTATTGGTCAGACGTTTTTCCTTGTGATTCTATTGGTCAGATGTTTGTTCTTGTGATTCTATTGGTCAGACGTTTTTCATTGTGATTCTATTGGTCAGATGTTTGTTGAATATATGGTGGTCATAGTCAAGCAATTACAACTATATTGTGTTTTCCAACTGAGTTCATCAATGAATCAAAACTTCACACTCTGCGTGTAATGTGCTTTCAGGAAACAGCATTTGCAAAATAAATAAAGTTTAAAGACCTTCAGAATATTTACAATATGAAAATAATTTTTAAAAATCAAGGTTACAAAAATCGGCTCCCGAAGTGGTCCATCGAGAGTCTTCACCAAGACTCAAACACGGGACTTCCGGTTCCAAGTGCTTTACCCCTCAGCCACAGCATCTCCATATATTCATTTAGCGTACACTTATATTTTTAAAATAATTATTATTAACCTTATCCATACATTCAAAATTAATAACATGTAACATTGTAATATCGTGCGGTTTGCGCGCTGGACTGTCGTTTGGATTTATCGACGGTACCAGGTTCAAACCCTGCCCGCTTACATCCCCCGTCATCCTGCGGGAGGTTTGTACTAGGAAGTAAACTATCTTTAACTCTGTAGGAACATCCTAAACATGTAAAACATTTTACAAACAAACATACAAAACAACTAAAAAAGATTTATTCTTCTAACAAAATTAGATAAAATAGCAAAACGAAAAAAAAAGAATTAAGCTACCATTGTATGACAAATGACAACCAGACATTCCCCTCGCAAATAAACATTAATATCTCCTTTGTCATTTGTCATACAAACTAGACATAGATCTAGCTAGGTCTAGACCCAGTTTTAGATCTAAATCTAGATTCAAGACCTAAGTCTAGAACTAGTTCTAAGCCTAGATTTAGAACTAGATATAGAATCTTGATATAGAATCTACTATTACTAGAAAACCTATTATAATTATGTACATCTGGGCTCTATTTAGTCTTTTTTAGACTGTCACTGTCAAGTGTAGGTCCCTATAATGAGGATATTTCAAAACAGCGCGCTATAAATAAAAGTAGTTCGTTATATTGTAAACTTATAACTAAAACGAAGTTCGTATCAAAATTCTATCAGCATTCTATTCCATGAGTTAGTTAATTATTGGAAAGTCTACTTTATAATGATCTTTTGATACTTTTTTCCATTGTGACCTAGCTTAGATTCAAATTTTTTTGTACCATTGCGCGAATCTATGAATGAAGTTTGATTTATTAATGAGTTTGAGTTTTGAGTTGTTGTTTTTTTTTTTTGGCACATCGGCACACTTTAGGCACGACTATTTTTTAAAGAAGACTTACCTCCCCTGAAGTTTTTCATTGAAAAATGGTGTATTTTTTTTTATAAATCTGCTTGCATAGATAATTTAAAAAATGAGATGGTTCACTTTAAGAAAAGAAAAAAGTAGCCATTGAATCAGAACTTTGAATGATCTAAAATACTATGATGTCCGATTTTCATTTTCTCTTCTAGTTTCTGAGATCTAAACGGAACAGACAGGCCGCACAAAACTAATAGCGTCTTTTCCCCTTTCGGGGGCCGCTAAAAAACTGTAGCGAAGATATTTTAGCAAAGTTTGGAAAGAGGAAAAATGTTTAACTTTTGTAAAGAAAGAAATAGCTGGACTCGACCGTGAGTCATAGATTTGTCTAAAGCTTTTACCTAGAAATATGGCAAATAAGAAATACTCGTGTTCGGAAAAAAAAAGGTAAAAGAGATAGACCTAATACAAAGAACTGGTAAGCAGGGGAAGGGAAGGTGTCGGTATGTTGGCCTACAGGTAAATCTTCTCTGTCCGCAATATTTTCTCGATCTACTCCCACAAAGATTGTGTAGGTAGCCTAGAGTGAAAAACACATAGAGCTATTCATCTATACTTTAGGCTTTCTGTTCTTTCTGACGTCCGTCTGTCCAAGTCTTTGATTCCACTAGTCTATAAGGTGCATTGACAGTGTCAGGTTTCGATGACCCGTGAGGATACATTCTTGGGCCACTTCGTACATTCTGGGACTTGGGCTGTAGTGAGTTTTTATTCTATTCAGGTGAGGCCTTTAGATAGCTGACATTACTAAGTAAATATTGTCTTTAATTCATTAGACTTCGTAACGGAATAGACTCCAAGAGGTGGGAGAGAAAATGATATACAATCTGACGCTTTTAAGGACAATTTTTTTAACAAATATACAGATCCTATGAGATGTGCTGACTGTAGAGAGTGACACTCCAAAAACAAAAGAATGACTGAATGTGCACGGACTTGTGTATGAGATGTTATGGGGTATTCATTGGATTGTCTTAGGTCAACATGGCTTTCAAATTGGATTTTTTTAGAGTAAATAGACAGAAAAGACAAAGGAACTTTGTTGCACAGCTATGCAAATAAAAACACCGCGATTGTAGGTTGAGGCGTTTCCAGGGGGTGCAGGGCGTTGGCCCAGATACCAAGATCTGAGGGAAAGTTTAGCATCAATAGTAGGAAGATTGGAATGATGTGTAAACGTTCATCGGTTTTGTTTAGGGTTGGCTCAATCTTTAATGTTCACCATCTCTACTTTATGTGTCTATATGTTCACCATCTCTACTTTATGTGTCTATATGTTCACCATCTCTACTTTATGTGTCTATATAACATTGGTTAATATGCATGACTAAATGCATGACGCGTAGGACGTAATCACCTTCTTTTTTGAAGTAACGTCTGTATTATATAAGATAAGATAAGATATGTTCACCATCTCTGCTTTATACATCTATATGTTCACCATATCTGATTTATGTGTCTATATGTTCACCATTTCTACTTTATGTGTCTATATGTTCACCATATCTACTTTATGTGTCTATATGTTCACCATTTCTACTTTATGTGTCTATATGCTCACCATTTCTAATTTATGTGTCTATATGCTCACCATCTCTACTTTATACATCTATATGTTCACCATGTCTACTTTATACGTCTATATGTTCACTATATCTACTTTATACATCTATATGTTCACCATATCTATTCTATATGTCTATATGTTCACCATATCTATTTTATATGTCTATATGTTCACCATATCTACTTTATGCGCCTACATGCTCACCATTTCTACGTTTTCAACGCTCAATTCATTTTCGGAAAATGTTTGAATTAAACAATTGGATCTATGCGGTATATATATATATATATACGTACATAACCTTTTCACGTGCTTGCCTTGATGTCTATGTCAGAATAGGGACAATGTTGATTGAAGGTTCGCTTCATTTGTGTTGTTATATTGCAGCGCGACATATTGCGGGGATAATTTGAATCTACTGTTAGTATCGGCCTTTTTGGTGATGTACTTTAGGTGACAAAACACTATACACCTAAGTGTGAGTTTAATTGTTCAGCCATTTGTAGGTGAGCGTTTTAAATGTTCACATTTCTAAGTTGTATGCATAAGTACTGCCCTGATTGAATAGTTTACCAAGGCTACGTTTCTACCCTGAAATCTAATCTAACTACTGGTGTCACTTCAAAGTCGGACTATCTCACTTACATGTGTGCTAGTTTCCTGTGCGCGAGTTCTCAAGTCGCCGCTGTTTAAGTACTAGAGCTAGACCTCGTGAAATCTAATCCACAATGTTTCCCAGACATTCACTGGAACGGAACACTTTCCCCCTATTTCGGTGAATTGAGCGAAACATCGCTTGTTGTTGTTGTTGTTTTCGGTCCGATTATTTTCCATTTAAAAATAATATAAACAAAAATCTAAATAGAAGTTATATAAGTTTTACAAATTTCAAGTAGAAATAAAATATACCCGGGACTTAAGCATCAGAACAAATGAAGGTTTTTTTAATGACTTTGATGATATTGTGTTCTTGATATCGGACACATTTTTTTATAAGCTCATTCTACTATCTCGTGGGGCATCAAGCCTAATACGCCTAGGAGATGTATTAAACAACAAATTCTAATTCGTAGCAGTGAACTAGTGGTAAATATGTCTATTAGTATATCAGTAAACTAATAATATATCAGATGACTTGTATGCCCGATTTACTGTGAGAGAAACTGGGGAAAAAAAAGATTCATAGCAGATATCGAAAAGGTGCTTAAACTATGAATCCAAGGGTTCAGAAGAGCAAAATCAGATACTATGAAAATCTTCAAATCGTGAGACAAACCTTAGTTTAAACTTGGTCAATGGTCAGAAATAGACAAACCTTAGTTTTAACTTGGTCAATGGTCAGAAATAGACAAACCTTAGTTTTAACTTGGTCAATGGTCAGAAATAGAAAGCAAAAAAATAAAATGTCCACTTCTGTTAAGCTATGTGAGCCAACACATCGTAGGCTAATAGTGTTGGTCAAAATAAATAGTGATATTGTAATCCAACTCATTGAGGTCACAAAGTAGGATTTCATTTCATATCCAGAGTAGCTTTAATTATCCAGTGCTAGAAAGTTAGCTTTGATAGTCTATCCAGTGCTAAAAAGTTAGCTTTGATAGTATATCCAGTGCAATAAAGTTAGCTTTAAAGTTAGTTTTGATAGTCAATCCAGTGCTAGAAAGTTAGCTTTTATAGTCAATCCAGTGCTAGAAAGTTAGCTTTGATAGTCTATCCAGTGCAATAAAGTTAGCTTTAAAGTTAGTTTTGATAGTCTATCCAGTGCTAAAAAGTTAGCTTTGATAGTCAATCCAGTGCTAGAAAGTTAGCTTTGATAGTCTATCCAGTGCTAAAAAGTTAGCTTTGATAGTATATCCAGTGCAATAAAGTTAGCTTTAAAGTTAGTTTTGATAGTCAATCCAGTGCTAGAAAGTTAGCTTTTATAGTATATCCAGTGCTAGAAAGTTAGCTTTGATAGTCTATCCAGTGCCTGAAAGTGAAGATTAATAGTTTATCCAGTGCTAGATAGTTAGCTTTGATAGTTTTATCCATAGCTAGAAAATTAGGTTTGATTATAGTTTGATAGAACATCGGACTCATATCTAGTGCTACAAAGTAAGCTTCGATAGTCTATTCAGTGCTACAAAGTAAGCTTCGATAGTCTATTCAGTGCTACAAAGTAAGCTTCGATAGTCTATTCAGTGCTACAAAGTAAGCTTCGATAGTCTATTCAGTGCTACAAAGTAAGCTTCGATAGTCTATTCAGTGCTACGAAGTAAGCTTCGATAGTCTATCCAGGGAAAGCAAGTAAATTTTGAGATTAGTTAAAAGTTGATAGGTTCACAGCTATTATAAAAACAAACAAATGAACAGCTGTGACCTTTAACCCCCAACTTTCCAGACATCATGACAACACTATGAAGTCTGTAGGAGAAAGTGTTGCGGCCCTACTTTGTACAACATTTAGACCTGGTTGTTGTTGATCAAGTAGGTCAGTGTGACAAAAATGTGCGCGAGGAGGCGCGTGAGAATGTGGGTTGTACGTGTATGTGTTTTCTGAGAACTTTTGATGGTATGAAGTTATGTAGCAGTCAGCTCCCTTGTCTGTCGACCTGGTTAAAGCACGTGCTGCTACTTTATCACGTGACCTTTTATAGTTATTATTCGTTTCAATGTAGACCTATTAAATTGAAACAGTTTCAAATATTTCAATTGTGTTAGAAAAGTAAAAGAATAGACACATAGTGTGGCTCAGGTCATTGAGGAAAGTGGATTGTTCTGAAACAATATTAACATTAACTAAAATTGTACTTTTAGCGTCCCCGAAAGATGGAAAACCGCCATTAGCTATTTGTTGTTTTTTGTAACAGCGGCACAGAAACCTTCTCCCAGATACCCTCTCCCTCCACTGGTTCACAAATGATATAAGCATGAAAGTTGCGCTATCCAAAAGCAATTAAAAAAAAAAATCCAAACACATCAAATACGACTATTGTACGACTAGATCTACTAAATGTGGAGATATTCCTTTTTTTAAGGTCCAAATTTTATTGCACAGCAACTCATGCAGTGGCGTGCCTTCCGTGTACACATTTTAAGAGGATATGTTAGTCCCAAAAAATTCTCAAATAATCTTTATTTTTCTATTTAGTTTTGTGTCGTATGCATTTTGATCTGTCACGTTTAGATGGAAAAAACTACAAAAGCTATTGAAAACCCAATCTCTCCTTAAGGCTAAAAAATCATTAAATGTTATACAAGTCAAATAGGTTGTTGTTTGATTTCAAGTTTAAAAAAACGCCAAAGGATTCTTTGAAATCGCTCTTTTGACTTTTATTATTATTATTATTATTATATATATATATATATATATATATATATATATATATATATATAATTTTTTTTTATTTTGCCTGAAGGACCAGATGTCTCAAGTTGGTTGTTCATTTTGTTTTCAGGTGACAAATGATTATCTAAAGTAGCACTTCTGACTTCTAGTGTTTTGTCGTTGTTGTTGTTTTTGCCAAAAGGTTGTTCATTTTGTTTTCAAGCGAAAAACATAGCTAAATGATTCTTTCAAATTTTATTACTCTAGTCTAGACAATAAAAACAAGTCCATTGCTTGAATATTCCTTGTCTATGGAAGAATCTGAGGGGGGCGCCTCTGAGTTTGCTTAATAACACAAACTCTCTTTGTAATCTTGTTTTTCATAAAACGAAGACATTTTATATGAGTGTTGTGTGTTCCTTATACCGACATCAACTTACATCCACGGGAGATAACGTTTGAGAAAACTCGTAGTAGGAATTTAAATGTACGAAGTAAACAAAAATGTATTCGTGATATTGGTGGTAGAAAATAAAGACTGGCCTATCCAACCAGAAGTTCCGAAATAGAACATTTTGAAAGGTATAACTTTGATAAGAGAGGAGCAAAGGTTAAAAAAAAAGTATCTTTTTTAATGAAGACGTATTCCTGAAAGCACCCAATTGAATGTAGAAGTTTGCTATCAATGGATTGGATGTTTTTATTATCACTTTTTAGGCTTGTGAAAGTGAAAGTGAAATCACCAGAATGTCATATCTAACTTAAGTACAAATAATGTATGGATATATGTATGTGTGGACTATAAACGGTATGAGCATGTATTTCTATTTACGTATCTATGAATGTATGTATGATTGGAGTACGCGTTTTTGAAATTTGAATTAAATCCACGAAGATAACATTCTTCCCACTGTGGCTAAACATTTCAAAACAGGTTAGAGGCAAGTCTTGAAAAGTCAATGGGGCAATGGGGAAGGGGGAAGCTATTTGATTTCTTTAAGCAACTCAAAGATAAACCAGAATGAAGGCGGCTTCCTGGTCGTGGAGTTAGCGGTGTAGCGGTGTCTAATTATGGTCCGCTGTTCAAGCCCCGGCAGCCGTCATCCCCTGTCGTTCTGCAGGGTGTTTGGGGCTCGGCCTAGGGGGTAATAAAATCAACACTGCTGTTACTAATAAATTCAAAGATTTGATAGCATCTCTTGAACTAGGATACAAACTAATCACTTTCAACTCTACTTTATTTTGTTCCCAATCGCCTCTCCCCATGAGCATCGCACCATATGCAGGCGGCATTCTAATGGTTCCATACATTGTGGGAGTACAAATGACTCCTTCTTGGGCCTCGCAACGGCTATGGTGTACAGGGCAATGGTTAAATGATCCTTTAAAACGATATGATTGAATAATAATTTTCCTGGCCTTTGGAAGAACTCCTATTCTGTGGTCAAGGGTTTCAATGGCAGTAACGCAGATTGTTATATTTGTCTATAAATAACCATGTTCTACATTTTTAATAACTGTCTGATATTAGATGTGTTTTTTTTTCTTTTCGTTTTTTTTTTAAATAAATGCTCTATTTATTCAGAAAATTTCAATAAAGTGATTTTAGACAATACTTTTCTTTACTGCAATACAAAAAGTCCCAAGATTGTTGTAACAAAATTTTGTCAATGAATACACAGGCGCCAACTTTCTAAATAATCGTCTTCTCGAGCAGGATAGAATCTGTTCTGGTGATTGAATCTGCTAAATTTGATATTTCTGTCTTTTTAATTTCGATTTACGACATAATTCAATGGACTTTAAACATTTTTGTCTTTTCACTGATTAGTCGCATGCGTAATTTTTGTTTAACTCCCGTTAACATCAAATAGATTTTATTCCGATATGCGCTGTAAGGCTGAAATCTACACATCGAAATTCACAGGGCTTTTATTGTTTGCATTTCCTCACCTAGGTGCACTGAAGAATGCAGATATTTAGATCTATATCGTGTTTCCCAAGGGCTGTCTTGAAATAAATCACGGCAGTAATGAGCTGAAAGGGTAAACTCGGAGATAACTAAACGAAGTATTTTGTTCTAAGATGAAAGAAGAGATACGTAGTAGATCAAAGCCACGATGTAGGAATGAATAAAATGTAAACTTTATTTTTAACTTATGCAAATGAGGACATTTATTAACATTGAGACCAAATGTGAAATTCTTTCTGTCCGTCACTACATTCCCCGATCCTCCTGAACCATATTCTAGAAATACAAAAACAAAATACAAAAAAATACTCAGAAAGACACAAGGATAAAGGTACATTTCTTATTACATGTTTTAGGACAAGTTTGTACAAATGTTCCTGCTTCACTGGTGCTATTAGAGTATGGAATGGTTTGCTTGAATTAGCTAGGAAAACCAACGACTTCGCAGAATTTAAGTCACTAATTAACACAGGGACACGCGTAGGACGTAATCATCTTGTTTTTAGAAGTAACGTCTGTAGCCTAATTTATAAGATAAGATCTGTAAAAATAAATGAGGGTAGTGAGCAAAAAATGAACAATTTAAACATTTTTTTTAAAAACCCTTACATTATATTACTCTCATCTTTCAAAATCTGGATTACTTCATTATAACAAAAACAAACTTTCGAAACTATCCCTAGGGTTTTCTACGCTCCTGTCTGCAGCAAGGCACTCGACAAGCAACTCTTCATATTGTTTTTCTGTTTATCATTTATTTCACCCAACTGTCATCACAATCAAATCTTTAATCCATTATAACTCTTTCAATCCTAACTCTTTAATCCAAAAGTAACTGACTTGCATGTTTCATTGAAGCCACTCTTTGAAAAGATATTTGTTAAAGCTGTGAGAACGCCAGGCTTAGGCTACATCTAACCACCCACAAGGTACGCAAGTTTGTCTGCGGTGATCAGTCAAGACACTTCCCGCCCCAGTGTGCCGTATTTACTAAGTTCAGTGCTAGCTTTAACGATAAGTTCAATCTGTTCAGTTGAACGAGTGTCATTAGACTATTGCCAATTTCAAAGATTGGATCCGTTAGTGTACCCAATCGTCTTGACGTGGCTGCCATGTGTGTGTGTGTGACATTGTTTTAATTTCTTAACAAATTGAGGATTCGGGTAGGCCTTTTTTTTCAGTAAGATCTAGAGAGTTTGAACATTACATAAGTTCTGTCTACTTCATACGGGTAGCATATTTTGCTTTAAATCCTTTTTAAAATTTTTGTATTTTGTATGCCTGCAAGTTTACCTTAGGCCCTATAATGTTAAAGAATGCTATTTGATATAATGCATAATATATAGGTAATGTGGTGACAACTTTATGCTACACATAATTTTCTATATGTTTATTGAGTATGTATGTGTATTGAGTAGCCTACATTTTTATTTACTTGTGCCTTTGACATTTTAATAGAGAAGGTTACCTTATGCGGGCTCTACATCTATTATTTTGATTAGGTCTAAAGCATATAGAATAATTAATGATATTTTTTTGGTCTTTATAAATTAAAAGTTTTAAAATTTCTCATTGCATTTTCTTTATTTCCTTATCTACTCACTATTTCTTTGTCAGTCTCTCTCTATCTCTCTCAATCTCTTACTCTCTCTGCCTCCGATTCTTTCCACTCTCTCTTTGCACCAATTGTCATCCCTCATATTTGTACATGAACAAAACTATGTAGGTCTATTGTAGTGATATTTATACAACTGTTTTTATTGTTAAATCATATAAAACAACAAGTAAACATAATAGTATTGTGCTACTTCAATAATAGATAAGATAAGATAAGAAGATACATATATATATATATATATATATATATATATATATATATATATATATAATATATATATATATATATATATATATATATATATATATATATATAAGATGAAAGTTAAATGTATATTTTGTTGTGAAAGCGACCCACACTATACTACTTTGCACTCACTTATCAATAGACATCATTGAAGCCCAATCATCTATTTCAAACTGTTCTAGAAAAATTTAGTTACAAGTTAATATCAAAAATTTGAAATGATCCTGACTCTTCTGTTATTTGTTTCAGTTACCGTCCTTGTTGTCTAAACTTAACGTTTTAGAGACAAGAACAAAATTTATAATTTTGTATTTTAAGTTTAGTTAGTAAAAAACAAACAAACAACATCTTGCTAGAGACTAGATTCAGCTCAAACTTAACGTGGTCCATCAAGTCCTCACTGTGGTCCATCACGTTCTCAATGTGGTCAATCACGTTCTCAATGTGGTCAATCACGTCCTCACTGTGGTCCATCACGTCCTCACTGTGGTCCATCACGTCCTCACTGTGGTCCATCACGTCCTCACTGTGGTCCATCACGTCCTCACTGTGGTCCATCACGTCCTCACTGTGGTCCATCACGTCACATCAAAAGTCTTCAAGAAAAATGAAATCATAGGGAAAAAAGGGAATCGCCGATTCGTAGCCTGGCCCTCACCCATGATGCTACCATTAGTTGTCCGTAAGACATATAGGGCCTAGGCCTATTTTGCGCCTACAGGCCTATAACTCTAAGTATTACTCCATGTAACGGGATTGGTTGCATGTAGGTGTATAGAACCTTGCTTAAATATGCATATTCCATTATATTGCCACTACCGGTATCACTCCAGTTGTGACCTTGGTTCGTTTTGTCACTGTAACCTAGGAAGACCAGGTTGTGGTGAAAGGCTTATCTGTGAAATCTCTTAAAGATTTAGTGTAGCATGAACTGTATAGCATATCATCGGGTTCACTGTACAGCGTACAATAAATTTAGCACTAGGCCTATACAGGCTCGTTGTGTACAACTAATGCTTTCAAGATAAATGTTGATACGAATGCAGTAAATGAAATTTTAATTGAGTCTTTGAAATCATATTCTAAACATGTCGTACGTAGTCTTGGTGCATATGTATGTGTCACACGTAGACTTTAAATAGTTGTATCAGTCAAACGTAGACATAAATTGCGACTCAGTGTGTGTGTGTGATCTTAAGACTTGAAAATAGATAGATACATTAACGATTGATTGGTGACTTTCACATACTTGTAGCTTAGTGGAAAAGATAGAGGGCTCGTCATTTTGTGAACAGGAGCGTTTTCTTTCCTTTAAGAGATAGGCTATAATAACGATAAATCTGACCCAATTAACTGCTTGCGATTGTTGATTTCAACGCGGAAGATACAGAAGACTTGAGTGGTTAACTAAATAAGGAGTGTTATTTAGTTTAATAAGTTCAAGAAATTATAACTTTAGACTACCTTAAGCCTTTTGGAGCGGCCGCCCCATTAATTCACCGAACACAGACGACTCTTATGAAAACAATGTGCGTATCATTATGAATTAGGTATTTGACACAATAAATGTTAGTGGGTAATAACAGTAGGCCTATAATCAAGCAGGTTTATTATCTTTTAAAATGTAAGGGTTAGGGGCACATTGAGAAGTAAGGCCAAATTTAACTCTACTGGCTGAAGTCCTGATTATATTATTTACATAGATCTATTTCAGAAGTTGTTAATAAACTTTAACTTCAATAATGAAAGAAAGTTAGCTTTAGCTTTTGTTTCGTGTAGATATCTAAATGGCTTTAAATAGCCTTATATAAATAGGCTTTATTTATAGTTATTATATGCCCCTATTAACCATTGACCACGTGTTGCATTTATAATATATAGCTATGACTAGCATGAGTAAAATGCCACCAGTGTCATCCAATAGAATTGCTATTAGTTAACATATTCAGTAACGTAGACCAATCAGACAGGATTTTACAAGCTCACGCTTTTCCATTTATTGATTTTGTATTGATTACTTCTTGTTTTTTGCTGCGAGTGACTCATTTAAAAGAAATACGTCGTAATATAAAATAATTGAGTTAAAATAAAACCATTAAAAAATACTCCTTTTTTAAAAATAGTAAATGTTAATTAATATACAAATAGAGCTGTATAGATCTAGATCAAACTCAAGATTCGTGTTCAAATCATGATCTATTCATAGTAGGCTATTTATTTCATGCCGACTGAATCTGTTTACTTGTAGAAATCCAGAAAATAAAGGGAAGCTACTCTAAAAAGGAATCGGCAGCCATTTCTAGCATAAATTGTAAATAAAATACTTTGATCATAGTTGATGAAAATATTATTATGTACCGATATTTATTTCTATTTCACCGGATTTCTGGGAGTTTAGTTCTCTAACGTGATCTATTTATAATTGTCTTAAACTGATTTTTAGACTAGATCATCACTTTTGTATTACAAAGTCATCAAACTATTTAAGAACTATTTCTATCGATTTTTTATTATCAAAATAATCAAATCAGCCGGTCGTGATTGGGATATCCTAAAAAATCATAATTATATAATTATGATTATTATTAGTAATATTAGATCTATCATTTTCATTTAATTTATTATTATTCATATTTTTGGTCATCATCTGTTGCGTCATATGATTATTATGATTACGGTTTACTTTATAAGTTTATTTTTTTTTTCTCTAGATTTAGATTTTTAGAATAATCTAGATTCTAGATTTATTATAATAATAATTCCATAATCCATATTGCCATATTCATATTGACCATATTAAAAAAAATTATCTAGATTCTAGAATTCTAGAATCCTATTATATCCAGCTATCCAGGCTATAATAATAATATAATATAGATTCTATCATTCTAATTTGGGAGAGCTAGTATGAAAACTAGAAAATCTATATGATATATTGACCACCTAAGACAATGGTTATGCTTGCCCTGGATGTGGCAAAATATGTAGGTCACAGCTAGGGTTGCACAGCCACGGGAAATACTGTATTCCTCACTAATCTTCGGACTCGAAGACAAGCCTTATATATCTATATATTATATATATATAAGATGAATCTATCTTGATCTGTACACTAAAGTTGTCTAAAGCTAATTAAATTTAAATATATAATATAGATCTAGACTAATCTAGACTCATCTAGAGAGATTATTCTAGAACTAGAGACTAGACTCGAGTTCTAGTAACTAGTATTTAATAACAAGATCTAGAATAGATCTTATTAAATAAAAATAAATAGATTTTTATAAAATTATGATAAATTGACTCTATATTATTTATTATATATAGATCTAGTCACAATCTAGTCTAGAGATATAGAAAATGATAGAATAATATTTAAATCTAGACTCTATAATTCTATTTAATAATATATTTTTTTATATACTTAAGAGAAGATGATGATACTAATGATAATAGATCTATCTACTCTAGATAGATAGTAGATCAGATCTAGTTATTCTAGACCTAGAGTTAGTCTTTTAGTGTAGATTCAAAATTAAATCTTGACAATATTGTGATAGTCATTTGAACATTTTTAGATTCATAGATCTTTTAATAATATTCTATTCTATAGATATGTACTATAGATCTAGATTCTAAATCTAAATGTTCATGGTATCTTAAAATAGTATCTAAATATTAGATCTAAATTTAGAATCTCTAGAGACAATCTAGAATGTAGATCAGGGGTACTCAACTTGTGGGTCGCGACCCCTTTGGGGGTCGATTGATGATTTGCCAGGGGTCGCCAAAGACCATCAAAAAAATGAATTGTTATTGTCTATTCTTCTATTGCTGTATGTGTGAGCGGGGGGGGGGGGGTAGCAGAAGAGTGGGGGATTGTAAAAAGGGGTCGCCGAGCATAAAAGGTTGAGAACCGCTGATCTAGATCATGGTATCTTAAAATATTACTTAAATATTATATATCTAGATGTAGATTATATAAAAATCTAGAATCTAAGTAGGATTAGATCTAGCTAGATAGTTTAGAACTAGTCTAGTAGATCTGTACTCATTAAAATTGAAAATTAGAAATAGAACAGCTATAGTCATAGGTTTTTTTTAGACTTTAGACTCTTATGTATGATCTTATCATCCAGACTTGTTTCTAAAAGATTTTTACTTCACTTTCTTTTTTGCAGGTGCTAAGACTCATTATTAATGGATACATAACTTCATACACAGAGAAGACAATGAAGTTAGAGCAATTTAAAAATAAAAAAAAAAGGAACTAAAATAATTTCAGCAGTGTTTTAAAGTCAGAAAAATGTCTATAGAGAGTCCCTGGAGTGATAAAGACTGGCAATATCTTACGGATTATAGTGAATTACCTCTGTGCATTCTTCAGCTTGACCCAGCTGATAGGGCAGTAATTAGGATAGCAGGTAAGTTGTTTTTTTCTACCTGTTGCTTCCCTTGAGCTAACTATGACACATTTGTGTAGTCACCCAATCAATGGTTAAGATACTGAACAAACAGAAAACCTTAGTCATTTCTAGTGAACACAATATTATTATGTGACTCACTAAATATACATCAACTGTTCTAAGCCTGTGTGCTTACTAGATGCAGTTTAGTTGTGCTTAAAAACAATTTTTAAAAATTCTTGTTTTATTTACATTTTAGTTAAGTTACATTTATAAAAAAAAATAAAATATGTTGTTTAGATTATATGGATATTAATTATAGAATTATAATAAATATGAACAAAAAATATTTTTAAATTCATTTTTTTTAAATTCAATAAAAAACCAAATGTAAGCTACATTACCTTTAGAAAGTTGGTCAATGACCCAATGTTGTTGCTGCTAGAGCTAGTGATGAACTGCTGTACTTCTAAACAGATAAAGAAACAAATGAAAATAAATGTTCTATTAGACACCAACAGACTTTTCTAGTTTCTGCTTCTAATGACAGTTTTTGTTGGGAGATAATGTTGAGATAGTTTGAGGCCTGAGTGTGAATACTTCTCTCTTTAGAATTACTTCCAGCTCTCCAGCATTTTCACTTTGTATCCATCTGGTGGTGTAGACATTGTCTTGGCTAGTAGCATTTTTATTAGGTGGCAAAACCTTTTTTTTTGTTGGAACATACATTTTTTGATCTATCCTAATTGATGTGATTATTTCTTATTTGATCTGTTCAACATTTGTATGATATTCTAGTTAATGCTCCTAATTGTATTACACATGTAATCTTTCCTTTTTTGGGCACATTTTACACACAAACATTTGTTTCTCTGTCTACCATTAATTTAGTCTTACATTCTATTCTATTCACTTTCTAAAAATAAATCCTTTATTTTCCTATTGGAATTAGTACATACTTGATAGAATGCCATCTAATCATATTACTAAATGGTTTTTGATGATACAGCTCATTTCTGTTAGAATCACTTCAAGTTTCATTGAATATTAAAGTAAAGTTCTTCTTTTAAACCTTTTGATCTATGGGACAGAAGATGTAAAGGTCATCTATTTCTATGGCCAATGGTTAACGAGGGTGTCTTGTGGCCAGCACAACGACCAACTGCCTAAACTTTACTTTTCCCCAACTAAAGTCAGGTATGCATTAGAGATGGGTGGACTCAGAGGCACACTAAAGATCCTGAAAGTAAAAATCCAAGTCTTCACCAGTATTCGAACCCAGGACCCCTGGTTCAGAAGCCAAGCGCTTTACCACTCAGCCACCGTGCCACCATATATTAATATACAAGTGTATATATTTTAAAGGGAAAAAACTTAAGGCCTTTACATTTTATTAACAATTGAAAAGAAATGAAAGCTGGAATGTAATTAAATTAAATCATATTAAATAAAAGTTGGATTTTAATATTTAACACAATTCATAAATAGTGTCACAACTTTCATTTCATGCTTCATATTTTGTTTATTATTACATGACTTACCTAATTCCATGATATAGCCCTATGATGGTCTCCAACCACACTGGTCCAAAGGTCTCCATTCACACTGGTCCAAAGATGTCTATTCTTTTTTATATAATGGCCTTGTGATACCTACAACCTCAGTTTTTTCAGAGGGTGATCATTTGAAGCGCTGTGTTTGCCTACCAGCCCAGTACACTGCAGATAAAGAAATAACATGTCCATCAAATAAACAGACACCTCTATGTCATACAAAATTTTTAAAAATTATTTAGCCACAAGGTGGAGTGTTAAAGTTTGAACACAATATATGCCATTCAGTGTGAATACAGTGCTTCAATTTGAGGAATGTGCACACTATGTACATAATAATAGACCAAGAACTGGCTGTACTGGTTGGAACAATCTTCTAAGAGAGCAGTCCTGTCTGTGTGAAGATCTAAACTAGCTTTATAGGGTTGGTAGTTACTGCTTCACTAGTCACCTCTTTATTTACTACTTATGTATGCTTGGTAGACTCAACGTGAAAAAATGATGTGTAATTGTAACTCGCCCCCCCCCCCCCCCCTACCTTTAACACACGCTCCATTGTCACTTTTATATTTCCTTTTTCTTTTTTCTTAATACATCACACAGGTAGTATAAATTTTGTTTGACTAGGAAGTGGTGCTTCAAAACTGTAAAAACTTCTCAAATGCATTATTTACTCGTGTATATATATAGAACAGAACCACAATAAATATATATATATATATTACTTTGGAAAAACATACACAAATATGACTGTGGTTCTGCTTGTATGTTACTAACTTACTTGAAATATTATTACATTATTTACAACGGCAGGCTACTTAGGTACGATAGTAAATTATCTTTTAAACAAAATATTTAAAATGAATCTACCAATAAAACACAAAGTTATTGTGGCAGATGACGACAAAAACACTCTAATACATTTAAGCACTATTAAATGTTAATTATTATGACTTAAAATAGTATACATAACCTTATGGGCTTCTTACACCCTGCATTGTTCGCCCCCTACCCCCATCTTTCATTTCTATCAATTTATCTCATGGCAGCCGGGACAGCATCGTGTTTTTCCGCCAGTCTTCGTTTTAGCCCGTTGTTGTTGACCTTTGCGCTCGTCTTGAGTTCAAGACTTGGCTAAGAGCCTATAAGCCTTCCCCCCCCCCCTTTTTTTTTTTTTTAGTCTCCAAACCGCCCCCTTATAAATACGTTTTCATTCAAGCGCGTTTTTTTTTTAATCCGCCCCCTCTTTCTTCTCTTTCCCTGCACTCTCACAACTCACGTGTTATGAAATGTATTCCCCCTCTTCTACCCCCCCCCCACCCTCTTTCATTTACTGTTCCTGTGACGGCAGTAGCGCAGAATGCTCGGCAGGATATTCGGGGTGGTAGTTGGCAGTGGTTAAATAAATGGGAGGGAGAGAGAGAGAGAGGGAGAGAGAAATCTGTTACCTGTGGATGGTTTTAAAGGAGGAGGCCTCTAGTGTGTGACTTGTGTGAATAACTCGATGTATCGGTTGTGCCCTTTCCCACTGAAGGTGAATTGAATCCCTCAAATTTCATCACGATAAATGTAAGGACGATTCATTTGTGAGCTGTTTCTCTTCATTCTGATTCAGTGTGGGACATGCTCTAATGGTGGCACGTGCCTTGTTCGAGACATGAGAGTTGAGTCTTCCAATGTTACACGTAGAGGACGTTCTGTAACAATGTCTTTGGGTGGCCTCATTTTCACATAAGCCGAGAAGCCTGTGTATGTGTTTCTGTGTGAGGAGGGTGACAGACTGCGTTTATTTACGTTGTGACGGTAGAGTACCGGCGTTGGTCTACTTCCAGCCAATGCGGATTACTGGATTGTCTCAGAGAGTAACAGTTTAGCTGTGCTTTAGGTTTACCTTATTCCTGCTTGGATTTCTAGATATTTGGCTGAAATGATCGGAATTTAAGTCTTTTTGGGATTTCCAGTGTTTAAAGATCGTGTGTAATTGTTAAGATCTTGTAGATTGCTTTTTTGTTGTTTGACAACCACGATATGGTCACATGACAAGTGGACTTAGTTTTTTACTCACCCATTGTTCACCCCATACATCTGTTTATTTTCTTCATTCGTTTGAATATAGAGGAGGTCTACTTAGCTATTTGTTTTGTTTAGATGTGTGATTGAGTAGCTATGGCGTCACACACTCATCAGATATAGATTCTATATCAATGAACGAGTCTTGTTAGAAACAGTCTTTACCGTTTCGGTGCGCAGTTGGAAGCTTGTTTTCTATTTATTGTAAAATAATGATTCCAATGAACTATACGAGATCCATAATGGTGTCTTTGTTAAGTACTTAGTATCTACCTCACTGTGGAATGAAGACTCACTGTGATATCTAGACTCATTGTGGTATCTAGACTCATTGTGGTATCTAGACTCATTGTGGTATCTAGACTCACTGTGGAATGAAGACTCACTGTGGTATCTAGACTCATTGTGGTATCTAGACTCATTGTGGTATCTAGACTCATTGTGGTATCTAGACTCACTGTGGAATGAAGACTCACTGTGGTATCTAGACTCATTGTGGTATCTAGACTCACTGTGGTATCTAGACTCACTGTGGAATGAAGACTCACTGTGGTATCTAGACTCACTGTGGTATCTAGACTCATTGTGGTATCTAGACTCACTGTGGTATCTAGACTCATTGTGGTATCTAGACTCATTGTGGTATGAAGACTCACTGTGGTATCTAGACTCACTGTGGTATCTAGACTCTCTGTGGTATCTAGACTCACTGTGATATCTAGACTCACTGTGGTATCTAGACTCACTGTGGTATCTAGACTCACTGTGGTATCTAGACTCACTGTGGTATCTAGACTCACTGTGGTATCTAGACTCATTGTGGTATCTAGACTCATTGTGATATCTAGACTCATTGTGGTATCTAGACTCATTGTGATATCTAGACTCATTGTGATATCTAGACTCACTGTGGTATCTAGACTCACTGTGGTATCTAGACTCATTGTGGTATCTAGACTCATTGTGATATCTAGACTCATTGTGATATCTAGACTCACTGTGGTATCTAGACTCATTGTGATATCTAGACTCATTGTGGTATCTAGACTCATTGTGATATCTAGACTCACTGTGGTATCTAGACTCATTGTGATATCTAGACTCATTGTGATATCTAGACTCACTGTGGTATCTAGACTCATTGTGATATCTAGACTCATTGTGGTATCTAGACTCATTGTGGTATCTAGACTCATTGTGGTATCTAGACTCATTGTGGTATCTAGACTCATTGTGGTATCTAGACTCACTGTGGTATCTAGACTCATTGTGGTATCTAGACTCATTGTGGTATCTAGACTCACTGTGATATCTAGACTCACTGTGATATCTAGACTCACTGTGGTATCTAGACTCACTGTGATATCTAGACTCACTGTGGTATCTAGACTCACTGTGGTATCTAGACTCATTGTGGTATCTAGACTCACTGTGGTATCTAGACTCATTGTGGTATCTAGACTCACTGTGGTATCTAGACTCATTGTGGTATCTAGACTCACTGTGGTATCTAGACTCACTGTGGTATCTAGACTCACTGTGGTATCTAGACTCACTGTGGTATCTAGACTCATTGTGGTATCTAGACTCATTGTGGTATCTAGACTCATTGTGATATCTAGACTCATTGTGATATCTAGACTCACTGTGGTATCTAGACTCACTGTCGTATCTAGACTCACTGTGGTATCTAGACTCACTGTGGTATCTAGACTCACTGTGGTATCTAGACTCATTGTGGTATCTAGACTCACTGTGGTATCTAGACTCACTGTGGTATCTAGACTCACTGTGGTATCTAGACTCACTGTGGTATCTAGACTCACTGTGGTATCTAGACTCACTGTGGTATCAAGACTCACTGTGGTATCTAGACTCACTGTGGTATCTAGACTCACTGTGGTATCTAGACTCACTGTGGTATCTAGACTCACTGTGGTATCTAGACTCACTGTGGTATCTAGACTCACTGTGGTATCTAGACTCACTGTGGTATCTAGACTCACTGTGGTATCTAGACTCATTGTGGTATCTAGACTCACTGTGGTATCTAGACTCACTGTGGTATCTAGACTTATTGTGGTATCTAGACTCACTGTGGTATCTAGACTCATTGTGGTATCTAGACTCACTGTGGTATCTAGACTCACTGTGGTATCTAGACTCACTGTGGTATCCAAATGTCTTTGTTTTCTATTAAGAATATTTTGTTCATAAATTGTAATTCTGTAAAAAAAAAGTGTAAGAAATCCAATGCCATGGTACGTGTGTATATTTCACTCTGTTTACATAAAACTCTGTAATCTTCTAAATTAGAAGTGACATAATGTCAACAGCTAGCATTTCCTTTCCTATTAACTGTTGAGTCACGCTGAAATAATAATAAGATCAATTTTTTGCCCTTCTTGACCGTAAACAATGTCTATAAAATTTGGATATGTATTGGAGTCTTTTTTTTGGACACATTTTTCGTAAAATGTTCGGAAATTTATCTCTCTCTCTCTCTCTCTCTCTCTCTCTCTCTGTCTTTCTCTCTCACCCACTCTCATTGATATTATTTGAGATTTTGATTTTGTATTGGTAAGACGGAAAGATCATTTCATCAGGTCACACACTTCCATCATTCTTGCTAATAACTCTAGTGACACTTTGTTAGAGAAGAAACTAGTATGGCATAAAGGACGTGTAGTACAATAACCTTATTGATCTGTTTTATTTGTGTCTTTTTCTAAACCTTTGGACTTGAGTCTGCTTAATCTGACTTATAGGACACGACAAGCATAAATTAGGGACATCATTTTCGTTCTGGTTTCAACATTGGTTTATTACTTGGAACTTTCTGGAGCGTAGCCCAGCTGTGCGTGCGCATATTTGAGTAAAGACCTATTGATTGAAGTACTTATTGGCGTAAATCCACTAGGTCAGGCTGTTAGGTTTGAGTTGTCAGAATCTGGCTTTGTACTGTGAAAGCAAGATTTGTGCACAGATTGTGTGCATTCCCTGACACACACACCTCGGTCTATGTTTACATCTGGTTTGTTCACACATTCATTGTTTTCACTATTTATTTTCTAATGATTCTACAGCGCTAGGTCGTCAACATGTTTTCTTGACCTCAAGAAGTCTTCGTGTAGAGATAGATCTCTACTAGATCAATCTCGACATATGCACTTTAAACTGCCACACGTTTCACTGTATCACTGAAGGTGTTCACTTCTGTAGAGCCATATATCGATCGGGGTACAGTTTGACGTGTTGATATAGAACTAATAAATTTTTATTTTATACAGATCTATTTGGTAGCTGTAAACTTGTGTACGCTTGGCATGTAATGATTTCCATTATTGCTGTTATAAAGTGTGTTTCAAATATTTTATATTATGAAATGCATTTTATACTTCAGTTATTTTATGACATTTTGTTGGCATCAAGAATAAGGAGAACATGAAGATGGCAGTACATAAAATAAAAAAAACAAAACAGATCTTACCTATGAAAACATGAACATTGTGCCCATTTCGTAGTCTGTTATCATTGAACCTATTAATAGGGTGCTAGTGTTTTATATGCAGTGCACAGTGTGTTTTATTATTGGCCTTTATTATTGTGTTTCTTTCATTCTTCAAAGTGAGTGCCATGACGACTAATTGGTATATCAATAACCCAACAGGGATCTGGAATATTGGTCTGGAAACGAAAGCGTTTACTTAGCCTCTGCTTAACGTTCATGTGTTTGCATGTGATTTGTGTATGTGTGTTTGTACGTCTCGGTATAAGGGTACGTCTGTTGTCTCGAGTTCTTTCCCATGTTAAGCTTGCATTTGTTTTGTTATTTCTCAGGTATGTGGTTTGTGTTTGGTAAAAGAAGTACTGCGAATATTTTGGCCACACAATCCCTTGGTGAACTTCTATGTATGAGCATATTAAAATAAACAACCCTTAGATCTACCATGCAGTTAATTAGAATAGATAGCTTCAATCAGTTCATCGTGATGTAAAACAGCACAAACTGGCCGAGGACCTTCATCTTCAATCCTGTCATCACTCAACAATCTACATGTATTTCTAACCATTTAGTCTTTGGATGTCTGTGTTTAGGGCGGGGAAGGCTTTAAAGACAAGATAAATGTTGGCCAGGGTGATGTTAACACTTTTAATGGCTGTCATGTTAGCCAGGCTGATGTCAACACATTTCATGGCTGTTTTGTTTGGCACACAATAAATTAGCTACGAAGTCAACTCGCTAGGCAAGTTTCTACTGTGTGCAGGGAACACAATTAGTTTGGAAAGTGACTTTTAGATTTTATATTTAAAAAATGTTGATTTTTTGGGTCCCCTGACCCTCTCTTTGTATGCCATAAAGCATGGCGCTGTCAACTAACACCTAGGTCGTGTTAGCTCTTGATCCGATGGAACTTTCTTTCTTAATTAACCCTTCGGCTACCGAAAGGAGTAGGTCTAGAATATAAATCGGTCGAAAATAAAAAAAATCTCCCAATGCTAGTACAACTAAACCATGTCGTGATTACATCATCTTGTATTGACCTATCATAGTTGTAGTGAAAGTTATATAGTAGAACTAAACCATGTCGTGATTACATCATCTTGTATTGACCGTTCATATTTGTAGTGAAAGTTATATAGTAGAACTAAACCATGTCGTGATTACATCATCTTGTATTGACCTATCATAGTTGTAGTGAAAGTTATATAGTAGAACTAAACCATGTCGTGATTACATCATCTTGTATTGACCTATCATAGTTGTAGTGAAAGTTATATAGTAGAACTAAACCATGTCGTGATTACATCATCTTGTATTGACCGTTCATATTTGTAGTGAAAGTTATATAGTAGAACTAAACCATGTCGTGATTACATCATCTTGTATTGACCGTTCATATTTGTAGTGAAAGTTATATAGTAGAACTAAACCATGTCGTGATTACATCATCTTGTATTGACCTATCATAGTTGTAGTGAAAGTTATATAGTAGAACTAAACCATGACGTGATTACATCATCTTGTATTGACCGTTCATATTTGTAGTGAAAGTTATATAGTAGAACTAAACCATGTCGTGATTACATCATCTTGTATTGACCTATCATAGTTGTAGTGAAAGTTATATAGTAGAACTAAACCATGTCGTGATTACATCATCTTGTATTGACCTATCATAGTTGTAGTGAAAGTTATATAGTAGAACTAAACCATGTCGTGATTACATCATCTTGTATTGACCTATCATAGTTGTAGTGAAAGTTATATAGTAGAACTAAACCATGTCGTGATTACATCATCTTGTATTGACCTATCATAGTTGTAGTGAAAGTTATATAGTAGAACTAAACCATGTCGTGATTACATCATCTTGTATTGACCTATCATAGTTGTAGTGAAAGTTATATAGTAGAACTAAACCATGTCGTGATTACATCATCTTGTATTGACCTATCATAGTTGTAGTGAAAGTTATTGTAACTCTTCCTGATTACTTTTTTTTTCTGCACTTAAACTTCTGTATTTTTTATTTATTATTTTCTTCAAGTGCAAAAAGTCATTGGTATTGAACTGATCCCAGTGATGTGTTTGTTATGAGATTCAACAGATGCATCAAACTACATCTGTATAATCAAATCGTACTTTTTAATTCATTTCTTTTCAAGATGTTGGCTAAAAATCTATAGTCTTCACTGGTACACACCTGTCTACTCAGTCAGCGCATTTTTGTTGTGTGTTGCTTCATGGTAGGTTCTGCGTGTGCTTAGATCTAAAGTGTGATTAAATACCGGCCGCTTAGTGAAAATATGTCTACCTGTTGGACAAGTGTGTCAGAGAGCTGACGAGAATCTATGTGTCGATATGTCACGCAGGGCGACGAACAACAAACAAGACACCATTCTAATGAAGCGGTTGAGATGCTATCGTATGTGAGTTGTTTAGTTCAGAGTCGATGTGAGTTGTTTAGTTCAGAGTCGTATGTGAGTTGTTTAGTTCAGAGTCTTGGCTTATAGAACTGTGTGACAACTAGATTTTGTGAAAATTGTGTAGAGATTTGAAAGTGTTTGAGCATCAAATAATGTTCACATTAGTTATTGGAATTAGTTATACCATGATCAAAGTTTAAAAGGTGTTTATGCTATCCTAAAATAAAAAGAAATGTAGCCTATAAATTTGGAGTCATTGTGATACTAGATATTTTCAGTGTTATTGAATTCGTCCCATTTAGTCCTGTTATATTGATTAGTAGGCTAAGTTGTTTCTTTGTAACCAAATAGACTCAATGAAATCCATTGCGTAACGCATTCTCCGATTAATTAATGGAGTTACTTTTTAGGAGTTCTCTCAACATGATTTTGTGTTTTGAAGCGCCATTGGGATCTTGTATATGTTGTGTAATCTGTGATTCTGCTGCAGTTTATTTCTAGCTTTGTCTTGAAACGTAACAATGTGAACAAATGAGTTGGAAGTCTTCTTCTCCCATCACGGACTATCAACATAATGAACATTTCGAAATATGTTCATGGTGAAATATTTCTGTTCTTAGGATTTTATTCTCCACATTCCTAAAGCTTAAACTCCAGTATGGATCCAAGAGCCATCAATGGATTTGAATATCTCGAAGAGGAGTATCCAAAGAGTCCCATGGTGCAGTATGAGCAGAACAGACGAAGGGACACAGGTAATGTGTGTAGTTGTAACACGAGAGTCTTTAGTGAGCGCCTGATTGCACTGTTTATGTTTCATAGTTTAGAGCTTCATATCAAATCCTAGTTATAAATAATATTAGTTATTGTGATAATGAAATACTTTTAAGGACAGACATATCACCGAGTACAAGAATATGTGTATAGTATTTAAGACATGACGGTGTCTAGCTCTAGGCCATTCTGAGACAGTCACAACGAGACAGTGTATATCTCCACGTGGTTTCGTGCACATCCGTCTGTCAATCCTTTCTGATACCTTCTTTTTTCTATGTTATCGTAAAAAATCAATAACGCCTGTACCAAATTATCTGGAATCGTGCATTCTGTCTACTGAATAATTGATGTTCCTTTTTGGCCACTAGAGCTCATTGTACAAGCGGAACTGTGCCCGAGTGCCTTGATTGTATGTCAGTAGTAGTTCAGTAATGAGAGTCTCATTAGACATTTCTTTTTTTTTTTTTATCTTGATCACACAGTTGCCTCTAATTTATCATCCAAGCCTGTGAGAGACAAGGGCAATCACTCAAGTCATTCATACCTGCACCATATCGAAACCAACGTAAAGTGCATATTTAAAAAATAATTTCATGAAATTTCCGGTGAAGGAAGTCTAAAATGAGCCTATTAAATACACTTTTCCCGTTTGTTCTTTTGGGCTGACATTTCCGTTGAATGTCATAATATGGTAAAATAACAACAAGGCATGAGGGTAGTTTGAAATACGTAATATTTGGACCATAGTTCACGAATCTAATCTTTTAGCAACCTATAGACATACATTTGGAATTCGGAGAGTAGCCTTTACGTTTGAATTTGTTTTAACGCTAAACAAAAAGTCTGTTGAAATTGTGACGATACGGAACTTGCATGCAAAAGTTCATTTGAGTTTTTTCCAAGCAAATCGTGGGAAACTTTAATTTTTAACTTAAATCAATTATTTTCATGTCCACCCAGACTTAATTTCTTTTATGATTTATCTCCCCTCGCACTGTTTCTCACTGGACGAATCTCAACGTAAAACATTATCTAGCTTCTCTAGGGCAAACTTTTAATTTTGACCGCTGTGCAGGTGACCAGCACACAATAGTCGCTGCACCAGCGCTACACGCAGCGGCCTAATAGCTTTTCACACCTATTCTCCCCCCCCCCCCCCGGAGGATACGCGTCGCTCTAAGAATACCATTGCACTCGGGCTGGACAGATACATATTCGCTTAAGACTACTCTCACGGTAGGCAACGAATATTGACCATAAATCTGACCTGACGCCTGACATCTCCGGTACATCGATACATGTGAGTAAATCAGCTAGATTTCTTCCCCACCCGTTAAACAAAATGCCCCAGCTATATATAGAGAGAGACCCAAGCAATCTAAGTTAGGCCCGTTAGAATTCATACAGTCTCCCCTGTTAGGAAGTTTAGTTGTGAGGTTTCATTAGGGACAAACGGCCTGGTTGATACCCCTGGTTGCTACACACGATTGCTACACCCTAATGCTACAACTACCAGATCTCCTTAGAAAGCTGTAACCGGAGCAGACCACGCCAGATACCTCCCCCCCCCCCCCCCCCCAGTTACATACCTGTTAGCAAGAAGGCATTGTCTACTGTCCTTGGCCTTAAAGTATTGCCCAGTGTTCACAGTGCCTTATACTGCCCAGTATCATCTGCCCAGTACCAGGCCCAAACGGTCCACTGCCCAATAGCTAGTGCCTAATGCCGACTGATTAGAGCAACCTTCGCCGCAGAAGATAAACTGGTGTTGAGAAGATAAACTGGTGTTGAGTTAGCACTGCTCTCTACGAGCTAGAGATCACAGCTGAGAGATCACCCCACTACAACTTAGTCTGCAGCACCAACCCTCTCTACTGCTAAGCAGGCAGCGGCCTCACCCTAGAGCCAGTTTGCCTACAGCATAGAGACTATCCCGAGCCGACGTCCTAAGACAGAGCCGGATGAATCATCCTTCTGAGTGCCAGTCCTTCGACCGCCAGAAGACGACCCACGACCCACGGGCTAGCAGCTAAGAATATAAGTAGCCAGACCTAGGAACATTCTTCTCTTCCAATCACTCACCAATTAGCAATCCATGATGAGCAGTTATGTGAGATATTAGCACCTTCAGTTCATTTAATTATAATTTTATTTGATCATTTATCTTTTGTAAACTTTCATTTATTAAATTATTTTATTTATAAACTTAATATACTGGTCTGTTCTTACTGTTAGTTGCGGTGTGCCTGTACAAAATCTTATATGTGAGCGGGATAAAATTAATAAAATTTCCCCTAGACTTAAATAAACAAGCCCAATATTTACTAATTAAACATCTCGTCACAGAAATGTTATTGCAAGGAATTTCTAAAGGTTTGTTGTTAATAAAATATACTAGAAATCGATTATTCATTTAATTATTATTTTTCAATTGCGAATATCGCATCAATGGAAGTTTTGTGAGATTTTGACAGTACAATTAGCCATCTTATTGTCAGAATTGTTTCCATGATTATCTTACGCGAAATTTTGGGTTGTACATGGACTGGATGTATCTTACAGAAATGTTAGTCCGGATAGTCCGGATGTTGCTTTGAGAACAAGCTTTACTGACAAGTTTGCAATGCTGAGTCCAAAGAATTCACAGACATGCGCGCATCTTTCTTTTTGAAGCACGAGCTACATTAGTGTACATGTATTTCAAAAAATAGAACACTTAATCTATTTTCGGCTTTTGCTCGACTGCCAATTCTATTACCTGGCAAACTGCCCCTTTTTTTCTTTTGTTATAGGATTTGTGATTAACACTGTGTCATTTGGACTGGCCAGGGCAGACAAATCTTGTTGAGCTCTAGAAACAAAGTCAGACATTGCCGCTGTTATTGCTGAGAAAGTTGCAACACATTTCCTTTGACATTTTGAGATACATTTTCTGTCCCCTTTGTTACTTCTTGACTTACAACCCAGTGTCACAAAATAAGCCTTTGTTGTAATCACCAGACGCTGTAGTGCATTTTTCTGCTTCTATAAACTTCTTTGAATTGTATCTATTACTAAATTCATTGAGTAACTTTTTTTTTTGGTCCTTAATAGATCCATAATAGCAGAGACTTTTTTCCCCTCTTGTAGTCAGAGACTAATGGGAAAGATGTCAAATCAACCCAACTTAATGAGTCCCTGCACAGTTTCAGTTCCAGGCGTTGAACCTGCTTTTTTTTTTTTTAAAATTATTTTAACTGAATTTGTATAGCGTACCTTCCATGCTAAGGCATGCATAATGCAGTCTGTAGTTAATTTCTGTAGTGGATACTTGGAGCCAGGGGTGTTAGTGGAGTTGGGCTTCGGGTTGTAGCTCCAGACAACCAGTCTGACTTACCTTTGTAGGCATCGGTCTTGTTATTGAAACGAACTAAAGATGATTTTATTTAATAGATATTCACAGCATTCTATCTCAATGTATCATTCTATTAAAACACGTGAAATGACAAGGTGTGGAATGCTTTAAAGAACTTCGATCAAAACTGCACAGTTTCAGTTCCAGGCGTTGAACCTGCTTTTTTTTTTTTAAAAATTATTTTAACTGAATTTGTATAGCGTACCTTCCATGCTAAGGCATGCATAATGCAGTCTGTAGTTAATTTCTGTAGTGGATACTTGGAGCCAGGGGTGTTAGTGGAGTTGGGCTTCGGGTTTTAGCTCCAGACAACCAGTCTGACTTACCTTTGTAGGCATCGGTCTTGTTATTGAAACGAACTAAAGATGATTTTATTTAATAGATATTCACAGCATTCTATCTCAATGTATCATTCTATTAAAACACGTGAAATGACAAGGTGTGGAATGCTTTAAAGAACTTCGATCAAAACGACTCATTTCAACCGGCATTAATGACATTGATCTATCTCCTTCTCTCGGCTTTTCGCTATTTTTTATCCATTCATCTACGTTAATCCACATCAGATACTAAACACTCACACATACTTCATTTTAAGGGAGAAGGTTTCCGTGTTGCCGCTTAGCAAACACATCTCGCATGGTTTATGTCACTCAGTCACATGTTTGATATTGAATGTCATCGTTATAATACATTTTTGCTAAGCAATCATACAAACACTTTCTGGTGCAGATCTTTCTGCTCTTTGATTATCTGGTACTTTATTGAGGCGACTTGTTGATTTGAGCTTGGACTAGCATCTCGTTCCTGATTTTGGCTTAGCCAGAATGATTTTATTGTTCTGATTGCAAATACCTCACCGTAGTTATAAGTATCCGAATGTGTCTGACAAAAGCATGCTATGAGCAGGTTACCAAGATATTTTTACATTCAACTTGTCATATGCACCTCATATTATCTTTTTTTGTTGTTGACATTTACACATTTGTTTATTCATTTCATATTTCTGTTAAAATTCATTCATCTAAACTTGAAATCCCTCTAACAAAGACAAAAGCTTTCAACTCAATAAAATAAAATCTCAGTACCGATAGCATGGTTCTGATTGTAAGGCTACATCTGCATGTAAATAAATTTTTCAAAATAGTTTTTTTTTTGGTAGACCTAATTTTAAGTCAAATGAATAGTTGGCCAATTAAAATCTGAGCACACTTTTGAATGTATTCATTCTCAAGGACAGTGACATGTATAGAAAAACGACTATAGTATCGATTGGTTGTAATGTTTTCTTTTGAACCATGTTTCAGTGTATTTGATGCAGCCATGAAAGCTGATAACTGGGTGAACACAATTCTGTTTGGATATCTTCCCTAGACGTTTATCTAACATAGGCTCGTGACAACTTGCCTCACAGTCACTCCAATGTTCAGCCGTAGCACCTTCATCGCTTTGTACTCCTGGACCCAGTGTATTTAGTAGACGGTGCCTTCCTGAGACAGATCGAAACTTTCTCGGGCACATTTTGTGGTGTCAATCCCTCTTACAGCTAGTTCCAGCGAAAAAAGTGAACACTTAGCAAAACTGTTTTCAATTCTTTGTGGTTATCATGTGTATAATTTTGTTCTCAATCCCAAAGCAAACTTAGAAACTTACAAATAGCCTTTAATCTAATTAGTTGCTTTTTGTTAGAAGTACAACCACTTTGTAGCACTAAGGTCTGGGCTACATGAACGTATTTCTAAGTACTAGCATTGTCATACAAGGCATTGCACTTCTTCTAATAGTCCTTTCGCCCATGAAGGTATCACTCGAGTTAGTTGAATAAGAGTTGAACTAGAGTTTATCTTGACTAATCTTATCAAACGTCGCTTGCGCTGTGGCGGAAAAGAAAAGCCTTGATCAATCAAACTAATGAGATGCAATGAGTCATGAGCTAACGAGATGCAGTTCACGCCACACCTTTCATCTCCTGTGATACGCTTATCTATGGCTCGCTCCTTTGATATAAACAATAGCCAGGTAGAGGTCACTTGGATCTTGGAAAGAAATGTTTGTGGCAGCATTGGACGAACTGGTGCGGCTATTGAACGACTAATAGCGAGGACTATCTGGTCGCAACAAGTTATATGAGACACATTTCTCTGATCAGGGCTGTTGACTTGTACTGACGATAATATCAAGGTGTAAAACATCAGTTGTAAATCCAGATTGCTTGCTTGTACTAGCGGTACTATTGAATAGAAAAGTGAACCTTTTATTTTTTGTTATCCTTATTTTCCTCTTTATAAATGTACAAACAAACAAAAAAACTTTTGCTTTGATGTATCTGACATTCTTGTTTCTAAATCAATTTGAATTTTATTTGCAATCTAAAAAAAACTGGATCAATTCATATGTATTTATTTAATTTTTGCAGCTCTTATTATATGCCAATATGATATCTAGATTTCGATTTCGAACTGAACTCAAATATAAGCGTTGTAAAAAGTAGCTGGTCTCCGAAGTAAAGTGACAACAGCTACAGTTGAAGTATTGAACTTTGGTTGATGGCTGTCTAGTTCTCTGAATGAAATGCTAAGATCAATGACAGGACAAGAATGACAAAGTCTCTAAACAAACCGGTTTGTCGCGAAAATCTTTCGTATGTCAGCGGTTTGAAGGCTGTAATTATTTGAACGACAGTGAACAATGAACTGTGTAGCTGGGGCTTAGGTGTGTTGTAAATCTTTCGTCTTCTGTTTTGCATTGTATCTTACGTTCAGTGTGTATAAATACTTGGTAATACTAACATTACAGTCAAAGTTGTTTTTTTTCCCCCTATGATCGGACAGCGCTTTTAATTAAAATAGTAAACATAAACATTCTGAAATCTCTGTTCGATACCTGAGGTATACAAAACTACTTATGACTTTATACTAAACAACTGATTCTTATCCATTTCAAACTTAAATATTGTATGTTATTTACAACAACAGCCCGTAACACAACACAAAGGTAGACACGATACGTTTCATATTTTTTTATTACCACTCTATTTTATGACTAGCGAGTCACTGGATTTAATACACACATCATAATACAAGTACATACATCATAATACACATACTCGATTCTTTTGATGTAAATTTCTGCTAGTTCTAAAACTAGTGACCATTGATTGGGTTGGTCATTTCAATATCCACTTGCCCATTACCCATTAAAATATAACTTTCCTGTGTTGATCTGTATGCATCAGTTTTACCCGACACTGTCTTGCTTAGAGTTAAATGTGTATGAATATACTGAGACAGGTCTAGCAAGTCTAATCATTTGTGTTCTGTCTAGACTCTAGTCTTTTTAAACGACATTAATATATTCCTAACAGAAGGAACTATTTATCCGAAGCCTTGACTAGCAGACTGCCAGATAACTCTAAAATCTTGTTTTTCATCCTATACAAATGTTATGCATTCATGTAAGCGTTTTTTTTTTGTTTCAGATGAAAGAGACGCCGTTCAGAAAAAGACATTCACAAAATGGGTCAACAAACATCTTTTGAAGGTAGGTGACCTGGATAGGCCCTGAATACAGACAGATACTTAGATTATCTACATAGAGCTAGACATTAGTACTCTTGGTGTGGCAAGGATACAACTTTGTCTCTATGATGCCTCTTAAATCTGTTCCATACTATTACATTAAGTACATTCACGTAGACACTACTTTATGGTACACTTTGATCCTTCCTTTATTTAGAACACCCTACTGGTACCGAGATTAAAAAAATAAATAAATAAGTGACTGAAATAATGAACATGGAAATTAAGTCCTGACATGTTATTTCAACCAGCTAATGAAGAACATTTCAGTTTTGACTGCTTTATAGAAGTGTTTAGATTGAAACCAGTGTTACAATAGTTCATCTCAAAACAGGGAATAGATAGCTATGTAAGCAGTTTGAATGACATTGTGGCGTTGTTTTTATATTAAAAGTGATGTCTTAAAATATTTCTATTTATCTCTCTTAATACACCAAAACAAGTGGATGCATTAAGTGACACAAAGTTAACTTGATTCATTTTCAATGTAGGGTACAGACTACAAAATATCAATAGAAATGTAAATGTTGAATGAAATTAGAAACCACAGTAATAAATACAGTATATTCTATATGAATATTAGTACAATTAGTTGACAATAATTGAGCTGCTTGACTACCAATTGATTTGAACTGACCACGATATGCACCTTAGTCTTCCTTTTTTTTTGTTTGTTATATAGCACTTAAAAAAAAAGAACCTTCTGAAACTAAACCAACTTTTTTTCATGCCTTCCAGTTGTTGTTAGGATATCGAACGGTCCAGGTCTCAAGTTAAAGATTTGATTAGCATCAAGAACTTATTTTCTTCTCTGAGCTACTTTGTTTAAATCTGTCTTTATCAAATGTGTTTTCGAGCGTGACAGACTTGCTTTCTATTTGTTTTTTAGAAGTCCAAAGAAATGTATACCCCGTACCATGACAGTTATATATTGATCTGTCCATTAAACGCTTAGCTGGTGTACTTTCAGCAAAAGGTTGCGTGTCTTTTTTTAAAAATTGAGTTAGAAGTAAATTGACTATTTGTTAACATGTCAGTCTTTTAATCATTTTAAAACTATTAATAGTTGATTCAGTCCGTTTTATTTTTATAGTTTTAATGTCCTGTAGCCTGTCATTGTATTCTGTGTGCACTATTTGCGTCAGTCTAGAATAGATTGTAAAGCATTACTTTTCTGAGTAAACAGCACTAGTCAGAGTGCAGATCCAATGTTGGAAGGACACTATCTGCAGTGACAATGTGCAAGTGACGCAGCACGTAACTGGAGAGAAACGGGCCCAAAGAATGTTCACTTCCCGTGTCAGATTGATTCTAGGATTCACTGTTACAAGACACCCTGGCAAACTTTGAAGAAGATGGCTTGGAAGATGAGCGAAGCATGAATTGGTGGCTAGACTAGAACTGTATATTGGTGGAAAGGGGGTGTCGAGGCTTTAGGGAATGGCGCTGTGGGGTGGAAGCGCCATGTGCTATATCCAGAACCTACAAGCCGCTTTTGTGATGTCGCTTTAAGTTGAAACCCATATTATCAATTTGTTTACTCAGGGAGTATCCTTGCCTCCCCCCCCCCTCGATACACGATCCAATAGTATTGAGTCAATATAGAGAGAGTTCTTTTAATATATACTTTGCTGAATAGCACTATACAGCCACTAGCATTGTTATACAAATCCTTTAGTCTTGACTGGTAAATGGCTGTCTTAGCAAGCGTATTCGTCTGGGTACCAGAGGCTGCCAAACATTTTCCAGACGTTTAAAGATTAAAAATGCCACATTAGGGCCCAGGCTTAGATGTAAAATAATCCCAAATCCCCACTAGAGTTATGATGATTACACTTTCATGGATTTGCCCATTTCTTAGTGATTTTGGTGCACCATTTTTAAATACACTAAGTTAGCTAGCCAAAAATATTTGATTACACTCTCACTAGCCAGATTTGATTTTCAGTTTTAGTTAAACCGAAGCATTGTACAAATTAACAACCTTTTTGTTTCTTTAAAAAAAAAAGACAAACTACCATTCCAGATAAAGCAGCATTCTAAACAAATGTGTTAGTGACAAAGATTTCAACCAATAAGCAAAAGTTGACATCTGATGTACTACAATCAGATGATCACACCTCACAACTGAAGAAGTATGAAGGACAACTAGCACTTCGGTATAACTCCTTATTGGCTATGAAATTGTTGGCCATGATGCGTGACTTTAACCAAGAATTCTTTTTTTTTGTTTTTTTTGTTATACCATTTCCTTTCTCTATTTTCACTTCTTTCTTGTCCACCAGTAGGCTACTAATTGATGTGTCCATGAGTTGTGTAGCTGGTAACGTTGAGCCCTTACAGACAAGAAAACGTAAAGTTCACTTACACTAGTATCGAACTCAAGACATAAGCTTCATGCCGTTATCGACTAAGACATGTTAAGCTGTTGATTGTTTCAATACCTGTCACTTGATCAAAGCTGATAGTCGTGATTGAAACCCGTGATTGATACGATAGGACTCCAGAGGTGGTCAGATTGAGTGCAATATTTACAACTTCTGGCATTGCTTGCGTTCTTTAAACTTGAACTAGATCTAGTGGAGACCTTAATTGAACAAGAGTCAGGGCTTGAAATTCAATCTTTAATTGGTTAGGCTGTGACAAATAGGAGCCAGTAATTTAGAACTTTTAGACTTTCCTACTTTCGCCTATTGCTCGATGTTCTTTGTTTTATTGGTTTATTCAGCTATTAAGCCTTGTTAAGTAAGTGTTGTCAAATTTCTTTAAATAGAGTGAAGAAAGTTATACAGAAAACTTACGGAGAGCTTTTGTGGGAAAAGCCTTAATCAGATAGTACGGAACAAATTGACAAAACATAATCACTAAGTCCTCAAGTACTGTTACAAGATTAGTCAGAGCTGAAACACCAATATATGTTTATTTCCTAAGTACTCTCACGGCACACTCACACACACAGTCTCGGTCAATTCAAATAGAACTGTTAACCAGCTGCATATATTTTGTCATCTCCAAACAAACAAAACAAAACGTTTTAGAAACCTATGAGCTTGCTAGTCTTGACTGAATGGCCAGGTTCTGGTGGTCTGTTAGATCCACATAAGAAGTCGTCTAACAAGTCCGCTGACATGTCTGTCATGTTTGTATGTGGGGAGACTCCTTGATGTTCACTTCAAGTCTTAAAATGCCTGCATATCTTGTTTTTTGTTATTTTTTAAAGACGACGTTGGCTACGTGTCTTTTGAGACTTCTTTTTTTTTCAGTACATTTTTTTAGAAATTTTTTGTTGTTGTTATAGACAGTAGCTAACATTCAAAGGCAATATAAAAATAACTTAGTGGCCTTGTTAGGAACTTAACTGCAATCAAAAGAAACAGTCAAGCGTGTTGAACTGAACATTGCGGGCCCAGAGATTAGGGAAGGGCACATCACGTCAGTCATGTACACACTTTTCTGAAAAAAAAATCTGTCTTTGGACTAAATTAAAGTCTTTTTTCATTTTTAAATGTACTTTTGATAGGCTTTTTTGGAGTCTTTTGGTATCGCCAGTTGGAAAAAAATTATCACATCACATCTGATGATCTTGTAAAATATCGAGTGAGTTAAAGGAATCTGACGTTTCACTCATTTTGCTTAATTCCAATGAATAAAAAAAAATCAAGGTCTCCTATTCTAGATTGAACTCTTTTGGTGATTTCCAAGCCCCGTTTCCTTCATAGTGCCGATGATTGAATTCAGCAGTCTGGCCATGAAGTACTTCCATAGTTAGGGTATATCATTGGGCTGTTGTAAGAGGAAAGCAATGACATTCTTCTTGTTTGGGTTTGTCTTGTATTGACTGTAGTATCACCAAGAGACTTCCATCGCAGTACATTGTCATTGCAAGCTGTGTGTGTTTATGTGTGTGTCTGTGTGTACGTGATCTAAACTAAAATACATTTGTATCTCGCTTGGACTGCAGAAGAAATATTGGCTACAGTGACCTACAGTTGACCAGGACGTTGTATGGCGAGCAGTCAAACTGTGTCAAACTGACTCTACTCTCAAAACATGTTAGAGACAGATTTTAGAAGGGCTTAAAATGCCGTTGAATTTTTTAAATCGTCACATTGCTTTCCCGGTGTCACATTGTTTTTGTTTGGTGGGTCATTAGAAAAGATCACTCGAAGATTCTCTGGACTTAGTACCAATAGTTGGATATGTTAGTAAACAAAAAATTTGCGCCGTATAACAACAGCAGTGTGTTTGTATCTGTGTGAATATATATCATCATCATCACTCCTTTGAGTTCCTCATGGAACATAGGGCCTCGACAAAAACACGCCACTCTCCACGGTCTCTTGCTAGCTTTTTGATGGTGCCCCAGCTCTTCCCGGTCTTCTCTGCTTCTTCAAGTACAGTGCGTCGCCATGTTCTTTTTGGTCTTCCTCTGCATCTTGTTCCCTGGGGGTGGACTCTAAGGCCTGCCTAGCTCTGTTGCTGGTATCTTTTCTAAGGGTGTGACCAATCCATCTCCACTTCCTCTCTAAGATCTGCACTTCTATATTTTTCTGTCCACTCATCTCCCACAGTTTGGTGTTTTCTACTTTGTCATACCAGTGTATTTTTAGGATATTTCTCAGGCATCTGTTGATGAAGGTCTGTATTTTTTTTTGTTGTGGCTTCAGTTGTTCTCCATGTTTCAGAACCATACAGTAGGACAGCCTTGACATTAGAGTTAAAGATTCTTAGTTTAGTCTTGTTTGAGATGTAAGGAGATTTCTCGGTTGGTTTTAGTTGTGTAAATGTCTGACGCGCTAGATTTATACGGCGTTTAATGTCTTTATCTGTTCCACCTGATATACTGACTACACCTAAGGTATATAAAATTTTCTACTTGGTCTATTGTCTGAGAATCCAATACTATGTCTTCAATTTGTTTATTGTTTACTTTAAGTACTTTAGTTTTTTGGTGGTTTATTTTGAGGCCTACTCTTTTTCCTACTTCGCTTAAAGCTGTGACCTTTTCTTGCATATCCTGTAGTCTGTGTGATAATAGGGCTATGTCATCAGCGAATTCCAGATCTTCCAGCTTTTGTGTGAGAGTCCATTGGATTCCATTCCCTGCGTTAGAGTAGGCTTCTTTTGTGACCCAATCCAATACTAGAAGGAACAAGAGTGGTGAAAGAAGACATCCCTGTTTGACTCCTGTTGTGACTGGAAATTCCTCTGACAGCTTGCCACAGTGGGTTACTTGGCAGGTGAAACCATTATAAAGGTTCTTGATTATGGTTATTATTTTATTGGGGATCCCATAATGTCTCATTACAGTCCAGATAGATTCTCTGTCGACACTATAAAATTTTTTTTTTAAGTCGACAAAAGTTGCATAGAGAGGAGATTGCCATTCGACACATTGTTCTACAATTATCCTGAGTGTAGCTATTTGGTCAGCACAAGATCTCCCTTTTCTGAATCCGGCCTGTTCTTTCCTTAGGTGTTCATCACATGATCCCACTATTCTGTTTAGTAGGATTCTGTTAAAAATCTTGCTTGGTACTGACAGCAAAGTGATGCCTGTTAACCAAATTTTGTTGAATAGTTTGTGCATTTGGTCAACTATTTCACTTCCTCCTTCTTTTAGGACTTCGGGTGGTATGTTGTCAATTCCAGCAGCTTTACCTGTCTTCATTTGTTTGAATGCATTCCTTATTTCTTCTTTTGTTATTTCTTCCATGTTTAGGTCTAGTGTTGGTCCTGCATTTAGATCTGGTGGATTTCGTGGTTTAGGTCTATTGAGCACTTCTTGAAAATATTCTTTACATCTTTCAAGTTGTTTATTTATTGAAGAAAGTAGTTTTCCGTATTTGTCACGGACTGGAACATTGCAATTAGCCTTTTTGGTACTGAGAAGTTTGGTGATTTTGTATAGTTGTTTTATGTCTTCTTTACCTGCTGCTTCTTCTGCCTGTTCTGATAGATTATTGTAAAATGATCGTTTGTCTTGTCTAAGCATTTTGGTCACTTTCTGTGAAACAGCTTGGTAGTCTTGTTTTGATTGTTGCTTGTGGTTTCTTGTTTTTGCTAGGTTAACTGCCTGTTTAGCGCATTTCCTTTCTTCGATTAATTTCCATGTCTCATCACTAGTCCACTGTTTTTTCTTCTTAGGGTTAAGGCTTAGTACTTCATTGCTTGTTTCAGTAATAATTTCTTTGAAATTTTGCCAAGATTTATCGACGCTTTGTTCGGCCTCATCTAGTTGTAGCACAGCAAATCTATTTTGAAGGGATAGTTGGAATTCCTTTTTAATCTGGGTGTTGTGGAGCTTGTCTAGGTCCAATCTTTTCCTTTTGTTTCTTTCTGTTTTATTGCTGGCCAGCTTCATTTTTAGTTTGGCATCAACTAGGTGGTGGTCTGAGCCAATATCTGCTCCTCTTCTGTTTCGTACATCTAGTAATGTGCTTCTCCAGTTCTGCCGTGGTCGATTTGATCTCTGTTTTATTGTCTGGTGAAACCCATGTCACTTTGTGGCATTTTTTGTGGGGGCAAATGCTGCCTCCTATCACTAATTCATTAAATGTACAGAAGTCTGCAAACATTTCTCCATTTTCATTTATGGTGCCAAGTCCATGGGTGCCCATACTTTTCTGTCTCTCTCTGTTGTCACTTCCCACTTTGGCATTCAAGTCTCCCATGACGATCAAAACATCTCTTGTAGGTATTTTGTCAACTATACTTTGCAGTTGGTCATAGAATATATTTTTGTCAGTATCACTTGCAAGGTTGGTGGGAGCATAGCACATAATGATGTGAACATTTTTGAACTTAGACAAAAATTTGGCTCTAATTATTCGTTCTGAAACTGGTTCCCATTCTAATAGACTTTTGAAAGTCTTCTTGTTTAGTAGTAGTGCATATATATGGCGACAGAACAAAAAATGCATTTTGTTCCCCTTGAAGTCTTGACTATGAATGACTAATAAACAGAACGGTGCACTTAGGTGCAATGTAGTATTTAAGTTTGTCGCTTGTCAGATGTGAACTGACTAATAAATAGAACGGTGCACTTAGGTGCAATGTAGTATTTAAGTTTGTCGCTTGTCAGATGTGAACTGACTAATAAATAGAACGGTGCACTTAGGTGCAATGTAGTATTTAAGTTTGTCGCTTGTCAGATGTGAACTGACTAATAAATAGAACGGTGCACTTAGGTGCAATGTAGTATTTAAGTTTGTCGCTTGTCAGATGTGAACTGACTAATAAATAGAACGGTGCACTTAGGTGCAATGTAGTATTTAAGTTTGTCGCTTGTCAGATGTGAACTGACTAATAAATAGAACGGTGCACTTAGGTGCAATGTAGTATTTAAGTTTGTCGCTTTTCAGATGTGAACTGACTAATAAATAGAACGGTGCACTTAGGTGCAATGTAGTATTTAAGTTTGTCGCTTGTCAGATGTGAACTGACTAATAAATAGAACGGTGCACTTAGGTGCAATGTAGTATTTAAGTTTGTCGCTTGTCAGATGTGAACTGACTAATAAATAGTACGGTGCACTTAGGTGCAATGTAGTATTTAAGTTTGTCGCTTGTCAGATGTGAACTGACTAATAAATAGAACGGTGCACTTAGGTGCAATGTAGTATTTAAGTTTGTCGCTTGTCAGATGTGAACTGACTAATAAATAGAACGGTGCACTTAGGTGCAATGTAGTATTTAAGTTTGTCGCTTGTCAGATGTGAACTGACTAATAAATAGAACGGTGCACTTAGTTGCAATGTAGTATTTTAGTTTGTCGCTTGTCAGATGTGAACTTACTAATAGCTTCACTCGTGTCGAGTCTCAGTGACAGTCACAATGTGCTGACGAGACTGTGTTCTCCAGAAGTGACTTTCAGTCTAACCAAACATGACCAAATAGAAATAGAAGCCTGCTCATACCTTGTTATTTCCTACAAATACGTCGCATTCAGTGTGGGGAAATCTTGTCGCGTGGACTCTTATTTTTCTTGAATGCGAGTGTTGGAAATCTCAGTTGCCAGTATTACAGTGAATCTGTGAAACAGACATAGATTGAAATATTGGAAAGGGTTGCCACGTAATATAGAATTGGGAGACAACAAAACAATAACAAACGCCGTACATTTCAATTCATTGGGACAACGCGAGTTTCCTATTTTACATATGAACAAAAACACAGGTTTGAATATTTCTGCAGCACATGTACAGCTTAGGGGGCGTGGTGGCTGAGCGATAAAGCGCTTTGCTTCCTCACCTGGGTCCCGGGTTCGAATCTTTGTGAAGACTGGGATTTTGGGCTCCTAATGGGTACCTGACATTAGTTGTGGAAAATAAAGGCGTTGGTCGTTGTGCTAGCCACATGATACTCTCATTAACGGTGGACCACAGAAACAGATGACCAGCATGAACCCATTCATTCATCAGAATGTCTGGTTGTAAATTTGTTTTTTTTTCGGTTATAGTACCTGACACGATTTTAAAAAATGTTAATTCTTAAATATATCAACTGCATGTTGATAATTTTGTAATCTTTTTTTTTTAATACAAAAGTAGTACTTTAGTTAAGACTACCGCGATCTCTCTCTCTCTCTCTCTCTCTCTCTCTCTCTCACACACACACACACATTGTCGAGCTTCTGTTCTCTCTAGTGCAGCTTGTGAGAAAATGTAATATGGAACTGTTTGAACACGTCAAGCAACCTGGAACACGATTTCTAGGGTTTTAGTATGATAGATCTAGTTAGAATCTATTCATACCCACAAACTCACAACAGAATGCAATCAATCTACCATGTCAACATTACTCTGCAGACATGAACAACGCCGTATAACCGCAATATAAGTGTCCAATCCTTTACACAGAATCTATTATATTAACCTGTTTTCCTTCTTCTTCTTCTTCTTCTTGTTGTACATGTCAAGAAATTGTTTTATTTGATTGTAGATTTTGTCTCCTTCGTCTTCCCCTTTTTGTCAACGATTCCTTCTGTGTGTGTCTGCGCGCGCTAAGTGTTTAAGTTGACATGTATTACATGTCATGGACCACAGGCAGAGATGAGAGTTTAAAATATTAAAAATCTTCAGTCTTTAACATTGTGTTTGTGTGTGGTACCTTGAGACTCAGACCCAATTAGTTCCTGCCACATTGAGCATAGCGTACAAGGTGATGTACCGGTACTACCAGTGGTCGGTGGCCAAACATGTTGTCTAAACTCAACTATTCTAGTTGCAATCAAGGAATCTGATTTGACAGCCACTGGGTGTTCTCTATACGTTGTAGTATTGAACCAACACGTTTTAACTCTCTTCTCGTCACATACTTTCCATTCGATGAAATGTAGTACTGTATTACTACTGGCAAGGTTTGAGAATAGCCTTTAAAAAAACACCAGACTCGACAAAATGTCCCTCGGTTAATGAGTGCACGTCAAGGTGGGAACAGAAGGGACAAGAGGCTTCAGTTAGGTTGCTGTTGTGAGATTGTAATGTGAGGCAAGACTGTGACTCGTCCATAGTTCCCCTCAGTTATGTAACCTTCAACAAGATTTCGTGACCCAGGTCTGGATGCAATGTATTGACTAGACTGGAGTACTTTGAGTAGTTGAAATCAAGAGATTTATTTGCCATTTGTTTCAATTTTGACATGAAATATAAAATATGGAACTCAGTGGAAATTATTAGTTGAGACTGAACTATAGATACAATTATTATTAGTTGAGACTGAACTATAAAGTTATTAGTTGAGACTGAACTATGGATACAATTATTAGTAGAGACTGAACTATAAAGTTATTAGTTGAGACTGAACTATGGATACAATTATTAGTAGAGACTGAACTATAGATACAATTATTAGTTGAGACTGAACTATAGATACAATTATTAGTTGAGACTGAACTATAGATACAATTATTAGTTGAGACTGAACTATAGATACAATTATTAGTTGAGACTGAACTATAGATACAATTATTAGTTGAGACTGAACTATAGATACAATTACTAGTTGAGACTGAACTATAGATACAATTACTAGTTGAGACTGAACTATAGATACAATTATTAGTTGAGACTGAACTATAGATACAATTACTAGTTGAGACTGAACTATAGATACAATTATTAGTTGAGACTGAACTATAGATACAATTACTAGTTGAGACTGAACTATAGATACAATTACTAGTTGAGACTGAACTATAGATACAATTACTAGTTGAGACTGAACTATAGATACAATTATTAGTTGAGACTGAACTATAGATACAATTATTAGTTGAGACTGAACTATAGATACAATTACTAGTTGAGACTGAACTATAGATACAATTACTAGTTGAGACTGAACTATAGATACAATTATTAGTTGAGACTGAACTATAGATACAATTATTAGTTGAGACTAAACTATAGATACAATTACTAGTTGAGACTGAACTATAGATACAATTACTAGTTGAGACTGAACTATAGATACAATTATTAGTTGAGACTAAACTATAGATACAATTACTAGTTGAGACTGAACTATAGATACAATTACTAGTTGAGACTGAACTATAGATACAATTATTAGTTGAGACTGAACTATAGATACAATTATTAGTTGAGACTGAACTATAGATACAATTACTAGTTGAGACTGAACTATAGATACAATTATTAGTTGAGACTGAACTATAGATACAATTACTAGTTGAGACTGAACTATAGATACAATTACTAGTTGAGACTGAACTATAGATACAATTATTAGTTGAGACTGAACTATAGATACAATTATTAGTTGAGACTGAACTATAGATACAATTACTAGTTGAGACTAAACGTTTGTTTAGATGACGTACACAAAGGTCTAGGTAGTCATGGTGAGTTATGATTATCAACTATCTAAAAACTTAATTGACATCAATATTTGAGAAACTTCTTTTGCACTAGGTATTGGATAGATTCTAAAAAGAAAATGTCAGTCGAGGGTCTTACAAAACTCAAAACCAAATAAATGTTATCTATGCTAATGTCTTTCCCCCTCCCCCCATTCCCATAGCTCGGTTTGAAATTGTCTCAGATACTTTGACCATTATAAGTAAAGAAACAAATGATTAACCAAGTGTAAACTATATGTGATCAACTTTTCCTCTAAATAGTAGAACTCTTTATGACCTTTAACCTATTGCCTTCTTCTTTGGCACTCGACATCTTTATTTATCTACTGCTTGTGTGTTGTAGGCGTGTCCTGCAGTTTTGTTTGTAGAAATGCTCTCTTTGACGTGTGTTACGTGTGTGTGTGTGTGTTTGCTCACCCCGCCGTTTATTACACACACAAAATGCTCCATTGTTCCTTTAGTTCATTGCCATTTAGACACATTCGTTTGGCACAAATTTGTTGTAAGTTTCTCTGAGCCGCTCCTCCGTTGTTGTTAGGAAGGAGTTGAAAGTAGATAAACCCCAGGCATAGTTAACACGCGTATAGATCTTACTGCATACACGGACATTTGGTATAAGTCATAAAACAACAGGAAACATTGAATCTCCTATACAAACAAACCAATGGCAGATCGAGTTCACATTTATCATATTTTTTTTGTTTGAACAAAGCTGACCATTTAGATCTAGATCTAAGTATTCAAAATGACAATTGTAATGAACACGATGCTAAACGATGTCCATTTGTATTGAAAACGTCTTCAACGAATTCAACAAACAAGTTAGAGGAAAATTTGGTTTGTAAAGCATTCATAGAATGGGGAATGTTTTTGTATAACAAATGCCCTGACTGGTCAAGCATGTGGAAAGAAGTCCCATCAATGTTCACTCTGTTCAGTTCTTTAGTTCTAGATGAATAGTGTTGATACTAATTCTGCTCAAAGAGAAGATTATAACTGTCATTTTAACCTCTAAGTATTTATTGATACATACATGTAGTTTCACACATAGGCTAAACGTCACGTCTCAACATCGGTTTGATAAAACTGTGGAAACTAAATTTGCGGATACTTTTAAGCGACAGTTTAGACTCTAAAGACCACCTCGTGTCGAACTCAACAAAATATAATGGATCTAACTCTCGGCTTTATTTTGATGTTTTGTTGTAGGCTGCCATGCCACTAATCACGTGGTACTCAAATGTGTTTGCCTACTCGTTTCTTTTGTCCAGACAGAATCCAAGATGTGGCTATTAGGTTACGTCATTTGAAGCTGTCCGTTGACTTTGAAAACAAAAACTCAACCAGCCTGACTTGCCAGTTTGTCTTTGCGCTTCTTTGTGGGTCACGTGACATTCACTATTTAACTTGTTCTCTTTCACCACCAAGACAAGGTCAAAGATAAGGTCACACTGAAATCCAAATGCAAGGATTAAAGTTTGTACAATTTAGTGACATTGTAAACAGAACCTTTTTTAAAAATAAAAAAAAATCTTTTTATGAACAGCGAGTATAATATACATGTATTTTACCTGACATTCCAATCAATTTTTAAATCAAATATTCTGAAAGACACAGATAAAAGCAAATTTAGTTTTCCATGTGCTAGGCCAATTCGTTTAGTGCTATTTTTTGTCTAGTGCCATTAGATCATGGAACTTGTGGCCTGAATGAGCCAGGAAAACCATTGACCTATTAGACCGTGACTCTAGATAATATACTCAATTAGATGTAACACGTAGACACGCATGGATTGGAATGATCTTCTTTGTAAAAAACGTTTCTAAGGAATTAGAACAGTTTGAAATGTGAGGCATTCAATGATTTTAATAAGTCTAGAAAGATGTCAACATGACAGTGTCTCCCTACAAGATGAATACTTTCATGAGATCCTCATTGTAATTGTTTTTACATTTATATAATGGAAACAGTCTCCCCCCAACCATCTTTATTTTAATTTTAAAAAGGGCTAAATAGAAATAAAAACTGTCAATGTCCCAGTTAGACGTCGTGGGTTTCTTTCTCTCTTGTCTTAGATCTACTTGGAACACGGCTGTTTCTAACGGTTCATTGATTGGCTACCATCTCCAAATATTCTCATGACTCGTAACCAGCGAGTCTGGTTCAATGTATTTCCCATGTGTGCAAACGTTACACCCAGAGTAGAGGTTATTCAAGTTCATTTCCACGGCTAATCTTAGCAGTTACCAGCTTAGCAACGCTGGCGATCGTAAAACTTATGGTCTTAGCAACGCTTGCGATCGTAAAACTTATGGTCTTAGCAACGCTGGCGATCGTAAAACTTATGGTCTTAGCAACGCTTGCGATCGTAAAACTTATGGTCTTAGCAACGCTTGCGATCGTAAAACTTATGGTCTTAGCAACGCTTGCGATCGTAAAACTTATGGTCTTAGCAACGCTGGCGATCGTAAAACTTATGGTCTTAGCAACGCTGGCGATCGTAAAACTTATGGTCTTAGCAACGCTGGCGATCGTAAAACTTATGGTCTTAGCAACGCTTGCGATCGTAAAACTTATGGTCTTAGCAACGCTTGCGATCGTAAAACTTATGGTCTTAGCAACGCTTGCGATCGTAAAACTTATGGTCTTAGCAACGCTGGCGATCGTAAAACTTATGGTCTTAGCAACGCTGGCGATCGTAAAACTTATGGTCTTAGCAACGCTTGCGATCGTAAAACTTATGGTCTTAGCAACGCTTGCGATCGTAAAACTTATGGTCTTAGCAACGCTTGCGATCGTAAAACTTATGGTCTTAGCAACGCTTGCGATCGTAAAACTTATGGTCTTAGCAACGCTTGCGATCGTAAAACTTATGGTTTTAGCAACGCTTGCGATCGTAAAACTTATGGTCTTAGCAACGCTTGCGATCGTAAAACTTATGGTCTTAGCAACGCTTGCGATCGTAAAACTTATGGTCTTAGCAACGCTTGCGATCGTAAAACTTATGGTCTTAGCAACGCTTGCGATCGTAAAACTTATGGTTTTAGCAACGCTTGCGATCGTAAAACTTATGGTCTTAGCAACGCTTGCGATCGTAAAACTTATGGTCTTAGCAACGCTTGCGATCGTAAAACTTATGGTCTTAGCAACGCTTGCGATCGTAAAACTTATGGTCTTAGCAACGCTTGCGATCGTAAAACTTATGGTCTTAGCAACGCTTGCGATCGTAAAACTTATGGTATAAAAACTATACGACTTAAATGGTATCATACTTTTAGATGAAAACTAAAAACAAATCCAGTCTTTCTATACTAAGACAGCACGTAATCCTGTGATACTTTTGTAGACATTTGATTTCAACTTTTCTTGGCATTGTCTACGTCATTGCTTTACATACTCTCATAGTACAAAGAACTCCATAGGAAACTTTCTTCAAATAATAATATAATAATAATGTCTACTATTGTTTAACCACTAGCAGACACAAGAGTTTGTAGACATTTGAATGCATTTAGTTGGGCGACGTCTTGAGATCAAAAGTAAAATGACTTTACAAAATAAATCAATAAGAATCATTGAGCAATATTTCTTCAGCCAACTGGTTTTTATGACACTGACGTAATCGGCTTGCATGAAGACCCGCCGGAGAACTGTTTTCTTGAGTTTCTTTACATCGTTTAACTTGAGATTCTTGGGTAGAAGTCTTGTGTCAAGTCGTTCTTCTATCTCAAGTCTTATCTCATCTAGTGCTACAGTACAAACTTTGACCTGTAAACTTTCACCTTCAGCATCGCACATACTTGGCACATCGGATGGTCTGTACACAAATTCCAGACAGATTGTTATTTCTAAGAATTCTTAGGCTGACTCGACCTCAAACGAAATTATGACACCTTAATAAACACGGTTACATACTTTTTGACTTGGTGAACAAACTTCTTTAAAGATTTATTTGGCCATAGAACTATCTTATTAAAAACAAAAGTTTCCTTTGATAATGTCCACTCAGGGATTTTGTTTTCTGATTCTAAAGGAATAAATCAAAATAGAACTTAAGTAAATAAAAAAAAAACAGGCTCTATCAAGAAATGCCCCCCCCCCCAAAAAAAAAAAAAATCTAATAAAAAAAGGTAACCCCACCACGTGTACTGATAATACATAAAGTAGATAGTGGTCAGTGAGGCTGACGTTTCATGCAGCCTATGAGCATGATAGCCAGTATCTGTGTCAATCTTCAATTCTTATCTTTAGAGGCTCGGGTTGGTTCAAGGTGTATGCGTTTTTTTATTTATTGATGAGAGATTCTCTTGATGCTTAGCGGAAACTATTTATTGAAAGGCGCAGTGCTTGAGGAGTGCTCAGAATCAAAAGGAAAGGGGGGGGAGAGACAATATGTTTGGCACGTGTAACTCCCATTGCGTGTGTCGCTATTTTTAGATTGTTCTCTGACTTAGCCGGCAGTGAGTCATCAATATTCGTTTCTATGTATTCATTCCTTTCGGTTCTTTTGTTATGTCTCTCATGGCATTAAACCAACATCCATGCACTTGCTAAGTTTATTCCTTTGTTGAAGTAATGGTACATCTTTAGCAGGAAATTAGTGACGAACAGGAACATGAGTAAAGTAAGTTCCCCTTTCAGACCTTGTGTTCTGTAGGGCAGATGATGTAAAGAAAATCGGTTTCTGTGGCCTACGGTTAACGAGGGTGTCATGTGGCCAGCACAGAGACCAACCATCTTTACTTTCCCCAGCTAATGTCAAGTACCCATTAGAGCTGGGTGGACTCAGGGGCGCCCAAAGATCCCGAAATTAAAAATCCCAGTCTTCACCAGGATTCAAACCCGGGAACTCCTGTTCGGAAGCAAAGCCTTTACCGCTCAGCCACCGCGCCTCCTAGTGAAGTAAATAGGCGTCTAAAGTCTACGTTATTATAGATTCAATCTCTTTGAGTTTATTTACAATTGAGTTTGACCTAAGGAGATGCCTTTCAATACCTTTAAAGTTTTGTAAAATTATGCTTACCTTTGATAAGACGAGAACTTTTTATTTAGTCATAATTCGCACATCATTCAAGTCCACACCTTTTGTTGACATATATGAATGTATAGATATAGGTATCAATTAATTGGCATAATAAGAATACTCTCCATTTGAACTTGTATGTATGTGTTATTTGACGTATATGAATGTAAAGATATAGGTATCAATTAATTGGCATAATAAGAATGCTCTCCATATGGACTTGTATGTTTGTGTTATTTGACTTATATGAATGTATAAAATTACATTTTTAAATATATGTGTTGTTATAATATTTGTTTATTAAATTATGCTGATTACTATGAAAATGACAAAAGCATAAAGCATGCAGTGCATTCTAAAACATTGAATACGTCACAGGACCAGCTCGTTTTCATGTTTACTGGTAGTACATTGGAGGAATGCTAAATGTTTCAATGTATAAATTTTATATATACAGCTCAAAGCATAGAGGTGCTGAAAGCCTGAAAGCACTGTATTACAGTTAACAATAGCTCCAATCAGTAATGTGAACACATTTTCTTTGACTTACGTTGGATGTGTATTTATTTCTAGTGGTGTCCTTTTCCAATTGATTACACGCAGCATTGGAGATTCACACAGGTTTGAGAGAAATGTTTGCTTTTGTTTTTTCAGTTGTTGAGGCATGTTGTTTTGATATATCCTTTGTTGCATGAGACGCACCTCTCCTCTATGTTGATGTGGATACATTGTCACGTTTGTCTCCTCTATAGACAGTTGGATGTTAGAAGAGAAACAGAAAAGTTGATTTTAAAACAGTTTATATTTGATCTTTTTCGTGGCTTGATTTATTATTGCAATTTAAACCTCAGAACAGATTTTGTTTTTTAGTTTTCATGTTTGGGTTACAAAAAAAAAGGGGAGGGGGGGGGTGGAGAAGTAAAAGAAGTTTTTTTAAATACTGAAACTCAAAATAAAACTTTACTTTATGTTTAATTCTGCGCAGTGCAGCTCTCATATGCTGTAGATATTCTTTACAATTTAGGTGTTTTTACTGTCCAGTAATTTTATGATCTAGAAATTATGTTCAAAGTTGATATTTAAAAACGAGATATGTAATTTTGATTTCAATATTTCCATAAATCTTAGTGGTCATTTCACTGCTTGCATTAGCATTAAGACTTTCATGCAGTGTTTCCCAAATTTTTTGTTACTTAACGGAACTCTTTGTACATTTTGAGTATTTAGCGGAACACTTTTGTTTAAAATCGAGATTAATTCAATGGTGGCCTACCAATTAATTATTCCAGTAGTTCGTGGAGCATCTATTCAGGCCTCGCGGAACGCTAGGGTACCGCGGTATACAGTTTGGGAAACACTGCTTTAATGCATAGTCTCTTTTGCAGACAGTTAATTGTTGTTTCGTGTTATACATTTTCCTTCCTTGATGCCTATTTTGGTTTGTTGAATTTGATGACTTGCACTTGTGTACACCCAAATGTGTTTTCAGTTTTAAAATATATGTTTATACAACTTAGCATTATAGTTGTTACACCCAAACTTACTATTGATATATTTAGTACTATGTTTAGAATCCTACTGTATGGACACTACTATATTGTCAATTTTGAATGTTTTATAGCTTTGACCTGGCTACAATTAATAAGAAAGGCTCAGATATGACTTCCTTGTAGATCATAGCTCTCAACATGACAGACTCAAGGTTGAAACCTGTGTAAAGATGTACATGCACTGTGTATCCAATGCTAAATTCTAAATTCAATGTCATGGCGACAAATGCAAAGTTATAATTCTAAGAAAACATTTATAGCCTAGCAAAGTCCATTGTATGTTTATCAGACTTTCGGTGTCATTTCCGAGACTTGATGGATTCGAGAATACATTGTTAGAGTTTTCAGACCTAAATGTTGAACTCTATGATCCTTTAGCCATTTCTTCGAACTAGATCTACACGAGCCTTGTGCAGTGTCGTTAACACTTTGAGATGACTGGAGTCTGACTTTTACAAAGCTTATATTAACTCACTCCGTCTTTCTGTCTGGAGTCTGGATGGAATATTTTAAACGTTATTTCTCTCACAATCCACTATCGGATCAAGTTGAAACGTTGTTGATGACAACACATGAATCTACTTCAAAAATTAATTAAATAGTTAATCAATTAGTCGTAATTAATTAATTTTGTTGTATATGGAAAATACACTACGCTTTGGGGAGATAAGCCTTGTATAGAGAATTAGGTCGTTTGCGTAAAAGTCTAACTAACAATATTCTATTTTCGTTAGTACTTGAATAGCTCAGTGGCTAGCACGTCAGCCTTCCATCATGGAGGTTCGATTTGTATAGTTCGAATTCAGACACAAACTTTTTTTTTTATTATTCATTTTATTTTATTATTATTAATTTTTTAAAATTTTCTTTTGAAAAAGGCAGCTCCGAAACTTTCTCCCAGATACCCCCCCCCCCACCTCCCCTCAAATTGATCCACAAAAGGGCTTTGGACCATAGCGCACTGAGCATGCTATAAGCTTGAAAATTACGCTAAACAAAACCCATTAATACAAACATTTCCAGCCGCACAAATGGTATAAAAATTAACTACACGATTGATTCCAAATAATTGATGGAGTTTCACTCAATTTAAGCTTCTTTTTTTTTTTCTATTTGTCTTGCTGGTCGTAGATCGATCAACAATTTGAATTAAAAAAGAGAGTAGTCCTGTAGAAACCCACTCCTTTAGTTAGTTCCTTTCGTAAGTCTTTACAATAGTAACACTTCTATGGTTACAATATCTATACAAGTTTCGTTTTTGGTCAAAACCTAGTGTCTTACCCTGTATCTCCAGTTTTGAAGCACATGGTAATTTCAATACTATTTCTAGATAAGGCAATTCCTAATTATACAGTTTAAGGCTTCAGGTTCAAGTCATAGTCCTGGATTGTTTTGTGTTATACAATTCTACTAATCACTCCATGTGTCCGAAGTAAACTTTTAATGATGATTATCTCTCCTAGTTTGTATAGTTTTGTGTTTTCCATTATTCGTGCAATCCCTTCGTAATTTCAGTGTTTTAATTGGAATGTAACCTTATAATATTTTTTTTTAACTTCTTGAGCCTACATGTGTAACCTTGACCTGCAATAGATTTGTTGTCAAAGTCTGCTGATATGAGTTACTTTTATTGGAATGTGTTTGATGTTTGTGCCATATTTGGACGGCAACATCTGTTGACTTTCTCATTTGCATTTGAGACATTTGAAATATTTACGTTACAATTCTCAGCTTGTAATTTGTTTTAGCTCTCTCTCTCTCTTCAAGTAATCAATGATTTATAACACGCTATTAAAAATTATATTAATTGTTGTACTATGGTAAATGTCTTTGTAGATCAAATAAAAGAAATCCAATATTTAGTACCCACTAGATTTCTAGATTTACGTTGTAAGTTCAATTTGTTTGTTTCAACGTTGCTTTCAACTCTTACTTTGATTGATCCTTCATCAGGCCGGACGTCGCATTCTTGATCTCTATGAAGACCTTCGTGATGGGCACAACCTGATCTCTCTGCTGGAAGTCCTGGCACATGACATATTGGTAAGTCAGGTTCTCTTTGAAGCCATTGGTTCTCCTTGGAACTCAAAGCTAATTAGTTGAGTCAACTACAAGACAAATCAAAATTTAAGAAGGTGAAACGATCAAGAATGCCTACCCTTAATACCCATCTACTTGATAAGAATGTATATTCGGGATATGGCTAGGAATAGAGATGCTTTAGAAAGATCCTAGGTATCACAAATGAAGAGATTAGAAACAGGAACACTACGGTTATTGGGCCCCACAGTGACTTGCTAACCACTGCTAAAGGCTAACTAAAACTTAATGGCCATATAACTGAAACTTAATGGCCATATCACACAAAGTCCACGGGGCTCTCAAAGACCTTCCTTCAAGGAACAGTACCAGGAAAAAGAGGCAAACACAACGCGATGAGAAGACAAAATAAAAGAATGGACGGGCATGTCATTGATAGATATTCTAAGGCAAAAGACAGAGAGGAATGAAGAAAACGGTGGTCAGATCATGTGTGGTGCCCCAATGGCTCACCATACTAAGTGGCAAAGGGTGATAGGTTAGACTAAGTTGTTTTAACTAAAAAAAAATTATTTTTTCTGAACACTTTGTGCCATTTAAAATTTTATTTTACTTTTCATCTAAGACTTGGCCGTAAGTTAATTATAGTAGATATGTTTAGTTTAGCTCTTCTGTTTGTCTTGCCTTACATGTTGACCATTTGTGTGTCTCTTTTAGCCTCGTGAAAGGGGACACATGAGGTTTCATAAAATACAGAATGTCCAGATAGCACTCGACTACCTACGTTTGAAAGGGGTAAGTAGCTCATTTAGTCCTATATGCACTAGCTAGTATGTATTGGTAATCAGACAATATGATGTAGCTTCTGAATGTATTTCCCTTTTTGTTTTACAAACCTTGTATCCACTCACTCTTGTCTGTCTGTCAATCTGGTCAAAGGTTTGAACATGTTTTTTTCTCCCATTTCCCATTCTCAGATCAAGTTGAAACTTTGCACAATTATTCATTTGTACCTGACAAGACACGAATCAATAAAAAAATTAACCAATTATTTAATTAAATTATTTTGTTTGATATCTAAATAAAGAAAATAAATGCTACTAGGCATGGATTTAATTCCCCTTATTACATTTGGACATGTCTTTTCTCCCACTTTCCATTCTCAGATCAAGTTGAATCAAGTTGCATTTTTCAGAGTCAGTGAATCTATCCAAAAATTAACCAATAAATTAATCGTTTAGTGCTGATTTATTAAATTTGTTTTATGTAGCAGAAAGGGAGCTAAACCCTGAGATCATTGGCAGTAATTAGCAGTTCCCTTAGTTCATCTTTGTTTTTAAAAAAGAATCTTTTATTTTTCCTTTTGCTTGTTTGTTATCAAACACCATGTTTGAAATAAAATGTTTATCTGTGTGCCTATAAAGTTCTTCATATTAATGTTTTAAGACTTCACTTGTTTTCTTGAACTTATTCAGGCAACCCTTTCTTTCCTATAATCATGGCACTTACAAGTGGCCTTTTAAAAAATAACTTTTTATTCCATTTCTTTTGTGTACTTATTTCTCTTCTTTAATACTATTGTTGCTACTGAAAATAGCTGTACGTGTATTATGACCTCTGACCTTTACCTTTGCAATGTCATACACACGTGGAGGTGATTTTCTGTTTTCCCAAATGTAGACTATAAGATTTCTTTTAGGCATGAAATTTTATTAGAATGTGAGAAACCAGACATAATTGCAGGAACAGAAACTTGGCTACATCCTGAAATTTATAATGCAGAAATTTTCAATAGTAATTATGAAATTTTTAGAAAAGATAGGGCTGATAATCATAACACTCTTATAGCTGAAGAAATTACCTTACCTAACTCAAAAAATATAGAATCAACATTTTGTAAAATTAATACCACCTCAACATCCCCAATAATAGGCAGCATTTACAGACCACCAAATTCTAGTTTAGAATACATGCAGGAACTATGTAATCAGATTACTACACTTAAAGAGACAAATAAAAATGCAGTTTTTTGGATTATGGGTGATTTCAACCTACCTGATATAAATTGGAAAACACTAACCATAGATAAACACCAAAACCTTAAGGACATAAATGAGCTTTTCATAGAAACTTTACACAACCTAAGTTTAGATCAAATCATTAAAAAGCCAACTAGATTAAACAACACATTAGATCTCTTCCTAACCAACAGACCTGGATTAGTAATTGATTATGATATTATCCCTGGTATCAGACCATGAGATCATAAAAATACACAGTCAGATAAAAGCAGTAGCCAATTCAAAACCCAAAAGAAAAATCTTACTCTGGAATAAATGTAACCTTACACAACTACACCAAGCTGCATTAAACTTTCAACAAACATTCTTATTAGAAAAAGACATTAACCAACCAGTCGATGGCCTCTGGAAGTTCATTAAAAACCATCTTAAAAGCATTATAGAAAATCATTTACCAACTAAATACACATCAAACAAAATAAATAAATGCTGGTTTAATAATAGACTAAAGAAGCTTTGTAAACAGAAGGAAAACCTATATAGGAAATTTAAAGAAACTAAGGCAGAAAGAGTTTACAAAAAGTATATAAAAATTAAACACTTAACCCAAAAAGTAAGCAGACAGCTGCAGAGTGAATACATAAACAATGTAATATCTAAAGATAACAACAAAAACCTATGGTCATACATTAAGTCTAAGAAAATGGAAACAACAGGCATAGCGCAATTAAAAGATGAACATAACATAATACATAATGATAATGAAACTAAAGCAAACATCCTAAACAAATACTTTGCATCAGCATTCTCAGCCCCAGGAGACAAAGACATATTACTGAATTTGAACCAAGTAGACAACATAGAAGATATAGTAGTACAAGAAAATGGAATTCAAAAACTATTAGCCAACACCAAACCAAATAAAGCTTTTGGACCTGATAGTATTCCAGCTAGATTACTCAAAGAACTAAGCAATGAGCTAGCCCCAGTGTTCAAAATACTCTTTCAGGCTTCACTTAACCAGGGCAGAGTACCAAAGGACTGGAAAGAAGCTAATGTCACCCCCCTATTTAAAAAAGGAGAAAAATCTGACCCAGGAAACTACAGACCAGTATCACTTACCAGCATCACATGTAAAATCCTAGAACACATAATATGTAGCAACATCATAAACCACTTAGACAAACAAAATGTACTCACCCCATACCAACATGGCTTTAGGAAATATAGAACCTGTGAAACACAACTAATAGGACTAATTGATGATTTTTCAAAAGGTTTAGATAATAGTGAACAAATAGATGCTATCTTACTAGATTTTTCTAAGGCTTTTTACAAAGTTTTCTTAAAAAATTAAAATATTTTGGCATTAATGGTCCACTGCATCAGTGGATTAAAGATTTTCTGATAGGGAGAGAACAAACTGTAATAATAAATGGCTCTAAATCAACACCAATAACAGTAAACTCAGGTGTACAGGAACAGTCTTGGGTCCACTACTATTTTTAATTTACATAAATGATTTACCAAATTGCATTACTTCAGGAACAAAAGTCAGATTATTTGCAGACGATTGCATAGTATATAGAACAATAAAAACAACACAAGACACAGATATTTTACAAAGAGAATTAGATGAATTACAGAAATGGGAATCAAATTGGAGCATGTCTCTCCACCCAGAAAAAATGTCAGTTGTTAAGAGTAACAAAAAAACTAAAACAAATTAATTCCACTTATCTTTTTAATGGCAAACCAGTAACACAGACATAAAAACGCAAAATACCTAGGTGTTATAATAAATGAAAAACTGTCATGGAATCCACATATTGATGAAACTATAAAAAAATCAAAAATTAAAAGAAATTTCTATAAATCAAATAAGAACATAAAACTAAAATGTTATTATTTAACCTTGGTTAGGCCAATAATAGAATATGCATCCTCCATTTGGGACCCCTCAACTCAAGAAAACATTAAGAAACTGGAACAGACACAAAATAGAGCAGTGAGATTCATAACAAATGAATATTCACATTTGACTAGAGTAACACCTATAGTAAAATCACTAAATTTAGAAAGCCTTCAGGACAGAAGACTCAAAAGTAAAGTAGCAATTATACATAAAACACTGAACCATAATCTTCAAATAGAAAAACAAAATTTAATAAAATACTCTGAAAGACACAAAGATAAAGGCACATTCCTCATCCCATATGCTAGGACAAATTTGTACAAATACTCCTTCTTCCCTAGTGCTATTAGAGCATGGAATGAGTTGCCTGAGCTAACCAGGAAAACCAGTGACTTGGCAGAATTTAAGTCATTGGCTAATATGCATGACTAAATGCATGACGCGTAGGACGTAATCATCTTCTTTTTTGAAGTAACGTCTGTATTATATAAGATAAGAAGAAGAGTTTTGAACTATCTTCGTTACTTGTATCTGTCTTTGTTATATGAGCTTATCTTTATTGAATGCACTCATCCTTGTAACAGTTACCTATATATGCATACTTGATTTCAAGTAAAAATTAAGGGTACCTATTAAATGTTATTTGCAACACTTTGTTCCACATAGAGAACAAAAAATAAAAGGACAGTTTCAAATGACACATTAAAGTCACTAGATTAATCAAATCTAGAAAGTTTTGTCCAACTAAATGTTACGCTGTGGCCCTTGTTCACTTTGTATATGCATATTTCTTGGACAGGCGTTGAATGTGGATATTGTTTCATCCCCTGCAATGTCCGATTGAAATTAGCAGTGCTTTTTTTGTGACGGTACTCACCGGTACGGCGTACCGGCACCTTTTTCAATGTATGGAAAATAGTTATTACTTTTCTTGCCTTTGAACGTTTATTATTACTTTATTAGTAGTTAAAAAGTTGGGCGATCCATCACTGAGTACCGGCACCTAGTTAAAAAGTTGGGCAATCCATCACTGAGTACCGGCACCTAGTTACAAAGTTGGGCAATCCATCACTGAGTACCGGCACCTAGTTAAAAAGTTGGGCAATCCATCACTGAGTACCGGCACCTAGTTAAAAAGTTGGGCAATCCATCACTGAGTACCGGCACCTAGTTAAAAAGTTGGGCAATCCATCACTGAGTACCGGCACCTAGTTAAAAAGTTGGGCAATCCATCACTGAGTACCGGCACCTAGTTAAAAAGTTGTGCGATCCATCACTGAGTACCGGCACCTAGTTAAAAAGTTGGGCAATCCATCACTGAGTACCGGCACCTAGTTAAAAAGTTGGGCAATCCATCACTGAGTACCGGCACCTAGTTAAAAAGTTGGGCAATCCATCACTGAGTACCGGCACCTAGTTAAAAAGTTGGGCAATCCATCACTGAGTACCGGCACCTAGTTTAAAAGTTGGGCAATCCATCACTGAGTACCGGCACCTAGTTAAAAAGTTGGGCAATCCATCACTGAGTACCGGCACCTAGTTAAAAAGTTGTGCGATCCATCACTGAGTACCGGCACCTAGTTAAAAAGTTGTGCGATCCATCACTGAGTACCGGCACCTAGTTAAAAAGTTGGGCAATCCATCACTGAGTACCGGCACCTAGTTAAAAAGTTGGGCAATCCATCACTGAGTACCGGCACCTAGTTAAAAAGTTGGGCAATCCATCACTGAGTACCGGCACCTAGTTAAAAAGTTGGGCAATCCATCACTGAGTACCGGCACCTAGTTAAAAAGTTGGGCAATCCATCACTGAGTACCGGCACCTAGTTAAAAAGTTGGGCAATCCATCACTGAGTACCGGCACCTAGTTAAAAAGTTGGGCAATCCATCACTGAGTACCGGCACCTAGTTAAAAAGTTGGGCAATCCATCACTGAGTACCGGCACCTAGTTAAAAAGTTGGGCAATCCATCACTGAGTACCGGCACCTAGTTAAAAAGTTGGGCAATCCATCACTGAGTACCGGCACCTAGTTAAAAAGTTGGGCAATCCATCACTGAGTACCGGCACCTAGTTAAAAAGTTGGGCAATCCATCACTGAGTACCGGCACCTAGTTAAAAAGTTGGGCAATCCATCACTGAGTACCGGCACCTAGTTAAAAAGTTGGGCAATCCATCACTGAGTACCGGCACCTAGTTAAAAAGTTGGGCAATCCATCACTGAGTACCGGCACCTAGTTAAAAAGTTGGGCAATCCATCACTGAGTACCGGCACCTAGTTAAAAAGTTGTGCGATCCATCACTGAGTACCGGCACCTAGTTAAAAAGTTGTGCGATCCATCACTGAGTACCGGCACCTAGTTAAAAAGTTGGGCGATCCATCACTGAGTACCGGCACCTAGTTAAAAAGTTGGGCAATCCATCACTGAGTACCGGCACCTAGTTAAAAAGTTGTGCAATCCATCACTGAGTACCGGCACCTAGTTAAAAAGTTGTGCGATCCATCACTGAGTACCGGCACCTAGTTAAAAAGTTGTGCGATCCATCACTGAGTACCGGCACCTAGTTAAAAAGTTGGGCAATCCATCACTGAGTACCGGCACCTAGTTAAAAAGTTGGGCAATCCATCACTGAGTACCGGCACCTAGTTAAAAAGTTGGGCAATCCATCACTGAGTACCGGCACCTAGTTAAAAAGTGCGGCGATCCATCACTGAGTACCGGCACCTAGTTAAAAAGTTGGGCGATCCATCACTGAGTACCGGCACCTAGTTAAAAAGTTGGGCGATCCATCACTGAGTACCGGCACCTAGTTAAAAAGTTGGGCAATCCATCACTGAGTACCGGCACCTAGTTAAAAAGTTGGGCAATCCATCACTGAGTACTGGCACCTAGTTAAAAAGTTGGGCAATCCATCACTGAGTACCGGCACCTAGTTAAAAAGTTGGGCAATCCATCACTGAGTACCGGCACCTAGTTAAAAAGTTGGGCAATCCATCACTGAGTACCGGCACCTAGTTAAAAAGTTGGGCAATCCATCACTGAGTACCGGCACCTAGTTAAAAAGTTGGGCAATCCATCACTGAGTACCGGCACCTAGTTAAAAAGTTGGGCAATCCATCACTGAGTACCGGCACCTAGTTAAAAAGTTGGGCAATCCATCACTGCGTACCGGCACCTAGTTAAAAAGTTGGGCAATCCATCACTGAGTACCGGCACCTAGTTAAAAAGTTGGGCAATCCATCACTGAGTACCGGCACCTATTATGTTTACACAAAAAAAAAAAAAAGCACTGAAAATAAGTATTGTTCTAACAGAAATGTGTATGGAAACTCTGGAGTCATTTTGTTCCAGGAGAGGATTCTGTCAACTGTACTCTGGAAGCATTTCAAGTGTGAAATATTACACAGTGGACTAACAATGTATAGGGAAAATAATTAACTAAGGTTTTCAACAACAGGGAATAAGTATTTGATAATGTTTCTTAATTTTCTAATCGCAACGTAGCTAAATGAGCAATTATTGTATACAGATCGAACACGTGATTGTTAATATCTATTGTATTATAGATCACTGGATGTGTCCGACAAAATAGGAACTCTGAGCATTTTATAGAAAACACTTGACACAAAATGCCTTGTGGGAAAAAAATTGAGAAACACAAGGAAAGATAATTTACTTCAAGACCTGGTCATTTTTATTTTCTACAGTTGTCTTCCTTTGTAAACCTTTGGTATTGCTAATAACGTGACGAAGCTAACTGTTTCATGTTCTTAATTTTCCATATTCTTAGATAAAGTGTTGAGCTTTCGCTACATATTACTAGCACGTTTTCCACCCCTTATTTATTTTAAACAGATCAGAATTGTAAATATTCGTTCAGATGAGATTGTTGATGGCAACCCGAAACTTACATTGGGTCTAATATGGACTATCATTCTCCACTTCCAGGTAAGTCAATTCTTAACTCATTAAGGTAGTGAGTGCTTCACTTGTGTGTACAGCGCCAGGGCTCAGCATTTTGCCAGATAGACAATCTAAACAAATGTACATGGACATTTTAAATGTATTCAGTACGCACTTTACCTTCTACTCTGTTTGTTAAACCATTTGGCAGTGTCATGTATCAGTCATAACTGCTCTGCCCTGGCTTGCAGTGTAGATGTTTGTCATATTTAAACAGACATGTCATCCATACAATGCTATTGTCCAATACCTTTGATGTAACTATAAATAAACAACACAATAACATCAAATACACACCACTGAAAGTGCATTCAAGTGAACAAACATGTACAAACACTAATACACACACACACCCAAGTGTGCACACACAGAGACTTAACAAGCGGACTGGTACTTTTTGCTTGTTTTATTATTGACTGTTTCTTAACATAACACTTCATGCCTACCTAAATCTAGATCACCATTATTGGGCATTTAGTATCACACTTTGTCCCTCTGTTAAATATAAGCTCTATATAACTATGCTTGAGCTAGTACTTTACTTAGATCATAGTTTTTCTTCATTGTGTGTGTGTGTGTGTGTATCTACTAAACATTTTATTAACTTATCTCTATGTGTTTAACACACTTTTTAAAATGTGTCCACAAAATGAATCTTATTCATTTAGTTTCTGTGTGGTGTATTCTTGAATCCATTGAAATCTACCCATAGAGGGGTCTTTGTTTTTGTAGACGTCCATGTGATGTGAACATAGTGAGACTGGTTTATTTACCTCTATTCACACATTTAAGTGGACTTACTTCATTCATATGATCACACTTCATTTCCCTCACATCAACACTTGATGTCTTACTGCGCCAATTAACCTCTCACTCTATCTCTCCCTTATTTCAGTCTCCTCCTGTAAGGAAGCGCAAGGTACTAACTCTATTTCTTGTCCCAGATTTATTTTGTTTTTAATTTCCTTTCTACACATCTGACTTCTTTTTTTTTAAAATTTGGTTTCATTTACTGCTTCTCTCTGTATATTTAGTGCAAACATCAGCAATCACTGAAAAATATGTCACATCAACATCCATTCGTTATTTAACATATCAGCATGTCTGTTCATCGGTCACTTGGCTTTTTTTTTTTTAAACCGTAAGACTTATTTGCTATACATTTCTATAGCAGTTGTAGAGAAATACTTTGTGCTCATAACAGTTATACATGCCATAACGCGTGTGTTACGATCATTTAGTTGCACAACAGCCAATAAACAAGGGCCACAAATCTGCGGTGCTCTTAGGAAGTGAGGCCACATTGTGTCTTAAACCTTGCTTATGGTCTCATGAAACTAGCTAACATTTTCTGTTAGATTGGCGAATGTAATAGAAAAGATATTACCCTTTTTTTTTCTATTAGCATAGTATGTAAAACTTAAATGCCCAGGATCTAGTTAAAAATATTCATCAGTAGAAGCACTGAATCTGCTTTGTTTTAACCTTTTTTAATCACACATGGGCATTCTTTGTAACGCCCGAATTCAATAATTTCACTCCAAGTCATTCATCACCATTCAGACGTGAACCTTGGAACCCCCCTAATGTAAACATGAGTCAATCATCAAAACTTTCACGTCAGCCTGAATCATCCATTCATTCTCCTCCTGTAGCTCCATCATCGCTCCCAGTCTCGTAATAATCAAACAATGGCTATGTCAAGAGTTTTACCTTTGTCTCCCCCTGCCCAGCCTGATTCAACATAATGTCTTTCTTTGTGTCTGCTTTACTCTTCATTGTACTTACCATCAAAAACAATTCAATTTTCAATGTGGCGTTGTGGCGTCATCCTCACCTTCTGGATTACCGCACATCGTTAAATACTTTTTTTTTTTTTTTTTTAGCGTCCCCCCCCCCCCCCCCGAAAGGGAAAAAGACGCTAGTAGTTTTGTGTGGCCTGTTTGTCCGTCTGTCCGTCCGTCCAGTTTATATCTCAGAAATTAGAAGAGAAAATGAAAATTGGACATCGTGATATTTTAAATCATTCAAAGTTCTGATGCATCGACTACTTTTTTCTTTTCCGAAAGTGAACCATCTAATTTTTGAAATTATATATATGCAAGCAGATTTTTCAAAAACTTACACCACTTTTGCAACTATTCACAATTAATTGTAACAAACACTGAAGGCTCATATAACCATAGACTTTTTCATTAATAACTCAAGCTTCATTCATAGATTCGCACATTGGTCACAATGGTAAAAGTGTAAATGGTTCATTATAAAATATATTTTCCATTTATTAACTAACTCATTGAATAGAATACTGAGTCAAATGTTGTTTTAAAAAAGAATTTTGATACGAACTTTGTTTTAGTTAGTTTCAAAAAAACGAACTACTTTTATAGCGCGCAGTTTTAACATATCCTCATTATAGGGGCCTACACTTGACAGTCTAAATAGAGCCCAGATCTAGATATATTTATAATAAATGTATGAATAATTTGAACAAAATTTGAATTATTAAGGCAATTACTTATCTTCTGACAGCTGAGGGGTGCAGATTTATTTATTATGTAAACAATAGTATCACATTAAGAAATGAATCGGATACGAACAGCATAGTACACCATTAGTAATCACATTACCAAGTAACAAAAGGCCTACTATTCGTGATCATAACATTGGCCTAGGTCTAGTAATTTTAAGTTTAAACATGTAAATTCATACGAGCTTTAGTCTTGATATAGTAGATTTTATATCAAGATTCTATACACTTAGATCTAGATCTAGACTAGACCTAGATATAGTTCTAGACCTAGACTTAGGTCTTGAATCTAGATTTAGATCTAAAACTGGGTCTAGACCTAGCTAGATCTATGTCTAGTTTGTATGACAAATGGCTATGGAGACATAATTTTTTTTTTGCGTGGGGAATGTCTGGTCCAAGTAGACCTACTCCAAGTCTTTTCAAGTAATTTCTAGTTAGCTCACTGCCTAATAACTAAAACAGGTCAAAAAATTTTTTTTCGTGTTGCCAGCTTATCTAATTTTGTAAGAAGAATAAATCTTTTTTAGTTTCTCTTTATTACATGTAACATGTTATTAATTTTGAATGTATGGATTAGGTTAATAATTATTATTTTAAAAAATATAAGTGTACGCTAAATGAATATATATATGGAGATGCTGTGGCTGAGTGGTAAAGCACTTGGAACCAGAAGTCCGGTGTTCGAATCCTGGTGAAGACTCTAGGTAGACCACTTCGGGGGCCGATTTTGAGTTTGTGTTTTTGCAAAAAAACTGTCGTTGTAACCTTGTTTTGCTTGTATTAGGTGCAATGTGATTTTGTTGCAAGTTTATATGTTTTTGTTTTCAGACTGTTTGACCCCTAGAACTCACTTTTCTTGGTATTCTGAGTGAGCCTTCATAAACTTTCCTGTAAAACAGACGTGTATCTTTACTGCTTTCAGATATGCCGTTATCTCACTGCTGTTGGAATTTTATTTTTATGAGTGTGTCTCTTATTCAATGATTCAGTTCTACTGGAAATTTTACGTTTTGCCGGGTTTTTGAAAATTAGAGTGTGAGTCACTTACAGGTCAGATTTTGTTTCTCAATGAAGTGTGGTGCAGCGGGCATCAGCTGTAGTTAGATCTTATACCTTCGTCATCGGGTGTTAAGTGATATACCTTGGTTACCTGGTGGATAAGCCTTGAGTTATTGATAGAGTAAGCTGCATGGCACAATCGGGCACACACAAAAAGACAAAAAAAAACACAACTTTCAGACTTGCTTGCTTTGAATAGCAAGAGAGCCGTGAAACATTGAGAGAGTGGGTGTGCATGCGGTTGTGAAGATCATTGAAAGGAGACAACGCGTTAGATTAACTAAAGAACAGACAAACATCTTGATTCGTGTGAACAGAGTGGGAGGGGTGGGCTGGAGGAGATGTTTGTAATGGATGTCTGGAGAGTAGACGCCTCACACCTTTTCACTGCCGTCTAGCAGCTCAAATCAAGATGACTTCAAGATGGTCTTATTTCTTTTCTCGTAACTGCTGAAGGTTGGGTGCTGTGACGTTGGTCCAGTGATGCCTGGCCACTAACATAAATGTCCTTCAAGCTGAAACGGTTTGGTTGCTTTAACAGTTTTCTTAGCCTAATGACGTTGTTCTGAGATAATCTTAGGGAAACACAACATTCTATCTCTAGACACGTATGTTGGTGTAAGAGTCAATGGATTGTTTCATTTTTTGGTCTCATTGTAACAGTATATAAGTTTCATTTTATTTCATTCGATATAGCCAGAGCTCGACAAAACCGTATCGATTACATGTTTAGGAGAATATTTTGATTTGATAATGGAGTTGGCTTATTAAGACCATCCTTGCATCATAATGTCACCTAAATATTCCAATATTATGAGTGCTAGATCTAGTTTAAGAAAACATTACAAAGCCAATGCCATGACTCTGTGGAACATACACAGTGCCATGGTAAATAAACATTTGTTGACTTAGCTGGGAATGATACCGTGATAGGCAGGGAGTAATCTTTCTTAATGGCAAGAGCATCCAGACTTAAGATAGGTCAGAGAAAAAGGTGGGAAAGATGATATATCTCTATTACCTTGTGCAGTCATCTTTGTTCTGCTGTTAGGTACGAACTTGAGACTGAGCTGGACACTTGGTTGTGTTTAATGCCTTTGTATATTACTTAATGTATATTAGTTAAAATACATGTTTTGAGTTAATGATATGATATTTGTTTTTGAAACATTTCTCTGTACTTGTAGTAGTCCGATAAAGTATTTGGGATGTACCAAATACATCATGGAATTAGTAATTGCTGGCTGTGTACCTCGGTAACTTGTGGACACTAGGAAAGTCTCAACAGTGTAAAGTACATCATGACAGATCAGTTAACTATCGAGTCAGACTCATGTAGTGCTGTAAATGAAATGAATGCAACGAGTCATGTTTAAGACAGAATTGTACGATGAGATGTGAGGGTACTGGAAATGTGAATTGTGAAAGTCAGCGACTCTTCAATCCATGATGGAATCATTTTCTGATTTTATGACGCACAGAAATAGTCAATGAAAGTTAACTACTAGAAAATGAATTAGTCAGGGTCTGCTGGTTGGCAGTGACCTGTGTAATACATTATTAAGTACAAAGGTAAGCCATGGCAGCTCATAGTTACATGTCTTGTGGCGAACTATGGGAACGCTGTATTGATAAACAAGGCAGCAGTATACAGGTGTAGGAGCTATTTTTGTGATCCAGCACTGCAAGATGGCGACTCAGGTTTACATTGATATGTAAACAGTCCGTAGAGGAAGTCCGTCGTCAAGTCGTTAGCATTTTACAGTATATTAATAGAAATAAGGTTGTGGGCAGTTGGTCGCATGTATTTGGGGATACCGAGGGTAGGCCATAGTTTGAAATAAAAAATCAAGGGAATGGTTGTCAATGTAAACTTTCAGACAAATAGTAAGTCAACTTACAGATTCCTTGCGACTTAAGGCGCTGAACTACGTTAGACGTTCAAATCAACAGTCTTTTGTCGTCATGTGCAATTCGCTATAATCAAATTGTTTATAGATAGCGGTCCTGGCCCCCTTTTTGTTTTCACTATGTTAGTCTAGGTAGGAAGAATAGTCCATTGAACAAATGCAGAAGAACAGCTCTCACGTTATATTTCTAGCCTTCTACAAATAAACATTGTTAAATGTATGCAATGAACAATCGCACTAGAAATAGGTCCATATAAAGTGGGATGTTGTTTTTTACCTTGTTTCTTTGATCTGTATCAACACTTCAAAGTAATCTTTGTTTCTGTGTTGGAAGTGGAGTTGTGCACCTTGCTTTCGTCCCATATTGACAAACACATCTCCAAAGTAGTTCACATTCATGATTAGGTTTATATGATTGTTAGAAAGTGAATCACTCTCTCCCTCTCGTTATTTTGTTTTCTTTGTTTATTGTTATTTTGTACAGTTTCTTATTTCTCAAGAGTTATCATTGGGTAAGCTGATAACATGTTGATACTGTCACACTGCTGATGCACCTGCACGGACGTCGGGGAAGCGCCGGTATCATAATGACCGTATGCCTGAGTCGTCAGGGCTGCTCTATCTTCAGGCAATCTTCAGTTATCTCCCTCTTTAGTGAAGGTGAAAAATGTTCAATTTCAGGAGCAGCATGACATTCGTGCCAGACGCTTTGGTCTGCTTGCCCCTTCCCAAACGTTATTCACTGTTACTTCCAAGTATCTGCCTCTGCTCTTAATGTCTTCTCTCTCCACATCAACTGTAATGCTAACAATGAGAGATTTCTGCTAGACTTTTACTACTCCTGACGGTAGGTCTTCTGTTTGCCATGCAGCAGAGTTCTTTTGTTTGTTATATGGCTTACAACTTCTTTGACTTCCTCTTTTAGCTGGCTATGAATTACAGATACGGTTAGCCCGGGGGGAGGGGAGAGTATTGAGGAATCACTTAAAGAATTGGGCCAGAGAAATGCATTCAGTGTTTAATGTTTGTCCCTTTCCTAGTTTCCTTCCCCCCCAACCCCACACACACTTTTCCACCGCAAAAAAAAAGTGAATCATCTTTTGCTTAGTTTCCCCTCTTTCCATGTCCATCTCTCTAAATACCACAGCTCTGTCATTACCAACAATCGAATCCCTTCTCTCGTGTTTTCGTTCTCTCTCTAATTTGTTGTATTATTTCATTTCCTTTTCTCTGCAATCACCTTGGAGATGTTTTCAAATAGAAAATAATTGAGAAATAAAAGGCGAGGGGGAAGTTACCTTAGCTCCCAGTGCACACGCTGTACAGCCAGTTTTCTCATTCTAGCCAGCCGTGAGTGCTGACTTGTAGGGCTGATAGTATTAAGAGCATAGTGGATATCATGGGAGGCAGGCACTATCAACAGGGAGAGCTGACTGGAACCTGGTCTTAGTACATTCCTCTGGTGGCAGTCATAGTGTTTGGTACTTTGTTTCATTTGGACTAACACTGTTCACATGGGGATAAGTTTATAAACAGTGGCTGCCTCTGTTTTATATTATGAAATGGTACTTGTAGTTTTATAGATGTGATTTCTTTAGTGCACTTTAAGTCCGTCATTTCTCTAGGCTTGTGTACGTACTGTGTGTTTTTTTTTCTTTTCACTATATAGAGTTATCTACATTTAATTATTGACTTCAATGTAAGGAGTGCTTTGAAATAAAGTTCTACCTTCGTTTGTTTTTCTTATCTGTGACTTCTTTATTTTACGTGTGAGCTAACTCCACGGGGAGTTATCTTCCTTGACTTTATTTTTGATACATTCCCTGCGGACGAACTCATAACGGAAAGTAAATCACTTATTGTTTTTGTTTCAGCTGCCTAATGTTCGCAGAGTTTTTAATTCTGGTACCGGGAAGCTATATTTCAATGTAGCTATTTTTTATTTCAGTCATATGATATCCATAAGTATTTTTAACTTTTTCAGCTTTGTAGAGCAAAACTAGCGCTCATTGTTACATCATTTCAAAAGCCATTATTGCATATATAGTCAGTACTCTTGAAGACTAATGTTTTACTTAAATAAGAAACGGTTTTCAGGTCATGAGACGATGATAGGCTTTCTAACGTGTTGACCTTTCCCTCCATTGTGTTGGTCATGTGATGCTAGCGCTGGGAATAGTCTCTGGACCTTGTTTATAAGACTTACTTGAAAGTGAGAAGTTCATGCTGTGGACAGATCTAGAAATAACTGGGCGGTAGGTCAGGACGCCATGTTGCTGTGAGTTTCTCCATCTTAAGGGAGCAGCCTCTTGACATTTACGTGGTGCTAAAGGTGTAAGCTACCTTTAAGTTGGATCATATCTCTGCCAGACAATACCTGGCCGAGGAGGAGTTGTTTATTGACTGGATTAGTTTCATGTCTTATACAGGAGCGTTCTAGGGGAGGATCTCGAATATCACCCCAGCCATTAAAAGTTCGCGAAAGATCATTGTTTTAATGGTATTCATTGTGTGCTAGAATTGTTCTTTTATTCCATTTGATCATTTATTCAAAGGGGAACTTAGGACGTCTTTGGTCTGTCTTTTAGTTTCTGACATGTGTACCATCAAGATAATGAACTAGTTGAACAATAACCACGATGAAGTATTTTCTACTACTCCTACTACTAAGGTTTGTCTTTGAGTTTGTAGATGGATGAGGAATGCAGTAATTCCCGTGATGTGATTGAACCTTTTGTTTGGTCTTCCATTAACTTTGGTTTTCAAAACAGAAATAAATGAATGGTTAAACAAACACATAAATACCTATCAAACATATTTGGTCCACATTTCCCATAGCATTTTGAGATGAAGTCTCTGTTTACCTGACAGTAAAACCCCTCCATCTTCTGGCTACCTATCGGTAGCTTATCTTATCTTATATAATACAGACGTTACTTCAAAAAAGAAGATGATTACGTCCTACGCGTCATGCATTTAGTCATGCATATTAACCAATGACTTAAATTCTGCCAAGTCACTGGTTTTTCTGGCTAGCTCAGGCAACCCATTCCATGCTCTAATAGCACTAGGGAAGAAGGAGTATTTGTACAAATTTGTCCTAGCATATGGGACGAGGAATGTGCCTTTATTTTTGTGTCTTTCAGAGTATTTTATTAAATTTTGTTTTTGTATTTGAAGATTATGGTTCAGTGTTTTATGTATAATTGCTACTTTACTTTTGAGTCTTCTGTCCTGAAGGCTTTCTAAATTTAGTGATTTTACTAATGGTGTTACCCTAGTCAAATGTGAATATTCGTTTGTTATGAATCTCACTGCTCTATTTTGTGTTTGTTCCAGTTTCTTAATGTTTTCTTGAGTTGAGGGGTCCCACACGGTGGATGCATATTCTATTATTGGCCTAACCAAGGTTAAATAACATTTTAGTTTTATGTTCTTATTTGATTTATAGAAATTTCTTTTAATAAACCCTAATGCTTTGTTGGATTTTTTTATAGTTTCATCAATATGTGGATTCCATGATAGTTTTTCATTTATTATAACACCTAGGTATTTTGAGTTTTTAGTCTGTGTTACTGGTTTGCCATGAATAAGATAAGTGGAATTAATTTGTTTAATTTTTTTTGTTACTCTTAACAACTGACATTTTTCTGGGTGGAAAGACATGCTCCAATTTGATTCCCATTTCTGTAATTCATCTAATTCTCTTTGTAAAATATATGTGTCTTGTTTTGTTTTTATTGTTCTATATATTATGCAATCGTCTGCAAATAATCTGACTTTTGTTCCTGAACTAATGCAATTTGGTAAATCATTTATGTAAATTAAAAATAGTAGTGGACCCAAGACTGTTCCTTGAGGTACACCTGAGTTTACTGTTATTGGTGTTGATTTAGAGCCATTTATTATTACAGTTTGTTCTCTCCTTATCAGAAAATCTTTAATCCACTGATGCAGTGGACCGTTAATGCCGAAATATTTTAATTTTTTAAGCAAACTATGGTGGTGAACTTTGTCAAAAGCCTTGGAAAAATCTAGTAAGATAGCATCTATTTGTTCACTATTATCTAAACCTTTTGAGAAATCATCAATTAGTCCTATTAGTTGTGTTTCACATGATCTATATTTCCTAAAGCCATGTTGGTATGGGGTGAGGACATTATGTTTGTCTAAGTGGTTTATGATGTTGCTACATATTATGTGTTCTAGTATTTTACATGTGATGCTGGTAAGTGATACTGGTCTGTAGTTTCCTGGATCAGATTTTTCTCCTTTTTTAAATAGGGGGGTGACATTAGCTTCTTTCCAGTCCTTTGGTACTCTGCCCTGGTTAAGCGATGCCTGAAAGAGTATTTTGAACACTGGGGCTAGCTCATTGCTTAGTTCTTTGAGTAATCTAGCTGGAATACCATCAGGTCCAGACGCTTTATTTGGTTTGGTGTTGGCTAATAGTTTTTTTAATTCCATTTTCTTGTACTACTAAATCTTCTATGTTGTCTACTTGGTTCAAATTAAGAAATATGTCTTTGTCTCCTGGGGCTGAGAATGCTGATGCAAAGTATTTGTTTAGGATGTTTGCTTTAGTTTCATTATCATTATGTAATGTTCATCTTTTAATGGCGCTATGCCTGTTGTTTCCATTTTCTTAGACTTAATGTATGACCATAGGTTTTTGTTGTTATCTTTAGATATTACATTGTTTATGTATTCACTCTGCAGCTGTCTGCTTACTTTTTGGGTTAGGTGTTTAATTTTTATATACTTTTTGTAAACTCTTTCTGCCTTGGTTTCTTTAAATTTTCTATATAGGTTTTCCTTCTGTTTACAAAGCTTCTTTAGTCTATTATTAAACCAGCATTTATTTATTTTGTTTGATGTGTATTTAGTTGGTATATGATTTTCTATAATGCTTTTAAGATGGATTTTAATGAAATTCCAGAGGTCATCGACTGGTTGGTTAATGTCTTTTTCTAATAAGAATGTTTGTTGAAAGTTTAATGCAGCTTGGTGTAGTTGTGTTAGGTTACATTTATTCCAGAGTAAGATTTTTCTTTTGGTTTTTGTATTGGCTACTGCTTTTATCTGACTGTGTATTTTTATGATCTCATGGTCTGATAGACCAGGGATAATATTATAATCAACTACTAATCCAGGTCTGTTGGTTAAGAAGAGATCTAATGTGTTGTTTAATCTAGTTGGCTTTTTAATGATTTGATCTAAACTTAGGTTGTGTAAAGTTTCTATGAAAAGCTCATTTATGTCCTTAAGGTTTTGGTGTTTATCTATGGTTAGTGTTTTCCAATTTATATCAGGTAGGTTGAAGTCACCCATAATCCAAAAAACTGCATTTTTATTTGTCTCTTTGAGTGTAGTAATCTGATTACATAGTTCCTGCATGTATTCTAAACTAGAATTTGGTGGTCTGTAAATGCTGCCTATTATAAGGGATGTTGAGGTGGTATTAATTTTACAAAATGTAGATTCTATGTTTTTTGAGTTAGGTAAGGTAATTTCTTCAGCTATAAGAGTGTTTTTTATTGCTAAAAGAACTCCTCCATGATTATCAGCCCTATCTTTTCTAAAAATTTCATAATTACTATTGAAAATTTCTGCATTATAAATTTCAGGATGTAGCCAAGTTTCTGTTCCTGCAATTATGTCTGGTTTCTCACATTCTAATAAAATTTCTAAGTCTGCTGTTTTGTTCCTAATACTTTGAAAATTTATTACTAAGGTTTTAAGGTATTTTGGTATTACTTCTTTAGGAGGTTTGTTTAGTGAGGCTGTTGTATTAATTTTAGTAGATTTAGGTTTAACAGGAGTGGATCTGGCTAGTGGTTGGTGAGTTGGTTTTGGGATGGTGTTTAAGATGTTGTATGGGTTAGAAGTGTCCGCATCAAAGGAATCAAACAGTCCTGATGTAAACTGAGGTAACCCACACGGTACACAGTGCCATGATGCATCTTTGTTGCCTAAGGCATAATACACAGGTGTATTCATATGGAGACATGATGCATGGTACCATTCATCGCAGGTGTCACATTGAATGGCTTTCTGTTTCATGGTGCATACTTTTTTGCAGATGTTGCATCTATCTTTAGATCTAGGCCCTGGATTTGACTCTACATCACCTGCTATTAATATTAACAGTGAAAGGTATTTATTTCTACTGTGTCTGATTGAGAACTTCCATTTGTGATGGGTAATCTTCTTTAATGTTATTGATGTGTATGTTAGGTTATTTTTGAAGTTGCATTGATTTAAAGTGTGATGATTGATTATGACTGTTGTTTCATTTTTAAGTTTAGTGTTGACTGAGGTAGATCTAGTTCTGTGTTCAGTTAGTGTGTATTTAGTAATTATTAGGATAAATAGCCAGAGCAATTTCATGATGACTGTTGTTGATTTTAGTTTTAAAAGGTCTAGTCTAAAATAGTTTAAGGTTAAAAATGCCTAAGATGGCCTAAGCTAAGTCTAAAGTGATAGCTAATTTACAATGACAATCAAATGGTTTATTCAAAATATAGACCTAGACTAGATCCAGATCTAATTCAAGATCTAGATCTAATTGTAGATCAATATATTTATGTGTTTAACTAACTTTAACTAACTATATAGAGTATTACTATTAGTTTATAATTAGTAGTATTTGTAGATGATTAGTAGATCTAAGGCCTTAATTAAAGTCTAAGTCTAAGACTGACTAGATTTAGATCTAAAATCTAAGAATATAAAAATACCTAAACTAAGAGTTGTTAATTTGAATTAATTAGTGGAAATAATGCTAAATTAAGTTAAATCTATAATTTAAAGATATTAGTTTATTAGTTGAATAGCTTTTTAAAGGAATTTTATTTGGTTTATATACAACAAAACGAAAATTTAACTCATCTATGATAACTGTAAACAGGGAGCAGCCATCTTGTCAAGAGCGCGTAACTCTAACTCTAGCTAACTCTAGCTTCAATGAACTTCTCTAGATCTCTTCAACCCTAATCTATGTGACATAAACATGTGTTATGTACTCAGTGCTGCAGCAGCTAGTTAGCCCTTCATTTATCGTTCACCCGCAGTGAAGTTTCCACAAATATAGATCAACGATAAAAACTAAAGATTTTGGTCGTGATGACAATTGCTGATGCTGGTGCCGTCAAGCCTTGGTTAGACATAGTGCATTGGTGGCATCAGTTTCACATCACTGTCTGATCAAATCTCGAGTGGAGTCTACTGGAGGTCTGTTTCTGTAGACATATGTTTCTAGTGTAGACTCTAACATGCTGAGTCGACTAAAATATCATTTCTAAGTCTGTCTTCATCGGTTCGATAATGTAGTTCCATTTGACCATATATCCTTTCTCTTCATCTCTTTAGCGACTGGTTGGGCTTCATGCCTTCATGTTGTCTAATGTGTTAATTAAAGTTGAATACTTTTTTTTAAATAAAGAGTTTTTGTTTTGGTAATTCTAAAGTGCTGTTATAGTTTTAAAAAGTGGCTGAAATAACATTGAATCGTACATCCTTCGTCTAGGAGGAGGATTTTGATGATTTAAAAACATTTTTTTTAAAAACTAGAACTAACAAAACCAAAATTTAAAAGTACACTTTTGGTAAATGTTTAGGGCTTGCACTTTACCTTCATCAATGACAATTTCACCTTACAAATAGAGCTGTTTAGAGGTAAATAATAGTAATCATTACTTCAGATCAGCCTAAAAATGCGCTATACCAATGCCAGCGATAAGCACAAAATTGTTTGTAGCTAAGGCTAATGTCAACCTAGTGCCCCAACGGTCCAATAGACTAAGGGATAGGTAAAGGTAACAAATGTCAACATAATGGTACTCATTTGTATGGAGCGTAATGTCTGTAACAACTGCAATTGCAACGCTTTGTTTGATATGGGATATGGATTCATATTATCTACCAATTCTCTATAGCTTTTTTATAATAAATGTCTACTGCTTTTTTTTTTTTTCTACTATCAAGGAATTAATATCTTGTGTTGAACAACAGCATCTGTCAAGTTAACGAGAGTAAGAATTTAGTTCGAGCCACCATGTTAAAAGTTGAGTCAGATAGCAGTCTAACTCTACAATCCCAGTCATGTGTATTCACTCCTGGCGTTTCTTTCTTGTTGTTTGTTTCGTCTCTCTCTCTCTCTCTCCTGCTCAGCGTTCTTCTGGCACGAATCTTCGCTGTTTATGTTCGGCACTGAAAGGTTGGTAGAACTAGTACGAGATATATATATATAGCTATCTAGAACAGACACAGCGCTCATTGGGCTGGGTTTGGGGTTTACTATTTGTTTTCTTTCTATGCACTATTTATACTCATAGGGATTGGCAATGGCGCTGAAACCTTATGGGTATTCTTATTAAATACTCTAATAAACAGCATTTATATTTTGTTTCGAACGCTTCTCACTCGGTTAACAAGGGCCCATCTAAGGAAAAGAAAAAGTGTTGTTACTCGACTCGAGATGTGATTTTTTATGTCTGAAATTTGCTGTGAAACTGATGGGATAAGTCTGTGATGAGACATACCGAAACTAATGGTCTGGTAAATGGTAGCATTCCTTTCTAGCTTTGTCTGCCGCATGGCACCACACTTCTGTCATTAGGTTTTCTTGTGCTTGCTATTTGGATCTACGAGGAGGGTCGTCTAGGTGTATTTCTCTAGCTCGGGTTCACATTTTTACGCAATGAGTTTGTTTCTTTTAATGGATTTGGTTACTGAAATGAATACGAGACATGAACTAAATGTATTTTTGATTTCTGATTCAAATAAATGTGCCAAACGTCTTGATGTAATTCCTCATGCAGCTGATCATTTCAGACGTTAGGTTTGAACTCAACTATTGGGTTACATTTTGGCAACGTTTTTTCTCTGCTGACCTTTGGCTCCTGTACGGTGTTTGGCTCCTGTACGGTGTTTGGCTCCTGTACGGTGTTTGGCTCCTGTCTCTTTGTGTTTGTAGTAAGACAATGGCAATCTGCCCTAATGTTGAGTACAAGAATCTACAGCCAAGAGCCAGCACGGGAAATCACTTCAGAAACCTATTTTCTTTATATTGGGATTAGAAAGTTTAACAGAATGCTGCTACATCTTTTTTGTTTCTGTTAGGGCAGTGGTGCCCAACCTAAGGGTCGTGCTATATGCTAAAGGGATAGTACTGATACTCAGTAATTAAAAAAAACAAACAATATTAGTTCCCCTGAGTTCCAGGGCTTTAACGGTAAATTTGAAAAAAAAAATGAATTGATCTTTCTAAATTTTAAATAAAATGTGTTGTCATGCAGCACGAATTTATGTGCGAAATGCAGCTTGATGGGATAAAGAAAAGTTGTCAAAATAAATGAATTATAATTTTTATTTTTCACTATGACGACAATGTGAGCTAAATGGGGGGGGGGGGGGGGAGAGAAGAAACACTAACCAAGAAATAATTGATATTGCAAAAAGACAAAATGCTTAGAATTAAAGCTATAATCAACATTATAATTTAACAACAATTTTAGTGTCTCATTATATTCTTCCCGCGCCAGAAGACAGGTTAAGATTGTTGCTACAATAATAATGTATGCAGAATTTCTGATTACTAATTCCCCATTTGTTATGGCCTTCACCCTTCACATACCATCGCCCCACGCTATGCAGTCAGTGCACTTATCTCTGTAAAACAATATCTTGCCGTCTGCGTCTTTGACGGGCAGCAGTTGTTTTTTGTTTAACTCCATACGTGAACTGTACAGTCGCTCTCCCTTGCAATCTTAAAAAAATTGGATGTAATCTCCTTTTGTTGGCTTACCTGCACATGCTGAGAGGTACCGATGTCTTTGTTACAGATTCTGTTCAGCCATTCGCTCTGCACCAAGTGCTCACTTAGAGTCACTTGGTTAGAATGTCAGTAAATTAGCACGGACTTGGCTGACACCGTAACCTATGATTTGTTTCGCATCTCAGAACTCTCAAGGATACATTTTGTTTATTCTTATTGCTGTGGCATCCGAGTTCGATCGCAGTTTATTTCAAAGTGTTCATTAAATATGTTCAAATCAATACGTTGAGAAATAAACGTATTCGCTATGGTTCACTGGATGAGTGATAGTATGACTTGTGTCATGAAGTACTGTTGCATAGAGCTCCTGTTCTCCGCAAGGTGTTCAATTAATTGCCTAATTGTGCAGGCATTGGTTTTTGGGAAGGAAACGCCACTTAATTCACCGTATGCTATTCTAACATTGTTACTTCCCAAGCCCATCAATATTGGTTATTTTTAATCACCCGGTACATGGAAGAGTTTTCTGTGATCTTGAAAGCGAGTTCATTGTTCTAGCACACTAGAAATAGAAACGATTCCTTACCAGAAGAGGCTAGATAAAAGTAATACTGATCACTGTTGTGGAGCAGGCTGAGTGTTAGGTTTCTAAATGTCGAGAACTGCTTATGCCAGCCCAAAGGCGTTGCCACTCATTACTGAATGTCAAATGTCCCAATGACACATAGAGTTCTCGGAGGCCACTCAGTCACTGTGTTTAGTGCTCATGTTCTGTACCACGTTCTGGATGATAAGTGTTGGTTTTCATTCTGCTAGCTTAATGATGAACATAAGAGAGGGGCGCTTACTTTTGCTTTCAGTTTTCCAATTAGTTGTGCCTTATCGTGTTCTCTCCCTTTCATCATTTTCTTCACATGCTTATTTTTCTCGAGTTATTGTCCCTGCCTGTGCTTATTCACTGTTTTTTTTTCTTAGTTTTTCAAACTATTTTGTTCCCATGTGAGTGTTCCATTCTGTTTCTTCTTGCCTTTCTAGTGATGACATTCAACGGAGTATCTTGTGAATTATATTTGCTGTTGTTGTTTTTTTCCCCCCAAATGTTGTAAGGGATAATGTACTCTGACCAAAATTACAAATGTGCTTTCAGTTAGTAAAATGGTTCCAACTCTATAATGCTCTATACAATTAGAGATAAATGCTGTTTACGTCCATGGGAGATGAAGGATACTTAACTTTGCAACTAGACACCAACAAATGACTGTACCTCGACAAACTCCAAAAGTTATTTGGTACCAGCTTGTAGATCTTTAACATGAGATAGTTTCTTTGTTCTGATTGAAATATTCGAAAACATCTTGACAGCTGAACAATGTTTGGGAAATTTTGGTTCGGAAAAGGCAAAAAATCTGAGGATAAATCTGTGTTAAGTTCCTTAAAACAGACAGCGGGATTTTTAACAGGTGTTGCAGGCAAGGTAAGTAGTGCACCATTTCAATTGGGTTAAATGTTAGCAATATTTTGTTTACAAAAAGAAAACAGGCAAACAAAAAGTATGTGTTGTTTTATCGTAGAGTGTAAATAATCATCTCATTGCTCTTTTTAAATTCTTCTTTATTTACTAATTATCGATCTTCATAAATTGAAAAAAAGAATTCTTGTTTCCTGGGAATAAGCTGCTAATATTTTTTTAAATTAAGTAGTTGGCTATCTTTTTATTTGATAAAATAATTCTTAAAACTGATATTGCTTTTTGTCAAAACTAATATTACCACATGATAAATACTTAGTCAATAGTTTCGAACCACACCATTATGATCATTTTCTTTTTGTTATTGATGAGTCATTTCACTTGAAAGCACTCAGCGAATGAAGCTCTATAAGCCGATAAACTCACCCAACAATTCCAGTGCATTTCAGCAACTAAAAAGAACAGCCACTAAAAATCTACATTATCTAAAGTTCAGTCATGTCCAAACTTTCTCAGCCAGGAGATAGAAACATTTAGGACCTAAGCGTTTTATAGCATAAACTTGGCGTCTGTAGTTTTATTCTACACTTTGAACAGAAATAGAAACATTTAGGACCTAAGCGTTTTATAGCATAAACTTGGCGTCTGTAGTTTTATTCTACACTTTGAACAGAAATAGAAACATTTAGGACCTAAGCGTTTTATAGCAGAAACTTGGCGTCTGTAGCTTTATTCTACACTTTGGACAGAAATTTAGGAGGGCCGGTTAGCACTGCATCACGGGCCGGGTGTGTCCAGCGGACCGTAGTTTGGGCATTAAAGGTTTAAAATACATGGCTGCTATTTGACTTCAAAGTTATATCAAACCATTGGCAGAAGTTTACGTCTTTTGATCTCAGTTGGTACTACCAACTTAATCCAATTTAGTAAGAACTTATGGACTATGCTGATTGTTTATTGTCGTTTTTAGTCTGACGCTAATTCCTGGAGAGCTCACTTTACATTTTGTAGTCAGCGTCAGAAACAAATGTGCAATACATGTTGAGAATCTGAAGCCCGTGTTCATATGAGGATTGCACTTTTCTGTATCCTCTGTTAGGAAAAGATGTTTGCGCTTAAAACACTGAGACTTTTGATTTCATCACATTCTTGACATTTGTTTGTGTGGTCTAGTGTTCGTCTTTCAAGTAGATTGTTCTTTTTAAAAAAAACGTTTTATTGGGTGTAGATGGTCTATTGGAACACCTCGTTAGACGTTGTTCTATTGGAACACCTATGTCACCGCTGTTTTTTTTTTACATCATAAATGTCACTGTGGTTATGTTTTGATACTGTGATATTATTGTCTATGTAGGCGTGGTGGTGACATTGGGTTCATATTATAATTCACAGAATAAGGAAATGACACTTGATGACCAGTATTAATCCTCTATAGAAATATGGCGAATATAATGACAACTTAGTAACTAATCTATAACCAACTTCTTTAAACAACTAACTCAACTGACTATATTAAGTGACTCTATCAAGTCCTTGCTACCAACTCCCTATATTGACTGACTGCTCTTAACCCTGGTTCACTTAAGGTTAAAAGTGTTCACCTTAGGGCAACATGAGTTGTGAATAACATTCACAATATAGAAATAACATTCACAATATAGAAATAGGGTTTCTACACTATGGCACCAACTTTGAGGTGGTGACAACCTAGTTAGACGTTGTTCGTTCTCTTTGTTCAACACCGCGAACACTCGTTCCCCTGTCCACCTCACGGCAAACAAAGTTGTATTTGCAGATTGCTATTTTGAGAAAATTACTTTGGACCACTTTTGGGAGTCTCATGCAGGAGCGGACTGGGTATCAAAATCGGCCCGGGCATTTCTGTACAAATTCTATATCATACGATGGGCATCTAATTCTAGGTCTACCTGTCCTCAGAATCATTATGTTAAGTTTGATAATGTATCTAGAAGCATTCCTACGGTGACATCTATCTTTATAAGAAATATAGGCCTTTAGTTGTTTTCTAATCACTGAGTATGTAGGCCCTAAAAGGATGAAGTCTACTAGTAGACTATTACATTATTTCGGAAAATGTGTTAGATTAAAATAGTATTACACTGTAGAGTCTGATAATTTTTTTTAAACACGACACACAGAGGGCATTTTTATAAGAGATTATACAAACTGTAACAATACTATTTGCGCCATAGTGGTATTGATGCGGCCATTTTGGTGACCCCCACCGGCCCATTAGGTACCGGCCCACCGGGCAGGGTAAATGCCCATATAGCCAGTCCGCCCCTGGTCTCATGTCTTAAAATAAAGTGTTTTACGTCATAGGATTCTTTGGACACATTTGTACAAATGTTCACGCATTATGATACGTTTTGGTTTCCTAAAAAAGTATCTATAGAAGTAATCTTAACTTAGCGCAGCACCCCACACTATTTTCAGCGTACGTGTTGTAATGTCTGTTAATTTTATACAATTCCCAGTTCCCGTAGGCTTTTATTTTGAGAAGAGGTTAGTATTTTGTGTTAGTGCTCGCGTTACTGGTGTGTTTGTACATAAGCCCCTGCACAATCGTCCCTGGCCTGTTACTAACCTTCCTGTCAGATGTTGAGTTCGTATTGACGATTAGACCAGTTAGAAGGTAGATTCTTTCGATGAGCGAGGGGGAAAAACATGACTCTTCTTTCAGGAATCTTAGTAAATGTTGTGCCTGGTCCAGACTTCCGCTCACAGAGTTGAGCCTCATCTAGAAGCGTGTTAGTTGAAAGCCATTACTTAACGTTGTTTGTGGGAAGTGGTGCTGTGTTTCCTTTAGTTTGATATGTTGGACTGATTTTTCTGAATGTTTTCAACAACTAATATGCTATGAGTTATGTGATTGATTTATAGCACGTGTGCCAGATGTTTCGGGGATTATTAAAGCCCAGGGTGGATGTAGTAGTTATATTTCTTTTAAAAGTAAAGACAAAAAATATTTATATTTTTGGTTTGTGCGTCTGTGCGTTGGTTTTACCTGTGGACTTGGGAAAGACATAGCCTACACATGTGTATTTCTCAGTGACATTAAATAGAATAAATTTGAGGTCCGGCTGTAGTGTTTTCTTTTCTCTGTTTATGTTGATGAAGTGGTCACAATAAGTCAACATGAAATGGTCTTGTGTTGTCAATGGTCGCACCAACCGCTGTCTAACCCCCCCCCCCCATCTCCTTGTTGCCCTGCATCAGTACTGGAGCTCTGAAGGGTGTGACTTAACAGCAACACTTGGCTAACGTGTGTTACGTCATCGATGCACATGTGAAGTTATTTCCGCAAAACGTTTCTTTCTAATTCCCTGGCTTCTGTTGTCTTGTTTCCAACTAGATCCCTGGCCTTGCTGTTGGGAGACACTGACTTCATCTGGACATTAGCTAATGAGCGCTGTGCTTGCCTTTCATTGTTTCACACATGGATTTGTTCTTTGGTTTAGTCTCATTTGACTTCAAAGCTTACCAGTTTGTATCTATCTAGGCTTAGTGCTTCAAGTCACGTGATGTCCATTCGGATCGACTATGTTTAAGTATAAGTCTTGCCTAAGCTAAGTGTAGTCAGTCCGTGTGTGTCCGTGTAGGTAATACCACCGAGTGCGCGGTAGGAAATCTTTGATGCCTATTTGAAGTGAAACAAATAAATAAAATAAATAAAAACGTCTACAATTGTGTTTATTGACGTACGATCAATGTCTCCATTCATGTCCAGTTGTCCACTCATGTGGAATGGAAATGTACATCTACATGCATCTGGACTAAGTACGTCTTGCCTTGGACCTTGACAACTCTGCTAGATTACGTGTGCGCTATGAGTCATTCACTTCACAGAAGTGCCTTTTAATTGTGTGTGAAGGAGATCTAAAAATAACATCATTCTATTTTTGTCACATACTAGGTGGACACTGATATGACATTGGGGACAATAGTGTCACTAATGCGGAAGCCAGAACGCGTTATATCATACATTAAAAAACAACTTAATATAGGCCTATACATATTGAAAAAATCACTAAAAATAGATTGTCCGTTTAGCCTACATTAATGGTATCATCAAAGCAACTATGTATCTGTACTAACTAATATTATCTCTTTATTTTTCTTTGGCGACATTCAAGAGCGGTTTATCAGTGATGGTGTGTGTGTGGAGGGGCTGTAATGGAGTTTGCCAGTGTATGGGGAAATGTTTTCAAATTCCATAAATATAAAGTAAAACGGTATATAGACTTGAGAATTACAGACGTGCCTCTGGCACCCGGGAGCTCAGTTGGCAATCTAATCGGGCACAGCAGGTATTTCAGATTTGGGAGGGGGGGGGGGTTGCGAGATTGTGGCATGGCCCCATATCCTCGCTGGTCAGCATTCCTGCTGGTAGGCAGTTACCTGTAGATACCACTCTCTCTCTCTCTCTCTTACACACACACACACAAACACATACAATGTATTTTGTGTGTTAGCAACGTCTATATAATGAATACCTGTACTAAAACACTTCATATTCAATTATGCCTGAAAGTTCCGAAGAGTTTAAATTTATTGATAAACGGAAACGTCAAAACTCGGAAATTCTTTTTTTTTCCTAGAAATTTTCATAACCATTTAAAAAAAATTACTATGCAATATGTTGATGCTCATTGTTGCTACAATTTGGTGACATTATCAGCTGCTGTGATTACAATGTGAGATAACACCATCTCGTTAACTTATTCAATGTGTACAAACAACGATAAGCACATTGTTCGCGGACAATGTATCAAAATAGGTGCCAGAAGTGTGGTCAGTGGCTGTTTTGTCCATGCTCTGTGACGTCTTCACTGGCCAAGACCGACTGGTACAGAGTCTGGAGAAGAGTGAACATCCGCCTAAACACTAGAAGGAGCGGCGATCCACACCCGGTAAGCAGAAGGCTCCGGGTTCACCTCTGGCAGCACAGAGTCTCCGTGATAGTCCGTGATCCGACGTGGAGGCTCGCGTTGAGTCATCTCCAAGTAGTCGACATAAGTTGTGCTCCTTGCCAACAGCCTGGGGCATACTCCGGCTACATGTGTCAGCTGCACGCGTATCTCAGACTTGAGACTCTGGTCTCTGTTGGCTTCACTGTTTTGACGTCCTGCAGGTCATGCGGAACATCATCTTTGTGTCTCTGTCGAGACCGTAGAAACGATCTCAGCGTCACAATTCCAACGCGCTTCAGGTATTGGATTCGTGATACTCTGACTGGAACACAGTGCCCTCTGTTTTCTCCTGGAGTGTCCAGCAATAACTATCGAAAGAGGTGCAAATATTTGTTACAAAACCTTGTTTTGATATATGGTAACACATATTTACCGGACTTAATCGCTCATGTCCAGGAACATAAAACTCCACAACGGAATACTTCTCGGCTTTTCGATTCAATTGGTCATTTATATTTATCCACATATCAGGAGAGTAACACTCTTGGTCATTCTACTGGACGTCCACTTAAAACCTGTCGCACTGACGATGTGACCAGGAACAATGTATGCCCGTGCTTACTTCATTTACTTCAATTAGGACGACGTCATGTTCAAGTTGAAAGGTGCCGTATTGAAGATGGGGCTTTAGAGACAACAAAGAAGCGGGCATTAACACTCACCCGTTTGAGCAATCAAAACCAAGAATCTGTTACAGCTTCAGAGCGAGCTACGGATGCTAGAAATAAAACTCTTGTCGTTCAGGTGAGTTGTTGAGTACAGTCTAGCCAGTGGTAAACACTTAGATCTACCACCAGCATGTTTAGGTCAAGTTAGAATTTTAAACTTTGCATCATCATTAGATCAATGATTTGGTTTTGTTCTTTCAAGATATGCCATACGGTTGTAGTATATATAGTAGATACGATCTTACAATTTGATTGAAAGATTCAGATAGTGGGCGCAGGAAAAACAAACACACGCTAATGGGTAATTAACTACAAGACCGCAAACTATTATTATTGAATCGGAAGACTCTTTATATCAAGTCTTTTGGTTTCAGTTCTTCATGGTAACTTGTGTTTGTCGAGACCGTCACTTTCTTGTTGTTTAATTTATTTTAAGATCCTCCACTAAGCCGCTGACCTCCTATAAAAAATATCAGATTGACTTAAACCTGTTAGCCGTACTTTGTATATGAATGAGATCCACTTGATCTGAACTCATTTCCTTTTCACTGCATGCTAGCTCTAGACACTAGATCTAAATGTTGCTCTCCTTGCTCCATTATGATGACAGATGTATGGGTTGCAGTGAACGAAATCTCTCAGCTGAAAGTCAATAGCCTAAACGCGCCACTAGTCAGGCCGCATACTCCGGTGTGTGGCCGTCACCGGTTACTTGTTTGCATTGACACAGCGCTAATGTGTCGTTGTTGGACTGTCAAATGAGCGCCATACTGTCAGTCAGACTGTCATTCCTTTTACGCCAAGAATCTACATTTCAAGCCATGACTTAGTCAGCAGGTTTTAATGGCACTCTTGGTTCAAATAAATCTTGCATAAAAAGAATGAATACATTGAAACCTAGGTATCAAATAATTTGTCCAGTCCTGATATTTTACTTTGCTACGTTTCATTGTATCGATACTGAGTTTGATCTCGTTCTTGCGCACATCTGGTTGGATAGATCTTTCGAAATCTGATACTTTATTTTTGTATACATGATAGATTGAGTTCCGACTATTTCATTGTTTAATGTTACTTTTGTGGTAATCATAGTACGTACGTAATATGTGCTATCTACTGTAACCCTTTGAGGTCGCTCTTTTAGAAATTCCTTGATGTTCATTGTTCTGGTAAATGTGTTTCAATAGTTGCTATATTACCAGGGTAAAGTACAATATTTTCAATTAAGAAACTCATTCGATAGGATTGATTAAACCGAATAAATGTTTTTGAGCTAGCAAACCAAGGCTTTTGATTTTGAATTGTAACAAAAAAAAAAAAGTCAAAATTTCCGAATGATTGATTAGAAATCTCGTTCTGATGCCTAGAACCTATCACTGTTCTTTCCTTAACTAATGAAAGTTAGAACATGTATCGACCTCCTTGTTAATCTGGAGAACAGAATGGCATTGATCCTCTCGTGAATAGCTATTGATTAATGGCATGCAGTTGATTTGTGACTTAAAGCACACAATCTCCTAGGGAGGCGGATGTCACGATTCAGTTATTCCAGTTTCGATCTCGATCATCGGTGCTGGCCCAATCAGAACAAGGGCGCTGTTAACAGGCTGTTGACTCCCCTCTGGCTACAGTCAGCTGTCATTCAGGCCTTTTCAGTCTTTTCCCTACGAGACAAGACTGTTGGTGTTGATGACTAATGCGAGGCACTGTAAAACTTATCTTCTGGGTACATTGATTGTGTGTGGTGTACTCACTTTACGAATAGGGGTGTTGGTCAGCGTTCTGTGTTATTGTATGCTGGTGTTCCAATGGTGTCTGTGTCAGTTGTGTGGGAATGTTCATGAAGGATGTATAAATATACTATGAGCTGTCATGACACATTACCAACTTCGGTGTCATTTTCCACATTCACGTGATAAATACAAGTGTACTTGAAGCTCGTTCAAATATATTCTGGATTTACTTAGTATTATCAGTGATTCCCAGTAAAACATGGCTCCTATCTCAACATGTCAATTGTGTTTAGTACAGGGTTGTAAGTTATCATCGCATCGGTTATTTTAGATCCACTTTTGAGATTCCATTTTTGTGATGCTTATTGTCTTAAAATAGATAATAGTCGCATCAATCTTGCTAGTACGAAATGTAAATATATTTCTGCACAATATGCGGGAAAAGAAATGTGTAGAAATATATTTACATTTCGTACTAGCAAGATGGCAAGATTGATGCGACTATTATCTATTCATTCCAACAGTAACGACTTTAACGAGTAAATATTCTACCGAGCCTTATATGTAAGTGTTAATGGTGAAACGCTCCAAGTTATCTGATAGAGTGTCCACTTCTCTTCATCACTTAGCTTCTACGGAACCGATCATGCAAAAGTCATATTTTGTGGTCAGTTGTTAAATGAGAGTAGTAGGTTATCAACCACTAATAAGTTTGACTTTGGCTAGTAATGGAAAGGACCTATACCTCGTCCCCCATTGCCTGGATATTTACAGATGTTTAGTCGTAGCCTCAGCTTCCTTGAGGTTTGCTGTGTTTTTTTGTATCTGTACTCCAAAGTGTCCCATTGTTTTCGAGTCGCAGAGTTCTAATAGCTCTCTATTGTATTTTCCCTACTACTTTATATTACACTGACCTCCTAAAGGTAAACAGTTGATGCGCTCCCATCTGCGGACGGCATTGTTATTCAAGTTATTACTATTATTAAACTCTTATTATTTTGGTAGCTCCCTTCAATTAATAGCTGTTCTATAAAAAGAGACCAGTGCGCTCTGATACGACCTCTTATTGCCCTGTCCCCTCTATTTTCTGACCCGACCGTGGAAAAAAAAAAGCGATCAGGTAACGGAGTAAAAGCGGGTTAGAATGGGACTAAGCGCGCCATGTGTCAAGTCACCAGGCCAGGGCCCTGGGCCTAGTCGGGTTTCTTCTACAACTAGCGTGTGTGCATGGTTCGAGTCGGATTACTGTCACTATTCCTGGGACTACATAGTGTGGTGTAAATACGCAAATGTCTTAACAAAAGAACATCTGATCTCTTTGCGGTAGTCCTTCTATTGTGTTTTGTGTTATTTCTTCTAATCTATTACCTTAGGGTAGAACTTGCTGAATGTAATCTCGAGTGTAACGTAGGGTGACAGTAAACATTGCTAGCATTCTTATTACACTGACCACTTTGTTTGGTCTCGTCTTGGATTATTTGCTTTGAGTTTTGGATTGGAATATAAGGAGAAATGTTTCTATATCAGTTTTTATGCGAGAAGATATTTTATGTCTTGAATACTTCACCAATATATCATCCTTAGGATTATTATATACTTGAAAAAAAAATTTAATACATACTCAATATAAATTTGAACTATTTTCTAAAATGCTAATTGTTTTAAAAATGTGTTTTCAATGCCAATTAATCACTTTTTTTGTTCAAGTACTAGATCTATATACATTTCTTCTATATATGCAATTTTTTTCTCCCTCTACTGTTAGGCTACATATGTTGTGGAAATCTCAGTAGAACTTGATCTCGATCTATTATCTATTAAGGTGTTGTTACATGTCTGTTTAGTGAATCATCGAACAGAAATACTTTTGCCTATTTATTCTAACGCCACGAGATAACCTCATGTACTCTGACACCGGAGTCTTCGCTAGTCTCTCGGACTGAATCGTCTGCTTTAGATGCGTACGCCCTTAGACATTTTACTCCACTCCCCCATTTTGTTTTTTTTATAGAAATGTCCTTTGAAGTTTTACCTTTCTTCGTTCACTATAGTGTTAGAAATCTCATTGTCCGCATTCCATCCCTTCCGGATTGTTGTGTTTGACCACCGCCCACACACCATGTCTCCGTGACACCCAGTCTCCAGGACTCACTTGTTGGTCCTTGTTTCACGTGTATATAGTTTTGTCATTTGAGTTTGGTCTCTGGTACATTCATTCGTCAGCCCTATGCTGTTGGGGATTTTGTGTACAGTGTTCTTGCTGCCTGCATTTTGAAATGTGGATCTCGTTCCTTGTACAAGTATTAATAGTTTGTAAGTGTCCCTCATCATCTGTTCTGCTCTAATGACAAAGAATCTTTATTACTGTTGTGTGGATATGTCTTTGGGTTTATTTTAATTCATTTAATGTTTTTTTTTGTTCTTTCAAATCGTTTATACCAATACACCAAATTCCCTTAAACCACATGGAAGGTAGCCTTAGCACCTATACAAACACCTGAAGTAAACGAGGCGCTTAAGTATGTAGGATTAAGTAGCAGGAGGCTACACCACTGAATACGCCTCAATTTATCTTCAGGGTGCCAAATCCTCCACCCAAACTTTTTTTTTTCTTCCTCTTTCTAGTATTACCTTTTGATGGTCCATTCCAGAAATGTACGGTTCTCCACGAGAGCTAGAGTTACTTTGGACAAACAGTCTCGCCATGTCTGCCCCTTTCCCCGTACCTTCCTTTCCCCAGCCTCTTCTACCCGTCGTCTTCAAGACAAATAGATGCTACGGTGGTCCTCCTACTTGACCAGAGTTGGTCAACACTTTGACTTTCATTCCAGCGTACCACTACAGAGTAGCTTTATTGGGGACCGCTGCACATTTTCATTTGATTACCTAGACTAAACAGCTTTTTCTAGTAGCCTCATTTCTTTGAAATTGGTTTTTATTTATGAAGAGTAGCTCTAGAAAATGTATGTAAATATAAAGGAACTAAAACAACTCCAAGAAATGTTTTGTTTCTTATTGAAAGCACTCTCCTGACTTTAGCAACAGTCTCTCCTCCTAGTCCTAGTTAGTCCCTTCAATGAGCGCATACATTCACAGAGATCGTCATGGTTTACTAGTGTCTTTTTGTTCGAGCTCTCTCGTTGTCAGAGTTAGGAACGTTTCTGGTTTTATTCAGTAGATCTAGTAGCATTTCTTGTAATGCTGATGCGATATTTTATATTTTTGTTTACAAACAACTACACTAGTTCTTGTCTGCGGCAAAAATGTCTTTCTGAGTGTGTAGACATTTGATATTCGTGTCTTGTGTAGCCTTGTAGCCTACACGCCACATCATACACACACGCACATCTACACACAACCTAACTCCACACATTACTTTAATCAGCTGTAGCTTAACGTTGATTAGCGGATTGAAAGGAAAAAAACAACCTGCCACCGTTGTCTCATTAAGCACGTCAGTCACAGTGACTCAGTGATCAAAGGTTTGCAGTCCACTTTAGTTACACTCAATCCTTGCCACACGTATGTTAATGTTATTATCTAAGGGATGAGTACATTGAATAGAGTTATTCACCATGGCGAGTGTATAGTTTGTATTGATGCAAAATAAGTTGTTGGTAGGGTTGACCTGTTGTTAGCGCTAGTAGAAACACACTGTCACTTGTGTAGTTACATTACGTAGGTATTTATTTTTATTTGAGATTTGGTCAACTTGCTTCATGGTGCTGATAGCCCATTAGCGCCTAGATGATTGGAGATCATTTGTGTCTTCACCATATATGTGTAATGTGTCCAGTCAGCCCATTTTAATAGGCACACGCTGTGATGGCTATAAGGTCAGTGGCCAGGTGTAAATGCACACCTTACTGCGTACACGTGCAATCGTGCATAGAGATGTATTGCTGTCTCGTGACCGCTTTCTACAAGCCACATGTTGCGATATCAACATAGACTGCACATGTGGCCAGAGGAACTAACATTTCATTTCTTGTGACACATTATGTAGTATTCAAATATTCTCCTATATACAAATGATATATATATATATATATATATATTTAACCATTATGATGACGCCAGTGGTATAGTGTCATCTGCATGTTCAACTGGTTGGATCGGTGCCATTAGTGTCAAGGCAATCAGCCTGGGTTGTGTGTGTGTGTATGTATGTATATGTGTTCGTGTGTGTGATAGTGAGTGTCGGAAGGGCTATGTGTGCTCTCACATGTCCGGACATCCATCTTATTTCCCATAGCTTGGCAATTTGATGTTTTAAGTGACATTTTCATTTGACAGCGACTGAAATTGTCACCTCAGAATTTGCATACTAAGTTAAATCAAAGCCGTGTCATTAATCTCTGAGAGGGATTAGACTAACAGGAAGAGGTGAACTCTGACTTAGTGACAGCACTTTATCTTATAGTCACTGGTCTAGTGGAATGGGGGACAACTCTTACACAAAACACAAACACAGTAGAGTTACTTAACAATCAAGTCATCTAATCCGCTTCATTGGAAAATTTAAAAAACAAATTTAAATAATATTTGGTTTAAACCGGGTATTGAACAAGTGACACCGTCAGCTGCTTGAACGACGGTGTGAGTGTATTGATGCTCTCGCTAAAGAAAGTTCATCTACTGAACTTTCGTCTGTCGGGTACCTTAAAGTTCGGTCCTCCTCTGATATGTTCAATGGTCCATACGCTTTCTTCGAACTTTTCCTTGCTGTTATAATAAGGAGTTCAGATTTGATAAATACATGTGTAGTGTATCCTTCTGTGATTAGTTGCACCTTTTTTCCCATTCCAGTGTTCAGCTTACAAAGGGATCAAAATGTCTGAATTTTCTATGTGCATAGTGTTATATGCCCTTTTGTTGGGGAATCATATTATTTTTGTTTTTGGTCAGAATTGAGTCTAAAGCTAGCAATCTAAAAAAAATATATAGGTTCTTATCATATTCTATCACATTCTATTTACTAAAGTGTTCCATTGGTTGATTTAGGTTCTGGTTTAGTCGGCTTCAATTTGATACATACAGATCTAGCTTGAGATAATCTGCTCTAGTTTACAGAGGCCTGCGTCACGCATCAAAGAAGTTGGGGATAGTAAATTCTATCCAGGCAGTAGTGGCGTGCTTATACCTTGACATTTGTAAAAAGATTCATGGGCCTTCTCATTGGTTAGGAAGAATACCCACAATTCAATCTGGAATGAACCGGAGCATTGACGGGGAATACACGAAGAAAGAAGCGGCAGACTCGAAGTCTTTATATTCAAAGACTTTCGGCGTCTTTTTGTCATCGTTTGGTCACGATTCACCGGCTGGGTGTTGGCTGTGCCCTAACTCAGGTCACGTCAAGTGAATCTCATTCCAGGTTCCTGAAGAGAGAAGGGAGCACTATCAGCTTGTTTTTCCTTTTTGGGGATCAGTTAGTAGATTTGATCCATGTTTAGGTATCAAATGTGTCTAATGTCAACTATTATTACTTGAGGATAGTTAAGGAATGAATTTAAGATGGCTCCATTAAATGTCTTTAGCAGTGTACGACTAAATTCTTCAATGCCAACAGACTATTGCTGATACCCCGTCGAAATGTCATAAAGAGTGTAATGATCTAGAGTCTAGACGTCTTAACCATGCTTACACATATGCCACATGTCTGCGTTGTAAATGTTCCATGTCCTATTAAGTGTTTTTTTTTTAAATCATTTGCTTCCTTCTAGATTGTTTCTGTCTTATAACGACTGAAAGGTTTCAAGCGGAAATAGCAGTCATAAATGTCTGACTTTAGGATTCAACAGCTCTGTGGACCTAGCCAGAATGTGGACAGTGAAACGTGTTAATGTTAGGATGCTGTTTTATTCTCTCACTTGTTGTCTGCCCTTTGTGAAGCCATGAGTAAACTTAAATATTCGTGCGCGTGACTGTGTTTGTGTTGTTTACCTGAGTGTGAGCATGTTGAGCACGCTTGGAAATATAGTGCAAGCGGTCATTGTATGCATTAGGTTTAGTTCAATAACATGACGTACTTCCTGTGTCTGGTCGTAACGTTCTATAACCCATGTAGGCCACAGTGATCAGAGAAGTAAGGGTTGATGTACTTGTCTCGAGCTGCTTGCTCTTGTTGTGTGGGTCTTCACAGAACATGCCTGTAGATCTCCACCCATGCTGTTCTGACAGGCGGGTTAAGGCCAAGTCGTAAATGGTATTTACAACCCATTTGGCCTTGAAGGGTGACAAGGGATCCCCGGGTGGTGAGTGAATCTACTAGACCTTATTGGCAGGAAAGAAATGAAGGGGCGGGGCATCTTAATGAAAAAAAGTTGCTATAATACTTCGAGTTAGTGTCTGCAACGACACACGTCAATTAAGTATGTATTATTGTAGGCCTATCATGTTGTGTAGCCATAGATTGGCTTTTTTTTTTTTAAATAAAAAGTTTCTGCTTGTTGCACAAAGAAGGCGCGGTGGTTGAGCGGTAAAGCGCGCTTGGCTTCCGAACCAGGGGCCCCGGGTTCGAATCCTGGTGAATACTTGGATGTTTAATTTCGGGATCTGTGTGCTTCTGAGTCCATCCAGCTCTGATGGGTACCTGACATTAGTTGGGAAAAGTAAAGGCGGTTGGTCTTTGTGCTGGCCACATGACACCCTCGTTAACCGTAGACCACAGAAATAGATGATCTCTACATCATCTGCCGTATAGACCACAAGGTCTGCAAGATGAACGTTACTTTTTTGTTTCCATTGTTACATAAAATGTCTGAAATGAGCCCCACTGACAAAGTATTTGTATCACAGATATGTAACAGGACATTTAGTACAGAATCTCATCGTAATATAAGTCCTGATGGAAGTGTCTCTGTGACCTTCTGAATGGTATTGTCAATGCAGATGTTTGTTTAGCAAGCTACTATGTGTCTAGATCTACTTCAGTTACACCAATTTGGTTACATGGCCTAAAGTGGGGAAACTCAAATTCGCTTGGAATAATTATTTTCAGTTTTAAAACATTTTACTGTTGTGTCTGTATTCAATAAGGAGCCCATAGACTTAGTTCTATTACATTTGTCTAAAATAACTTCTGAAAAGTCCTCGATTTATTTTTAGCTCTTGGTGTTCTAAGCCTAATAGCATCGGCATTGAATGCTTGACTCATTCTTAACATTAACATAGCTTGCAGAGTTTCTGTCAGTTTAAAAACTGGGACATTGTTGGATGCTTTGTTGTGAGCTAGTGACCTACATTTCCCAACTGTTGGTTTGAGCCTCAAGGTTTCTAGCTCTTACTAACGCCTTAAGAAAACAAGTCGAAGTTACAGTACATAATCGGATGGTATTTTGGGGAGGCACTTTTTTTTTCTCAAACTATTGAAAACATGATTTTTTAAAAACGTTTCAAAACTTGCTCAAACGTTATCTCTTGCTGTGTAGTGCAGTTCTAGTTTTCTTTCCCAGGATGGATATAGTAGCAATGATACAAATCAGTAGTTTGCGATTCGCTTTCGGCAAGCCACAGCCACGTCTTGATTACGTTGAATGGTGGAATCCTAATTTTAATTATACTTTTAGCTTTTGAGATCTAGATTTTATTGTGACAGACAAAGAACTAAACAGTATATGCATTATATCTAACTTTCTATACAATTGTTTTTCTTTAAATACAATGGGAATGATTTTAAAATCATTTGGTTGAATAGTTGCTTCTTACGCTCTGGGATACTGTGTGTTAAGAATGGGTCTTCTCGTGAAATATGACTTAAAAGTAATTTTAACAATGGTACAGATGTGTTATGTAGAAACTACTCATGACACTGTTATCTTGGCGTCAAATTGTATGACCAGCCTGAATTATCCGTGACGGTCAATTATTTATTGGCCATGGCCTAGCATACATTGTGTCCAGGTACAGCAAAGACGACTACCACCAAGGCTCTAGGTTTCAGGATCTTATTTCACTTACCTGCTGCGTTTGTAATATTCTGAACTAAATACTTGTCATGTCTTAGACTGACCATTTGAGTCATGAGTTGATCCGCAAAGCACATTTTCACTTTGCCTTCTTTAATTGACTTTGTAAATGCATGGTGTAATTAGTAAGTACAGACATGTGTTTGTGTTTAAAAGACACGGAGGTGTTCAGCGTTCTTTTGTTTGAGACTTACTTGACTTTCTTTCCAGATTTTTAGTTTGGCTTATCATAAAAACACAACGAGATGCATCAACGATACCCCGAGGCAATTCTGTCGTATACAAGCTTATCATTTTGATAAAAAGTCACTTCTTTGTGACGAGTTTGACCTTTCAGTTGTGTAGGTTGTGTTGCTTGGTTCATAAGTAGGCTAGCCACAGTTTAAAAGACCTAGAGATGAGGTCATAACACAGACAGGGTAGTAACAACTCGGTACAATTTCACCTTTTGCCTTTCAATTTCCGCTTAGCTCCACCTTGGTTTGAAGTTGCCTATGCAGCGCTCATGTGGCGTGCATCTTAGAGCTAACTCAAGCCAGTTGCTTCTTTAACAAACAGCTCCACTAGGGGAGAGGGGACTAGAATGGCTGGAGTTTATTGGCTAAAGCTTGAGGATTTCCTAGCTATGCCTTGTATGCGACCTGCTTGAGCTTTGCCCTTTTCTTCGCACCCAGACCACTCTTGTAGTAGAACAAGATCGAAGGTAACTGTGTGTTGGAGGAGGCAAGAGTGAGCCCTTGGTTGAGACATTGTTTATTCTTTGTACGGTTTAAGTCTGCGACATTTAGAGACAGGAAAAACAAAACCACAGAGACAACTTGAATGCATTGTAAATGTTTCGATGGTTTTTCCCCTATCACACACAATTCATTGACTAGTCTTTCCTTCAGGAGGAGTGACATTTTTCTCATTCTGAAACCACACAGCTTAGGAGGCGCGTGTTAAGGAAATACATTTCAGATATTGAGATTTTCCCATCTTGGACTTTGTGTTTGAATTTTCACTAATAAAAATCATCGTAGTGCATTTTTTATCATCTTTAATGCCGCCACATTTAGGTCAAGGTCTACAAATGTTCAGCATTTTTTTTAAACGATTCTCTTCTTTAAAGCAAGTCCACTGGAGTAGATCTAAATGGTTCGCTAAAATGACTCAATCATGACTTAAATGATCAGTGTTTGACAGTACGCTGCAAATAAATGCATAGTTTATTTTTGAGCAAAGCTACGTGCAAGTACGTCACCCCACGGCCTAGCCCTGGAAGAGATTAGATCTAATTGTTGTTGGTGAATGACTTGAAATGTTTGCCTCTGTCCTTGTCAACACCTAAGTTTTGATGACCGATTTCAGATCACTATAGAACCATTCACTGCTAGCTTTTCAGTTTCGTTCAGTCCTGAAAGTGAAGATACGCGCTTGGAAACATGTTTCTATCTAGGTCTCTCTCCTCAGCTATCCCCTTAGTCTGTTGGACACCACGCACAAGATTTGTCGACCGTCTTGCTCCATTTCTCTCTATGTATGTCTCCATTTCTTGATCCGATGTTGATCGTGTACAATGAACTTGGTAAGATACATAAACAGCTGATTGATACTACACTTGCTCGAACCATGCGCTTTTAATTCAATAGGCTTTCAAATTACTTGCGTGTGCGAGCTATTCACCTTGTTTTTGTTTAATGCTAGTTGAATTGTCGAATCTCAAAAGAACTTTCTTTTTTTTTTTTTTCTCTTCTAAATTGCATTCAACATACACAATAGGAGAAAACAATTGAATATGGTGACAAAAATTAGAGATATTGAAATACAAAGCTCCCCCCCCCCCTCTCTCCTCCTGACATTGTGTCTACTCATCTTGTGAATTTATTATAAACTTTCTAATTCGACCATTCATACACCATCTATACTAGGTAACCACTACCAGTGCTATTGATCTATGCTGCGTGTTTTAATTTTCGTTCCTATTCCTAATAGTGCTACATTTTCGGTCATTGTGTTGGCCATAGCCATTTGTTTCGTGCAAGATTTTCGTATCAAAACACTTGGATACGTCTCACGGATACATAACAGAGAAACACTCGGATAGTTAGGCAGCGGGAGTATCTTCTAGATTATGTATTGAAGAATTTAGAAAGTGAGTCTTCATGAGCCGTAAAGGTGTTTTCTTCCTTCGTACACCATGTTCAGCTGCTGTTCGCCGCGAAAGAAGAAGAAGAAGAAGTCCAAGACGAGCAAAGAGATTAAAGGTGTGATTGGCGAGAAAGTTCCACTAACTAGGAGTAGGGATGAACTCAGGGCGTCACGTGCTCAGGTTGGTACATCATCAGAGATCTTTTCTTTGGTTTCCTACGATTCAATGAAATGGGTAAAGGTAAACCTGTGATCTTAAAAAGTTGACACCGCTCTCATCTGTGGCTCTAGGTCCCTCCCTCCCAATCGCTTAACATCATGTCTCACGTTATAATTATATATCCATTTCCTAGATAATATAAAGTCATTCTTTACCCCCATCTTTCTTGTCAAGGTAGTAGGTGGAAAGAAATGCCATTTTGTATTATTTTTCAACGAAAGCCTTAGATAGTTTACTAATAATGACTGTGATCAAATAGTGTCCAGTGGAATGTGGAGGTTGTTTAGTGGGAACAAGAATTGAAAAATGTCTATATCACATGTTTGTTGGCAGCACATTTCAGGAAGACTCCTATCTTCTAGTTTAGATCTAGTCGTTGATTTATGTACACTTCTATTTAAACCAGTTAGATGCGGATTTTAATTAGGTTCATGTTAAAGCACCGCAAGTTTTGATTGTAGCTTACAGGAAATAATGAGATCTCCCTAGCTCACCCCTCCCCCTTTATCTAAATAATGTATGAATCCAGTTGTATTCTCCATGTCGTCTTCCTGTCACTACATCTGCTTACGACCACGTGACTTTTGTTGTTGCTTCCCCGACCTTCTTGTGTTCCCACTGTGATGATGGTCATCCTGGTGGCATTGTTGCTAGGGTCTAGAAATAATGGATTCGTTCACCCCCTTTGACGTGTACACGGGTCACCTCTTACTTGATAGGTCATATCATTTGGACTTGTTGACTAAACACCAATAAGTAATTATTAAATAGTTGGCCTAGGTCAATACAAGTATGCAAATATTTTAATGTTATGGGCACTGCTTTTAAACTTGATTGATATACTTTTTATATTAGGACATTTGTTGGAGTTATTTTGAAACGATGCTATCTGGCAATTCAAGCCTACTCGCTTTCCTTAGCGACTCCGTCATGAACACGTGCAAGCTTTAGTTTTCACTAGGATAAAGAAAAAACGAAGTTGTGATTAATTAGTCTTTAGCAAAATCTATTTTGTATTAAACCCCCCCCCCCCCCAATGATCCGTTTGACTGTTTAATGTTTCTTTGTTTCACTTTAAGTTCTCAAGTAAACGCAAGGATTGAAACTAGCAGCTCATAAGATAGGAAATAGAGAGATAAAAGGAAATCCTTCTTGTGATTATACAAACTACTATTTTAATCTTGACTGAACTTGTAGTCATTGTTTTCTTGTGATAAAAAAAGAAAAAGTAAAGGCGGTTGGTCATTGTGCTGGCCACATGACACCCTCTTTAACCGTAGGCCACATAAACAGATGACCTTTAAAACATCTGCCCTATAGATCACTTGTTCTGAAAGGGGAACTTTACTTTTTTTTTTTTTTACTTTTTAAATAAATAAGCCTGATTCTTTCCACTTGAGTCTTCCCATAGCTAGACCTTGTTGTTATGGTGGACTAGTTGGGCTAGGTACTACTACCTCTTACTTTTTAAATAAATAAGCCTGATTCTTTCCACTTGAGTCTTCCCATAGCTAGACCTTGTTGTTATGGTGGACTAGTTGGGCTAGGTACTACTACCTCTTACTTTTTAAATAAATAAGCCTGATTCTTTCCACTTGAGTCTTCCCATAGCTAGACCTTGTTGTTATGGTGGACTAGTTGGGCTAGGTACTACTACCTCTTACTTTTTAAATAAATAAGCCTGATTCTTTCCACTTGAGTCTTCCCATAGCTATACCTTGTTGTTATGGTGGACTAGTTGGGCTGGGTACTACTACCTCTTACTTTTTAAATAAATAAGCCTGATTCTTTCCACTTGAGTCTTCCCATAGCTATACCTTGTTGTTATGGTGGACTAGTTGGGCTAGGTACTACTACCTCTTACTTTTTAAATAAATAAGCCTGATTCTTTCCACTTGAGTCTTCCCATAGCTAGACCTTGTTGTTATAGTGGACTAGTTGGGCTGGGTACTACTACCTCTTACTTTTTAAATAAATAAGCCTGATTCTTTCCACTTGAGTCTTCCCATAGCTAGACCTTGTTGTTATGGTGGACTAGTTGGGCTGGGTACTACTACCTCTTACTTTTTAAATAAATAAGCCTGATTCTTTCCACTTGAGTCTTCCCATAGCTAGACCTTGTTGTTATGGTGGACTAGTTGGGCTAGGTACTACTACCTCTTACTTTTTAAATAAATAAGCCTGATTCTTTCCACTTGAGTCTTCCCATAGCTAGACCTTAGTTGTTATGGTGGACTAGTTGGGCTGGGTACTACTACCTCTTACTTTTTAAATAAATAAGCCTGATTCTTTCCACTTGAGTCTTCCCATAGCTAGACCTTAGTTGTTATGGTGGACTAGTTGGGCTGGGTACTACTACCTCTTACTTTTTTTCTCTTTCTTGATCATAACTTTGTAGTTTTGAGGCATAGATGACAGTCTTCTATTTTGTTAATTGAAATTATACAAGTTGGCATTTCGGGGAAGGGAGGGGATGGGGGGGAGTCAGAATTGTTTATCTTAAAAGATAAAATGTTTTGTCCATATTTCAGAAAGTCTTAAAGAAAAAAAGCATGATTTCTCTTCCACATGTAATAGTAAACTCATATATTGCTTGAGCAAGTGTGATTAAATGTCAGCCTGTTCACCTAACATAATAGTAGGGCCCATACCTTCCACTCATCTATTTCTCTCTGATGTGTTGCTTTAGTGGCATGTTTGTCTGTGTGTGGGGCCATCGAGGTGTTGCATGCATCTTGAATGTTGTTATTTCCTTATGACTTATGCTAACTGTAGTCATTTGGACCAGTTACTTTTTTCATATACATGAATTGTTCAGTGACTTTCAGATCAAAATATTTTTTCCATTTTCAATATGATGGTAAATTCTCTTAGAAACATAAAATATAAATATGAATCATTACATATGCATACATTTCAATTTATAGCAAATCTATATAAAAAGAAAAGATCTTAAGTTGATTTATGTGAGATATAACAAATCAAATATACATGTATGTTTATGGACCCCTAATTTTTTTTTTAGTAAAAAAGATTTCAGAAAATTAAGTTACCTTTTAATTAAAAAAAACTATATCCATTTTTTTTAAACTAAAATTTGAAAATGGGAAATTTACAATGTAATAAAAAAAAAAAAAAGTTAAAAACAATAAAAGCCTAGTCTTTTCAATAGTCATAAAAGGTAGTCACTACATTAGCCATCATCAGCTCTGTTCAACAATCATCCCATAAACTTTTCTTTATATAGCTACCTCTCCCACTTATTTGTCTGTTTGCCAGATTTTTGTTCACCTAGCTTTTATATTTAATTAGTTTTAAAATAAAGATGCTTTCAAAATCTATTTTTATGTAACGTTAATGTAACTACATTTTTATGTCTTTCTTGTACAAATTGGTTACAACCATAAAAAAATACAAATCAATTTTTTTTTTCAGCTGTTGATCCACACACAAATAATAAAGTTAAAACCTTGATCAAAAATGTTTGCTTTTGTTTATCCACATAGTTTGCTTTCCATTTTTTTTTTGTGTAAACTCTACTTGTCTCTTTTTAAAGAGTGCCACTTGGATAAGATTTTAAAAAATTATGAGTAATTGAGACAATATATTTAGGATTTTCTTTGTCTCATTTCAGATTTCGGATGTTGTAGTCCCAGGACAGGAAGACATCACAGCCAAAGAAGCTCTCCTGCTGTGGAGTAGGAGGACCACAGAGGGCTACCCAGGGGTAAAGATAAGAGATTTCTCCTCTTCCTGGAGAGATGGAAAAGCTTTTCTCTCCATCTTACACAGAAATAGGTAAATAGACATTTGGTCACACAAACATTACTACTCCATCAGCTCCTAGGCAATATGGTCATTTCCTCACTGACTTACTTTGGTTTGAGAAAATGTCTCATTCCTTTCCCTCACTTTTGAAAATATAATCTTGACATACTTTACATACATATTAAATCATTTCCTCAAATCTTATCTGTTTGTAAAATGTTTTCCATGTTTTGGATGTTCCTTCAGAGTTGAACATTATTGACTTCATTGTCCAAACCTCCGTCAGGACGACGGGATTTGGGAGCGGGCAGGGTTTGAACATGGGACCATCGATAAGTCCGAACAACAGTCCAGCGCGCAAACTGCTTGACCAGGCAGCCATCCATATTTCTATTACTATGAAAGGTTTAATAGTTTCCATTTTTAAAAATTGACCCCAAAACACAGATTTACAGACTTAACCCTTTCTTTTGTACTTAAAGACATAATCTAGGTTGTAGGTGACTGGCTGGTGGTAGGGTTAGGTTTTGATAGGACTTGGTGGAAAAAAGATTTGGGCAACATATTTTATAATACTTTTCCATAAGAAACGTGTTTATCTATATAATGAAACAAAAAAAATGTATGAGGATGTTTATATTAGATGGTTGCCACTATAACCTAAAGGATTCATAATCATTAGTTATAGAATGAATAGTAATTATTAGTAATTATATTATGATGTGCTTGTTAACAGGCCAGATTTGGTAGATATCAGGCAGGTCAAACACAATAGCAACAAACAAAATTTGGAAATAGCTTTCAGCATTGCTGAGAGAGAATTTGGTGTCACTAGGCTGTTGGATACTGATGGTGAGACACTTTTTTTTTGTTGATAAACTGAATGGTTAACTATCAAAAGTAGTTCAAAACTATTGATAATTAGTTATGGTCTAATTAAGGGCTCATATAGCAGACGGATACAAATGGTTAAGAGTAGAGTGAGCTGTCTTAGAGCAGAATGAGGTCATAGAACTTAAAAGAGAGGGAGGAAGTTCTTTTTTTTTAGTGGTCTACATAAGAAAATGTTTTGAGCTGTCTGTTTGTTTATCTCCAAAGCCTAATGTTCAATTAGTAATTTCTTAATGGAGGTAGATCATGTGGCTACATTCATCAATGCTAATAGGTTTCAAAGACATTATCAATTTTCCAGTCTTTTGACATTATGTTTTAATATTTGTCAAGATAAATGTACTAAATTAATATTCTGTCTTCTAAAGTTTCAAAGGCTAATAGTGATACTCTAAAAGTGGTCTTTTTTTTAAACTTACATGTTTTATGCTGATAGTAATGAACCATTTTTATAATATTTGCTTTTATTCACACATTAAAAAAAACAAAACCTTACACTCTCCCTCCACTATTATATTGTGATCTTTTTTCTAATTCATTCTTTTTTGTTTTTTTGCCATTTAATGGATGTGTAAATATGTGAATTACTGTGAATGTTTTGCTCCACAGATGTTGATGTACCTCACCCAGATGAGAAATCTATCATCACCTATGTTTCCTCATTATATGATGTCTTCCCTGTTGTCCCCAGTGTGGAACAAACTCTCAGAGATAATGTAAATTTTTCCCAGGCCTTTACAATAAAGACAGCTGACTAGTGCTGACATTTATGAATAGATCTTAACATGAAGAATCACCCAACATCCTTTAGTTTGATTAGAATTTTCTAGTATATTGGAAATGAAAAATGTTTGAATATTTTTGGTGAGACTTGATTATAGGCATCCTAAAGTTGAAATTGTGTATATGAGAAGAAAATGTTGTTTTTCACTAAGACTAAGACTGCTTTATTAATCCTTATGGAATTTTGTTGTGATTACAAGGACTCTTTTTTTCTCATATAAAAACAATACATTCCATATGTGTTGAAAAAGAATATGGAAGATTTTACCACAGCTGTTAGTACTAAACAATGTTCACCATATGGTAGTGCCTTACAAAATAAGACGGGGAGATGTTTTTATTGGCGAAATGCAGAGATGCTCTTTGATAAAATTCTGTATTATTACTAACCCTAACCCTACCCTTTCTTTTTAAAGTTTTGAAAGGAAAAAAAAATATTCAAAGTAGTTTATAGTTTTTAAGGCTGTTACTATAATATTCTAAAAGTAAAATATTTTTACTATGCCTTTACATGAAATTTCAGAAAAATTATAAACTAAAACAAAGAATTATATGCCTTAAGTTCTGGAATATAGAAAACTGGGGGAAATTTACGTTTGATTATTCTTACTTTATAGGAAAGACAACTCAAGATTGAGGAGTACAAAGAATTATCCATGTCCCTCCTCACCTGGCTGAGAGATGCCATTAAACTAATGCTCTCCAGAAACTATCCCACAACTCTACTTGAAATCAAGGTGAGAAATAGGGACTCATCACATAATTATTATTATATTGATAAAAAGTAAATGCTTTGAAACATTTTGAAGTTTTCACATAAGTCATAGCAGTTTTATACATATTTTTAGGCCCTACATTCTGATTTCAATCGTTTCCGTTCTGAAGATGTTCCTCCACGGTTAGAATTGAAGAACAGAGCACTGAGATTATTTGATGAAATTCAGGTCAGTGAGCTCACACAGTTTTACAAAATATAAAACTCTTTATGCTTGCAAACTTTCAAATATAATAAGCATTTTTGTTTGTATGAATATTTCAGAGTTTAACAACTGAGCCCTCCCATATGACTATAGAAGATGAACTCCTGCCTCATAATGTGTCCCGTATGTGGAGCAGATTTGAAGCAGCCATGCAGGAGAGAGACATGACCCTACAAGCTGAAGTCATCAGGTACATGCAAGATTTTTTTCTTTCCTTACACTGCTGTTGTGTTTTGTTCTCCATTACTTTCATGTTCTTGCTTGAACCATGTTGTTTTGTTTCTTTGCTAGTTTTGGAAATAAATCAAAAGCATTGGTGCATTAGCCCTTTTTTTTTTTTACTCCCCCAAAGGTTGTTTTTTATGAAGATAATAATGCAGCGAATATTTAATTTCTTAGAGTTCACAAAATTCTAATTTTCAAACTTTTTTTTTTGTTACTAGGCTAGAAAGGCTTCATAGGCTTGCTGACAAAGCCCAAAGAGACATTCGGTTTAATGAGGAGACATTGGCAGATCTGTCCCGAAGAATAGAGGACACAGCACGTGGCCTTGACGTTATGCATCCCTTTGAAGCTAAACGTAACTGTGATACATTGGACAGAGGTCTGAAGGGTGTGGAGGAAGCACTCAGGGGGCTCTTTCGTGACTGCCAGACATTGCAAGATGGCAGTCATCCTTATGCTGAACAGCTTTATAAAAGGTGATAAGATTTTCTTTACAACAAACATGCTGTCAATCTTAAGCAAATATTTCTTCTCAAGTGCATTTAGAAAAATTGTTGATTGACCTTCTTGTGATAATTTTACTGAACAATATTTTTGAGAGTAATATTCTTTTGTTGCCCAGGGTTTCTGACCTGCAAGCTAGAGTGTCCAGCCTAAAAAACAAATTGTATGCTCAAGTGGTTCATCCATTGCTTGGCAGATCTACAGAAGAAAAACATTTTACCAAATCCCGTGCAGAGGTAACATCTGAAAGCAGGCTGTTAGAGACAAATCCTGCTTTTAGGCATGTCCAGGACTGTCTCAATTGGGTGGATGCCAAGCAGGTAAGAAACATGTCTGAGTCATGTTTATTTGTTTGTTTGTAAAACATCAGCTAGAAATGTACTTCACTATACCATTGAATGGGTTACCAAAATCAGCTAGAAGAAAAATAAAACACTCACTTAGAATTTAAATCTATAATTAACATAAACAACTCTTGAAGGAATATCTTTTATAGATTTTTTAAAAAAATGTAGCTTCAACAATTTGTCAAATATTTTTTATCTATTATATTAGAGCTTAATCGTTAACAAGACATTTGAACATATTTTCAGAGACAGTTAGAGGAAGCAGTGTATGATAGTGACATGTCTAGAGTACAAGAATTATTGGCTGCGCACAGAAGAGAGCATGATGAAGTGATAGCATTCCGCTCTCAGATTGACAAGTGTATCAGTGATAGAGTAAGTTGTTTGCTGTGATTCATGTGTTAGAGGCAGCATAGGTAGTTGTTTCCCAATAATTGTATAATCTTGGAATACATTAATAAAGAATTGCATTTTTGTTTTTCTTCAGGCAACACTTTCGTTAGAAGAACAAAAATTGTACACACAAAACCTTTCTAAAGTAGAGGTGGCTTACTCCCTTCTTTCGGTATGTTGATAGCTTGCTGATTTAAAAACAAAATAAATAAAAAATTATTTTTTTAAAAGACAATCCCCCTTTTTGAACCTGATGACTGTTTCATAAGAGCAAATATTTTACTCTTAATAGCTAATGAATTATAGATTTAAAAAAAAAAATCAACATTTTCTACCCCCGCCCTTCTTCCCTCTCCTCACACAACAAATTCTGATTAAGTGTATAAATCTAGTCAGAGTCAGAGTATATACAATTCTAATGATGGGCCTACAGATCTAGGTTTAGAAGACATGTGCAAAATGTTGCTGAATGTCTATTAGTTTATTAAACTCTTTAATGAAAAGGCTTACATGAGGAAATACCCAAAGGCTTAGTCTGTTAAAGATAGAGATTTTCTAGTCCTCTAACCAAATTTAAATTAATTTATATTTGAATTATAACTGTCAAACTAGAGTTTTCTCTGTGTGGCCAAATAGCTAGTAATTCTTTTCCCAAAAATATACATCAACTGTGAAATTTCTAGGAAAATTGTAAGAGCCATTTTTGAAAACTGCATCAACCCACCCACCCAGAGCCTATGAATGTCCATCCTGAATGGATGAATTGTAAAAACCTGGAATTTGTTAAATTATGTTAGATAATGTTAGATTAACAGGTCCAGTACCATTACATAATCCTTTTGATGTAAACTAACTTGGCTTTTTTTTTTTTTTTTTTGATTAGTTAATATGATTAACTGTTAATGTAAGTGTTTTATAGCCAACAAAATGACCAACCACCTACAGTTAATTTCAGACTACATAGGAGTAGTGTAGTCATAGGAACATCCTTAAAATATCACAAAATACAAGTCTTCACACTTCAGAAACCAAGCCACAATGTCTCCAAAATATGTAGAGATATTTTTGTTTGAAAAATAATTTTTTGTATGTATTTTTTTTTCCAATACCAGAAAACTTCCAGTCGTCGTTTACGGTGTTTAGAATCTCTGCAGGATTTCCTGCAAGCTGCTACAGCAGAACTGTTGTGGTTGGGTCAGCATGAAGAAACAGAGTTAGCTAGAGACTGGGCATCCAAGGAGCTCAATTTAGTGGAACTAGATGAACACCACAAGGTTAGTCAGTGGCGGGGATCAGTTTTGTTTGTTTGTTTAGTAACTTAGTGGAGTCAATATGCTTTTGTTAATGGTTTTTGTTGTTGTTGTTTTTTTATAATGATAATGAGGTGTATTACTGTAATATTTATAATTAAATCTTATTGCTGAGAAAAAAAAACTCTCACTTTATAAATCCTTATGGTACAACAATATTATCAGTGTTAAAACTTAGTAAGGCTGAAGGGATCCATGAAAAGCATCATTTTCCAAGTAAAATTCATTTCATCAAACTCAGTCTATATTTTGGTTTCTCTGAAAACTATTTGATTCAGACACCCCTTCCATCTTTGCTTTTAAAGGATTTTCAATGAAGTCCATTAATGAATCAGTGTACTTCCAAGAATCGCCATTATCCAGGTGATTGTTGGAATTGATTTTATCCAGACATGAACCTGGAGCTCTTTGCCCAAGTCACGTCTCAAGGTTCTGCAAAGGCAGCATTTATTACTACTATTGGGTCATAATATATATGTAAAGGCCCTGATATATGTAAAGGCCCTGATAGACATGCACAAAAATACTTAGAATTTTTTTTTACCATTCGTGTTTCAGTCTCTAGTTCGCCAAATGGAGTCCAGAGAAAGACAGTTTAATGCTGTTCAAGAAAAAGGTGGGGCAATGATATTAGACAGACATCCATGTGCTCGTACAATAGAGGTTTGTGTTTGGAATTCAATTGATTATTGTTTATTTAGTTTCAACTGAATATACCATCAAAAGTAGTTTTATGTTAACTTTGAAATATCAGTTATTTTAATACATTCTTGTTAGATTGGAGAAAAAAAAAATAAAGATTTCGTTATTTATATACACCTATTATAATAGTTAATGCATTAATTTGTTTTTTTAGTCAAATATAATTTTATATTGATTTTTTTAAATTAAAATTATTAAAACCAATTATAGATTATATATGTATTTAAAATAAACTGATATTAAAAATTGTAGAAATTGTATACAAAGATTGTTTTATTTCCATGGACAGAGTCATTAATAAGATTGACCACAGAACATTTATCTTTCTTAAGAACTGGAATTTAATAGTGAAATTCTTTATCCTCAGCCAACTTCTTATCAGTTTCTTCTATCATTTTACAGGCCTACATGTCAACCTTACAGTCCCAGTGGTCATGGCTGATCCACCTGACCTGGTGCCTGGAGGCCCAGCTCAAGTACTGTGTAGATCACAACACCTTCTTTGAGGAAGCCCATCACTGTGAGCAGTGGATGTCTAGACATGCAGAGCTCCTGATGAATAGGTTCTCCTCAGACAACATTCCCATTGATCAAGCACAGATTCTGCTGGCAGACTTAAATGTAAGAACATAAGGATGTGATTTTTTTTTTTTTTAACTCTTAATAATCTTAGTATTTTTACTTTACAATTCAAAATAGACTAAGGTTCTTGTTGTCTAAAATTAATTTATAGGATTACCAACACAAAGTTTCAACTAGTAATGAAATTGGGGAAGAAATAAAAAAACACTTTATTTCTTATTCTTATTGTAAGCTCACACAAGCAGATGATTAAATATTCTAAGTTAATATACCTATTATTGGTAGCATCATATTCTAACAATATTGTTATCAAAAAAAAAAAATTAAAAAAATTATTTTTAATGTATAATGTATTTTATTTTATAATGTGTTTATATTTTAGCTCAAATATAAGTGTACAATTAGTTGATGACTTTGATCTCTTAATACCTATGAATTTATTATTATTATTATTGCTACACCATAAATATAAATTGAATTGGAAATAATAGAATACTTTAGGTAGTTACTTAAATGTCTTTTGTAATACTCTATGACCAGGGTATACAAGACCAAATCAGAGAATATGACCGAAGAGTTTCTTCTCTGGTGGTAAAGAGCAGTGACATCATTCCTTTGAAGTTGAGATCACAAAAGACAAATGCCCCCATTCGGATCCGAACTCTCTGCCCTTGTCACCAACAAGATATTTACTTGCAGAGAGGAGAGGAGTGTTTCTTGATGAGCAATTCCCAGAGAACCAAATGGAAGGTGAGCACGGAAGTTCTGTGATCAATGTCACCAAGTCTGGACATCTAGTTCAGATTAATATTTATACTTCTGAAAAATGACTATTAACAATTCTTAGCTTGAGACAAAACTGATATAGAGATTTATCCACTGTAATCTGGCTTCTTTTATCTGACATTGATTTGTTTCTCATTGATATATATGATGTTGAAAAAAATGTTTTGTGATCCCTTATTTAATGCTATTTATTTTTTGCTCTTAAATCAATCAGGTCAAAACCATGACAGGCCTTGAAGCTGATGTTCCATCTGTGTGCCTCCTGATTCCTCCCCCCAATCAAGAGGCCATAGACATAGCCAGCAGGTAGGCTGATTAAAAACAACCTTAAACATTTATTTCAAAGTTTTCATTTATGATATTTAAAAAAAAACATTTCTAATTGTTTGTTTTTTTAATTTTGCCAGATTGAAACTTCAGCATGAGAGACTTGCAACCCAGTGGAAAACACAGCAGAGAAAAGTTCGCATGGCTGCCATATTTGCTGCTGTTAAACTGGTCAAAAGCTGGGATATCAAGCGAGTAAGACTTTTTCCTGTTTCACTTAGCTTTTTTTTTTTTTAAATCTAAATTCTGTTCATGAAGATCTGTAAAATAAGTTTGCATAATGTTTTATTAAGTTTTCTTTCATTAGCTCCATTGACTATTTTTCCCAGTTTCTGGCCATGGATCCTGCACAGAGAGAGGCTGTATGGCGTGCACTGAAAGAAGATGGTGAGAAGTTAATACTTGAATGCGGCACATCCGATAGAGACATGCGTAAATTGGCAGAGGAGTTAAAGCAATGTGGAGAAATCTACCAAGATCTGTGTGACAAAGCTGCTGCCAAGGGTAATGATAAATAGATGATAAGTTTTCTCCTATGTTTTGTTTAGTTATCTACTGGGTATGTTGTGATATCTCATTTTGTAGGCTTATGTTCTTGGTAATATATATATATATATATAAAAATGGAGTGAAAGATTAAATGGTAAATTTAATCATTACATTTTCTTACTTTCACAAGTGCTGTTTGGTATGCTTGTTAACAAGTTTGAGAAACACTGCTTTAGTTTATTTATTAAGACATCCATAAGTCTGCTTGTAACATTACAGAGGGTCAGCGTAGTGTAAGTACTGCCCAAATAGTACTTCAACGAGTTGAAGCAGTTAGTAGAGAGCTGGGTGCTACTGACCAACAGCTGTCTACTTTGTTACACAGACCATTGCCTCAGAACAACTTGTCAGTACAAGAATCATTCCGTTCATACAGAGTAAGTTGAAAAAAAAAATTGACATTCAGAATAACATCAGATTAGGTAGTGTACAGTTTAGTCTTGCAACTCTGACGGGCATTTGAAAATGTTAAAAGAAAATGTTAAAAACTGAACTTGATGAATGAAATTTTTAAATTTTTTTTTTTAAAGGAATTCCAATTAAAGTTTGACAAGCATGAGAATGAGATCCGAGTCCTTCAAAAGGAGGTGAAGGAAATCACCCCCAGCAACTCAAATATAGAGTCTAAACTGAATCTTGTGGTACAGAAAGCTGAACAAATGAAAGTTATTTCTCATATCTACATTGACAGGTAAGGTATTCTATTTGGAAAACTCATTCTAGAAATGTTTCCAAAATAACAAGTTTGATAAAGTTTAACATTTGTGTTTGATTGTTGTGTATCTCAGGCTGAAGGGCACTGAAGTTGTCATACAAGGCATGAATGAGGTCAAACAACTCATCTCAGATTTTGAAGGTTCTTTAGCCTCACATGACAATATGACCTCTGACCTCTCTCAGTTGAAAACTGTCAAAAATGACCTTGTGGTAAGAAACCTATGTATTAAGTCTGGTAAAAAGTAGTCAAACTAAAAGTAATAATACTTTTGTACAATTGCGGAGTGGTTGAAATACATTACAATCAACTAATATGTACATTTTCTCTGTCTTTGTACAACTACTAGTTGTTTTTTTTTTATTTACTTATAGTACATTTTTTTATTTATTTCATAATTGTTTCATGAATTTTTTTTTTATCATTAAATAAACAAGTTAGTAGACATTATATTTTTGTATTAACCTTCATCTCTTTCCCTTCTAAGCTTTATCTTTCACTCTTTACCTTAACTCTCCATTCCCCCCTTTCTAACAATTTGAGTGAAACAGTTGTTAAAGAAACATGTTATAGATTTTGATTTTTAAAAATGGTCAGTAATGATGGAGTTAAAGAGTTGACTATTTCCTTATCTAGAGCCTTCAAGAGTCCCTGCAACACCAGCATCCTAAACTGCAGCACCTGAAGGAGGATGTGGAGAATTTGCGCTCCCTCGTGGAACAAAGTAGGCCTGGTACTGCTAAACACCATGACGTGGAAAGGGTGGAAAAAGAAGTGAGTGACCTGGCCAACAGGTGGGACCAGATCTGCATACAAACTGTGGAACGGTGAGTGGACATTTTGCCATAAGCCTTCTGGGCAACTACATGGGTCAGAAGTTATTTCATACTATTTATAACAATCAGATGGATCCATAGAAAATTTTGTATAACAATTCATTAACAATTTTTAAAGAAAGATTTTAACTATTCAAATATTGTCAACTTGAGCCAAATTAGGGTATCAATTAGTTAATTATTATGTTAAGAAAATGTATATATATATATATATTACTGGCAAAAAGCAAAGTTCAGCATTTTATTAAATGCCTAAAAATTGCAGGCAAAGTGAGAAATTATTTCTTCATTTCCTACTTTGCCCAGACAATGTATAGAATGCATAGTCATTCTATAGAATGACTAAAACTGTTTTAGGCAATGTGTGAAATGTTGATTTAAAGTATTTTGTTAATAATATAAATTTCTCTAGATAGTATTTCTTTTTGTAAGTAGTATAAATAATTTAGCCCTGTTCAACATTGATTGAAAGAATTATTTAATACTTTGAAAATTGAAATTGCACTTGGTATAGGGTATAAAGACATGGCCTACAAAGGTATTTTTAGTCTTAAGAAATCCTGTTGTTCATTTTGTGTATTTGTTTCCACTCATTTATCTGTAAATATCTTTCTAATTAAGACATGTTCTACTTTACCTGACACAAAACTAGTAAATCTATAGAATTAATTGTCATTTTATAGAATGGGTAGGTAAAGTAGAATCATTCTGTAATTTGCCCAAAAATATCATTTTGAAATTAATCCTAATGAGAAATGTTTTTTTTCCCTCTGGGTTTCCCAGACTACGTAGCGTTGGGTCCTGCCAGGATCTTCTATCTCTTTATCACAATGGTCTCCATACAGAGCAGCAGTGGGCATCTCAAATGGAGAAGAGGATCTCCTCCCAGCCTTCTCTCAATGGTGATGTAGTTGATGCTAAGTCACACCTGGAACCAACCATGGTAATAAGTCTAGAAACAGCTAGAATTATGTCATTTGCTTTCATTTTTTTCAATGGTGGGGGAATAAAACAAATCTAAGAAAACAAAGATCTGCTGTCTAGTAGTCCAGAAATAGCATATATATTATACAATTTTTTTACTGGAGAAAACTAGAACATTGTTTATCATATTCTTGTTCTTCTAGTATATTTCTTATGAGTTTTTCTAGTGATTTATTATTTTCATACTTTTGTAGGCCATCTATAATGCCCTTGGTGACCACAGGTACCAGATAGAATCAGTGAACAGATATGGTGGTCAATTCATTCGTGAAGCCAAGGTAAGTTTCTTATTGATGACTATACTTTTAATAGACATCCTCCCCCTCCCCCCATTTCAAATAGTTGCATTAATTTTTTTTGTTTCTGCACATTTTAAAAACTTGCACTCCTCTTGAACCTAAAATATGAAACAAATTAAACATACCCACCTTTCAAACACTTTTTGCTCACAAATTCTTTACATCAGTCAACAGAATTACTATTAAATTAGGAAACACATTACATTAAACAAGCTAATGCTTCTTTTTTTCTGGATGATGAAACAAAAAAACAGCATGTAGTTGAATGATTTGTTCCAATTTAAAATACTTTTTTCACACTATTTCAATTATCATTAAAAGTCAAATCAGATCTGTAAGCCAATTTTGTATTTCATTTGACAATTGCTTTTTTTTTCTTCTCAATATTAGGCATGATAATCTTGATGTTTAAGCATGACTATTTTGAAAGTTCTGCTTTATTTGTGTTTTTAGTTTATGTTGTGCTAGCTATGAGAATTGAACTAACAAGACTAATTTTGTTGTGCACATTTCTCTATTTGGTTCTAGACATGCTTCTTGATGATAGTTTTTATTTATATTTTCTTGACATGTATGTAAAAAGAGGACATCAATAAAAACAAATATTATTTTTGTTTGTGGCTGTTATAATGCATAATTCAAACTTTTATTATCTTAATATCAGCATTATGTATGTCATTTTTATCAGGTTTTTTTTATTCCATTATTTTATCAGTTTAATGTACAAATAATGTGTGGGAAAAACTGCTTTTGGTGTATTCATTCATGAACTAACTTAGAAATAACAGCCAGTCAGTTATTTGTATTTACCGTTTTGCTGCTTTGTAAACAAATATTTTTAATACACTGTTTCAAAAGGTTCTTTAATCTAAAAGTTTTATTTTCAGTTTTCTAGAAGCTAGGGACAATGTTTAGAAGCTGCATTTGTGTGCAGTAATGCTTCATACCATTTGTATTAGGTTTTGTCAGCTCTTTATTTTTTTTTGTCAATTTTTGTATGGCTAACAAAATTATGGTTCTCAAGGGAAAAAAATAGACTTTAAAACAGAAAAAAGAGCCACTTTAAATCTGGACCTTTCAACATTTTCTTTATTTTGGGTTTCAAATTAATATTTAATAGTTGAAATTTATGTTCATGGTGAGTTCAAGTGGCGCAAAAATTAAAATATTTGTAACACCAAAAAGAAATACAAAATTACTACTTTAGCCAACTGAAGTTGTCAATTTTTAGTTGCTTTATCATCATACCCAATTTTTTTTTTTATGATTTTATTTAAAAAATTTTTATTGCTTCTGGTACTGAGTTTTTTTTCTCCCTTAATCATCCCTGCGACACATTTCAATCTGCACAGCTAATGTATTGTGTGCACCGCTTCAGCATCCACCCCCTTTTTTGTTCTTCCATTGCAATGTTTCCGAATTTTTTGCTTGGTCAACAAATGATTGCTGATTGAACTATCATTATTGGTAAGTACAATCTCTTTTCTTGATAGTAGTCAGCCTTTCAATATTCTGATTTCATAAATAATTTTTCAGTTAGTAATTAACTGAATTTGTTTAAAGTTGGTCTTTTTGAAGAATAAGATTAAAAATCTTTTTCACCCCTAAATTTTCAGTCTTTTAAATAAAACATTTCATTTTGAAATTTACTTTTAATTAATTAATTTTTTCTTTACCTTTTATACCTTAAAGACATTCAATTTAATTACATCCCAGCTCGTCTTATTTTCATTTCTAGCTTGTGGACATTAGTAACTAGATATTCCCCTACATTGTCAGGGCCTTATTTTTTCATGTTGTTTCTTGTAGCAAAAGTACATTGCAAATGTTTTAAGCATGGTGCATGTCATTTAGAGGCATGGACATTCTTGTGTAAATCACTTTTTTTTTTTTGAACTCTTGTTTTTCTTCAATCTTAAACACAGTCCAAACAGCAAAGCTATACTTACTCATAATCTAATTGTAAATGTACAATTTTTTTGTTTTATTTTTCATTATTTATATATTTCTCACTAATAGTCTTTTCTGTTTTTTAAACTAGTTTGCAACAAACTCACACCTGCCAGTTTTCTAATACATTTTTACCTATTTTTAAATAAATAAATTTGCTTGTAATTAGTTGGCTAACATTCAAAACTGCAATTTACAAATATTCAAACTAAAATTGTAACATTTTTTCAAACAATTTTTGCTTTTGATGTTAAATTAAATTGGAACAAATTTATCTCTCTTATCGCTGACACATTGTGGTTGAATAGAAATTAATCTTAGAGGAGCTTAACAAACAAATGATAGATATTAGTAGTAAATAAAAAAAACATTAAAATGTAAACATATTTTGTTAGTGATAACTGTCACAACAAATCAATACTGTGACCAAATTTAACTTCTTTCCAGAAATTGGGTCAGGTCAAAGAAACCGCAGAACAAACACGTTTTAATTATAATCATCCAATCAGGGAAAGAGGTCAGGAAAAAAAATTGCATCCAGTTTCTAGAAGGTCATAGTTAATAAATTTTAAGAAGTTTCTAGGATTTTGTAAAATACAGTTTTCAAAAGTATAAATTGCTGGAAAGCAAGTTAGTCAGGGTCCTTGCATTGTAACTGGTTCTGGTTGTAATGAGTTCTTAAACAGTTGAAGTTGAAGTGTAAGTTGTATCATTAATTTGTTTAAGTAAAAAGTTATATCAATTTAAGTTGTATTAGTAGTTTCTTCAGTGTGTTTTCAAGTTTTGTATAAATATCTCCTGTCTGTTTGTGTCATTATTAATATAAAAAAGAAAATATATGAAATGTATTGAAAGAATAATAATAATACATCATCACTAACTATTTGGCAATAAAGAAACAGAAATCATCACAATAACAAGGTTTTGATAATGCACCATTCAATGAACCACAACTTAGGAAAACATAAGGAATGATAATCCAATATCAAACCTGATCTTTTGTTTTAAAGGAAATAAATTATGTCAAACTTATCTTAACACTGAGCACCTAATCTTTTTATTGAACAAAAAAAAAACTACAGTAAATTTAGCTTTTTATAATCATTAAATTACTTTACAAAAAAAATAATAATAATTACAACAAAACACTAGAATTTGATTTCCATAAAATTTTGTTAAAAGGATTGACTTGTAAGTTTCAAAATCTACACATATGAAATAGGTAATGTTATAAAGGGTATTACAATGACCGATTTGTGCTCAGAACCCTCATTAGGAGAGTTCAAATCGCAGACAGGTATTCTTCTTTTACGAATATATTGAAAGATTAGGATTTGTTTTTGGTAGGTGGATGGAAAAGAAAAAAAAAAAGGTTGGGCTGGAACATTATAGTATTTTCACTTGATTTATTTCATGTTGTTAATATAGGCAATAAGCAGAGGAAACAGTGCAAGACAATATTCTAAGTAACAATGGGGGGAAAGCTTTTATGTTTACTTTGCACACCCTAAGTGCAATGTTTTCTTTGTTCAACAACCCACAAGAAATATTGACAAGCACGCAATCTTTTCCTTATGCAGCTTTTATCTTAATTTCAGATTTCAGACAAAAGATTAAAGCAGTTTAAAGAAAGTATTGGAGACTTCAGCTCTGCCAAGGTTCCAGAGTTTAAAAAATTTAAAAGCCAGGATGGCGCTGATGTGGTCAGAGATGAGCTTGACCGCACCAACAGGTTATATATGGAAATGGTAGATTGGGCCAACACCAGGCTCAAACAGATCACTGATATTTTGTCCACTCATGGTGACATGCAGGTTTGTGCATTAGGACTGACTCTTTGATATGATCTTGAGTTAAACACAAAAATTTAAAATCATTTATATATCTGTAATAGTTTATTCCCACAAATACATTTAATGGAAAGCATGTATTCTGACAACATTATTTTTTAAAGATTTATTTATAAAAATGCATTTAACATTTTGAATAACTTATTTTGAAATAGGCACACTTTTTTCTTGGATTTTTGTTTTGACAAAAAAAATCTGCAAGCAAGATATATAAAAAAAAAGAATATTCTTAATATTTCTTTATCAATTTCAAATTTATCTCAAAGCTTAGTTTGAACTTGTTTTTTTTAATCTAGTTCCAGATTGTTATGGATGAAGATGTTCCTCTTTTGCGTACATTCCGTGCTGAACTAGCCAAGAGATCCTCTATGCTAGTGGATGATGATATGAAAGAGTATTTTACACAACAATTTGATGGTCCAACTCCATCCCAGGCCAGCTATGGCACTACACCAGCAGACCAGACTTTCAGGAGTTCATTGGTCATAAGGCCAGAACCTACAGCTTCACCTTTTGCAGAGTATTCACAGGTCATTAAGGTGCAGACAAGGTTAAAGAACATGGATAATGAGTCAGCACCTGTGAGTGGACCAAGTATCTCTACCTTCTCTGCCACAATGAAGGCTATGGAAAATGCCTCCACCAAAGTTCAGCCCCAGAACATAAAGACTTATGCCTTGATCTCAGAGCCTGGTCTTCAGAAAACACTACAAGAACAAAGTGTGGTTACAATTGAGAGAGGAGAGATTGCCACCAGGGGTCAGATATTACATGTGACAGCCATTATGAACCCATTCACTTCTCAGAAAGTGACTCTTCTAGAGGCATTACAGAGTGGGCTTATTGACCCCAAAACAAAGACCTTTATCAATCCTTCAACTCGACTCAAAATGTCTCTTGCTGATGCCACAAAAAAAGGCTATATCGATGAGGTCTTACTGAAACAGCTTACCTCACCTTGTGGTCTAACTGATCCTCAAACTGGTAAAGAGATGTCCCTTTTAGAGGGTATTCAGAAAAAACTTTTTGACCCAAGCAATAACTCTTTTGTAGACTCTACCAACGGAGAGCAAGTGTCTGTTACTGAAGCAGTATCAAGAGGTCTTATATCAGAATCCTGCTCCAGACTACTAGCTGGAGAAACACTTGATCTGTCAGCTGTAACACATACTCAGGCAGTCTTTGCATCAACTGTGCCTGTCAAGTTGCAGTCCCGTTTGAGTTTGGGTAAACTAATTGAGAAAGGTCTTTACAGTGAAATTACAGGGAAAGTGACAGATCCACTCTCCAAGATTACTGACTTAACTGTCTTGGAGGCTGTGGAGAAAGGATACATCAACCCAGATTATCAAGAAATTGAAGATCCTTCTTCAGGGAACTACATAACTTTAACTGATGCTGTTACTGATGGAATAATCGACCCATTTAAAGGCACTTTCAATCATGCATCTACAAAGCAGAAGCTATCTTTGACATCAGCTGCAAGCAAAGGTCTAATAAGAACTGCCACATCTTTGTCTGACCACATCTCTCAGGGACACCTCACTGATGATGGCAGAGTATATGACCCCACTACTGGAAGAATACTAACCATTGCAGAAGGTATTGATAGTGGGGTTATCAGCAAGGACAAGAAATGCATTCTTGATCCAAACACTGAAAAGGTTTTATCAGTGGAGGAGGCAATTTCATCTGGACTTATGATGCAATCTGGGCTTTTTGTCAACATTTCTGATAATTCCAAGCACTCAGTTCTGGATGCATTGAAGCAAGGCATTATAAAGCTTGTCCATGAAGATGTTGAATTTTCCAGAAGTGGTGTTAAAGATCCCAAGAGTTCAGAGGTTGTAACTCTTGCAGAAGCTATTAAGAGAAAAATAGTGACTCCTCATGGTACTTATTTGGATAGCAGGACTGGTCGAGAAATGAGCCTACAACAGGCAGCAACATCTGGCTTAATGGACAGAGGCCTTGTGAAGGACCTCAGCAAGCCAACTAGCATTAAGGATGCCCATGGAAGAAATATTTCAATAGCTGAGGCCATGCAGAAAGGACTACTTGATGTTGAGACTGGCACCATACTAAACACTAAAGCAAATGAAAGGTTGAAAATGCAGGAAGCGTCTTCAGCAGGCATGATAACTGCATTGGAAGCAACAAATATTTTAAGTATGATTTGTCCAATGATAGTTTCTTCCACTGTATACACTCACATTGAGCCACACAAATCAGTTGAAACACTTACATTCTCTCAAGCAGTTTCTCATGGCTACCTTGATCAAAACACAGGAAACTTCAGGGATCCCCAGACCGGTGAGATCATGGGCATAGAAGAAGCAATTAGCAGAGGCCTCTTAAGACTGTCATCAAATTGGCCTATGCCACCATCATTGTCAAAGCAGCTCCATGAAGATGTCAAGTCATCAGATGTCATGTCAGAATCATTCATGACAGTCACCTCTGGGGACCATACCAGAAGTATCCCTATCCAACCTGGTTCCCGAAAGTTGGAATCCAGCTTTATGACAAAGACTGACTCCCAGTACTCATTGACAACAACTACCTTAGCTAAACCACTTTTTAGGCAGTCAATTATCTCTGAAACCAGAGAAATTAACCTTCTATCTGTGATTGACAAAAGGACTGGTAGAGAACTGAATGTTGAAGATGCTATTAAAAGAAAGCTAATTAACTTGGAGGCAGGACAGTACACTGATCCTATCTCTGGAGAAGTTATGTATTTGAACAAAGCAATAGAAAAAGGATTTATAAAGGCAGAGGAAATGTCTGGGACTCAGAAGAATGGAGCTGCTGTCAGGGAGACAAGAGCATTTTCAATTGTTGGTGTCATTCATCCCAAAACCAAACAACATCTTACAGTTGGGCAAGCAATAGCTGATGGCATTCTGGACCAGTCAAAGGGGCTTTATAATGGCCTGGATGAATATGGAAATCCAAAGTCAATAAAAATCAGTGAAGCCATAGAGAAAGCATTGGTGGTTGTTGAAGACATTAATGAGACGTCAGTGGGGGCTGAATCACTGCTGAGGGAAACTAAATCTTATATTCTAAAAACAGTTTTGCATCCAATTACAAGAAAGCATATGAGTGTAGCAGATGCTGTCACTGAAGGCATCATCAATGAATCAGAAGGTGTCTACCTCAACTTTGCAACTGGGGAGAAGATACCCATTCATGAGGCAATAGAAAGAGGTTATATATTTGCCCAACTTTCATCAGTCACTGCAGACATTGAAGCCAGTGTTAATAAATTAACCACAACAAAACTGGCCACTCTTTCTGTAACAGCAGTTGTTGATCCACGTAATGGGCAGCTTGTAACGGTCTCCAAAGCTGTAAGTGATGGCATACTAGACCAGGTGAAAGGTATCTATGTGAACCCCCAAACTGGAGAGTCCATGACCCTTGGAGATGCTATAGATAAACGATTGGTCTTTGCAGAGTCACCTGAAACCCAGTCTAATGACCCACTTGAAAAGGCAGAGATCTCAAGTATCCACATCACAGAGGATCATGAATCATCCGATGCTACTTTAATGGAAGCTGTTCATTCTGAAACTGTCACCATGAGCATCACTAGTGTCATAAACCCTAAAACCATGGAGATCATCTCTTATGACAAAGCTGTTAGCTTGGGGGTTTTGAATGTGAAGAGGGGTACATACATTAATACACTGACTGGCGAGTCTCTCAGCATCACTGCTGCTATGGAGAAAGGACTTATTCATGGTGAGGTCACTTCCAAAAGAAGAGATGTTGACAGCATGAGAAGTATGGTGTCTGCCTCTGCTCCTTTATTTCTCAAAGATATTACTTCAGTCATTGATCCTAGGAACCAAAAAGAAATCTCCAGAGACAAAGCCTTGAAAGATGGCATTATCAATGCAGATAGAGGCACTTATTACAACCCTGTAACACAAAAAGAAATTGATATTAGTCAAGCCAAAGATTTGGGATATCTGGTATTATCTAAAGCTTCTGATGCTGCTGAAATAGAGCAGTCTCTTGAAGAAATAGGCAAACGTGAGGCTCAACTTGCATCTCCAAGGATTCCCAAAGACCCCAAAAAGCCTTGGTCAAAAGTAGACATTGAGTTAGAAAAAACAATTTCTACTGGAGAAACTCTGAAAACAAGATCCCCTGCTTCAGAAACACTTCAGTACACAACAGATGTTGAACAGGATTCTTTTGATGGGTCTCAAAAACTCCCCTCATCAGGTCCAGAAGATCAATCATTAACTGCTGATTTAAAATTAAGAACTGCTGATGGAATGTCATATGCAACTGCTGCCAAACTTGGATTGGTAAACCATGAAACAGGAAGAATTAGAGACCCAAGAACTGGGGAATGGTTGACTCTGCAGGAGTCTATTGATAGAAAAGTAATTGATGCCAAAATGCCCTGCTTAGTTGATTCTGAAGCTGGAAACTCCATGTCATTGGAAGAATGTATCAAAAAGAATATTATTAGCATCCAAACTGGTAAGATTAATACTAACTTAACCAAACAGTTAGGATTCAAAGAGGATGTTTTACCTATCTCAGAGAGTGCCAAGGATAGTAGAAATCTGATTGATAGTGTTTCTGCTGGACTTTTCAATGTAATTACAGGAAAAATACTAGAACCAGTTTCTGGACAACGCAATACCTTACAAGAATCATTGGATAAAGGGGTCATTGAGGGACAATTGGTTACTGTCAAGGACACATTGACAGGGGAAAGAATCCCACTTAGCTTGGCTGTAAAGAAAGGACTCGTTAATGGTAACAGGGCAGAAGTCTATGATACAGCACAAAGAACAACCATGCCTTTACCAATAGCCATAGAGAACAAATTAGTGGAAAACAAGTTCAATATACAGGATTTATCTGTTACAGACAACAGGACTGGTGAGCACATTCCATTGCGTAAAGCTATAGCAGAAGGTGACTTGAAGGCTGATTCAGTGGTCATCAAAGATACACTAACTGGTCAGCAGGTCACTATGGATGTTGCTATTTCACGAGGTCTAGTGGACAGAGCTGGCAATGTAGTTGATAAGCAAACTGGCAAAAAGATGTCACCCCAGGATGCTCTGAAACTAGGATTCATAGCCATAGCAGGAGCTCCCATTGTTGCCGGAAAGATGGTGGTTGATGCACTTAAAGATAAAAGCAGCAGTCCATCCAAATCTGATTCTAATATTTCAGAAACATTTAAAACAGAAAAGACAATGGTCACAAAATCTATTGTACAATCAAATAAAGCAACTGATCTTAAGGATTCAGAAATAAAAACAATCTCTATCAAACAAAATGGTCCTGATTCTCCAGTGGTCAGTGTTCTTGGACAGAAAGTTACAATCACATTAGACCCAGGCACTCCAGAGGCAATATCTACTGCCAAAGTTGGGGAACCTATTTCTATTACATTCCAAAAGAAAGGACAAGAACAAAAGCTGATCTCACCTTCAGTTGAGTCAGATAAAGTCACATCGTTTTCTAAAGAGTTTACATCAAAAATAGAATTTACAACTAAATCTACTGAGTCCTCAAGAACCATAGAACTTTCCCCATCATCGCCATACATCATTCCATCTCCAGTTCAGAAGTCTCCTCAAATTGCAGAAGTACAGAAATTACCAACGACTCACACTGTCATCACAAGTACTCATATTATTAGCAAAGACACTGCAGACTCTAGGACTCTAAATAGAGGGGATGCCCAGGATAAAACATTTAGAGAGGCATCCCTGGTCAATCTGGAAATAAACTGGGAAAATGGAACTGTGATAGACCAGGTGTCTGGGAATAAAATGACTGTCACAGAAGCTGTTCAGAAAGGATTGATTGATTCAGACAAAGTGGAGCATCTAGCCATCATGAGCACACAGAAATTCCAGGCCATGCCTCAGATAGAAATAAACTGGGAGCAAGGTACAATCTCAGACCAATCCACAGGAGAGTCATATACCATTGAAAAAGCACTGCAGAAAGGACTAATTGATGCTCCAACAGCATCAACATTGGCTGTGGTTACAGAGAGCAATGCTTTCATCTCACCCATAAAGAGCAGGAAAGCAGAAACTTCAGAAGAGCCATACACACTAAACAGAGCTATCAAAGATGGAAGCTATAGTCCTTCTTCAGGAAAAATCATTGACCCAGCAACAGGAATCCCAATGTCAGTTTTAGAAGCTATTGAAAAGAATGTTATTGATGGAAAAACATCAAGCATTATTGATCCTCAGACTGGAAAGAAAACAAGTTTAAAAGAAGCAATAGACTCTAAAATATTTGATCCTGTGAAAAGAGAAACAATTCACAAAGGTACAAAGGAAAGAATTACTTTGCAAGAAGCTGATATTCAGGGACTTATACCAGGTCAGGAATATCAAAGAACTACATCCATTAATGATATACCTCCTAAAGTGCTTCCAAAATCAATGTCTAAGAGTGTCAGGGAAGAGCCAAAAAGAACAGAAACATTCATTACTGATGATACAAAAAGGTTATCATTTGCTGAAGCACTTGATCAGGGGTTCATAAATTTAGAAAGTCAACAATATACTGACCCCAACTCTGGTCAGAGATTGGCATTGCTTGATGCCATTAGAGAACAGCTCATTGACACTGAGGTTCCATCTGGAGCTATTCCTAGCAAGGGTATTAATTTAATCCAAGCCATAGAGGACAATGTTTTTAATGAAAGAACAGGAGTGTTCCATGATCCTGTAACTAAAGAAAACCTCACCTTCCAAGATGCTGTGCTCAAAGATAAACTTGACGGAAACTTGACATTCTATGATGTGAAGTCTGGGGAAATATTTTCACTGAATGAAGGCTTACAAGAAGGAAGAATAGATCCTAAGGCTGGGAAACTTGTGGATGAGTCTAGTGGTAAGCAAATGACTCTGAGAGAAGCAGCAAGGATGGGTGTAATAGCTATTATTGGTGCCCCAGTAGCTCTAGCTATGGCTGCTAAAGACGCTTTAGATTCTTCTAGTGATAGAAAAAATAAAGATTTCTCTCATTCTGATAGTGCTGGCCTTTCATTCCAAACATCTACTCTGCATCAATTATCTTCTGATGTAATTGAAGTGACTCAACTAGAACAAAGTGTCCCAGAGAACAGCTTTTCCGACTCCATGACTCTCTATGAGGCTGTCTCTAGTGGCTATCTGAATCCAAATACTGGTGCTTTCAAAGATCCCATTACCAACAAAACCATGGACGTTAGTGATGCTATAATGACTGGACTAATCAAAAAAGATTCTGCCGCAATTAAAGATCCTCACACTGGAAGGCAAATGAATCTTGAAGAAGCACTGAGGCATGGTGTGATAGATGACAATGGTCACATGGTTGACCCCATTTCAGGGCATGCAAAAAACTTAGACCAGTGTGTCAAAGATGGTAGTGTTCTGGAGACTCAAACAAAAGACAATGTGGTAATTTTTTCTAAGACTACAGAGAAAATACAGGTAGAAGGGGTGTATGACCCAACTTTAAAACATGATATTGATCTTGGAGAAGCTATACACAAAGGTATTATCAGTCTGAAAGATGGCACCTATAACAACCCAGACACAGGAGAGAGCATTCGAATATCAGATGCAACCAGTGAAGGGTTGATCAGAGGTATTGTTTTGGATAAATTGACCACCAAAGAAGAAACAATATCAGGCCACACAGCTGATGTTGCTTTCTCCAAAAAGAGACTTTTTCAGGTTGATTCTGTCATGGACACAGAAACTGGGCAAAGCCTTTCATTACCAGAAGCTGTACGCCAGGGTATCATTGACAGAGAAGGCAGATACTTCAAAGATATGGAGACAGGCTCTGTCATTCCTTTGGAAGATGCTATTTACAATGGACTGGTAGAAGGTAAAGCCATTGATTCATTGAAGCAGAATGATACCAACCTAGTACAAAGTGACACCATTGCCCAGACAATATCTTTCCACATCCATTCAGTCATTGACCCAAGTTCTGGAGTTGAGATGGCAGTTACTGAAGCTGTTGATAAAGGGGTTCTCAATGTAACTCAAGGAAGGTTCATCATCAAGAAAACAGGCCAATCTATTCCAGTTGAGGAGGCTGTGAAACAAGGTTACCTAAAAGGTAAAGAGGTCAGCTCATCAGATGTTGAATCACTACATAGGGTATCAGAAGAGAGTGGAAGAATAGTGTTTGATCCTGAAACTGAAGATTATCTCACTTGGAATGAAGCTGTGAGAAAAGGCATCATAGACCCAGCAGAAGGAGCTTACTTTGTTACTCCAAATCAAAGCATTTCCATTTTACAAGGGGAAAGAGAAGGATTAATCACTAAACAAACATTGACCAAACCCAAGTCCATTCAAGAAAGTGCTTGTGATATCGTATCTGTTTTTGACCCTGTTAAAGATGACCATGTCAGCATTAGTGAGGCTGTATCCACTGGTCTCTTAGACTTGAAATCTGGAACTTATAATGACCCAGCCAGTCTTGACCCCATCCCAGTACAGAAGGCTTTTGAACAAGGATTAATAAAAGGAAAAGTGAAACCCAAGCTAGCCATGGGAACTGTAAACATAGGAGATTACAAGATCAAATCTGCTATGGACACTAGGAAAAATCAATCGGTTTCTGGAAAGGACGCCATGCTCATGGGATTACTAAATAAAAAAACTGGTCAATACATCAACAAGCAAACTGGACAGAAACTATCCATTCCTGAAGCTGTGAAAAAAGGTCTGGTCATTTTAGAGTCTGATGTACCTGAGCCTGTAGTGACATCTGTTACTCACAAATCTATGACAATTGAAGCAATAGTAGATCCTGCAACTGGAAACATGTTAACCATGTCTGAAGCTATTGGTCAAGGTATTTTCAATCCAGATCAGGGTGAGGTCATCAATGTGCGAACTGGTGAACACATACCACTGGACAAGGCAATAGATAAAGGACTAATAAGTGCAGAGGTTGAAGAAAATGAGAAGAAACAGGAAGTAATTGTGATAAATGGTGTACTTATCACTGAAATCTCTGATCCTGAAACTAGGAAACCTATCCCCATCACTGAAGCTTTAAGAAAAGGCATTGTTGATAAAGAAAAAGGACTTTACAATGATCCTTCAGGTCCTCTGCCTCTTAGAGAAGCTTTGAGGCATGGATTAATTGATGGGAAAGACACAACTGAGGCAGGCTTATCTGAGCAGAAGAAAGAAGATGCCAAGCAAATCAGTGTCACTAAAGTGATGGATCCACTTACAGGTTTAAAAATAGGCCTGGCTGAAGCTGTGGAAAGAGGTCTCGTTGATGAAAATTGTACAGTGTTTAATAACCCAGTAACTGGGGAGAAGCTAATGATTGAGGAGGCCATGAAAGATGGTCTAGTAGCTGGTACTGTTCAGACAGTCTCTAAGTCACATACAACTGTCACTTCAAAGAAATCTATGGGCACCTACAATATAACAGGAGTTATAGATACTGAATCTGGCCAGGAGCTGAGTGTTGAAGACGCCATGTTGAAAGGTGTCTTAGATCCATCTGGTAAATTTACAGACACTTTAACTGGGGATGTAATTTCTTTGGCTGAAGCATTAAAACTTGGTCTGGTGCTGTCAGAAAAGCTTGACAAATCTCAAAGGTCAATTATCCTTGCTGATGAGCTTGTAGACAATGAACGAATTCCTTTTTTTGATGCCATGCAGAAAGGACTTATTGATCCCAATGCAGGTACTTTTTTAGATGAAGCCTCCCAGAAGGTGTATTCCATAGATGAAGCTGTAAGGACAGGAATGGTCCTAGCATCTGATGGGAGGCCTTTTAGCTACAAAGGGGTCAGTGACTCTGCTGGTTTGACATACAGCTTCAAAACTGCTCTTCAGACTGGAATTATAGATGCTGAAACGTGCCTCTTCTATGATAGCATTTCAGGAGAAAATATCTCCCTTGAGGAAGCCTTGGAACTAGGTTATCTTTCTCCCATAGCTGGAGCTTATGGTGTCAGAGCTGTGGGGGATTCAGTTGTCATTTTGAAAGATGGCGTGGCACCCAGCTCTGCTTCAAATCTAGAAGAAATACTAGATTCTAAAACTGGGGAGAAGCTCAGCTTGCCTGAAGCTGAAAGAAGAGGACTCATTTCCGTATTGGGTAAAGATAACCAGATACCATTGAATGAAGCATTACATGCAGGACTTGTAGACAGTGATACTGGACTATTTCATGATCCTGTTTCAGGTGAAACAATGTCAGTCGACCAGGCTGTGCTTCTAGGATTTATATCATGTGAAGAAAACACTGAAAGCAATAATGGAGACAAAAATGATGACCATCCACTTGTTAATGGCAAAGAAGCTATGAACTTGGCAGCAGCAGTCAGCCAAGGACATGTCAACACCACTACTGGCTATTTTACCGATCCTTACACCCAGGAATCCCTAACAGTCACACAGGCACTTAAAAAAGGATTAATTAAGCCAACTTTGATTGTTCAAGAACCCATTGAAACCCAACAGTCATCACAAGTGTCTACCAAACGCAGTGTTGTTGACCTTAAAAAGCAACCAAAAGAAATAGCTTTTACAAAAGATAAACAAAAAATTATGGTTAAAGATGACCTTAAAAAAGGTAGTTCTTATAAGGAAACAATTAAAGAAGAAAAATCATTGCTATCACAATTTTCTTATGGTGATCAAACTGTTGACAGCAAAGCACCCTCTAATGGCAATGTAAATGAAACAGTAAACACTGACGTCCTGAAAGCTTCTAGACTACCAGTTAAGAAAGTGAAGTCCCCAGATTCTCCACCAGTAAGTATTACTAGTAATAAGACAAAACTGCTCTCAATGTTTTCTTCTCTACATTATTTCCAGCCTTGCATTGCTTCTATCCATGTTGCCTACATGAGTTTGTTTCTTTCTCAATGGCAGACTGTTATATGTCTATATTTTTTTTTAAAATTACATTAGATTCTTTTTTGTTTTCCAATAAATATGCCAAACAGCCTGAATTTGTGTTTTTTTTTTTTTCCATTTTATTTTTGTTGTTAGTGTTTGAATAATCATAAAGATTATGAAAATGATGTACCATTTGCTATATATTTCTTCTGTTTATCAACTTGTATTAATAACAATCATACCTGTATGTGTTTGACTTCTTGTATCTCTACAGTGTCCAATCAGTTTTATTGGGAAAAGAATAACTAGCACATACTATTGTGTAGTTAGTTTTTAGAAATGTATCTATGTAATTTCCTTTTTTTTTTTTTTTAAACAAACTATCATAGCATCATTGTTATTATTTATTTAACCATTTGAGTTGACACATCTTGATACCATCATATTTACCATTCCACTGATTGTTATACTTGTCATTGTGATACTAAGTGCTTTCTTTTCTTCTTCTTGTCTCCCACTTTCCATCCATTCTGCAAACAGGTGAGAGATAATCATGTTGTCTCTATCAACTCTGTCCAAATGCTTGGGGACAATGTGGGTTGCACTAGTGAGGTTGGGGGAGAAAGAATTAGCTTGTATTTAAATAGGAGTCATTTCTTTAGTGATCCCTTGCCAGATTTGCAATGCCAGACTCTCATAGACAGAAGAACTGACGAGGATAAGCTGAAGGACAGATTGCTGGCCAGTGAAAGACAAAGCCAGTTCAATTATCAGTCTCAGCAAAGCTCAAATAGCAATCAGATATTACAAATGAAAGGCAAAGACAATCAATGCACTATTTCAAATAGGTACAGTAATTGTTTACAAGACTCTATATCTGCCCTTGTGAAACCAACACAGGATTCCATTTCAGATTCTGAGAAAAACTTCAATAGTGTAACTTTAGATGTGAGTTCACTGAAAATAAATAGTATTAATGGAGTTGAAAATATACAATCTGAAGATAGAATAACAAAATGGAACACTATTTTCTCTACAACTGATGAGGATTATTCACAAGAAGAGGATTACCATTCCATTCTTTTGTCCTTCACAACTAACTTACTGAAGAATTTCTGGCTCCCTGACATGGAAAAGATTGTTCACCCTAAGAAAGGAAGTCATTTGGGTTTGCAGGAAGCTTTGGGCTGTTCTGTGTTACCCAGAATTCTTCAGGTGAGACAGTTTGTAGAGGAGGATCCAGTTGGTGTCACAGATGCTTTGGCTTCTGGTCAGATTGATAGCAAGACTGGACGAGTGGTGGACATGAACTCAGGTAGTGTTTTAAACCTGCAAGAAGCAATGATGCATGGCCTTGTGGTTGTACAGTCATCATGTGAGAGGGTTTATGAGGAGCATATGGTAAGGTGTTTGAGGAGAGAGCTTGGCAGTGGTTTGTTGGATGCAGTGACCAGAGGAGACGCTACTTATACTATTCACATCATTGACCATAAAAGTGGTAAGAGATTTAACATCCCTGATGCAATCACAGCTCAAGTGTTTAACACTGAGACTGCAGAAATAAAGGACACAGTTTCTAACATATGGCTGAGCTGGGATGAAGCTTGTCTCAAGGGACTGTTGTATGACTCTCGTCCTCTGTCTCTTCACCAGACAATTTTGTCCCCCAAGTTCAACATCAAAGAGGATAGCTTTGTTGATTCAGCTAAAGACAGTAACAATGGCATGTCACTGTCAGCCATGGTTGGTGAAAGGTTGATTGATGTCACTAAAAAGGAAATATATGATGCCAAAAATGATGCTTGGCTTAATGTTGAGGAAGCTATATTTGAGGGCATATTGGATCCTGCACAGAATCTGTACTACCATAATATTCTGGCTTCTTCAATGCCCTTATATGATGCCATTGAAGCAGGTCTCATAAATGACCACTGTGAAGGCACACATTTTGTGTATGAACACCAGTCAGATAATGATGGTGAGATGGATAAGTTTCCAATGACAGTGTATGAAGCAATCATCAATGATTTACTGGATGAGGAGACAAGTGAACTTCTTGTAGGTGATGACAAAATACCATTTGCAACTGCTTTTGAAAGAAGTCTTATAACACCTGATCGAACATTCATAGTTGAACAGAGTACAGGTCTAACTTATGATTTTAAGGAATCAGTAGATATGGGCCTTGTTGAGATTTCTACAGGTTCAATGATTGACACATCCTCAGGGGAAAAGTATACACTCGTCAAGGCTAAAGAAAAAGGCTTAGTTCGAAACACACCAAGACCATTTTTAGATATTTCTGTTGCAGCAGAGTATGGAATTTTAGACTTTGATGAAAAAAGAATCATTGACCCACAGACTAAGAAGTCCATGACTATCACTCAGGCCATAGCTGATGGGATAATTGATCCTGGGTCCACTCTAACCCAGCATGATGACCGAGTCATCACACTTCAAGAAGCAATAACTGATGGCATATTGAACATTGATACTCTTGATCTGCTATTGCCAGGTGGGAGACTCCAGTCAATATCTGATTGTTTGGGTGTTCCAAAATCTTACAGTTCCAGGAGAAGGAGCTCAATCATAGGTAGAAAAAGCAGCTTAACTCTGGATGAAGCAATTAACAGTGGCATCTATGACCCAGTTTCAAACTCAGTTATGTCGAGAGAAGGATTCCTTTCCTTTTCCAAAGCACTAAATGCTGGGCTTATTCATAGTGATTCTCTTGTCAGAGATCCTTACAGTGGAGACATACTTTCTTTGAAAGAAGCTCTGGAGAAAAGATTGTTGGACCCTGAATCAGGGAAAATGATTGATTCCTCTGGGATACCTATAGCCTTAAACTTTGCTTTAGAAAAGGGCCTTATTTTAAAATCAAAGGCACCTCTACATTTGTCATTGTCAGAGACATTAGATGAAGGTTTGTTTAATGTGACATCAAATCATTTTGTCAACCCTGATACAAATGAGGAGATAGATTTCATGACAGCATTGGATCAGGGCATAGTAGATGTTGATCTGATTAAAGTCAGAGACACTCGAACAGGTAGTATTATATCCCTGGAGGCTGCAGTTGACCTGGGCCTTGTTGACTTAGATGCTGGTGTTTGTCTGAATACCTTGGATGGAGAGAGATACAACATTGTAGATGGCCTTGATAAAGGTATCATTATAGACACAACCAGCCAGCCTGCTATGTCATTGATGGAAGTTATTGATGAAAACCTTGTTGATATTTCCACCTGTCTGTTCAGAGACCCAGTGGGACAGTACAGCATGACTTTGAGAAATGCTCTGGAATCTAACTTTGTGGACCGTATGTCAGTATCAGTTAGAGACATCAACAATAGAACTTTATTAACAATTGATGGTGCCATTAGCCTCGGTTTGATCAACCCATGTACAGGAACCTTCAGGCATCAAAAATATGAAGATGGCATAAGCTTTCAGGAAGCCTTTGAAAATTGCCTCATATTTTCGGATGCTTTCGTTCCAGAGAAAAGTTTATTTGAGGCTGTGAGGCAGGGCTTGTATAATTGGAAAACTGGAAAATTCATTGATCCATCTTCAGGCAGAGTTCGAACTGTAAGAGATATGGTGTCAGAGGGAATAGCAGATCCAGACACATTGATGATACTTGATAGAAGAAACAAAAAAGTCATAACATATCATGAAGCAACTGCAAACAAGATACTGGATACTAAAGTAGGAATGGTATTGGATACAGAGACAAATGAACTACTCAATTTGCGAGAGGCGATGGATAGAGGGCTGCTGCAGGAGAGTATTAAGGCCATTGCACTTTCATTACAACAAGCTGTTGATACAGGACTTTTGCAGAAGAATCATGGTAAAGTAATAGATCCTCTCTCTAGGAAATCTCTATCTGTGGAAAAAGCTATTGACATTGGTTTGGTGGATGTTTCCCAACTCTTGGTCAGTGTCAATGACAATAAAAAATACATGTTTTTGGATGATGCTGTTCATGAAGGAATAGTTTTCATTGATGATGACAAGTTGGTATATTCAAGGACAGCAGTTTCTCATGACATTGTCTCTGCTTTCAATAAGAACATTCTGATTGAGATTCCTAAAGGTGGCCTTCTTCTTGGTGACATTTTGTCATCAGGCTTGTATGATGAGTTACATCAGCGATTTATTGATCCTTTCAGTGGGAAAAAATTGACACTTGCTGAAGCTATTACCAGTGGTGTCATTAATGAAGAAAAGCCACAGGTAGCAGTTCCTGAAGTTGGAATATTCTCACTTCAACAAGCTATTGATAAAGGCTTGATTGATCCCAATACTGGTAGTTATATTGCTTCCAATACACCTCTGACTCTGATTGAAGCTGTTGGAACAAAACGTCTGCTTGTTGCTCAGAACAAACAAACAGAGGAAGAATTTAGGAGAAGCATGTCTTCCCTAGATAGTTTTGAACAGTCACCTTCCCCTATGTCTGAGAGGTATTCTTCCCCAGTTTCATCCAAGTCATCCTTAACAACCTGCTCAAAAGATACTGAAAGCTCAATGGATGTAGATTCCTCTAACTCTAGTCAGAGAGCAGTTAGTGTGGTTTTGAGAGACTCACAGACAGTAGATGAGGCTGTATGTGAAGAGGAAGATAACAGCATTAGTTGTTCCAGTATTGAAGTAATAAGGTCAAATTTCTTAGTGAATGATCTGAAGGATAGTCATGTTCTCAACAACAACAGCAATGATATGGGGATACAGAGCGAACACTTTCCCAGCCCTTTTTCCAAACACACCGAGCCGATTAACATCCTCAACCATATCAATGAATCTGTATCATTGCCAGACCAAAGTATGACAGATGTAGACATGCTTAATAAAAACATAGAAATAATAACAGGCCTGTGCTGTAATAGTACTCAAATATTTCCAAAGGCACCAGTAACCCCATTGTCAAATTTGCCAGATGATTTAAATGTGAGTTTTACTGAAAGTGAGGCATCCATCCCTGTCAACTTTGAGCAAGAGGACACTAATAATTCAAGAGTCTATTATGAACGCAGCCACAGTGCATGTAGTGATACAATTTGTAAAAGTTCCAAGGAGAAAGTGGAGGCTTACCTTAAAGCTGAGAGATGTCACAGCACAAATGATCTAGATGATCACAGTGACAGCCAATCTGCATCAAGAAAGGAAGAACTGTTAAGAGACTTGCAGTCCAGGTGGAGCCCTCCTGCTGATGAGTTATCCGCTTCATTGGATTCATTACTTCAGGATGCTATTAGAAAACAGTTAATTGAAGAGAAACCAATGTCTCTGTTCAACTCAGTGGAGAAGGGTGTTTATGATGATGCAAGCTCATATTTCTGTGATCCTGAAACTGGAAGAATTTTAAACTTGTCAGAAGCTGTTGATTGTGGCCTTATTAATGACACAGTGAAAGAAATCATTTCCTCTTTATCTGAGCAGCCTTTAACCTTAAGAGAGGCCATCCAAGCAGGTGTCATAGATGCTGAAGGAGGAAAATTTCTTGATCAGAGCACAGGAACTGTACTCACTTTGAAACAAGCTAGAGATGTTGGCTTAATTTTTAAAGAAAAATACAGCCCCAGAAACACAGTTGAAATTCGTGTTGAAGATATGTCAGAGCAAGGGAGGCGTCAATTTGAAGATGCTTTTTCCAGTGGAATTCTTCATCGTTCTAATTCTCAAGTTATAGATCCTGATTCTGTTCAAGGGATTACACTCCGCAGAGCTGCCAGTATGGGCTTGATTGATTTGAAATCTGGGGACTTTAAAAATCCGCAAACAGGTGAGACTATGTCTTTGGCAACTGCAGTTGAAAGAGGCTTTATACTGAGTCCACAAGGTCTCTCACTTTACAGTGCAGTTGACCAGGGTCTTTACTTTGAACTGACTGGTCAGTTTGTACATCCAGATACAGGTGCTGTTGGATGTCTTCAGGATCTGATTGTGGATAACATTGTGACTGTGCAGCATCCAGAAGTCAGGGATATGACGCAGGAGTGTATAGTCACGCTGGGTGAAGCCATTAAAAAGACTATTATTGACCCACAAAAAGGTGTCTTTGTGCATCCAATGTCCAAAAAAGGCATCAATTTTAAAGATGCTATCTCTGCTGGCCTGATTATTAGTACAAGTACAAGGGAGGGTTTGCAGGATCCTACAAGACCAAGGCCCTTTAGCCCACAGCCTGACCTTCGTAGACATATGTCACCATCACCTGGACCCAATGGCCGAAGCATGTCATTGCCTTTTGTTCCAATAATTCATCATTCCAGCTCTGATGTTACAACTAAGCTCTTACAACCCATGCTACCACATGGGAAAAGAGAGAATGAGAGTGTATTAGTCAGTGCTGTGGACCATGTCAACAATGATTTAACCATTAAGGGAGAACCATCTGTTTCTGTATCTAATGTACATCCTATTCAGGAAATTGGGTTTCAGTTCAACAGCCTTGGTGAGCCTCAAGAGAATAGATTAATCGAAGATCTTTGTGTTGTGAGTGGTGGGTATTCAGATGACCACACACCTATTATGTCAGATAATGAACTGGAGGATGATGTTAGTGACACTGACTCACAGTCATCAACCACCACTACAGTCTTCCCACAGCATACAGAGAAGAGCACATCAGATGTATTGAACACACCATCTGAGCTAGATGATAATCTGGCTGAAGTAAAGGGCAGCTTCATGGTCAATCAAAAGAGCTTTGATCAGGATTCTGACATAAAAAGTACAAGTTCTAGGCTAGAAGAAGATATTGTAATAAAGATAGATCTGCTTAAAAATTCTGATAAACAAAGCACACAAAAAGTTGAAGATCTTGCAATGACTGATGAATCAGTACATAACAAGCAACAGTTAGTAAAGCATACATTTAGACCCATGGATGTAAAACATGAGGAGGTTGATCATTTTAAACCTCTGCAAGATAATGTACGTTTACATCAAACTATTATAACCAACACACATCAAATCAAAGTGGATGTTTTGACTAACACAGATCAACCACATGTAAATAATTTTCAGGAATTGAATACCAATAATTGTGAGGAAGCAAAAAATCATTCTAATACACCACATTTAGTTGTAACTGAAGGCCAACAGAACAAAGATAGAAATCAATACAAATTATCAGTAAGTCCAATAGATGAAAACCAAACTGGAATAACTCAACAGACAAGAATAAATCTACAGATTCAGGCTTTTCAAAGTCTGGAAACTAAAGGCCAAAGTACTTGTAAGGATAAGTTTGAGAATATGTCAGATGCAGATGAGTCTATGGTACTAGAAACATTGATTGATCAAAGCAAGGGTAAAAAACAAATTGAAGAATTGGAAAAAACAGCTTCTAACAAAGAACAGAAAAAAGAATTGAGGAAGTCAACACAGAACATACTGAATGTAGAAACAAAGGAATCAATATCAATCAAAGAACAAAAGGTAGTAACAGAATTTACATCTGAGAAGGAGCAACAAAATAAACAAACAAAAGAATCAAACAAAGAACATAAGCTAGAAACAGATAAAAAACACCAGATGGTAAAGTTAAAGGACTCAGCACAAAACAAACAACCAAATGGTGAATCAAATAAATCAACATCTAGTAAAGAACAAAATGTAGAAACAAAAGAAAAAATGCACTTAAACGAAAAGGATGATATAAAGGAATTAAAGCCTAAGAAAGAACTAAAGGAAGAATCGAATAAGTCATCACCCATAAGAGAACAAAAGGTAGAAACAAAAGAACCAACACAAAAGAAAGAAGAAAAGGTAGAAACAAAAGAACCAACACCAAAGAAAGAAGAAAAGAAAGAAACAAAAGAACCAACACCAAAGAAAGAAGAAAAGAAAGAAACAAAAGAACCAACTCCAAAGAAAGAAGAAAAGAAAGAAGAAAAGGAAGAAACAAAAGAACCAACACCAAAGAAAGAAGAAAAGAAAGAAACAAAAGAACCAACACCAAAGAAAGAAGAAAAGAAAGAAACAAAAGAACCAACTCCAAAGAAAGAAGAAAAGAAAGAAGAAAAGATAGAAACAAAAGAACCAACACCAAAGAAAGAAGAAAAGGTAGAAACAAAAGAACCAACACAAAAGAAAGAAGAAAAGGTAGAAACACAAGAACCAACACAAAAGAAAGAAGAAAAGGTAGAAACAAAAGAACCAACACCAAAGAAAGAAGAAAAGAAAGAAACAAAAGAACCAACACCAAAGAAAGAAGAAAAGAAAGAAACAAAAGAACCAACTCCAAAGAAAGAAGAAAAGAAAGAAGAAAAGGTAGAAACAAAAGAACCAACACAAAAGAAAGAAGAAAAGGTAGAAACACAAGAACCAACACAAAAGAAAGAAGAAAAGGTAGAAACAAAAGAACCAACACCAAAGAAAGAAGAAAAGAAAGAAACAAAAGAACCAACTCCAAAGAAAGAAGAAAAGGTAGAAACAAAAGAACCAACACAAAAGAAAGAAGAAAATGTAGAAACAAAAGAACCAACACAAAAGAAAGAAGAAAAGGTAGAAACAAAAGAACCAACACAAAAGAAAGAAGAAAAGGTAGAAACAAAAGAACCAACACCAAAGAAAGAAGAAAAGGAAGAAAAGAAAGAAGAAAAGGTAGAAACAAAAGAACCAACACAAAAGAAAGAAGAAAAGGTAGAAACAAAAGAACCAACACCAAAGAAAGAAGAAAAGGTAGAAATAAAAGAACCAACACAAAAGAAAGAAGAAAAGGTAGAACCAAAAGAACCAACACAAAAGAAAGAAGACAAGGAAGAAAAGAAAGAAGAAAAGGAAGAAACAAAAGAACCAACACCAAAGAAAGAAGAAAATGAAGAAACAAAAGAACCAACACCAAAGAAAGAAGAAAAGAAAGAAGAAAAGGTAGAAACCAAAGAACCAACACAAAAGAAAAAAGAAATGATAGAACTAACAACAAAGAAAGAAGAAAAGATAGAAACTAAAGAACCAAAATCAAAGATGGAACAACAAAAGGTAGAAACAAAAGAATCAACACTAAAGAAAGAAGAAAGGATAGGAAAAAAAGAACCAAGTCAAAAGAGAGAAGCAAATGTAGAACTAAATGATCCAATAACTAAAAAAGAAATTTTGACAAAAGATATTAAAGAGCAAATTGTCCTAGGTTGTAAAGATGACAGTATTACAGAACACCTAAAGGAAAATATTTTAATTGATTATGCTCAAAAGCAACTTCTTATTGAAAAAGGAGAAAATAAAATTTGTGATCAGGACAATGTCCTAAGTGAACCAGTTACATTTTCACAAAACATGAGTCTGTCTTCAAATCAAACTTCAGAAAATATTCTGCTCAATTCTGAAACAATGTCTGCTGAAGCAAGTGGTTTAATCAGACCTAAGCCTGTTATTCCTAAAAAACCCTTAGTGAGGCTAAATTCAGATGGTAGACATGTTAATGTGTCTAGCAGTGGAGCTGCTAGCATGCTGGTCAGTCAGAAAGAAAAGTCAAGAGATAAGCTTGATATTGAGCCAATTAACCAAGCAGGACCATCAATGAATGAAGAGAATAGTGCAAGTATAAGAAACACCCAACCAAATAATAATAATAAAGTATCCTCAAAACCTCATGAGGTTAATAACAGAAGCTGCAGTGACTCAAAACCTGCTCTGGCCCCAAAACCTTTACTTATAAAACTGAAAGCTCCTAGCCCTAATGTTAATGCCAAAATTACACTTAGCGAGACAGAAATTTCTAAAGATTCAGAGCTTAGAAAACCTTTTCAAAAGTCAGAAACTGATAAAGATTCTAGAACTGAAGATGATTTCAACATGCTAGAAGCTAAAGCATCTGATGTTAAATTTAAAGATGTTAATGTTGACATTGATTTGGGCTCTTCTGTTGATGGTGAGCTCACAAAACCTGATCTATCTCAGCATAATGAAAACTTACATGCAACTGATTTAAGTAATGTGAGAGATAAATTCAAAATTAAAGACTTACAATCAGATGGGGGGAAAATATTCAAACTTTCAGATGACCTTAACACAACAGAAATCAACAGCAATCTTCGTGTTAATATTGATATACAAAAGAAAATTTCATCTTCAGATATTTCTCAAAACATTCCATTGTTGTCTGACATTTCAAGTCTTCTAGATGAGCCCTCTCAAACCCAACAGAGTCTAATAGTGGAGGATATTTCTACTTCAAAAGACAGAAATGTGCTAACAACGAGCTCAGCAGTCTGTGAGGAAGTTCAAACTGGACACAGTTCAAACAGAAAAACCTTAACCTCAGACATCATAAAAAAGATTAGCACAAATGGTTCAGTTCATGAAGCAGTCCTACATGAACAAAAGAAGTCAATACATTCCAAGAATATCAGCACTCTGTCAGACAATGTTAAAAGTATTGAAGAAGTTATTCAGAGTGTCAGTGATACGTTTAGTAATGCACCAACTTTACAGCCTATAGAGGTCAACAGTACAACAAACTTACAGCCTGTAGAGGTCAATAGTACACCAACCTTACAGTCTTTAGAGGTCAATAGTTCACCAACCTTACAGTCTTTAGAGGTCAATAGTACACCAACATTACAGTCTGTAGAGGTCAATAGTACACCAGCATTACAGTCTGTAGGGGTCTATAGTACACCAACCTTACAGCCTGTAGAGAACATTAATCCAGAACCATTACATAATTTGAAACATGAAAAAAGTAAGATAGACACTGAACAATTGTCAGACAAAGAAAATGAATTTTTCAATCAGAAAGATTCAAACAGTTCAGGAGATGACAGTGCTCAAGAAAAAACAGATTCTATCATGAAAGAGAGATCTGGCAAGTGCAAATCAGGGCATAGGGTTAGGTTTAAGGATATTTCTCCAGATACTGAATTTAGTTCGTCTAGTGAAAGTTCATTAGTTGGGGTAGAGGTAATCCACTCTGGACAAGTAGTTTCGAAAGAAAACATAAGTCAGGATGTTAGTGCCAGCTCTGCAGATAGACAAAATACACAATGTGTCAGCTTTGTACCAGAATCACCGGTGATGCCTCAAAGGGAACATATAAAGCGTTTGGCCTTTACTACTGATCAGCATGTACCATCAGGTTTGTCCTCTTCCCCTTCATCATCTCATGATGAACATGAAGCCAGTACACCAGAACTGGAAGCCCTCAGGCTGACAGACAAGCTTTTTAAGCTGAACCTGAAAGCTGGTACCACAGCCAGGGACAGACGCAAGGTATCTTGCATGGCCTGGCCCAGATTTCTCATTGGATGTGGCCTGCTGACATTTTTATTTGCATGGAACTTAGTCTTCAGTTTTTAAAATGCATAACAATTGACTTGCGGACAAGTGGAGTTTAATACAGCTGTTGAAAACAGTTTCTCCTTAATTTCTTTGTTGGTTTTGCATGCTTTTCCCAATACTTGAAGTATTTGAAAGAAAATATCCTTTTATATTTCATTCAGTCTAAGTACTGTCTGCATGGTGTGACATTAATCTTTAGCTAATGACAAATATTAGAATCGAAGTGTACAGTTCCCATAAGATGCCCTTTTATTCACTAGATGTTTGTATGGTGAGCTAGTACCTTTCAATGTTGTCATAACAATACTATTAGCTTTGTTTAATGCACCAAATGCAGAAAAAGAATATATCTAACAACTGAGGCACTAATTAATTACATAAAATTTAGTTTCTTTTGCTACCAGCATTTTGTTTTGTTTTTACATATTTTTTTTATTGATTTCATTGAAACAATTAGAGAAATATGGCATGAACTATGGCATTGTTTTGTATCTAAAAATATTTTTAGCAAATTTATTTTATTTTTTTATGTTGATTGTCATTTACCACAAACTTTTTTTTTAACTATTTGAATACAATTTCATTTCAATGTTGTTTTTATTATTTTTATTTTTAACTTTGAACAAAATGTTTCTGTAAGCTGTTGGCTTTATTTCAGCACACAACAGAATCAGCAACTTTTTTTTTTTTTTTTATTTACACCATCAATCATCACATTGCTTTTTTTTACATTTTAAAATCTATTTAATTTGATCTTTCAAATACTTATTTCAATAGCTTTTTATGTTTTAGCATGCATCTCTTGAAGCAGAAAAGCTGTTCTTTATTTGTTGTGCTCATTTTTAACATGTATAACCAAAGGGCATGCAAATTTGTGAATTTTTTATGAATCATACATCTATACGGTGTAAATGCTTTTTTAAAATTGGGCTTCAAACCAATTTGCACTTTTTCAGCACAACAAAACTTGTTGCTACAGTAAATGTGATTATATCTAGTTTACTTTTTGTGAAAATTTTAATTAATTAAACATTCACTCAAATCTATTTCAAATTAAAATCCCTCCAAACTTAACAAAAATGAAGATATATGTTCATTAACTGTTTTATATTATTGCGTATAGTGCAAGATACATTTAGACTTAAGTTTTCAACTTTGTTTTTAGCTAGAAATATTTTTGTGTCCTTCTTTGTTATGTTCTTTTCTTAATTCGTTATTAACTTTTAATAGGGTCGCATGGGGGATTCTTATGAGAAACTTGTACAAGACATCCAGTTTGACCTGCAAAAGTTACACAACTTTGAACAAGTTTTGAAAGAGGAAGAACAAATGGGTGACGAAGCTTACAAAGTCTTGAGCTTGCTTCAGACTCACAGAGTAAGACCTAAACATCCATTTATCATCTGTCATAGTTGAGGACTTCATTTTCTGTGAACTTAGTGTTTTTATATTATTTCATCATATAGGCTTTGCATGAGGAGATAATGGCTCATCAACAAGGGGTCCTCTCACTGGTGTACCAAGCGGAACAACTAACAGAACTCTATCAAGAGGAACTTACACCAGAGCAAGTCACTGATTTAGCCTCAGAGGCTGCAGGACTCAAAAAAGCACTAGAGAAGGTAAATGACACAGAGCTTGACAATAAACAATAAGATTTTATTGATAAAGGTATAAATACAAGATTGTGTACTTTATTTGATGCTCTTATAATTAGTGGGGAGAAAAGTCATATACTTTAATTCCTGAAAAAAACTTAATACTGTGTACTTATCTAGTTTATAGAACTAATAAAAAGATACTGAAATGTTTAGATTGCTAAGAGTTCTGATAGAAGGTTGAAACATCTAAAGACAGCTCATTATGAGCTCTCCAAACTAGAAAATGAAATGGATAAGTTCAATGCTTGGAAGTCTACAGCAAATACTGAACTGTTGAGACAAGAGGAATGTCTTCAAAGGTAACAAACTTTTTAGAATGTCTTTGAGCTTGTAATTTAATTTCACTTCATATTAACAGTAAGACCAAAATTGTATGTAGGCGAAGTATATTTTGCAAGGCCCTCTTATATACCATAAAATAATGGACAGAAAATTGTGAAATTAATATTTTAAAAAATGCCATAAAAAAGAATTTATTTTTTTAAAGTTTTCCTTTTTGAGTCTTCCAGAAATCCTATGTTAAAGTACTGAAATTCATCTTAGAGGGCTATACTCTATCTGCTTTCACAATGAAACTGCCAAGTCTTTAAAGTCTTTCCTGGCCTATTGTATTTCTTAAATAATTTTTTCATTTTGTATTTGAAATAAGAGCAGAGGCTGTAATAAGCAGAGGCTGTAATTATCAGTTTAATTAACAAAATTTGTACATAATTGTAATAAATTTTTGGGTAAATTTTCTTCAAATTAGTTTTTCTGTATTAGATTAGCTACTTGACATTTTTAATGACATTGGGTAAATAAGAGGTCAGGTTTTGTATTTCTTTGTCTAATTAGAAAGGTCATATTTCCTCTTTTGGAATACTTTCTAACTTAGAATTAATCCACTTAATACAAGCTTTAACTCTACTATTCATACCATTACCATATCCTTGGACGCAACAATTTTGAATATTTAATCCATTTTTAAAGATCTCTCATTATTGTTTTATTTAAATATTCTCCATTTAAGCTTTCTATTATTGTGCCACTTGATGCATGACAAAATCTTAAAGAGAACTGGTATTTGTTGAACTTTACTACAGTTTCTCATGTATTGGAGCAAAAAAGAACATTTTGCCTCTTTTACCCTATGAATCTCTTCATCAGTATCTGTCTTTGTCATATGTGTGGTCAATTGTTTTTAAATAAAAGTTGAAGTATGGATTTATATGATTTTGTACTACTAGATCCATGTCTTTTATGAAATGGATGAACCTTAGGGGCAAGGCCCCTTGAACCCACATGGCCATGGGTGATCGCCTACACCTTGCGCCACCTCACATATTAAAATTTCATTATTATCATTTTATTTTATAAGGGGACTAAATATTAGAAATAAATAATTTTGAGTTCTTAATAAGGAAAAGTTATTTTGATCATTAACTAGCAGGGTTAGGCCTAGACTCCATTTGCACTAAATTTTAGAAGTTAAAAAAGGACTTTACAAATTTGACTAGAACTGTTAATAGACATGATTTAATTCATGAAGATTATAATTGGTGTTTTAGTATATTTTGCTCTAGTGATATAATATTCAACTACTTTTCTTGTTTTTTGTTTTTGTTGATAACAAATTTTCAAATTGATTTCCAGATTTGAGGACATCAAACCCTTACAAGAAAAACAGAGAGAGTTACATAGTGATATTGTGACTCATCAAGCTGACATCAGATTTATGTCCCTGGCTGTGCAGAAGTACATGGAGGAAGCAAAGGTAGGTTCTTGAGTAGCTTAGCTTTGAGTTAGAGTAGCTATTGATTGGTAGTGAAGCTTAGCTTTGAGTTAGAGTAGCTATTGATTGGTAGTGAATCTTAGCTTTGAGTTAGAGTAGCTATTGATTGGTAGTGAATAATGTTTGTAGAAGTATATCTATTTAAACTCAAAACTTTCTCTTATTTTTTTATGCAGCTTCACAAGCTGGAAGTGGATTCATTTCGCGCTGACCGCCAACGCCCCACTCGCAGTAGCTTGATAAGCATGGATCACATAGCTGCTGATAATGTCAAGGAGAAGTTGAAAGATGTGACAGAAGATTACAATGATCTTAAAAACAGGTAACTTAGAGTTCAATAAGAGTTTTAGACCTAGACCTAGGAATAGACTCAGTAGAGAGATGTGTTAATGTGTAACCAATTGGTTATGTCTAATGAAAAAATGTTCGCCAGGAAATCACAGATATCAGGAACTAATTTATGTAAAAAATGCTTTTGAAACACAAAATTGAAGGTTAATTTTATTACATAATGAAATCAATGGATCTTCTTTTGTATTTTCATGTGTCAAAGTAAAAAACTATGTGCGCAAAGTGTTTTTCTTAAAATTAGATCTAGGTCTAAATCCTTTCGATCTTTTCTCATGTCAACATTGTTAATCATGGCCTACGGTCTAAGTTAGTACGCAAGGAACATTCCTGCCTAGTTTTATCAAGATTGGTCTAGCGGTTTTGATGTCTATAAGTAACATACATACATACATACACCTCACATTCTACTTTATAATATATATATACATAGTGTTTTTTTTGTATTAAAAAAAAAAATTTGTTGCCGGTACTCAGTGATGGGTCGCCTAACTTTTAACTAGTAATAAATTAATAATAAACGTTAAAATACAAGAAAAGTAATAATTATTTTCCCACATTGATATACATTGACAGTAACATTGACAGTAACATACATACATACATACACCTCACATTCTACTTTTTATATATATATATATATATACACAGTGCTTTTTTTGTATTAAAAAAAAAAAAATTGGTGCTGGTACTCAGTGATGGGTTGCCTAACTTTTAACTAATAATAAATTAATAATAAACGTTAAAATACAAGAAAAGTAATAATTATTTTCCCACATTGAAAATGGTGCTGGTACACCGTACTGGTGCATACCGTCATAAAAAAGCACTGCATATATAAAAACTTTTCTTTTTCTGTTTGGCTTGCTTTCCTTTGTTAGCTGAGATCATTGAAACTTTACTCTGTCCATTGATGTTCTTGCTACTACTTCTTTCCAGAGAATGCAATCTAGAGTTCTATCTTTTCAAGCACTATATGTACTGCTGTAATATCCCTATTGATCACTAACACATAGTATGGACCAGTTACTTTGTGTCAATCACATGAGACCATTACTTATGACTTAAAAATGTACAAACTTGATGGTGTAACAAATACAACTTGATGTTGTCAATGAGTTATGAAATGCCAGTAAGAGACAAATATAAAAGCATTTCTTTTCTTTACTAACATTGATACTGTATATACCTAAACCCTATCCCAACATTTAACTAAGCACATTGACATCTTTGAAAATTATAATTACAATTGAGCCATTAACTAAAAATCAAAGTGCATGTTAATGTTAAGTAATTTCTTATAAAAATTTCTACAAGAACATCTTAGATTAGAAGTTTTCAATCCTACAGTAGAAGTGTATTACTGACTTTTGATTAATTTACTTTGCAGGTGCAACTCACTTGGTGAGTCGTTGAATGACATAAGCACCAAGCATAGGAGTCTCAATGATGCTGCATTCAAGATGCTTTCCTGGCTGGCAGACACTGAAAACCAGTTGGCTTCAATCAAGCAAGAGAGTGGCACACCTGACCCAGACAAGCTGCATGGGCAGCTGGAGCGCATCAGATCTCTTAGCAGTGAAGTTTTGAGTCAAAGTAACCTGATGGATGAGGTCCGTAAAAAAGGTCATGAATTGACCAATGCACTGAGTGGATTGGCTGCTGATAGAGAGCAGGTAGAAAAGTACTAGAAATGAATAACACCTAAATACTTCAGCGTTAGATTCACCATCTGTAGCCATCCTAATTATTATCATTTGTAGATCACATAGGAGTAATTAATAATTCAGATGGTTATGATTGTAGCAAGAACTAGATTAAATAATTACTTATATAAAGTTAATCAGTCTGTTTATAAATCATATATTTCCTTCTAGTTCAATAGTTTTATTAAAGTTCTACGTTCATTTAGACAAGGAACATACATAAACTGTTTGGCTACCTATCTAAGGGCTCAGGTTTGAAACCAGATTCAAGCTGACTTGTGTTTGCTGAGTTCATAAAGGCAGTACAGAAACCTTCTCCCAGATCCCCCTCCACCCCATTGGTCCACACAAGAGATTTGAGTATAGTGCACTAAGCTGACTTGTGTTTGCTGAGTTCACAAAGGCAGTACAGAAACCTTCTCCCAGATCCCCCTCCACCCCATTGGTCCACACAAGAGATTTGAGTATAGTGCACTAAGCTGACTTGTGTTTGCTGAGTTCATAAAGGCAGTACAGAAACCTTCTCCCAGATCCCCCTCCACCCCATTGGTCCACACAAGAGATTTGAGTATAGTGCACTAAGCTGACTTGTGTTTGCTGAGTTCATAAAGGCAGTACAGAAACCTTCTCCCAGATCCCCCTCCTCCCCATTGGTCCACACAAGAGATTTGAGTATAGTGCACTAAGCTGACTTGTGTTTGCTGAGTTCATAAAGGCAGTACAGAAACCTTCTCCCAGATCCCCCTCCTCCCGATGGTCCACACAAGAGATTTGAGTATAGTGCACTAAGCTGACTAAAGCATGAAAGATGGGCTGTACAAAATTATTTTCAAAAATATGTTTTATACAATGTTTCATTTACAATATTGTGTAGGATAAGATTGTTACATAATTTTACCTTGGTTGAAAAAGAAAAGCAACAATCATTATGAAAAAATGTAAATTTCTGTGGGAAACATAGAAACGTTTTAATAGGAAATAAATTGACCAAAAAGGATCTGAAGTTTAATCTGGACCCATTTAGATAAGTCTAAAAGTTTCTATAAAAAAATGACAATCTCAAAAAATTGCATTGTAAGTTTATTTGTTATTTGTAAGTTTGTATGAAACTATCAACACTTAATTTAATCTCCATTTCTGTCAAGGTGGAGAAACTTGAACTGAATGTGCAAGAAATTGATGCTCGTTATGTTAATGTTAATGAGGCAGTAAGTGCCCAAGCTAAGCTCCTGCAGGCCACAATAGCACGCTCTCAAGATGTGCATGGAGCTATCTCTGACTTAAAATCTTGGCTGGACTCTACTCAGGTTGCATTGACATCACAACAGCTGATCAGCCTGGAGCTTTCTCTAATAGCTGAACAGCAGCAACAGTTCAACATGGTGGCAGCAGATGTAGACACGTGAGTAGTTGGGTTTAATTATTTGAAAAAGAAGTAATTAAGTTAGATTAAAAAGTATTATTTCTGAAAAAAAGATATTCTTTTTTAATTAATTATTTTTTAAGTTTTAGGAATTTCTATTTAAAATGTAAAATTTGTTGTATATTTTTAATGTTCACTTTCTCATTAATATTGTTTTTACAGACATGGCAGTCTTGTAGAGTCTGTTAGGCAAGCTACCCGTGAACTTATTAAGTCAGGTGACCTACACATGGCCAAAGCCCTAGAGCAGCAGCTTGCAGACATAGAAGATCAGTTTAACAGAGTCAGTCATTCCTGCCAGGAACACTCAGAGGCTTTAGGAGAAGTAAATAACAAGCTGAAGGTGTTCCATGACAAGCTGGACACCACCAACACCTGGCTTCAGTCAAAGATTGATGAGCTTCACTCCAGTGACCCCAATGGGATGACAACCAATGAGGCCTCACAACATCTGGATGTCATTTCCACTGAAAAACAAAGGAAAGAAGAGGAAATTGCCAAACTGTTAGCTCTGGCAAAAGAGCTAAAGGAAGATGACAGGACAGGGAGTCCTGCTGCAATCAATTCTGCCGTGGCCAACCTAGAGAGAATGTCTGCAGAGCTGGAAGCTGCCCTGGGGGAGAAACATGCAGACATAGCTGAAAGAGAGCAGCAACAAAATGAATTTGAATCTGCCAAGACTCTGATGCAGCTGTGGCTTGCCCAGATGGAAGCAAGGCTGGATGAGTTTGAGCCAGTTGCTATTGAAGTTGACATTGTTGAAAAACAAATAGCTGATATTCAGGTACAGAATCTAGAGTATATTATCCTTAGGTGCTGTGATAAATAAAAGCACTTGAACTGATAAGATTTCATTGTGTCTTCTTTGTTAGAAATAATCATGTTGTCTAGAGTTTAATCTTTCTTCTTTATTAGCCTATGATATTGGAATATGAAGATCAAGGAGTCAAAGTGGATGAAGTGAATGATCTTGGCAATTCATTTGATGCTATGACTAGCTCAGGGGACAGGCCACTTAGCCCAATCAGACGCCTTGGACGTAAGAAATTGTATTTGTATATATAAATAATGAAAACTAACAATATGTTTTAATAATTTAATTAATTCTTTACATTCACCTTATACAGAATAAACAAAGATTAAATTGTTAGAACTAAGCTTAGAAGTTGTTTTTGTAATCTTCTTAATGAATATTTGATCATTTTAAAAAAATACACATTTTTACAGCTCTAGAATAGTGCCAAAATCTTTAATTGAAAGTAACCTAGTGTAGATAATGGCTAATTAACTTGACAATGCTTTTATTTTGTATTTGCTTATCAGAATTTTGACTAACCTTGTGTTTAGTATTTAGTAAATTAGTGTGTCAGTATCAAATCACATTGTTGTTATGAACATGTTTAGTATTAAATCTCTTAAAAAAGATTTCTATCTTCTCATTGTTGCTATGACCATCTTTATGTAGAGACACTCTGACATGACTATATTATTTCTTCCCTTGTTTGAATTTCTTTCTGTTCTCATTTCTTCTTTTTTGATTATTTGTTCTTTCTACTTCAACCTTTTCTCCTTGGTGTGCTCCCAACATTTTTGTTCTAGGTTCTCGTCGCATCCCTGGACTGATGTCCCCTCGTTTACGCACCCCCTCCCCTACTTTTCCATTGTCTCCTTCTGGCCTGAAGACCTCCATGTCCAGTGAGTCCAGTGGGGTGAGCAGTAGGAAGAGCTCCACAGAGAACATTTTGTTGGATGGTAAGACAGCAGATATTTGCACCTTAATCGTGATGTTTGTCTCTTGCTTACAACTTGTATGGATGCATTCCCCTTCTCAGGTCATCTATTTAGCCTTTTTGTCTGTTTATGGCCATTATTTGTTGTGTCCAACAATTGATCGCATTTAAAGTGTTCAGTAATATTTTAGCAAATCAACTTTATAAAATTGTTTTACAACTGATTGAAACATGTCACTAATTTTAAAAAAAGTTTATAATTTAAAAAAAAAAATTTAAAAATACCAAGCTATTAACCTTCATTTTTGCATCACTATTTATCATAATACACATTTTCCATAAAGATTACTATGGAAAATGCCATTAGATTTGATAATATATCCTGAATATTCACTTTAATTTTTGGTTATTAAAATATTTATATCATGTCAATTTTATATTACATATATTCAATTAAAGAAATCAAAAATGTATTTTTTGCATTCAGTATGTCACTAGATCTCATAAAATTATAAAAAAAAGAAAACTTTTTTGTAAAAAATTTTTTACAATTTTTATCAAAGTAAAAGTAATAAGAGTACCATAATGGATGAAACAATTTATCTTTTTTCTTTCTTATTTGTGACATGGTGTAATCTACCAGTAAAATTCTTGTAGTAAAATACTTTTTAATGCTTAACAGTTATAAACTCCATAACACTTTTTATGTGTAACTTTTTTCCATTTTGATATTTTGTTCCTTATCTAAAAAAAAACAACTTTGAATTATTTAATATATTGTGCATTTAACATTGCTTCTAATTAACTTTATTGTCTGGCATTACCTGTTAGATCATTTTATATTGTTTTATTAGCTTTTGCAATCCAGTGAGGTTAACTTAGATGAAAACTTTTTATGATAAGTAAACTGCGATTAATATATAAACCCATTTATAATTAGTAAGTGTGTAGTTGTTTATTTTGAGTTATTTATTTTACACTTTTATCTCTATTATTAATACCTAATTATTGAATTAAAAATGTAAGAGTTATTACCAAATACTTTTACTTTCTATGATAAAACATTTCAGTTATTAATGCATAGTAACTTCCTAATAGATTTGTCAGAGACCCAACAACAACTACTAGACATTAACCAGCGCTATGAGATTATTGGAGAAAGATTAATGGAGCGCCAACAGGAGTTACAGCAAGTCCTTGCCAACATTAAAACTTTCCTGCAGGACATGCAGGATGTCCTCACCTGGCTGGATGACAAAGACAACCAAATGAATGAATATGGCTCTGCTGGAATACCTGCCAATGAAAAAGCCACCAAAAAGAAGTTGAAAGAACATGAGGTACAAAAGGCAAAAGATGAACTTTTTTTTAAAGATTTCTAAACAGTTTCAATTATTTCTTGCCAACTACATATAATTTTTTTTTAATATTCATATTCCAAAGATTTTTATTTGCTTAAATATTGAAAATATGACAAACTATTCTTGCCTCAGGAATTCCACCGTGAGCTTCTTGCCAAGGAAGGTTTGGTTGAAGACATCCGCAAGAAAGCTCAAGAGCTATTGAAATCTCGACCTGGTGTACAGGGACTAGAGACCCTTCAGTCTCAGTTAACAGATCTGGGTAAGTTAATATCCTGGCATTAACCAGGGTCTTACAATAACAATAGTTTTTTTAACTGCTATCTTTCATTTTTTTATTTTCTTATTAGATGACAAATGGCATGGTCTCAGGGCTATGTCTGAAGAGCGTCGCAAGAGCCTGGAGGATGCTGTCAGTGACTTGAGAGACTTCAGGGAACATGAAGAGCAGCTAACCAAATGGTTTGGTCAGAAAGAGAAACTCATGGATGTATTAGGGCCCGTGGCCATGGAGCCATCATTACTAAAGAGCCAAATGGAGCAAGTCAAAGTAAGTATTTGTTGTTGTTTTTTCTTATGATATTTTTAGCGGCCCCTAAAAGGGGAACAGATGCTATTAGTTTTGTATGGTCTGTCTGTCCGTCAGTCCCATTTAGATCTCAGAAACTAGAAGAGAAAATGAAAATCAGACATCATGATATTTTAGATCATTTAAAGTTTTGATGCATTTGAACCATTCAACACAAACTCTCTTTGTAATTTTGTTGTTTAATTTGTAATAAAAATTGTAATAAAACATTCACTGAAAATTGTAATATTTTTTACAAATATTTCCTTAGAAGTTTGTTTCCATGGCAACTTTTTAAAATTCCTATGCTAATTGATACTATAAACTTAAACCTGTCCATTAGGTACTGAAAGAAGAATTTGCAACTCAGGAACCAATCTATGAGCAGTTTGTTAACTCTGGGCACTCCATTATGGACTGGTGTGATGCTAACTCAACGGATGGATCTTCTATCTCAAAACGAATAGACACCATCAGCAAGTCTTGGAAAAAGTTACAAAGTTAGTATCGAGCTCAAACTTTTTTCTTCTATAATGTATTTTCTAGACCTATTTTTTTACTAACATAATATGCTTTAATGTTTTAGCTCGTTTACAAGAAAGAGAAAAAAGTATTGACTCAGTTCATGGATTGAGTGGTGAGTTCTCCACAGTAACAAGAGACTTGGCTAATTGGCTCTGTGATTTTAGTGACAAGATAGATCACTTACCTAAGGTCAGCTCACAGCCAGACAAACAGATTGCTCAAAGGCAAGAGTTAAAGGTCAGTGAAATAATTTGATGATCTTTTTTTTTTAAATTAAGATTCAGAGTTCAATTTAATAAGTGTCAGTTGATAATATTTTTTTACAGTATATTTTCTTTGGGGAATTAGGCATTATCAACCCTTCTGGCCAATCTACACCTATTACTTGCCCTTCTGTACTTTATGATATGCATGAGATGCATGCCTAAGTGTTGGCTGTCATTAGACTTGCAACTTGCAAGTTGTTTTGAATGCTAATATATTAGTTTTTCTATTTGTTTATTATTTTTTTAAGAAGCAGTGGTGTTATCTATATTTTTCTCTACTACTATTTTTATTAACATACAATAATATCCTTTGTGTCAAATTTTGTTCCATTGATATTTTTTTTTAAGCTGTATCCAACGTTCTCATTGCAAATTTCAAAATTTTCATTTTGTAGAAATTCGAAGAAGAGATGAGCAGCAAATTAACTCAGATAAACAAAGCTAAAGACTTGTGCCGTCAACTTTGTGATAATGCCAAGGACCCAGCCACTAAATCAGACCTTAGAGCAAAACTTACTGCATTAGACAAAGATATCAATGACACAGTGAAGAAATTAGGTCAGATCAGAATGCAGTTAAACACAATTGTTTAGTTTCTATCCACTATTAGATTTTATCATTTTACTGACTAATACTAATAGTTTTCTAAATTCATTTAGTTTTTATGTAAACTATTTGCAGTAACTAACAAAAAAGGTTATTTTTTTGAAACATGTTTCAGATAAATACAAAAATAGTGATATAACAATGATATCTTTATTTTGTTAGTTTTGTATTCCACTTGTCATAGAACCTGTAATACTTCTTTTTTTATAATTTTGGCTTTGATGTGTTCTAACAGAGGCCAGAGCAAATGCCATAGATGAAGCTTCAAAGGCTGGTCAAGAATTCACTGCCAGTTGCCAGCAGATGTTGTCATGGATTCAGTCTACGTCTGGCACTGTCATGGATTCACCAGCATTGACCAGTGATCCTGACTTGATACAAAAGCAAGCCATGGAAACAAAAGTGAGATTCTTTTTGTTTCATTTTTGTTTATTCCAATATGTACTTGAGTTCATCACAAACCTAGATTGTTACAATTGGACAGCTGTAAGCTGTTTTGTTATTCCAATATGTACTTTAGTTCATCACAAACCTAGATTGTTACAATTGGACAGCTGTTAGCTGTTTTGTTATTCCAATATGTACTTGAGTTCATCACAAACCTAGATTGTTACAATTGGACAGCTGTTAGATGTTTTGTTATTCCAATATGTACTTGAGTTCATCACAAACCTAGATTGTTACAATTGGACAGCTGTTAGATGTTTTGTTATTCTAATATGTACTTGAGTTCATCACAAACCTAGATTGTTACAATTGGACAGCTGTTAGATGTTTTGTTATTCTAATATGTACTTTAGTTCATCACAATCCTAGATTGTTACAATTGGACAGCTGTTAGCTGTTTTGTTATTCCAATATGTACTTGAGTTCATCACAAACCTAGATTGTTACAATTGGACAGCTGTTAGATGTTTTGTTATTCCAATATGTACTTGAGTTCATCACAAACCTAGATTGTTACAATTGGACAGCTGTTAGATGTTTTGTTATTCCAATATGTACTTGAGTTCATCACAAACCTAGATTGTTACAATTGGACATTGCTGTTAGCTGTTTTGTTATTCCAATATGTACTTGAGTTCATCACAAACCTAGATTGTTACAATTGGACAGCTGTTAGCTGTTTTGTTATTCCAATATGTACTTTAGTTCATCACAAACCTAGATTGTTACAATTGGACAGCTCTTAGATGTTTTGTTATTCCAATATGTACTTGAGTTCATCACAAACCTAGATTGTTACAATTGGACAGCTGTTAGCTGTTTTGTTATTCCAATATGTACTTTAGTTCATCACAAACCTAGATTGTTACAATTGGACAGCTGTTAGCTGTTTTGTTATTCCAATATGTACTTGAGTTCATCACAAACCTAGATTGTTACAATTGGACATTGCTGTTAGCTGTTTTGTTATTCCAATATGTACTTGAGTTCATCACAAACCTAGATTGTTACAATTGGACAGCTGTTATCTGTTTTGTTATTCCAATATGTACTTTAGTTCATCACAAACCTAGATTGTTACAATTGGACAGCTCTTAGATGTTTTGTTATTCCAATATGTACTTGAGTTCATCACAAACCTAGATTGTTACAATTGGACAGCTGTTAGCTGTTTTGTTATTCCAATATGTACTTTAGTTCATCACAAACCTAGATTGTTACAATTGGACAGCTGTTAGCTGTTTTGTTATTCCAATATGTACTTGAGTTCATCACAAACCTAGATTGTTACAATTGGACATTGCTGTTAGCTGTTTTGTTATTCCAATATGTACTTGAGTTCATCACAAACCTAGATTGTTACAATTGGACAGCTGTTAGATGTTTTGTTATTCCAATATGTACTTGAGTTCATCACAAACCTAGATTGTTACAATTGGACATTGCTGTTAGCTGTTTTGTTATTCCAATATGTACTTGAGTTCATCACAAACCTAGATTGTTACAATTGGACAGCTGTTAGCTGTTTTGTTGTTCCAATATGTACTTTAGTTCATCACAAACCTAGATTGTTACAATTGGACAGCTCTTAGATGTTTTGTTATTCCAATATGTACTTGAGTTCATCACAAACCTAGATTGTTACAATTGGACAGCTGTTAGCTGTTTTGTTATTCCAATATGTACTTTAGTTCATCACAAACCTAGATTGTTACAATTGGACAGCTGTTAGCTGTTTTGTTATTCCAATATGTACTTTAGTTCATCACAAACCTAGATTGTTACAATTGGACATTGCTGTTAGCTGTTTTGTTATTCCAATATGTACTTTAGTTCATCACAAACCTAGATTGTTACAATTGGACATGGCTGTTAGCTGTTTTGTTATTCCAATATGTACTTTAGTTCATCACAAACCTAGATTGTTACAATTGGACATGGCTGTTAGCTGTGTTTTTAAGTAGCACTTTTCTTTTTTAATAAAAAATATTTTTCATTTTCTGAAGTTAATTTTTCAGTTATATTTGATTTTGAAATCCTAACTTGCTGTTCCTGATTTCATTTTAAACCAGACTTTGAAACAAGAACTAAATGATAAGGAAAAAGAGATCCGCAATCTACTTGACAAAGGCCACAAGTTTATTCATGAGGCTTCACCCACAGCAGAGACTATCGCTATCAAAGAAACTTTGGGACAGCTGGAGGCTGAATTGGTGGAACTGAAGGATGTGGTCAGCGAGCGTGAAGATAAGATCACCTCAGCTGCTACACATGCCCAAGCCTTCCAACAAAGTCTAGAGAGACTGACTTGGTGGCTAGGTACAGCAGAGGAGAAATTGAAGAATATGGGGCCAGAGACTTTTGAAAAGGCCAGCGTGATAGCTAAAATGAAGGAGCTACAGGTAACAATGGACAGTTAGGAATAACTCAAACTATTTGTAAATACTTATTTGTAGCTTGGAATGTATTGGTGGTTGTGTTCAAAACTCTGTTTTACAATGTATTTATGCTGTTTTTTTGTCCTCAGTCTTTGCAGAATGAGTTTTTGAAGAAATCCCATGACTATGAGAACTTTAACAAGGAAGCTGATGCTCTTTTAGAAACTGTAGAAGATCCTCATTCTGATCTGAAGGCTCAAAGAAATGATGTGAACAAGAGATGGGATGCTGTCAGTAAAGGTGGTAAAATAGTTTTAGGATGAAAACACTTCAAAAAATAATTATGTGTTAATAGCTACAATATATCACTACAACTGACTTCAATTACTTTAATGTGTCTTCCTTCTCAAAAATGACCCCACTATATGTGTCATTGCTTTAAAATGACCACCAGTAAATATTTTTACAATAAACCTTTATGTGTGGTCTTCTTCATTGACCCAATCAGTAGTTGGTGTTTTTTTTTTTTTATTGACTTAAGTAGTTGGTGTTTATTCATATAAAACTAACTTGCATGTGTTCTTCCTTGAAACAGACTTCCTTTTGTTTTTCTTTTAGGTATCAGTGAGAAGACCCAGAACTTGGAAGATCTCCAAGGATGTTTGGCAGAGATAGAAGACAACTTGTCTGATACTAGGCACTCATTAACCAGATGGGAAGACAAGCTGGCTGCACACATGGACATGGGCACACCGGCTAGAGACCCTAAACACATTGATAAAATCAAGGTTTATTATTATTTACCATATTTGGACATCTTGTTTTTATTTTTTGGAATGTGGAGGAAGAGATAATTCTGTATTAAAATTAATCACACCAGTCTTCCTTTTGTTTACTCATTGGTAATACTGAAATAAAATCAATACATTTATTATACAGGCTCTTCGTGATGACATTGCTAGTCTCCAAACTAACCTGGACTATCTGGACAAGGCAGTAAGTGATTTGAATCAGAATGAAGAAGCAGACTCTTCCAAGCTGAAGGAAGCTGTCAGTCTGCTGAGGAACAGACAAGAACAACTGGAGCTTGAAGTGGGAGAACTTCTCTCCAACATGGAGACAGGCTCAGCCATAGTTGGTCAATTCCAGGTGAGTGTCTTCTCCCATCTCTTTCATTGAATTAGAAGTGAAGGATAGTATTGTCACAACTATTTTGAGCTGTGTCACAACATGTCACAGATGAAGCTGTGACAAATATCACATTTCATTATCAACATTACATCATTTGCAGGAAATGATGAAGAAAGCAGGCAGCCAGTTGTCTGAACTAGATAGTGATTTTCTGAAGTTCTCTCCAGTATCCAGAGATGAAGATGAGCTTGATGGCCAATTATCTGAAATGAAGGTTTGTGTCTGATTCATTTTTCTTAGCAAAATGGAGTTTGACATGACCTATATCAAGTTGTATTCTCATACCTTGACTGGTTACCAGTTCAACGTGTTTGCTTCTCTTTCCTCAGAAATTCCAAACTAATTTATCCAATAGTATTGAACCTTTGACTGACCTAAAAGAACAAGCTCAAGACCTTCAACTGGCTGGCTTTGTTGCTGACCCTGAGTTACTGAACGCCCAGGTAAAATGTAGAAGACTGAAATAAGACCAAGATCCTGTTATTTATCTACTGGTGTACATGTAGGTATGTGATAGGCTGAAGTTAAGCAATAAAATTTGTCCCATTCACAGGTGGAAGCTGTCTTAGCACATAAAGATCGTCTGAAGGACAAAGCTGATCAGAGACAAGCTGAGATAGAGGAGAATCTGGACAAAGTGAAGAAGGTAAATGAAAGACTCAAGGCCTTGCGACGCAATGTAGACAATGCTGTAGCCAACATTGACTCCATGAAACCTGTGGGAAGTGATTCAAATCAGATCAAGGATCAGATAGAAGAACTCAAGGTAAGCATGTTATGTAGATTAAGAGTGAACCAAATAAGTACTTTTACAAAGCTTATATCAATTCTCTTTCTGTCTGGAAAAAGTTTATACACACTATTTCTCCAAAACGAATTTTGGATTAAGCTGAAATTTTGCACATATATTTCTTTTACCTGACAACACAAGAATCAATTTAAAATGAAATTAGTTAATTGGCTATTGGTAATTAATTATTTTTTTACGTATCTCAAACAAGAAAAGAAATTGTATTTTACTGAAGTGGTGGTATAAGCTGAATTAGTTTCCTTTATAGTTTGCCACACTAAATTGTAACATTGTATAACTAAACAATCTTCTCTAGACATAAGTACCTCATTGAAGAATTAAAGCTGATCTTTATTTATTAACAGATACCACAGAATAATCTGTGTAACATAGGACAGTGTTTATTTGTGCCCCCAACTTTAAAGTGGGTCAGTTGATTTAGAATATATAACTCCAAACTTTCACACAACTCTAAGCACCTTACACCACCACTGCTAACAATCTGAAACTCAATGTGATTAACTAATCAGATACAGTTCAGCTATGGAGGTAGCTCTGCACTGCTAGGTCAGTGTCATTTAGTTAAGGTCAAGACACAAACTAAAAAGAAATGTAGGTAAATGTACTTTTAACAATCTAGCCAAATATCCTGCAATGATATCCAGCAGAACCAAATGTGGCTGGATAGTGAAGAAGTCTGGATATCTGGCCAGAGGTCAGCTCAAGTGCTACCCTAGTGTATGTAAATGAGAAACTTTTCCTTTGTTTAAGGTTTTAACATCATTCTCAATAACCCAGCATTTTTACCAACCTGGACACCCTTCATTGGGTTTCTGGACTCTACTGTATTGCTAAATAAAATCACCTTTTTTTTTTTTCTATGTCTACTCCTGTAAAGTAAAGACTGGTGATTTCAAAAACTTCTTGAATTTTGCTATCAAGCTTTTGTTTTCTTTTTTATTGCATCAATTTTAAATTTTTCACTTGTTTTTTTTTTTCATTTATTTGAATAGAATTTCAACAAAAGTAAAGTTGATCCACTACAAAAAGACCTTGAGGTTCTCAATGCTGACATCCAGAGCCTCATACAGTCTGTACCATCAGGGATCAGTGCTGGTGGACTGGATGAAGATTTAGAAGCCTTACTGGACAGGTGGTCAGATCTGAGTGAAAAGGTACAAATTTTTTTTATTAATGCTTATCAGAAAATATTTAATGTCTATACCATGCAGTTTGTTTTAAATATGTGTCAATTGATTAATATTTTGTCTCTATTTTTTTTTTTATGTTCGCTGTTTACAGGTTTCAGAGAGAGAGAGAAATCTAGACCAAGCACTATTACAATCTGGCAAGTTCAAAGAAGCACTAGCATCTTTGATTGGCTGGTTATCTGAAACTGAAGAAACAATAGCCACTCAGAAGCCAGCTTCCCCAGAATATAGAGTTGTGAAGGCTCAGCTGCAAGAACAGAAGGTGTGTGTTAATTCAGTCTTCTGTTGTTTTTGTCATGATTTATCCTTTTAATTAGCTATTGTTTATGATTGTATGACTATTTTATTTCCTGTGCCAACAGCTTCTTCAAAAAATGTTAGGTGACAGAGTCCCAAGTGTAGCTTCTGTCCAAGACACAGGGAAACAAATGATGTCTGGAATGGACGCTCCTGACCGCAAGAAGATGGAAGATGAGCTGAAGTCTCTGGAAAAGAGGTGGTCAGCCATGACCAGCAATGCCATGGAGAGGATGAAGATACTTGATGACATGAGCAACTTATCGAAAAATTTCCAAGAACTCCATGAACCCCTAGCAGTTTGGCTTGATCTGAGCAACAAAAAGTTTGCCTCCCTAGAGCCAAAGTCTCCAGATGCAGGAGGAATTGAAAAACTGATCCAGGACTTGAAGGTTTGACAGCTTTGTGTTACTGAACATTTACTCACATTTTTTTTTAATGCTGCAAAGAAAAGAGTTATTTCATTTCTTGTCATTCATATCTTATTATTGGGTTTGTCCCAATAGATTCCAGATAATAGAACTATTCAAGCCTTATCACAGCTTGCTTCATTAAACTGTACTAATACAGCAAGATTGTTAGCTGTGATCAAAACATTTACTTGTTTTTTGTTTGTTGTTCTTTGTTTGTTCCTCTGTTTATATATATGTTCACTGTTTGTTCCTCTGTTTATGTATATGTTCACTGTTTGTTCCTCTATTTATTAATATGTTCAATGTTTGTTCCTGTGTAGATGATTTTAAAAAATATAATGTTGCAAACTAAATGGTCTTAAGAAAAAAAGTTTTAAAAAAAATATATTATTTTAGCACCTACAAGAGGAAATAACCAAACGTGAAAGTTCTGTGAAGGAATTGGCTGCACTTGGCAAACAACTTCAGGAATTCTGTAAAGGTTAGCTTGATGGTCAAATTGTATTAAACTAATAACCTAGGTGAAGATGTGGTGATTGTTTTTAGACCTATAATAATCTAGGTGAAGATGTTGCGATTGTTTTTATTTGATCAACAATAATCTAGGTGAAGATGTTGTGATTGTTTTTATTTGATCAACAATAATCTAGGTGAAGATGTTGCGATTGTTTTTATTTGATCAACAATAATCTAGGTGAAGATGTTGCGATTGTTTTTATTTGATCAACAATAATCTAGGTGAAGATGTTGCGATTGTTTTTATTTGATCAACAATAATCTAGGTGAAGATGTTGCAATTGTTTTTATTTGATCAACAATAATCTAGGTGAAGATGTTGTGATTGTTTATATTTGACCAACAATAATCTAGGTAAAGATGTTGCGATTGTTTTTATTTGACCAACAATAATCTAGCTGAAGATGTGATTGTTTTTATTTGACCAACAATAATCTAGATGAAGATGTTGCGATTGTTTTTATTTGACCAACAATATTCTAGGTGAAGATGTTGCGATTGTTTTTATTTGACCAACAATAATCTAGGTGAAGATGTGATTGTTTTTATTTGACCAACAATAATCTAGGTGAAGATGTGATTGTTTTTATTTGATCAACAATAATCTAGGTGAAGATGTGATTGTTTTTATATGATCAACAATAATCTAGGTGAAGATGTTGCGATTGTTTTTATTTGACCAACAATAATCTAGGTGAAGATGTTGTGATTGTTTTTATTTGACCAAAAATAATCTAGGTGAGGATGTTGCGATTGTTTTTATTTGATCAACAATAATCTAGGTGAAGATGTTGTGATTGTTTTTATTTGATCAACAATAATCTAGGTGAAGATGTTGTAATTGTTTTTATTTGACCAACAATAATCTAGGTGAAGATGTGATTGTTTTTATTTGACCAACAATATTCTAGGTGAGGATGTTGCGATTGTTTTTATTTGATCAACAATAATCTAGGTGAAGATGTTGTGATTGTTTTTATTTGACCAACAATAATCTAGGTGAAGATGTTGCGATTGTTTTTATTTGATCAACAATAATCTAGGTGAAGATGTTGTAATTGTTTTTATTTGACCAACAATAATCTAGGTGAAGATGTGATTGTTTTTATTTGACCAACAATATTCTAGGTGAGGATGTTGCGATTGTTTTTATTTGATCAACAATAATCTAGGTGAAGATGTTGTGATTGTTTTTATTTGACCAACAATAATCTAGGTGAAGATGTTGCGATTGTTTTTATTTGATCAACAATAATCTAGGTGAAGATGTTGTGATTGTTTTTATTTTACCAACAATAATCTAGGTGAAGATATGATTGTTTTTATTTGACCAACAATAATCTAGGTGAAGATGTTGCGATTGTTTTTATTTGATCAACAATATTCTAGGTGAAGATGTGATTGTTTTTATTTGACCAACAATAATCTAGGTGAAGATGTTGCGATTGTTTTTATTTGATCAACAATAATCTAGGTGAAGATGTTGCGATTGTTTTTATTTGATCAACAATAATCTAGGTGAAGATGTGATTGTTTTTATTTGACCAATCAATAATCTAGGTGAAGATGTTGTGATTGTTTTTATTTGACCAATCAATAATCTAGGTGAAGATGTTGTGATTGTTCAAGTCAAGATTGATGAGGTCCAGAAACAGTTTAGTGATTTGAAGAACAAGGTTGATGACTCTCTGGAACAGATGGAAGAAGCCCTGCCCCTTGCCCAGAAATTCCAGCAAGCTCACCAGAAGTTTATTGAGTGGGTAGCCAATGTAGAACCTGGCCTGAGTGGACGTGACTTGGGAACAGACACAGATGAGGGCATCCAGGTCATTTCCTTTTCCTCCATAATTTACAACCTATTAATTTGTATTAATTCTCGTAATGTACTCACTTTTTTTTCTAACATTCGTGAAAATATTTTAAATTTCTATTTATATAATTTCTTGTTTTCCTTTCAGAATCTTCTTGAACAGCTTGAGGCTGTACGACCTTACATGGAGGTACTGAACACCGAGGGTATTGAGCTGGCAGAGGTAGCTCCAGGAGATGCAGGTCTCCATGTAGAGGACATCATCAACAAGGACAACAAGAGATATGAGGCTGTCAAACAGATGATAGAGAAGAGAGCAGACAAAGTGAAGAAGTCTCGAGAAAAATCCTTGGAGGTGTGTGAGAGGAGTCTAACTTTAAAATGGTTCATCTGTTCATGTAGTTGAGATGTAATCTTGACTAAGTCATTTCACATACAAATTTTATTAGCGGCCCCTAAAGGAGAAAAGACGCTTTTAGTTTAGTGTTGAATGTCTGTCCATCCCGTTTAGATCTCGTAAACTAGAAAAGATATTGAAAATCTGACATCATAATATTTTAGACCATTCAAAGTTCTTATGCAACAGCTATTTTTTTCTTTTTTGAAAGCGAAAAATCTAATTTTTTAAATCACTTATGCCAGCAGTTTTTTCATAAAAATTCACCACTTTTACAAGTATTCACTATTAATAGTAACCAACACTGAATGCTCTTTAGTAGGGGAGATAAATTTTTGTCCAAATATTTTGTATTTACATTTGTATTGCTAAATTAAGTAAGTTCTGTCATTCTAATTACTATATTTAGACAAAAAAAATGTTTAGTATGCATATAAGTTGGACATAATTTAAAACAACAATTAATAAGTAGTTTTTCATATTATTGGGTGAACTGCACCTGTGCACCATGATATTAGAATACTTGACTAAAGGAATTTTTTATTTTTTTTTAAGGATTTGAATAAGAGATTGACTCTTTACAAAACAATTAGATCAATTAGATATTCGTTATAAGACATCTGTTAGGCCAAGTTCACATCTAACTTCACATTCACTTTCATCTATCCTTTTGTCTGCTGGACCGCTAATGCACCATACAAGATCCGTCAACCTTCTTTCTCCATTCTTCTCTGTCATTTGTCTTTGATAGAATTTCATTCTGATGTTCTTTCTGAAAATATTGAAACCTGCCATTTTACCTGCCTGGGTGGACCACTTCGGGGCCGATTTTGAATTTGTGTTTTCACACAAACTGTCTTTGTAACCTTGTAATTGAAAAATTAAGGTATATTGTTTTGTTTTTTCAGTGCATTGATGATCTAGATGAACTAATAGAGTGGTTTGACAAGGGAGAAGAAACTGTCCAAAACATGCCTTTAATATCTGCCAGCCCTAAGGAGCTACAAAAAGAATTAATTGAAACCAAGGTATTTAATATTATGCCCCAACAAGTTTTCTAAATACTAAATTCTGTCAATGAAAATACTTTGCTTTTATGTGATATAAAGATGTAGGCCATTTAAATTGTCTCAGTCCGTTTTGTTTTCTGAATATATTTGAAATTCCATTTCCTCCAGGAATTCAATGAGGAGATAGCCAACCAGAAGGTTAAGGTCAGAGATGCCATAACTGCAGGCAAGAAACTCCTAAGAGAATCAAGTCTAGAAGATGAGAATACCATCAGAGAAAAGATTGATCTGTTAAAGAGCAAGTCTGATGTCCTGGGGTCTATGATAGCTGAACGGCTAAGTGAGTTGGAGCAGGCTGTGCCCCTGGCCAAGTCATTCCAAGAAACCCATGAGGACCTGGTCACATGGCTAGCAGAAGTTGAGCCAGTCTTAGCCGAGCTAGAGGTGATGACTGTTGATGCCAATCAAGTGAAGAAACAACAAGAGTCAATCAAGGTAAGAACTCAACTATTTATATTGAGCTGCTCACTAATAATAGAAAATGAATACCTTGTTTAATTTTTTAAAATATAGATTTTAGACTAATTGTTTACATTAAGTGCTATTGGACTAAGCTGGTTCATTAACTCTTATAATATAGTGCACATGAAAAAAGTAAGATTAATAAACCTAGACCTACATATATAATGTTATACTTACTGTCCTGGCTATAGGCTCTGAAACAAGAAGTTGCTGATCATAAACCTGTGATTGATAGACTGAATAAAACAGGCTCTGCCCTTGTTCAGCTGGTGTGTCCAGAAGCTGCCACTGAGGTGCAGAACAAACTGGATGAAGACAACAAGAGAGTGGAGGGAGTCAGGAATGGTGTTAGAGAGAGATCAAACTCCATAGACGCAGCTATGCAACAGTCTGCTGATGTGAGTCTCTTTTTCTTTCCAATGCATTACTTCTATTTCTGCTAATTACATGTCCAATGGTCTGTGGATGCACTTCTATTGTTAACATTACTTGCTGTTGTATTTTTAGTTCACTGACAAGTTGGAGGACATGTTGGAGAACCTAACCACTACCTCCGAGTCTGTTCTGAACACAGAACCAATATCTGCTCACCCAGAGAAGATCAAAGAACAGATTGAAGAAAATAAGGTGTGTATAAGGACAGTGGGAGAATAGTATAGCAAGTTCCTAGCTAGTTATTTAGTTTCTCACAGTCTAGCATACATGAAAATTATTAATTTGATATCTACTTTTATTTACCATGATTTTAATAGAATATATTTGTTTCTTCATGAATGTGTTTTTGTTCTCCAGATGATGGATGATGACTTACAAACCAGATTAAATGCTTTGGAGTCTGTGAAAGAAGCAGCTGATGAACTGCTCAAACAGGCTGGAGATATTTCAGATCCTGCAGTCAGAGGTAGAGTTTTATATATTTCTGGTTTTAACCTATTAGGCCCAATTTCCATTTGTTTGAAAATCCTTTAACATACCGTAAGCAAAGAGGGGTAACTCTGAATTTAAAAATTCTTTAAAAAAATAGAAATAAAAAAATATGTATAGCTGTTGGGTTAAAAGAAGAATGAAATTCATTGCTTGAATAGATTTCATTAAGTGACCTGTCCACTTGCAGATGTCCACCAGAAATTGGAAGAACTGACCAGATTGTTCAATGACATCCAAAACAATTGCCATGAACGGGGAAGAGCACTGGATGACACTCTGGGTGTGGCTGAGAAGTTTTGGGAAGACTTGAACACCTTGTCTGGCAGCATCAGAGAACTTCAAGAGAATCTGAACAATCAGGAGAAACCAGCCCTGGTACCTGAAGCCATCAGAGAACAGCAGGAAGAATTAGAGGTACATCACCAGCTCATTTCAGCTTTATGTTTTTCTCTATTCCTTAGTTCATTTGTTTCTGTTCATTTTTTCAGTACAATACCAGCCCATTTCAGATTTCTGTGACACTTTATTGCTTGTTTCTTTCCATGTTTTCTCCAGAGTTGCAAACTTATTCTATCCTCAGGCCTTTAGAGAAGATCTCATCGCTTCCCAGGCAGATCTTGAAGACCTCCAGCACACTGGTGACCAACTTATCTCACTTGTTGGAGAACCAGAGAGGCCAGAGGTTAAGAAGAATCTAGATGAGACAGAGATCACCTTGAACACTATCAGTGAACAGGTACCTGCTAATGTCTGAACTATTTTATTTGTTTGGTGCTGATCTATATTTATCTGGACTTTGAGAGGAACATTGCTATGGCTATGTTGTTTTTTCTGAATGTTTTTTATATTATACTAGTTGGCCGGCGGCGTAGCATACGCCGCTATTTTCCAGGGCTGGCCATAGGCCACAGCAACCTATCCGACCGCAGTGGGCCCCACACTTTCATAGGACCAGCATTTATTCTATGTGTAAATTATTAAATTAAACCATTTTATAACTTATAACAGATTTCTCGCGGCCGCCTGATTTACCAGGAGCTCCTGGAAATCTTCTGAAATTGCAAAATATTTGAAAAAGTCATGGAAATCTCCAGAAATTATTAAAAATCTTTTGAAAACTCATACAAATCTCATGAAATATATAGACAAAAAATGTCATTTTGGGTTGTCATTCAATATGGAAAACGCCAATGCTACAGGCGATAAATAAAAGCGGCATTATGCATTAGCCGTAATTGTGTAATCTGGTGAAAGAAGCTTCTCGCACCTCAAACTAATGAAGAATTACTTTAGTTCAACAATTCTTGTAGATAGATTGAAACATTAATTGTTGCTATTGAACGTTATCTATGTAGGAAATAAAATTTTCATGATACACTGTAAGACTCCGCACACGCAAGGTTCGTAAAGTAATTCTGTAAGAATGGATAAAATGCATAGACAAATTTATTTTCTAATACAAACTCTTTTAAATTTCACCTATTGTTCGCTTCCCTACCCAAACTTGCCCCCCCGAAATCCGTTTTGCATAGGGCCCCACAATGGTTTAGTATGGCCCTGCTATTTACATATATATACATAGTAGATTACTTAATCTCTTTCCATGACTTCTAAGTCACAATGGTTAAGTCCGGCGCAGCTGTTTTGTGTTTGTAAAATGTTTGTTTGTAAAATGTTTTACAATGTTTCGAATGTTCCGTCAGAGTCAAAGATAGTTTACTTCCTAGTCAAAACCTCTGTAGGACAAAGGGGGATGGGAGCGCGCAGCCAGTCATCCTTAGTGTGAACACTATTCTTGTGTTTTCTCGTGGACTATCCGCAGAAATAAGAGAGTGATCTTTCCTTTACTTCTTGTTTAAACTTTTGAGGGAAGAAGAAAATTATATATATAGATATTTACAAAATGACCCTTAAAACAAGATTGTTACATTCTTTCTAGCTATTCTTGTAAAGTAGAGAATATATTATGTTACTGACCAATTTTAATGAATTCATCTCACATACATTATATTTTGTTGTATTTATTGGACTTGTCTATCTACTGTTTTGAGTTTATAACATAAATGAATTTGCTCAGGTGGAGAAAAGGTCTAAAGATTTGGACGAGGCGTTGGACAAGGCTGTGACATTCCAGGATGGACTCCAGAAGATGATGGTCTGGCTCCAGACACAAGAAGATACACTGAAAGACATGGAGCCTGTTGCCAGTGAATATGAAGCTATCAAGTCGCAGTGGAATGATATAAAAGTAAGATACAATTTATTGAAGGATTCATTGAGGTATAAAATAAGAATTTTAGCTTCATTTTTTGTACAAGCTTCATTTGAAATGACACATTTGTAATTGAAAAATGATTTAAACAGACACATTTCCTTTATTAAACATCTCTTACTCTTTAATTTGTCCAGATTTCACTAGCATGTTTTTTAACCTCATAGAGTTAACAGTTATGTTCATTTGATGTCTTTAGGTTTTCAAAGGAATCATAGATCCTCAACATGTAGCAGTAGAAGCTCTTAACCAACAAGCTGAAGAGTTGTCCAGAGACTGTACTGCTGAACAAGCTGCAGTGGTCAAAGAACCAGTGGCTGAAGTGAACATGAGATGGGATGGACTACAGTCTGATGTAGGAAACAGACAGGTCTGTATTTTTTTTTCATGAGTCTTTTTAAACAACATAGTAATAACAAAAACACTAAGAAATATATTTTTATTAATTTTCTTTTTATTTCAATATTATTTTTTTTAGCATTAATATTAAAAGTAGAACATTTTGTTTCCAATTGTTCCATTGTTGAACACTGTTGTTATTCTGTTTCCTACAGAGAGAGATTCAGAAAGCTTTGCTTAGCCTAGGCTATTTTGACCAAGCCTATAAAGACTTCAAATCTTGGCTGGAGACTACAGACTTTACACTGGAAGAACTAGAAATAATTTATGGGGATCCTAAATATCTTGAAATAGAACTAGCCAAACTTAGAGTAAGCTAGACACCCTTTTCTCCTACTTATAGGCAGCCATTTTGATTTGAATGTTACCTTTTGTTTTTTAATGTGTTTATTATAAAAACCTTCTTCTTGTTGTTTTTTCATGATCCTTGTGATGGGAAAGAAACACTATTCTATAAGTAATTGATGCTGTTGTATCCCTAGGTATTAAACAATGATATTCTGGCTCATGAAAGTAGTCTGAGCTCTCTCATTGAAGAAAGTAGAAAAATAATGGCTAAAGAGAAAGGAACAGAAGCTGCTAAAATGAAATCCAAAATGGATGAGTTGTCCAATGAATGGGATAAGGTCAAGGAGAAAGCAGCTGAAAAGCAGTCCTTGTTGGAAGATGCAAGGCGAGAGGTCAGTTCATTGTGAACATAGTCACCTTTCTAATAGAAATAGTCAGGTTAACTTTTTTGTTTTAATATTGGTGTTGATTTTGTTAATTAGGCTCGAGGCTTCACTGAGGAGCTTCAAGACATTCTTGTTAAAATTAGTGACCTTGATAACCAAATGATTGCATCCAGACCTGTGGGAGGCTTACCTGAGACAGCCAGAGACCAGCTTGAAAAGTTTATGGTATGTCCTTAAGTAGATATGTCACAGAAATATATCTGCTGTTTTAGTATTTGTTTTAAATGTATTAATTGCTCAGTATATAAATCAAAATATTAACATAAAACCTATCGTAGTGAAATGAAAATTTATTGATTGAATCATTATATTTTTGTGCCAACAGGATGTCTATGCCAACCTAGAAGGGGTGGAGGCTGCTGTTCAAAGCCTTCAGCTCATGTCTGAAAAACTGGCTGCTAAGAGTGAGGGTGGCCCAGCATCTAGTATCAAACACAGCATGGCAACTTTACATCAGAGATGGGATCACTTGTGCAACAGGGCTGCTGATAGAAAGGTGAGGGATGGATCTGTTGTTTTTTTGATAACTTGTACCAGTTAGTTATCAATTGCATAACAAAATGATAGAAAATTTAGTTTGATTATAAAATTTAATTTCTAAGTATCCTGCAATTTATTTGTAAACATTCAATTGGTTATGGTTATTGTACCACATCAGCATTGAGTTATGGTTTGAAATAGTGGCTGGTCTGATTAAACTTTGACCTGAATGTGTACATAAAAAGGGCTTATATCATTTTAATTTCAAAGTATAGGATAATTTATTGTTTATATATCAAACTAAATATATTTCTGTTATGTTTGTTTATTGTCCATGGTTTGGCTTTCAGAAAAAATTGGAAGATGCTGTAGGTTTGGCTGGAAATTTCCACTCTGAGCTTAACAACTTCATCAACTGGTTAACAGACACAGAGAAAACCTTGAACAACTTGCAGCCTGTCAGTAGACTGGTGGATAGGGTCACTAGGCAAATAGAGGACCACAGGGTTGGTATTATGTAAATGTTGTTCAATTTCTGATATATTAACCTTATTGTTAACTCAAAAAATCAAATATTCACTGATTCTGATAAAAACATTTAGTTATTGTATGTATCCAAAGCTCAGACTGTCTTGGCCAGTGAGGATGTTTAAAAGGAAACTTGTTCATTAGAAGTCAATGCAAAGTACATTTCTTGTATGCTCCTAGGTATTACAAAAAGACGTGAGTGGACACAGAGAGATTATGTTTGCACTGGACAAGATGGGCACACATCTCAAGTACTTTAGCCAGAAGCAGGATGTCATACTCATCAAAAATCTCCTGTCTAGTGTCCAGCATAGGTGGGAGAAGATAGTGTCTAGGAGTGCTGAGAGAACTAGACATTTGGAAAGAGGTTATAAGGAAGCCAAACAGGTATGTTTATATAGTCAGTCTAAAGGAGGTGAAATGTCTTTATGACACCTTTATTTAAAATGTTTTTGACAAAGATTTATGCAGTGATGTTTAAAAGGCTGGGTTTTTTTTATGACTTTATAGGCTGCTGGCTAACAAAATATTATTTTTCAGTTCTATGACTCCTGGAGAGACTTGATCCAGTGGCTGACAGAAGCTGAAGTGGCACTTAACTCAGACACAACCATAAGTAATGAACCAGACAAGATTAAAGTACAGATGGCCAGGCATAAGGTACACATTTTGTGTTCTCTCATTTATTTTGTTAGTGAACACTTTCTTTACCAGATGATTCTACATGTTCTTCTTCTTTGTACTGATTTTTTGCATTGTGATTGTCAGTGGGCTTTTATTTCTTTCTTACACAGGAGTTCCAGCGCCGTCTGGGTGCCAAACAACCTGTGTATGATGGCATCAACAGGACAGGTAGCACCCTTCAGACCAAGTGTCCTGGTGATGACAAGCCAGCCATACAGTCCCTACTCAGTGACCTCAAGAACAAATGGAATGCTGTGTGTGGCAAATCAGTGGACAGGTTAGAGAGCAGACGTCACATTTTTTTACTCATTTCTGCCACACATTTGTATGTGCTGAACAATGGGTTAAATACTTTTGCTATGTCTTTTCTAGGCAGAGGAAGCTTGAAGAAGGACTGCTGGTCACTGGTCAGTTTAATGAAGCTCTCCAAGCACTGCTGGACTGGCTAGGCAAGATGGAACCCACGCTATCTGAAGACACACCAGTACATGGTGATGTGGATACAGTCAATGGCTTCATTGATAGTCACAAGGTAAGTTTGTACATTTTGTTTTGTTAACTGAAGAATTTTTTTTTAAAGGTACTTAATACATTCTGAAAGAAAGCCTTTATCATATGAGACCTTATACATTTATCTAGTAAATTAATTCTAATATATGTTGTCTACCATCAAATACTTACTAGTAAATATTTCTTTGGGCATATATTTATTCAGTTTTTCTAAATATAATCATAGTTTACAAATTCTTATGAAATGTTTAGGTTTTTTTTGTTACCACTTCTATGAAACTAGGCCTTCCAACAAGAACTTGGTGCCAGAGCTACCACTGTCCAGTTTGTGAAAAGGTCAGCCAAGGAATTAATTGACAAGTCAACAGAAGATATGTCACATGTCCAGTCACAGCTGATTGAACTTTCTGCCTTGTGGGACCGTACTTGTCGGTTGAGTGTCAGCAAGCAGGAGAGACTAGAACAGGCTCAAAGACTGGTGAGTGACATCAGCTGTCCATACATTAAGATATAACAATGTAACTATATAATGCCTCTACCAAAGTTGTTATTAGGTAGATTTCTTTTAATCTACTTAATATTACTGATCATAACTATCAGAATGACTAGCTAGTGTTGTGTGTTTCAGGCTGAAGAGTTCAATACTAAAGCTCATGGTTTGTTAGACTGGCTGGCAGACTCAGAGAGACAATTGAAATTTAAGGCTGCTCCGCCTGATGATGAATCTCAAATTATGCAACAGATAGAAGATCACAAGGTCAGTGATTGTCTCTTTCGAAGTTCTAGATATACATTGAATTTATAAACTTTATTGTGTTAAGAGCTTTTATCCAAAGCAAGTCTTCTTCTACTTTGCTTCCTCCCAAAGCAAGTCTTCTACTTTGCTTCTCCCCAAAGCAAGTCTTCTTCTACTTTGCTTCTCCCCAAAGCAAGTCTTCTTCTACTTCTCCCCAAAGCAAGTCTTCTTCTACTTCTCCCCAAAGCAAGTCTTCTTCTACTTCTCCCCAAAGCAAGTCTTCTTCTACTTTGCTTCTCCCCAAAGCAAGTCTTCTTCTACTTCTCCCCAAAGCAAGTCTTCTTCTACTTCTCCCCAAAGCAAGTGAAAGCCAGGAAAGTTTTTCTTTCTACTTGTTTATTTCAATCATGTTTTTATAGACATCCAGATAAAAAAAGTCAGACAGTAAAAGTTGTTCATTTTTGGTCTTGCATACTGGACAACCTATTAAAAAGAAATGGTTGAACTAAACATTACTTATCATTTGAATCCTTACGTTCACAAATGGAATGGATATCAATGTAAAAGCATAAACAATCTTCTAAAAATTAATAAGTTTGTTATAATGTTATTACTTATAAACTCTTAAGTCTTGCTTTTAAAAAAACATGTTTGTCTGTTTGTTCAGAAATTTGAAGAGTCCATGTTGAGACAAGAAACTACATTAAGGGAAACCTTGAACATAGGACAAGACATTATGAAACGTTGTCATCCTGATGCTGTGTCTACCATGAAGCATTGGCTGGGAGTCCTCAGGACCCGATGGGAAGATGTAAGTTTTCTGCATCCTCACTGCATGGATTGATGACTCTTTCTGAGCATTTTTGCTTCTCATAACTCCCAGTTGTATTGTTAAAAAATAAATCTCATTTTGTGTACATTTCACAGCTGATGGGCTTAAGCAGACAGAGGCAGAAGAGACTCACTATTGCTTTGGCCACAGCCAGAGAGAACAATACATTGCTGGATGATTTGATAGCTTGGTTGAATTCAGCAGAGCTTAAACTCACTGACCAGGCCCGGGAACTCATACCACAAGATCTACAGATCATACAGGATTTGATTGTCCAGCATCAGGCAAGGCTTTTGTTTATACATTTTTACAACTTTTTAATTATTTGTAAAGATTTAGTTTCAAATGACTTCCAGAACATCTTTGTCAATCATTGTGGTGTTCCACAGGACTTTCAAAATGATATGTCATCAAAACAACCTGAAGTTGACCGCTTGACAAAGGCTGACAAGAGAAAGTTTGGTTCATTGTCTGACTCTGTTGGAGGAACATCTCAAATACCAGTGTTTAGAGGGACAAGAGGATCCAAGATTCCCACCATAAGGTAGGAGATTTTCATTGATAATTTTATTTCTTTTAGGTTTATTATATATAGTAATATATTATTTTTATTTATTATTATACTTCCTTATCATTTTATTTATCATTTTCAGAGTTGATGGTGCTCATACACCTGATCATTTTGGACGCAGGACACCAGAGCATTTCTCAGGTCGTAGAACTCCAGATGTTTCTGGACGCAAAACTCCAGATGTTTCTGGACGCAAAACTCCAGATGTTTCAGGTCGTCGCACTCCTGATGTGTCTGGTCGCCAGACACCTGACTACTCTGGAAGGAGGACCCCTGACCACCACTCTGGTCGTCGTACTCCAGAACCTGGCTTCCACAACCCACGTGTTGGGGCTTTGTTTAACAAATGGAGGCAGGTCTGGCTTATGGCCATGGAGAGACAAAGAAAGCTGCAGGATGCATTGGACTATCTCAATGAAGTGAGTTTTTCTCTTGCATTTTTATCTTGGAAACTTTAAGCATGAACAACTATGAAGTAACTGTGTTAAGTTTATAGTTTGTTGTAGGACTTTGTTGTGTTCTCTCTTTGTCACTTATGTAGGCCAGACACTATACATGTTTTTTGTTATTGCTGCTAATATCTTAAACACAAAGGGATATAATTTCCCTACCTTGAAATTGTCAAAAAACTTATCCTACGAAATAATTTGCACATACAGCCATTAGTGCCATTGTTTCCTAACGGTAGAATTTCTTTTAACTTGCATGACTCAGCTTGGAGAAGATAAGGTCAAGGTTTGTTAAGTCTTATATTTCTCAGTAATACTTCACATCTGAAATCTGTTTTATTTTGTATTGTGTGTGTACAAAAATCAATTATTTTTACTAACACCTGTGCAATTATCTTTACCCATTTTGTGTAAAAAAAAGGTATTCAATGATTTTTTCACTCAAGAGCAATTTTGTATGCAGGATTCTAGTATAATTTTTAGATTTTAACATACTTGTATTATTAATTGGAGGCGCTGTGGCTTAGCGGTAAAGCACTTGGCTTCCGAACCAGGGGTCCCGTGTTCAAATTCTGGTGAAGACTGGGATTTTTAATTTCGGGATCTTTGGGTGCCTCTAAGTCCATCCAGCTCTAATGGGTACCTGACATTAGTTGGGGAAAAGTAAAGGCGGTTGTTCATTGTGCTGGCCACATGACACCCTCGTTAACAGAAACATATGACCTTTACATCATCTGCCCCATAGATCGAAAGGTCTTAAATGGGAAACTATTATTAATTGGTAATTTTTTCTTTGCTTTAGAAATTAAATAACATATAACCATTTTAAATTTGAATTAATTTGAAGTACTTTGATTGTAATAAATGACAAGATATCTGTTAGTATCATTTAATAGTGTGGCTTCTCAACTCCACCTCTGTCTGTTAAATCCCTGGGGCACCACTAGTGATCTGCTAACCAGTTTCTGTTTCTTGCCATTCTCAGCATCTAATTCAGCATACAGCTTGTTCATTCTTTGATGTTGTCTTCCCATCTTTTGTCTTTTTCTTTTCCTTTCCAATGGTTCTATTTCTTGCAGATGTGACCTTACAGATTGATTTTATATCACAGTGTTTTTACTAATATGTGTTATTAGATAACATAGATTAACAATGTGTGATTTGTCGTGATTTGTGTATAGTATTAGTTGGAACTCTATTTATGTCAAGACAACCTGATCATAACTAACATAACTCAAAATAACATTAGAAGAACCTAGTATTACTATAAGCTTTTTACAATTTTACCTTGAGATAAGTCAAATTGGTAAAAGATATTCAAAGTTTTAAACGATTATGTTTGCTCATTAGGTCTTGATTAAATGTATTTTTCTTAAGAATATTTTTCTATTCTAAACATTTTAAAACTAAATCAATAGTTTTCTTTATAGTATCTAAGTTCACTGGTTCATAAGTATTTTAAATCTATTTGATAGCTTTTGTTGACTGAACATGCATGCATCCTATCCTTTAAATAAAAACAAAACTTTTAGAATATATTTTGTGTTTTATGAAATGTGTCATTTATTTGAATTAGTTGGAGAGATTAAAGAACTTTGAGTTTGAAGATTGGAGGAAACGTTACCTAAGATGGATGCACCACAACAAAGCTCGTATCATGGACTTTTTCCGTCGACAAGATCGAGATAGAGATGGGCGTATGACCAGAAAAGAATTTATAGATGGCATCCTTATGTCTAGTATGTTTTATTTCTTCCCTTTTTCACTATCAATACTAATAACCATGAAACAAACATCTAAACCAAAAATAAATAAGGTTATCTAAGAGTTTTCTAGTTGTCCCTTATGGGTCAGTCATACTCAGATTTTACATTACAAACTCACAGCTGAATAGAATTCACAACATGAGCCAGCAGTTAACTGACACGAGAGATCATCACTATCATTAAAAGACTTTGTATAAGAAAAATGTGATCTTCTTTTGACTTTTTAGTAATCTTATTTGGAATATGTATAATCTAGATCCATAAAGTTATTGAATAACTTAAACTACTTTTGCATTGTGTACTGTATAATTTAATTATAAAAATACTTATGGACAGTGCCATATAATTATTAGTTAATTTATTTTAAAAAAATTATAGATAATTGAGCTTGTTTTTAAATCTACATTTTATGAACTCCCTATTTTAGAATTTCCAACATCCCGCCTGGAGATGGAAGCAGTGGCAGACATTTTTGATAAAGATGGAGATGGTTTCATTAATTACAAGGAGTTTGTTGCAGCCTTGAGACCAGACAGAGATGTAAGCTAATTATTCACTCAATGCTGTTTCAAATATTTCTTTTTTATCTTATATCTTTTTATTAAAACAAACTTATTTTAGTTATTAAAATGTTTGACATTATTTGACTGTTTAGCCTAAGCCAGAAACAGAATCTGAAAAGATTCAAGATGAAGTGAAACGTCAAGTCTCTAAATGTACATGTGTCAAACAATTTAAAATTCACAAGATTGGGGAAGGCAAGTACAGGGTAAGTGGTGCTTTCATTTTTTTTAATTTTTTTTTTACAACTTCACCACAGAATCAAAATTTTACCTACACACACCTACACAGTAACATCAATATCTTATGGCATTTCATTAATTCACTGAATAAACTGACCAAGAGTAGGTCTCTATATAATGACTAATTAAATCTCCTCTCTAGTTTGGTGACTCACAGAAACTTCGATTAGTTAGAATCTTACGCAGCACTGTCATGGTCAGAGTTGGTGGTGGATGGATTGCATTGGATGAATTTCTGGTTAAAAATGACCCTTGTCGAGGTAAGTCTATCATCACTTTTGTAAAGTGTTGTGTACCAACTGCTGTAATCCAGAGGTGTTAAAATTGTTTGCCTTTCTTGATACATTTCTATGTGCTAGTACATTTTGTGTATTGTTAACTAGTGTGTAGTTTGGTCTACTGATTTTAAGTCTCATCACTATATTTACTTTAAACCATTGTGAAAGATGCAGCTTAATAAACAATTTAAGCTTAGAAAAACTGGCTGGCCTATATTAAATTTTACTAGTTAACCTAATAGATGACCTTTTGAATAATCTTGAATGGGAAAGCTAAACTTGACTTGGCTTTACAAAGAATGACAATGTGAAAGTAGCTGGGCTTCATGATTTACATCTAAAGTCTGGAACATGATCTCCTGATGATACATTTGTACAAGTGCTATTGATGCAGCTTAATGTAATGACACCTTTTTTTTCATCTGATGTCCAGAGTTTGTTGAAATCGCTGGTAAAACAGAATCTTTTTTTTTACCAAAACTTTTTTTTTTTTATTGGTTCAGGTTATCTAGACTTTGAAGTCTTTACTTCCCCAAACTTGTATTTATGGTTCAAAAATATGCTCCTTTTTATTTTGTAAATAACATTTGCTTATAAGTGTAGGCCATGGTTTTGAGTTAATTACTATTTTCTTGAAGTAGTTTTAGTCTATTTGAGGCTGTTTGGTGGTGAAGTCAATATCTTAGATTTGTATAGGCTACACTACCACAATTTCATTATCTTCAATATTTAGCTCCATTTTTGATGATATTTTAATTCTAAAATGTGTATTTTCTTGTTCAGTGATCATTGACCTAATCTTTAGTGTCTCTTTTGAGTATTGGGAGAAATACAATAGTTTCCCACATAAATGAGTAATTTTTAACAACTTTTTTTTTGCTTTGGAGGTTAAGAGTCAAAGAAATATATCTTAGCACACAAGAAATGATTGTTGGTAATATTTAGTAAAAAAAAATTTTAATGAACAGAGGAAATAAACAAGAGTCATAATTAATTAATTGTTTAATGTAGAAATAGCTAATTATACACTCAATTGAAGAGAAATCAACGTTAAAATTGTATTTAATAACCATTGTCAAAGTGGGTCCCAAATAGCATCTCAAGAAAATTTAATAGAGAAAGATAAGCCATTAGGTCGCGAGAATGCATTTAATAAGAAAATTTAATAGAGAAAGATAAGCCAATAGGTCATTGCAAGAATGCATTTAATAAGAAAATTTAATAGAGAAAGATAAGCCAATAGGTCATTGCAAGAATGCATTTCTTAAGAAAACTAAATAGAGAAAGTTAAGCCTATAGATATCACCAGGGAGCATCTCTTAAGAAAATTTAGTAAAGAAAGATAAGATTCTAGTGCATGATTTAAGTACTGATAAGACAATGATTGAACCCTTTCATTTCAAAAGTAAGTTTCCTTCCATTCTGTTATTATTGTTGTCCTTTAATGTACTCTTCTTCTTCTTATTCCACCCTTGCATTGATTTAATTTTGTATTTAGTCTCAAACAATTGATCTTGTATATAAATATGCATGTTTATTTTTGTAATAAATGCAGAGTTCCAAAATCTCTTGAATACTACCCCACGAACCAGTAAGTATGGGAGCAGACTATGTATACATCCATGGACATTTTTACATGTATACATCCATGGCCATGTCACTATTTTTAGAATGATGTACCACATATATCTTACCACCATGTATTAACATACTCTAGCTATGGTGTACTCTCATTGGAGTCCCAGTCATTCATATTTCGGCTGCGCAGTGACATCAGGTTGCAGGAAATATCATAATCTCTGATACTGGAATTACAACTATAAAATAAATTATGTATCATGCCCCTACCCCTATTTTTATATATTTGGAAACTCTTCCACTACTAATGCGCACAATATAGTCCTATACACCTACATATACTGTCTCACTAACTTCATGAGTCCAATTATTTTGTTCTAATACACTTTATAAAAACCATTCATTCTTTCTCTTCTCTTGATCATTAGATTGTCTTATAGGTGAGGATTTATGTTCACTCTATGTTCTAACATTGTTTTTTTTTTTGTTATGTTTTTTTTTATAAAGACAAGATTTATTTCTCCCAGCTTTCAATGTGCAAAAATTTGTAGAGATAATGGAAACTAAATGTCTTGTTGTTTCTTTTTAAATTTTAATTTTGCAGCTATTAAATCTGATTTTTTTAAGAAATGTATGAACATAATGAATATTCCTTTCAGTAGCTACATATTAAAGAAGAATCTATTTTAATATGTTCTAAAACAAAACAAAGCATTAAGCTCAAAATTCAAGTCTAGGATTTAGGAAAGAAACAAGTTAAGAAATGTAAACCAGGAGCACATTTTTTAGCATTAAAACTCCTGCAAGTGGAAACTCCCTCCCAGCACTTTGTCAACTCAGTTGTACACACTTTGAAATGTGACTCACTCTTTCTAGCATTGAAAACAAAATGGAAGACATTTGATGGTAAAGAATGTGTTTAAATTGGGGATTGACAAATAAAACAAACTCATCAAAATAAACACTGGTGTGTCAGGGTTATGTTAAGGCCTTAGCTCGTTTGCCCGGGCCCCTGACATTCAAACAGGCACCTTCGTGCTTGCAATAAATAAATGACTCACTGTTGACAATGTAAATATTTAATGATATGAATATAAGTTATGATGACAAACTAATGGAGTAATGACATTGAATTTGGAACATTCTAATATTGTGGATCTATTAATTAAACAATAATTCTACACCTTGCTATCCAACCACATGACACATAAATGCTCGCAATTACACCAAAACACCCTGCTGAATCTAGTACTTAGTGTAGAACTCCAATCCCATATTAACTCCCTGTAAAGACAAAGTAAAGACACTAAAAAGGTCTAGTAGACTATCACTATGGCATCGAAACAACTGGGAAACGCAGTCATGCCTTAGATACTCACCCTAAACAGGGGAACACAGAAGAATCTCAACAAACTTACACCAGCATAACAAAAACACTCCATCAGCTTACAAGCAAGGCAACAAAAAGAAAGTGCCTTCAAAAAGTGTGCACTTAATACACATTGGTGCTAGAATGCCATAACCTATGCACCGACATGGTGCATAACTGTTTCACTGTTTCTCAAGTAATGATGACTCTATATCTGACTGCTCTGACACTGAGCTTTAGTGCATGTGCTCATTGCTGTCCAATCATTTACTAATTGTAGTGCTTACAATATTTAAAGAAACCAAATTATTCATTCTGTTCTGTCAAATGTTTTTCAGGATTTAAAAAAAAAAAAAAAAAAAAGTGTCTCTCTATCTCTCTCTCTCTAAGTGTTTGTTTTGTTTTGCTTTGTTGTTTACATTTCTATGGTTGCTGTCTGCCCAGTCATATCTTTTCTGAGTTCAAAAACCAAAATTTAGGTTTATTGTTCCAATGAAGTACCTGTATTTAATTCTTAAACAATCCACTGCACTCATTCGTGCATTACAATATAGATTGTCCACTTTCCAAACTTATTTTTCTAACTTCTTCTGTCTTTCAAAGTTATACAAAAACTAACTTGATCATCTGTTGTATTAGGTCTGACTTAGTATATGTCTTAAAGATGATCTTTGATACACCTCTCTCTTTAAATTGTCTGACATATTAAATTGAATGTAGTAATTTGTTAAGTGTGCCATCAAAATGTGTTAATTTTATGTCTTCAATGATGTTTAGCACTTTGTTTAACTTTAGTGTTTGGAAACACATTTTATGAAGACCACAGCAGCATCAAGTTTTTGGCTTCAGTAGTTTGTATTGTTCTTCCTGCCCCTTTTTAGTTATTTTTGTAGAGAGTTTTTTTTTTTTTTTTTATTAAAATTAAATTAAAAATTGTTGTTTTTTTTTCTTTATTTGTTTTTTTTTTTTTTTTTGTGTTTTAGAAAAATAATAGATCTACTAAATCATGTTAAATTTTTAAAAATATTTTTTTAAACAAAATAATTTTCATTTCTCTTTGAATTACATTTCTTGATTATACCAGTTTTCCATTTTAGTTAGTTTTTTAAGCCATGTTATAATATTCCTATCATTTTAGATATAAAATGTAGTGCCATTGAGCTTAATTTAAGACCTGAAATCTACGTTTTATTATCAGGAGCCACACTTTCTTTAAAGTGGTATACATATCAATTCTTATTTATTCATATAACTGTTTTACACATGCACGTAGTATAGAGTTTGTGTGATTATAAACTTCTTTTTTTTTAAACAAAGGGGGTGGGGGCATAAATGTGAGTTATAACAATTTTGTAAATAGGCTTTTATTGTCGATCAAATTTAGACCAAAAAAATTACAATTATTTTCCCCTTCATTAATTAGACTTACCTTTTTTTTCCTTCTAAAGTTGGCCTATGGCGCCGCAAACAGTTTCGCCTAAAGAGACGCTATCTTCACCAGAACACAGAGGAGTGTATGTTACTGGCATGATTCTATTATTTGCCTGTTTCCAGTTTTATCTCTTGGTGTCTTTCCCTCTTTTGTTTATTCTTTTTTTGTTGTACTTTTGTTTTGATTCAGTGGTTCACTACCCTTAATGTATATCATGGCTTTTTGTAACTCACAGTTTGAAGTTTTGTGTTTCAGAAACTTACTACAGATATGTGTTGGCATTTTTTTCCCCTCATAGTTTCATTGTATTCTTTTTCATTTGGACAAAAATATGCATCGAGTTGTCAACTTTCTTTGTTTTTTTTTTGTTTTTTTTCATCTTTTGAGTTTGATTGTATTAATATAAGTGTTGTGATTGAATCTGTTGGTTGCAACTATTTTGTTTTTACTAACTTATTATTTCTAATATCATCCCTTTACAATAAGTTTGACTGAGTAAATAGCATATCAAATAGTGGCTGTTATCTTGAAATCACTTTTTTTTTACTATGACTTTATAAGCCATAAGTTTCAGATTTTTTTTTTACTTTTTCCAAAATGACTGCCTTTGACAATTAATGTAGGTCATGTTGACATATTTTTGTTTAGATATAATATATTAGTTTTTGTTTTAAATGTGCTTCATTCTAAAATAAATTATACTTTTCGATTGAAATAATAAATTTCACTGAAAAAATAAAAACCATTACGTTTAGGTTCTATGCATTGATTGACTGTACTAGAGACTATTCAAATGAAATCTATTCACTTAAGGGTTTTCTTGACATATATATGTCAGCTTGAAGCTTTAAAGTTTAATAAGTTTTTAAGTAAAAATCCTTTAATGTTATAGAGTTTGATTTCATGTGTCCCAATTGTTCACTGCATGTAGTCTCTTACACCATGGTACCAGCTGAAAATATCAGCTACACATAACAAAACAAGAAAAATTCTGAGCAATAAATGGAGAATAATTCTAAGCCTTGAAACAAGTTAGTAAAGTAAATCTATGAGTTAAATAGCCACCTGCTCTAAAAAACTAGTAGACACTCCTTCAATGTGCTTGAGATGGCACGGCACCAAAGATGTACAGAGTGCTGTACCCTCCTATTTAACCTGTTGCACAGAAATGAAATAGTACTATAGAAATAAAAATAAAGGTTTAATTGAACAAGAACAGTAAAATTTAAACACTTTATAATAATAATAGTTTAATCTATGTATCACTGTTAAAAAACATTCTGTATGTTCAAGGTACGGTATTCTTAATGATCGTCCTATGGAATGAGGGTTTGAACACTGTCCTACGTACTTCTTATCATTCTTCTTTTTATGTAGCTCTCATCTTCTGGTTACGTTTCTATACCTACACTTCAGTTCTTGTCATCTTTCAGAAATACAACTATGTTAGAATGCAAGAACAAAAAAATGTTTCAAAACTAGATGTCAAAACACTCTTGAGAATATCACTTAAAATTCTAGCTCTATCCCTCCACTGGAATCTGTTTTAATTTTTTTTTTTTTTTTTGTGATGGCATTTGGTTACTAATATTTTTATGACTTACCTGATAGGTTTTTTTTAAGTCATTTGTTTATATATATATATATATATATATATATATATATATATATATATAGTTTTTTCCCTCAAGATTAATATCCCTGGCAATGCACCTTGTCTAATCTGGGAATGGTATTCTATTGTCCTTGTGCAAATGTTGTTTGTCATTGATTTTAGCTATATTTAGTTTTTAACACTCTAAAAACAGAATCTTTTGTTACAAAAATGTATATAATAATATGCATTTTAAATGTATTGCTTTTATTTTGTCTTTATGTAAATAAACATATATTGTAGGCTTATTTTATTTTCTTACATTGAAAATTTAGTAACAATTTTCTATGAAACCTGTTTTTTTTTATCAATTCTTACAATGATTTGAGCATTTTGTCTTGCAGATAGATACATGTGGATTATTTAATTCAAACATGTTCTCTAGTTAATAGTATATCTTGTTATTTTGTTCCAGCCAAGGGCCGCACCAATGTAGAGCTGAGAGAGAACTTTATTCTAGCCCAAGGTGTCAGTCAGTCTATGGCAGGCTTTGTATCCAAGTCTCCCGCAGGGAGCTCACATTCCAGTGGTTCCTCTTACTCAGGCCGCTCTAACAGTACAGCCAGTGGCCCCATAACAAAGGTACATTTGTGGCATGGTGAATGTCATTTAGTTTTTTAAACCATTCATATTACTCCATAATAATTCAGAACAATGCTGCAATATTCTTACAACAAAAAGACGCTATTCTGCTATTTCTCTCTTGGGTATACTCCATTGGCTTCCTGAAAATGCAAGAATTAATTACACAATAGCCAGATTTTGTCATTATCGCATCTATAACAGAGAAATGCCCTTGTACCTTAGTGAACTGGTTGATCCATATGTCCCTCAAAGAGCCATGAGCTTCATGCATCTAATCATTCCACATTTCTCCCTGAAAAGTTATGGTGCATGGAACAAAGGTTTGGAACTCGCTCCCCATTGATCTCAAGACAAATGATCAAAACATGCTCCACTACATTCAAGAAGAACATTAAGACCTATCTGTTTCAAACCTTTTTTTAAATTAGTTTTGTCCTTTGAACTCTTTATGTTTTTTATGTTATCATAGCATCTTGAGCCTTCATTATGTTGTTAATAGCACTTTATAAATTACATTATTATTTCATTTGCTAATTCTAGATTATATCTTGTTTTAGTAGTAACTTATTTATATTACTTGTTTTTGGTAAACACAGATTCGAGAGAAAACAGTTCACCAGTCACCATGGAAACAGACTTCCAAAACTATGCCAGATGGTGAAGTGCACCAGATAATGGAACATTTGGAGCCTGATGGAGCAAAAATTACAAAACTTAAGGTGACACAAGAACTTAGAAGTCCAAGAACATTACAAAGTCCAGGTAACTTAGACAAATTTCTCAAAAAATCTTATTAAAATTACTTAAATGTTTATTTTAGATTTTAGGCATTTATATTTAGATAAAAGTATTTTATCAAATTTAATCCTTATAACTCTTTAAATTTTACCAATTAGTTGGTGAAGGTTTTTCATTCGTTAATTTTTTTTCTGACACAGAAAAGAATGGCTTTAACAATGTAAACACAACTTAAATATTAATATTTAATTGGATTTATTGCAGTGAGTGGTAGGTCAAGTCGAGCCAGTAACAGTAGTCGACCAACAAGCCGAGCAGGTAGCGAAGCATCAGATGACCAGCCAGAGGTGTACACTACTGTGCAGTCAGAAAAACGAAATGTAGGAGGTCGCACTGACACTACTGTCACATACCAAACACATATGTTACAAACCAGAAACGTTACACTCCCGACTGTGTCAACAACCAAAATTTCCAGGATACCAAAGGTCTCACCCACAAAGAAGAAATGAAAAAGAAATGTTTCTAGGTAATAGACCCAAATCACACTTTTTTTTTACCCCTTGTAATTTTACTGCCTCCAGAACGTCTTTCATAGCTTATTTATGTGGGTAGAATACTTGGCAGGATTCAAATGACCATAAAGGTGTACATATTCTTAACTGACATTTTTCATTGATTCAATCTTTTTAGTAAATTTGAAGTTGTTTTATTTTATGTCTTTATTTTATTGGTTACTTTAAAGACAGATGGAGTTGTTTTTTTTCAAAACATGCTACCTGAATATGTTGTGACTCCTGATTGCCACATTGGCTATTCGATGGACCAATTATGTTTCATGCTTTCCTGTATTGTGAGTTAGCATGCTTGTTTTGTTTTAGACATCAAATGAGTTTAAACGACAACTAAATTATTGTAAACTATTTATTAGTAAAGTCCCCATTTTTTGTTCCGTTTGTCAGTTCTTGTAATTTGTAAATATTTGACAATTTTATCCTTTTTTTTTTTAACTCTGTAAAACTGTGAATGAAAAACAAGAAATTGTTAATGTTTTTATTGTTTGAATTACAAGGTCAATGTATTTAGTTGTATGCAAGTAATTTTGAGATATTTGTACGCATGGAAAAACTAGTTGCTTAGACTGGCTTGCATGTCTTTAATACAAATTCTATTTTTATCTGCAATCTATTCATTTTAAATGAATACATTTTTATTTTTTATATTCTGGAGCTGATTTGAGAATGAGAAAGTATTCTTTCTATTTTGATTGCCATAGTCCCTAAGTATTTATCTTGATGTAGACTGTAGAGCTTGAAGATAATTAATTCAATGAATGCAACAGGTTATTTATGTTTATACAATTATGTGGGGAGACTTAACAACAGTTCAACTAGATTTACTTGAAAGTCCTGTAAGCACAAGTTATTATCTTGTTACACTCATGATACTGCACTATTATAACACAACTTTGTTACACTATAACAAATGATGACTTGATGCACTAGCCACAAGAGACTCACCCAAGCAAACAGTAATTGGGAAATTCTAAAGGAAGTGCCATTACTCATGCTGTCTGCTCTCAGCTTTTGGGGGAAAAAACTGAGTGCTAGAATGGTTTGATGAACTGGTACATAGATCTTGTTCGATAAGGCTGTGTGCATATTGTATTCATTTTTGTATTTATAACTTTTATTGATCAGTAAAAAAAAATATATGCTTTGTTAGTGTAGAAAGGGAGAAGGAATTATTTGATTTTTATTGTATTCAATGCTTTCGTATAAGAACTATTTACTGATTGTGTGTAATCTATTATTTAACTTTTAGTATTCAATTGGTGCTGAGTTTTAATCACATACCTCTTGAGTTCAATGCAGAAAACATTCTCTCTGCACTAGCTTTTATTTATACACATAGCCATTGTTTTTAAACACAGATTTACAAGAAATAGATATATTATTAGAACAGGAAATATTTAAATATCCATTTTAAATACATTTTCTTGTAGAGTTTTAAAAATCTCTTATTAATTAGCTTTTAGTGGAAGTACTTTGAAATTCAGACTGCTCATAATCATGATAGTCTAGAGCTTCAACTGTTTCTATTATATCAATGTCATGTTCATAGAAACACATTTGATCTAATCAGTACCACTTATATATCTACATTGGAATGGCTTTTAGACAGTTTGTTAAAGTTGTACCTTTTAACAAATCAAACAATAAATGATTATGATGTTTAGAAACTGTATAGAATAAGTGCAAGGACTATATCTCAATGTTATATTATCCCATTATTTTTATTATTAAAAAAATACATTACTTGTTATAAAAAGCAGTAAAAGAATGTTAATACCGGTACTACAATTTCTATAGTAAATTTTTAACAGGTGAGGAAAGAAAAGGGAAGGGGGGTGAGTAAAGTTGAGCCTGACTATCAGTTAGCTTCTGTGCTTTATAGTTTTGTTTTAACTAGCTGTGCAGGCATAAATGTTCAATGATGAGGCCAGTGTATTTGATTGTGAAGAGAGAGAAAGTGATAGTGGATTGTAGACAAAGAGAAAGGTGATAGTTAAAACTTGATTATCTCTTAAAGCAAAAGATTACAGGCTTTGTCTGCTTGTGGCACTGACCTATATTTTAAAACTCAATGTATTGTATGTTTTAACTGCAGGGCTACTGGGTAGGGGAAATGTCTGTCAAAAATTCAATGTCAATAAATAAATATATTGAGAATCTCATGTATAAGACTTGTTTGTTTTGTTTTTGTAAAATGTTTTGCATGTTTCGGATGTTCATTCAGAGTAGAAGATAATCTATATCCTAGGTGGCCACAGGTAGCCAAACTTGTTTACTAGGCCTATATTTGAACTTTAATCCAGCTATTCTGTAAGCCATACTTATTGTTTACCCGTAGTTAATAGCTAGAATTCCACCCAGTTGTCAATCCTGATCATATTCTAAGTGTAGGAAATAAAAAAACGCTTACCTAAGGTTTAACCTAAACATCAGCTGAACTCGATCTGCGTTGAAAAGAAACGTCTATGCAATGTTGACGAGCAATGTGATGGCAGACGTTGGGTGTGTGGCCAACCGCTTTCCTAGAGGGCTCGAGTTTGAATCGAGATGAGAATACGTGTTTGGTTGTCAAATGTTTGACATGTTCCAATCGAAACCGTCCATTTGGCAGCGAGCAGGGTTTGAGCCTGGCACCATCGAGACACCGAACGACAGTTCAGCGCGCACACCGCACGACCACGGATACCTTAAGATTTACACCCCACCCACCCCCGGTCCAGAATAGAAATTGGATCATATAGCGCACTTGTTAAGCGTAACAATAGCATGAAAAATACACCCCGTTTCTATACAAGAGTAATATTTTTTTAATAAGTAATCTATAGCAGGTCACAACTGAACCAAATGCGTCCATTGATTATGCTGACCAACCATTGACCTTGACCCTCCTGTACCTGTCGTTAACATATTTCTGCCGAAAAGCTAGGGAAGTTAATCCATTTGCTAAACATAGATCTAACTGCCCATTGTGGTTTATCACATGCGGGAGATAACAAATTTTAATTAATCTTGTGAGTTGCATTGAATCTACCTCAACGAATAAAGTAACAAATATTACGGTTTATAAACCAGATAGTAGTATAAACATATAAGATTCTACACACACAAAACAAAACAAAAAAAAACAGATAGCATTGAGATGTTAGGCTAGGAAATGATTGAAATATAAGAGACGAGATTTTATACTGACTAGAAAAATGTCCGTCAGCACTCAACTTATGTTGCTCAAAAAGATTGCACTATCCCGAATGAACTAATAATAAAAAAATATTGCTTTGAATGGATAGTTTAGTGTTCGCCAGAAAATTGTCGTGTTTCATGTAGCTCTACTAACTTCTTTCATATTCTATTTATACACAAACACGGCCGGTTTTAAAGGCGGGCAGGTGGGAATAATGCATAGGTGTCCCCACAAGAGAAATTCGAAAATATCCGAATTTCGACGCTATTTTATTTTTCAAGATTTTCTTTGCATTTTCATTGACATTACTTTAAATCTTACGGTTGGCAACACTGTCCTATTTGTTAAGCGTACGTCCATTTTATGTAGCGTGCTTGTAATATATAAATGTAGCTCCGGTTTTTTGACAGTGCGTCAGTCTAGGATCTTACCCTCCGCAGCTAAATAATAAACATATTTTAGTAAAATATGCATATTAAATATTTAAAAAAAAAAGGAAAATGATATTAAATTTACAAGTATTCTATTTCTATAAATGTAGGTATTTGCTCTCTATTTGCGATTTATTTAGGTAGGTGCTGTTTTACAATTACAAACCAAGTATCAGATTTTAGAAAACTCAGGTTCGTTTTAAACGCTATATTCGCTAACACCGTGTAGATCTAGATTACATCTCTTTATTAGTATAATTAAACCTATATATTAAAATCTGTATGAATGCGTTGGTAAAATAGTAGATCTAAAGCTACATATTATAAATGAGATTAGTAGATTTATGTTAATAAATTAAGTGGAATAGTTATATTGTTCTAGAATTTTAGAATCTACATTTTTTGGGGGGCATCTCGTACAGCACAGCAGACAAACTTACAAAAGCCGTCAAGTCGCAATAGGTTCTGCCGCAGTTCTGCATATAGATCTAGCCTACAGTTCACGCCATTCACGGTTCTGCGTATAGGCCTACCGTAGGCGTAGTCATGTCACCACATGTGATTCGTGCAACATTCAAATAAATATTAAACACTGCATGCACTCATCATTAATCTTCGGAATCAATGACATTAAGTAGACTCTAGATCTACACTTCAGATCGAACCTAGTTTAGAAATCTAGATTCTATCTTAAATTGAGACTAGATTGTCACTAGTCTAGATCTAGCTATACCTGACTAAAGTTTATTAATCAGGATATGCCTACATTTACTATCTAGATTATTCTATATACAATCTAGATCTAGAAAAATTGTAGGCCTATAGGTAGTCTAGATCAGACTCAGTAGATCTAGGCCTACTATCTATACAATATTGAATATACTTCTACTAATAGATCTACTTTTCAACGCCAAGACCTAATATCCAAATTTAATAATAATAAGGTTTGTCATCGAGTCCGAAGATTCATGAGGAATGCAATATTTCCCGTCGATACGCAGCCCCAGCTGTGACCTATACATATTTTCCCACAACCATGACAAGAATAACCATTGTCCGCCTATGGTCGATTAAGATTTTCTTTTCGCCGTCTGCGTCTGTCCTCTGCAGTGGATTTCCTTTTGGTCTCAAATGTGCATCCCGCGGCCTTTGTGAGTGACCTCCAACTGTTTGTCTCGTTCTGAGACCGCATGCAACCAGGTGCTCTCTTCTATGTCTGCTATGGCAAGTAGCGCCTGATATAGTCTTTAAAGCCTTTCCGTGGGGCACCTCTTGTTTCGTCGACCACCTTTAAGCCCTGCCCAGCGTAGCTGTCGGACCATAAGAAGTCCCTCTAAACTAGTATATAATGTCCATACATCGCTGTTGTAGTGCTACTGGTCATTGAAAGCGAGGTGTCATTCGACGATACAATGCTTCCTGGATATGTGAAGTGGTCTACCACGTTAAAGGGACGCGCGTCTATTTACGAAAATCTTTAGGGCTGAGTAGGTTTTATTGGGTCACTTCTGGAACATTACTTCTGTTTTCTCAAGGTTTATAGATAAACAGAAAGAGGCAGAAGCGTTTGCGAATTCGTTGACCACGTTCTGGAGATCATGTTCATTGTAGGCTAGAAGGGCGCAATTATCGGCATAGAGAAGCTCTGTTATGACCATTTTTTTAAAATTTTTTTTTGTATGGGATAGTAGATGTAGAAGATTGCCGTCCGAACGAGACATGGTGTCGATGCCTTCGTGCACATGCCTCATTTGACCCAGCATTATGCCAAATAAGATAGCGAATAGAGTAGGTGCAAGTACACAGCCCTGCTTCACGCCCTTTTCTTTTGGGAAATGATCGACAGGTAACCATTGTGTTTAATCTGGCCTTTTTGTCCACACATGAGAATGGATAGGAGCATAGATGGGCATCCACGCCTGACCAAAAACCTCCATAAACCATCGACAGCGTCGAAAGCCTTGATGAGGAGATTTAAGTCAGCGTATATAAAGGTTTATATAGTATACTAGACTTAAATCTAGTCTAAAATCAATACTAAGTCTAAGACTTTCTATTGGGAAATGATCGACAGGTAATCATTGTGTTTAATCTGGCCTTTTTGTCCACGCATGAAACTGCTTGAGAATGGATAGGAGCCTAGGTGAGCATCCGAGCCTGACCAAAAACCTCCATAAACCATCGACAGCGTCGAAAGCCTTGGTGAGGTCCACGAAGGCAGCGCATATAGGTTTATATAGTATACCAAACTTAAATCTAGTCTAAAATCAATACCAAGTCTAAGACTCTAGGTCTAGACTGCATAGAGTACCAGTAAATTCTTATTACCTTAGATTCTATTTCTACTATATTTATAACCTAGATAAATATTGTAGAAGTAGATCTATACTGATTCTATAGTTAAAATTCGAATTCAACGTGAATATTTATGATTATATAGATTATAACTAGATGTTATAGATCTATGACTATTAGGACAAGGCCCATGGCATGTGTGAGATCAATTTGTTCAAAGCAACTATAATAAACGGACTTCATCTTAAACTAGTTCATTCATATATTCACGTACGATTTGTTGTATACTTATAAGTTTAGCCTTATTGTCGACCAATGTCTCCAACGACTGATAAGAGAAATCAGGAATAAACATGAAGAAAAAACACGACCCCTTGAAAACATTAAGAGATTAAAACAGAAACAAAATAGACAGTGAGATTCATAACAAACAAATATTCACAATCTATTACAGTAACACTTTTTAAAAAATCATTAAAAGTTTTAAAATCACAATTTTTATTTCTACAATTATTTTGTATGTGAAATTGTGTATCGGAAAATGCCGGGTACTTGAAGTAAGTTAGTCCTAAAAAAAACTACAAAGATCTTGGGTAAAAGACTCATCAAATAAAGTACTGTAAATGTGTAATTTTACGCGCTTGTTTCAGGTCTTTTCTTTTTATAGCATCTATCGGGTTTTATCCCAACTACCCGTATTTTTGTGCAGAATTTTTTTTCTATCAGGTACACTTAAATTTACAGCCTAATAATGTCAGTTTAATTTAAAATAAGTGTGAGCAGGTCAGGAGGCTCCGAGTGGAGACCTATTCTCTGCTTAACATTAAATTCTATAACAGTAGGCAGATGTTAGCGCTACTGGGTGGGTTTCATCTGTGACACCTCAGTCTACGACGAAGGGGCTAGAGTCACCTAAGTAACCAGACATACTAACCTAAACTAAATGAAAGCAAGAACAAACTTTAATTGAAATTAAATAAGACAAAATGAAACTTTATTTACATCAACAAAAAAATTAATCAATAATAAAATATAATATATACACTAACCACTACAACTGACTAAAACCCTCTAAATCTACGCCACTACAAACTAACCAAACCAACTATCTAACACAAACTCATCAAACTAACTAGATCTATCTAACTAAATCCAGCTAGATTACTCAAAGAACTAAGCAATGAGCTAGCCCCAGTGTTCAAAATACTCTTTCAGGCATCGCTTAACCAGGGCAGAGTACCAAAGGACTGGAAAGAAGCTAATGTCACCCCCCTATTTAAAAAAGGAGAAAAATCTGATCCAGGAAACTACAGACCAGTATCACTTACCAGCATCACATGTAAAATACTAGAACACATAATATGTAGCAACATCATAAACCACTTAGACAAACATAATGTCCTCACCCCATACCAACATGGCTTTAGGAAATATAGATCATGTGAAACACAACTAATAGGACTAATTGATGATTTCTCAAAAGGTTTAGATAATAGTGAACAAATAGATGCTATCTTACTAGACTTTTCCAAGGCTTTTGACAAAGTTCACCACCATAGTTTGCTTAAAAAATTAAAATATTTCGGCATTAACGGTCCACTGCATCAGTGGATTAAAGATTTTCTGATAGGGAGAGAACAAACTGTAATAATAAATGGCTCTAAATCAACACCAATAACAGTAAACTCAGGTGTACCTCAAGGAACAGTCTTGGGTCCACTACTATTTTTAATTTACATAAATGATTTACCAAATTGCATTAGTTCAGGAACAAAAGTCAGATTATTTGCAGACGATTGCATAATATATAGAACAATAAAAACAAAACAAGACACAGATATTTTACAAAGAGAATTAGATGAATTACAGAAATGGGAATCAAATTGGAGCATGTCTTTCCACCCAGAAAAATGTCAGTTGTTAAGAGTAACAAAAAAACTAAAACAAATTAATTCCACTTATCTTATTCATGGCAAACCAGTAACACAGACTAAAAACTCAAAATACCTAGGTGTTATAATAAATGAAAAACTGTCATGGAATCCACATATTGATGAAACTATAAAAAAATCCAACAAAGCATTAGGGTTTATTAAAAGAAATTTCTATAAATCAAATAAGAACATAAAACTAAAATGTTATTTAACCTTGGTTAGGCCAATAATAGAATATGCATCCACCGTGTGGGACCCCTCAACTCAAGAAAACATTAAGAAACTGGAACAAACACAAAATAGAGCAGTGAGATTCATAACAAACGAATATTCACATTTGACTAGGGTAACACCATTAGTAAAATCACTAAATTTAGAAAGCCTTCAGGACAGAAGACTCAAAAGTAAAGTAGCAATTATACATAAAACACTGAACCATAATCTTCAAATAGAAAAACAAAATTTAATAAAATACTCTGAAAGACACAAAAATAAAGGCACATTCCTCGTCCCATATGTTAGGACAAATTTGTACAAATACTCCTTCTTCCCTAGTGCTATTAGAGCATGGAATGGGTTGCCTGAGCTAGCCAGAAAAACCAGTGACTTGGCAGAATTTAAGTCATTGGTTAATATGCATGACTAAATGCATGACGCGTAGGACGTAATCATCTTCTTTTTTGAAGTAACGTCTGTATTATATAAGAAGAAGAAATCACTACAACTACTACACTAGACCTAGATCTACACAAACACACTACAATAAACTAGTCTAGATCTACAATATTCTACTACTACAACCAACTCATAACTAAAACTAAAACAAGAACACCGTAGTTAGTTACTATTAGTATTACTCAGACTAAGGCTGACTAAGCCACTAAAGCAATACTACAGAAACAAAATAACATTAACTCTACTAGATCTACAACAGCAATTATAGAAGGGCAGCACTATTAGATACAGCAGCAGGTATTGCAGCAGCTAGATCTATATCCAGCAGTAATAGCTGGCCGTCCCAGGTACAGAAATATAACAATGATTAAATTATCATACGCCAGATCACTAAGATCATCAACTGTCACACGCAGACAGTGATATACTTTACTGACCGCTGGTCACCTGTACAGGATGTAGCCTGGATTTAACTATTTATACTACCCGCCCTAACCCATATAACAAAAAAAGCGGAAGTACAAATATTAATTCTGGCGCTAGCCTATAAAAAATAGAATACATGAAAATAGCTCTAACCTATACAAGTAGAAAAATAAAATTACATATAAAAATTGCTCTGGGAGCGCAAGCTCACATAAGAACTGAAAAATGCAAAAGCTATTTTAATTGTACTAGTCGACCGGCGGCGTAGCATACGCCGCTATTTTGCAGGGCCATTACCTTAGACCATTGCAACCTATGCGACTGCAGTGGGCTCCGCACTTTTATAGGACCTGCGCTAATTTTAGGTTTATAAATTATTAAAGGAAAAGGGTACTTTCGGCTCAATTTCTAATCCTAGTTTTAAACCAAAGAAACGAAACGCATAAGCGCAACAAAGCCCATTGGTTAATTAACTATTGGTAATTCATTATTTTGTTTGGTATATTGAGCAAGGGAAAGAAATCGTACTTGAGAGATGTGGTGGTATAAGTTGAAATAGTCCCATTGAGCTTTCAGTGAACATTTTTTTGCAAATAAAAGACGATCATGTAAACATTCACAAAGATGCTTCTTTCTTCCCTCACCCTTTCACAACTGGTCCAGACAAGTGATATGATCATAGCGCATTGAGAAAGCTGAAAGCTAAACAAAAACAATTGGTAAAAATATTTCTAATCGCACAGATTTATTATTCCCTAGAGATGTTATCATAGAATAACATGACTGATTCAAACTAATTAATGTTTTTCTTGTTTACTATACAAACTTAACAGCTTAAAAATACAAAAGGTCTTGGCAAATTTTTCTGTGCGACAATGCAAAATCATACACCGGATACACCAAAAAGATTTGCTATTTTTAGAATTACTACAGGACTTCTGTAAAAACGTAGACCAATTTAAAAATAAACATATTAAAAAACTCAAAACATAATATGGTGGGCATGAGACTTTAAAAAAACTATAACTCAAATTATTCGTGTTGCCCACTAGGAATGATTTGAATTTAAAAAAAAAACAACTATCTTACGTACTTACGTATTACAAATACCAATTTCACCATTCTCAAAGTCATAAAATTCGACGGAGTTAACAAAGAAATTGCGCAACTTTAATGACTGTCCAGGGCGATTTTAAATTATTTTAGCAGATTCAAGCATTCTGATAACAGATGACCAAGCCATATGGCATTTAGAGTCGGCAATATTAATCCAATGATGGCACCTATAAAGTAATGTGGAATTAGACTTGCTGTGCAAAATGCGCAATATTGCTTAGTTTCTTGTTGCATTAATTACGCATATATTTTTATTCTTCGAGTCCGTATCTGGCTATAATTAGAAACGACAAATATCGCCGAATATATTTATTATGGTATTCAAACTTGGCACTATGCCACGTCAAGTGGCCTTCACCTCCTCTGCGGAAAGGCTTAGTGGCAACTAGAGTCGTTGCTCGGTGACCGCATTTTGTCTTGAAAAGCAATGATTTTGATACGTATTATTTATAATGCAGATTCTGTTCATGTAAATCTATAATAAATATATATATCGTAAGTTTGAATAAATAACATTTCTTTTAATTTGCATCATTTAATAATGGCATCATTTATCTTTATTTGTTAAGAAAAACGCAAATTATTTTATCAGTTGTCAAGCACGCAGCCCAGATAAGTTTACCGCCATCTTGATAGCAACTATTTACCGTTTCATGTCAACGCGCAATCCGCCCATTAATCCTTTATCGTTAAATATTAAAAACAAACAATAGTTTCTTTTAGGTAATAATATTTATAAATAGATATATAAATTAAGTTATTCTCTATATTTTTTTGTTTATTTTTTTTTAAAGATTAACAGTTTCTAGTTTAAATGTAAGTCGTTAAAAGCTTTATTTACAAACATTAGTTGCCCGGATGATAGCGTAAGGATACTGCTTATGCTGACGCGAAGCGACTCTGGCAACTGTTGCCGTAGGAATAAACGCCATAGACACGGTATCTGTGACGACTGTTTCCCATCAACAATCTAAGGTGAATTTAACGTTCATTTGTTGATTGATGAATGTTAGTGATAATGTCGTTGTTTGTCTTTGTTTGATTTAGTGTTTGTTTTTATGGATTGGGAAATGATTGTTTTTATTTAATCAAAAAGTCGGTGGAATGTCGAAAGGTCGGTTTGAAAATGGCCGATCGGAAAGCATTTTTTTCTAGATTTAGATTCTAATTCTAGTCTTGTAGACTCAGAATCAGCCCTTATTCAATTCCTTTATTTTCCAATTATTCCTTCCACATTCTTTTCATGTTGTTTTGTTGCTCTATCATTTAGACTATCTTTCTTTTCATACCATACAATTATCTTTATGTAACGAGAATGATCATTGTAAAAATATTTTCTGGCCTCGTGGTTTTATTAGTCAAAATATGGGTCAGATTTGAATATATTTTATAGATCTAGATGCCAAGATGGTCTAGGTCTAGATTATAGTAATTATACATTTTCATGATTAGATCTAGATCTAGATTTACTAGATCTACTATACTACTAGACTAGATCTCTATTTAAGAATCTAGATTATAATTCTAGATATATATATACTCATACTGTTAATACTAATAATTATAATACAGTCCAGGCCCTATATCTATGGCTATTGCCTGGCCTATTAGCTAACAGACTATCTAAACTCATAGATCTAGACTAGTAACTCTAGATTTAGTTCTATAGGGATAATAGATCTATAGAGATAGATGAAACTAATTCTAGATCTTTATTTCTTTACTGACAATAGAAATGCTTCACTGTTGATAACGATGCTTCTTTATCAACTCTTGTAACACTATATCATACATACTCTACTGGCCTCTCCACCTCATCCCAAACATGCATTGGGTTCAACTGTTCAGGATTGACTTCACACTGAACTGTACTGAACCATTCTGACTGTGACACCTTCACTTTTATATTTAGGTCCCACAAGGCTTTATAACTAGAACTAGACAGAACATCGATCACCCTTCTGGATGATCACATGACTATATCTGACTTGACTGGCCTGAGTACTGTTTACAACACAGTTCTTTCTTGAAACGTAGCTCTGTGTTGTCACTTATCACAGTTGACCACTGCCACTCGTCACAATTGATTGCTCATCTAGTGCTGGCAAAATGCCAATGTGTAATTTGTGTCAGCTGGCTACACACATTCAATATTCATATATATATATATATAATTCTATTACAATAGAAAAAAAGATTGAGCTCTTAACATTCTACTTTTAGGGCTATTTAATTTTTATCAATTTCAAATTGGCTTAAATTATTGACATATCATTTTTATTGTCCAAGAATAGAAGACTTATTTTAAAAAAATCAGAATCACCAGACAATATTTAACATAACGTCAAATACACTTTAATGTAAAACCTTATGTTCTAGATTAGACATAATTTAGTGAAAAAAACAAACTAAAATGGTATTTAACCTTGGTTAGACCAATAATAGAACATGCATCCACTGTTTGGGATTCTTCAATTCTAGAAAACATTAAGAAACTAAAAAACAGACACAAAATAGTGCAGAGAGATTCATAACAAATAAATATTCACATTTGGTTAGAGTTCACCTTTATTTTAGTAAAATCATTAAATTTAAAGACCCTTCAGGATAGAAGACTAAAATGTAAAGTAGCAATTATACTTAAAACACTTAACCAAAAGCTTCAAATAAAAAAAACAAAACCTAATAAAATACTCAGACACAAAGATAAAGGCACATTTCTTGTTCTATGTTATTTTTATATATATATATGCTAGGTCAAGTTAGTACAAAATCCTTTTCTCCATAATGCTATTAGAGCATGAAATGGGTTGTCTGAATTGGTCAGGAAAACCAATGTATTGGCAGAGTTAAAGGAATAGATTAACATACATGACTAGATTGACCTAGGGACATACGTAGGACGTAATCACCTTTTTTTTTTTTTTAAAAGAATTATTTTTAGGATCACTGACTAAATGTTAGGTTGAGCGAATTAAGAATTATTAAATAATTCTCTATCCCAGAAGCCAAACTTTCTGATTCTTTAAATAATTTCTTTAATGGAAAGATTGGGCAGCTTTAATAGGACATGCAATTTCCTTCATCATAGCTGGATCATTATTTCAGAATTCTTCTTTTTTCTAGTTTGAAGTAACCTTATTGTAAAGATGCAAAAAAAGTCACATATGTACATGTGGTCTTGATCCGATTCTTTCTTACTCCTTAAGTGAATCAACTAAACTTGTCCCATCCATCACTTAGACCATAAACACCTTTAAACACCTTGCTGATTACGTGTATAGTGACTGCAACAATTACAGGGGTATCTCTCTCCTCAGTATAGTGGGCAAGATCTTTGCTAGAGTGGCACTATCCAGGCTGCAAGTGATAGCTTCTAGAGTCTACCCAGAGTCTCAGTGTGGATTCAGGAGTGGTAGATCCACTATAGACATGATATCTTCTCTACGACTACTGCAGGAGAAATTCAGAGAGAGAGACAGACCCCTTTACATCGTTTTTGTTTATCTGACTAAAGCTTTTGACATGGTCATCAGAAGTGGCCTTTTCAAACTCCTGAGGAAAATAGGTTGCCCTCCCAAACTACTGCAGTTCATTGAGTGTTTTCACGAGGAAACTAAATGCACTGTCAAATTCAATGGAGCCCAATCAGCACCTTTTGAGGTTTGCAGTGGTGTCAAGCAGGGATGTGTGCTTGCACCTACTCTGTTTGGCATATTCTTCTCCTGTCTACTGCATTATGCGTACAACGACATAAACGAAGGTGTATTTCTCCATACAAGATCCTCTGGAAAACTATTTAATGCATCAAGGCTGCGGGTAAAAACCAAGGTCAGGAAGCTACTCGTCAGGGAACTCCTGTATGCTGATGATGCAGCTATTGTGGCTGATTCTGATATTCAGCTACAGTGCCTGGTTGACAAATTATCTGCTGCTTGCCAGAAGTTCGGCTTAAACATCAGTCAAAGCAAGACTAAGATACTTGTCCAAAACACAAACACTGCACCTCAAGTAAGCATTAATGGCCAACCACTAGAAATTGTTGATCTTTTGTTACCTTGGCTCCATCATATCCAACAACACTCTACTGGATAAAGACATAAACAACAGGATAGCCAAGGCGATGGCCACCATGTCACGGCTGCAGAAAAGATTCTGGGACAACATATTGCTGACTAGCAGTACTAAAGCCCTAGTCTACCGGACCTGTGTGTTAAGCACCTTGCTGTACGGAAGTGAAACATGATCAACCTACTCATGGCAGGAAAAAAAGCTGAATGTTTTCCACCTCCGATGCCTAAGGCGGATCTTTAAAATAAGGTGGCAAGATAATATAACCAATGAGGAAGTGCTACAAAGAGCAGGGTGCCAGGACATCTTCTCTGTTATCAGCAGCAGACGCCTTGGCTGGCTTGGCCACGTTCGTAGAATGCCAGTAGGTCGACTTCTACAGGACATCCTGTATGGCGATCTAATAGTAGGCAGGAGAGCCGCTGGTCGCCCACTTTTACGTTATACGGATGTATGCAAATGCGACATGAAGCTCTTCAAAATCGACACTGGCAACTGGGAAGAGGTGGCACTGGACAGATCCTCATGGAGAGAGAGCATAAAGGAAGGGTCAAAGATGTCATACACAACAGAAGCAGAAAGAAAGGTGAAAATGCAACGGCGCCTGGTGATTATATATGCCCAACCTGCGATCGCAGCTGTGTATCAAGGATTGGCCTCTTTAGTCACACAAGAAGTTGCAAAGGGAAAAGATCGTCTCTCGAGACGTAAAATGCCACAGACCACAGCTATTTAAATATTCACTTTTCAGACCGCTACCAAAAAAGTATAATCTTGACCCCAGATTTTCTAAAAATTACAGCCCATTGTCTAGTTTACCCTTCCATTCAAAGTCTCTGGAGCATAATTTGTTATTTTTAAGTAGCTTCTATCCTATCTGTAGCGGTACTGTCTGATGGAAAATTTTCAATCCCCATATAAAAGTGCAGTATAGCACATTGACAGCATTGGTAAAGGTACTTAAATACCTACTCCACATGTCCTATTTCAAGTCTTTCTATGCTGGACTTATCAGCTAGTCCATGAGATTATGATACTAAGATTTTCAGCATTTCAGGAACTGTTCTAAAGTGGCTTAGTTTCTAAAAAACCAAAAACTCTCAAAGTGTTAGGGTAAATGGGACAGTATCATCAAGCTTAATATTACCCCAAGGTTTAGTTCTAGCTCCAGTGCTGTTCCTTATGTACACATATCCATTCTCTTGGCCAACTGATATTTCACACCTGATGAATCAGTCAGGTTTCCTTTGTTATATATAGTTTGTAATCATGGAGTTCTTGTTTTTTTTTACTCAATTTACTTTAAAGCACACATAGTTCAACTCTGCAAGGGTCTTATCTGCAGCTGCAAAGACTAGGCCAAATCTCTATTATTTTTTTAGTCAACAAAGTAGCTTGCTGTGGCTACTGCAATGCTGTGTTAGTGGATATTCATTATAACAAGTTTGCAATGAATTCAGAAAGGCTGTCACTGCTTTGTGAGTCAGGCAAAAATTGATTACAAGTCATCATTTATTATGATCACTCCACATGTCCTTCAATGAGCCCTGCACTCCATGGACTCAACTTTTCTAGTGGTTCTGTGTATTTCCCTTAAAAGTTACAATGTGTGGACATTTTCAGTATAGTGAAGTTTGGCATTAGCTCTTCATTGTGCACAGACAAAACATAGACTTTACTCTAGTGTTAGCCTTTTTATTGCTCAAGGTTTCTTTTATGTTTTGTTATTATATTGTCATTGTGCCTTCAACCAACATTATAAATTGAATTATTATTATTTTTCTCTTAGATATAACTTTTAAAAAAACCTGCTTAAATGAAAAATGGCAACACAGACCTATGTAACAGATATACAAGTCATGAATCCTACTGCTGTTCAGGTAAAATATTTTATCTCAATAATATTGAGTGATTTAAACAATCATTTGTTAACTTTCTTGTCCAACAGTTTCTTAAAGGCACATGAAAAGAACAAAGCAGATTTTTGGTTGTACATTTTTGTTTGATGCATCATTGGTGATATCTTGTACATTTTGAAAGTATGGACCATTTGAATTTAGATTACACTTAAACAATTTAGATGTTTTTAGTTATTTGTTTAAAAAATTGTTGGATTGTTTTTATGTTAATGTTTTAAAATCCACCACCTCAGTCAAGTATAATATCTTGCCCTTGTATATTTATACTTTTCTTTTTAAATCTAAAAATAATAATTTCAAGAGTATAGCACATTATCCAGTATCTTTCCACATCACCATCTTTCACCATTGTCACTTTTAGATGAAGAGCTACAGATCTTTAAATTCTTCAGATAAATAGAAAGATCTGTGCAAAATCTAAAAAATATTGTTTTAAATTATTATTTATTGTATACTACAACGGCAGAAAAATCTTGATTGGAAGCAAAAATATTTTAAATAATTTTTATAATTATTTTATTATACAAATGTTTAGATTCTACTTTAAAAATACTTGTGGATTTGCGTTTAGTCACTACATTTTTAATTTTTTTAATGCATCTTTCTATTGAAATTCCTTTCAGCAATCCAATTACTTCTTTAGTTGGCCTACTTAAAAATATGTCAATACTATGTTTAATTGTTTTCTTTTATTAAATTACAACACATCAAATGAATTTAATAAATAATTCTAAAATGTTAATAAATAACAAATTTGTTAAATAACTTCAGGCTTTTGGGTTAGATCTAACTTCTGATGTGGTAAGTGGGTTACTTGAAACACTGAACTTATTTTTCTATTTCTTAACTGACACATTAACAGATGATATTTATGTTCACTCTTTCTTGATTTTCACATCAAAACTTAACATATTTTTAAAAAGAGATTTTGCTTAACACAGCAAAAAAAAATAAAAAAATTAAGTTCACTTTGCTATAGTTTTGTTCATCTGTATAAAGCTTTTTTAAATGTACCTATAAGCAATGGCTCAGTGTCAAACTTATCTTACCATCTCCTTTCACTAGGTCTAAGATTGCTAACAGTTTTGTAGTTCTAATAAGCACCTTTGTCAAGCACTATTCAATTAAAGAACCATTTTTCATATATTATTAGACTTTTAAAAAAAATTAATAATATGATGACACTGATCTTTTTTTTAGTAGCACTAGTAGTATTATAGGTAGGCCTGTGGTAGTATTCTATTTTCATCACTTTTTAATGTGTTTACATAAATATTAACATGACATACATTTTTTTTAGCTCATTCTAATAAATCAATTGTAATTGTTTTGCAAGTAATTTCTAGTTTGTTTACATAAATAAACATGACATAATGTATATAAAATATATAGTTAAAATTATATATAATAAACATAGTTCATGTAACAAAACACTGACTAATTGGTAAGTCAAGTGGTTAAGCTCTAGGTTGTCTGTTGTATCTGGTTTTGAAGGTTTTGTGATTTTAGGAATTTAGGCAGTTTGTAAATTGTGTGAATTAAACATAAATATGCTCTTCCTTCATGGTCCTCTTGGTTTTGACCAAAAAAAATGAGTAAACAACTTAAAAAAAACAACACCTTTTTATTTGTTATTGTGAAATACAGAACTTTTAGGTTTTCAAACAAAGGTCAACTTGATAAATCTTGTGTCAATTAAAAAAAATAAATAATAATTTTGAAAAATTCTAAAGATTGGTAAATAACTTCTATATATATTTATTTTCTTTTTCATTGTCTTTCATAATTTGGAATAAAAATAGTTTGTATTAAAACATTGTAATATTTCACGGACTTCTATAGTTATTAAATTCAATTTGATTTCATCAGCAAGATTACTTAAAGAATAAAGCTGCCATTACAAGTCAATAAATATAAATTTAAAAGATATTTTAAAAATGCATTTTAGTAATGCTAGTGTATAATTGACCTTTCAGAATGGGGCTGTGGTTAAAACTTCTGCTGCTAATTCTCAGGGTGGTATCCAACAAGGTCAGAAGGCAACAATAATACAGCCAGCTCAAGCACACTCTGGTCAACAGTTTATTGTTACAAGTAGGTGATAGAAATTGATATAATGTACAAAGTTATAGTTATCCACTGTGGAATCTGGCAGATGGTTAAAGGATAATACTAAGCCTTTATTACCTCTAAAAACTAAATAGTTTTTTCATAATACTTTCCGTTCAGTTCAAGTTTTTTTTTTATCATCATCATTATTGATTTCTTTCTGTACCTAGTTCCCTGAAATTATATCCATTAGTATCTTAAAACATGATTTAGTTATTGCCTTCTAATAATTCTGGGTATTGAAGTCTTTTTTTTTTTTTCGCTTTTTTTTTTTTAAATGAGTCTCCAGAAATCCATGAGATGCATAAAGAAATCAATCATAGGTGTTTGTGGATTTTTCAAACATTGTACAGTGTTTTTAGTTTTATTTTTAGAATTTTGTTATCCAGTAGTATTTAATTTGTAATAGTCAAAGCAAAGTATGTTGTGGAAGGATGGCTGATATTGAATTTATTTCTGCATTGATTGAGAAATGTGTCAACTCAAGCAATCACATTCATTTTCTGGACACTCGTTGGTACAAATTATTGAGAACCAAACAATAAGATGCATATATTTTGGCATATAAATAAAGTAGAATATCAATAGCCTATATAAGGTTTATCATTACAGTTCTTTCTTTTTATTTTTTTTTTCTTTAAGTCCATTTGATGCAGTGGCTGAGTGGTTAAATGCTTGGCTTACGAACCCTGGGTCTTGTTTTGAATCTCTGAATACTGGGATTTTGAATTTTTCGGATTTTTAGACTGCAACCAACTCTATCTGGTAACTGACTTGAGTTAGGGAAAGTGAAGGTGATTGGGCTGGCCACATGACACCCTGCTCGTTAACTGTTGGCTAAAGAAACAGCTAACAGTCTGAAAAAGAGTGGGGAGTCCATTTAGGGCTCATTCATTTACATGAATAGATACAAACTTTCGTACTTCAACTTTGTTCACCCTACTTGCAAGAGATACACTGAACTAGTTTATTTTGATCTAGATATGATTGATGGAAATATTATGATTTAGTGTATATTAAAAGTATATATCTTTTTACGAAAAACTGTTGTAAATTTGTGTATTAGTACAATTTTTAATATTGATCATGCATTTTTTCAGCTTCTGCAGTAGATCATCAACAACTCGCTGAGCAAGCCCAGCAGGAAAATATTTCCATTCAACAAGGGGGAACAACTGTTTACCCTACACACCTACAGTACGTAGAGGGCTCAGACCCTGGCATCTACACTAATGGCCAAATGTACGGACCACAGTAGGAGTAGAATTAAGAGAGGAGCAATATCACCTATAGTGATGTGTTCTAACTCTTAAAACCACTTGGCGTTGCTCTTTTTTTCTATTTTTAGCGTGTGAATTGTTTTCACATTTTTACTATTGATTAAATATTTATATTTATGAAGTTTTCAATCATGTTTTCTAAAATATTACAGAAACAAAATCTTTTTTTGGAAATAATCACAATTTTGTCTTGTAATTTTGTAAAGTAACTTTCAGTTGAAATTTGGACACATAATTTTAAGACACCATTAAGCAAAATTATAAAATTTAATTTAAAGTTTATAAATCTCAATTATAAACAAAAATTTAAAAAATTTATTACAAAAGTGTCTGTTTGTTTCTAAAAAGTCTTATAGAAGTAAAGTAAAAAAAAATTCTTTGAAGCTATTTTTTTAAATGTTTATCTTTTGTTTCCATATCTTTACTTTCTCTCTGCCATTGCAAATAATTTTTTTCATTATTTGTAGGGGCAAAGCCAATGTTGGATGTTGTTTTATATAAATAATTTTTTTTTTTAAAAAGAAGTGGTTCTCAGTACATTCATATTTATAAACAGATTAGTTATTAAATAAGAAATTGATGAATGTTGCTCTTAAATAAAAAAAAGACACCACACAAATTATTTTATCTGGATGCAGGTAGATAAGGTCATCTTTAGCTCTGTGCATTGTTCGAAACTATGGTTTCCTACAACTGTCTTGTCAATTAGCAGCATTTTATCTATCTTATGGACAAATTAAAAATTTTCATTTTTGGATTCAAGCTATAAAATGATGAAGTGCTGCTCCCACTATAAAGCTGGGTTCAAGTGATATTCCACATAACTTGGAGTTAGTGATTTGACTATTCTGAGATGAGCTGTTTAAAAAAAATGCCACAAATCTCATTGACTAGCAGAGGAACTAAATGTAAGGCAGATGATGTGTGCCTTTGGGACCAATGATGAAGGTTACATTAATTTCACTCAGCTAGCATGTGACTACAGAGTTAGGACTACCATTCAACAAGGAAACAAAATTGTATTCACCAGTAATCTTTCGTTATAGTTCATTTAGCCCTACTAATAACTATGAATGCTTTCTTGTGATCAAAGATTTATTTCAACAAAGTCATTGCATTTCCCCCCAAAAAGTTCTATTCTAGATATGCAGTAGTTTTTCCAAAACCTTTTCTCTCAGTAATCTGGATGCTAAATAGAAAACATACTAAACATCTTGTCAAACTATTGACCAATGATGTCTGCTTGTCAATGTAGATGGAAAGAGCACACAAGCTCAGATGTTATGGTCAATGTGAATATATAGAAAGTACAAAAAGCAATGCTTTGTTTTAAATAGGATATCTGAAATAGTTTTATTTCAAAAACATTAGTTTTTTATGATAAGAAATAATTTCCAAGAGAGTTGTACCACAGAACTTAATTGGTTTTAAGCAAGTAACATTCAAAGAGAAGGCTGAGGGTTTTTAATAGGGGAACATGCACATAGCTAACATCAAATTGAGGACTAAGCTTATAAAAACATATACTCACTCTATTTCATAGCAATGTAAAACTTTTTATCTTCCTTAATCTTCTTATTAAAATTTATGATTTTAGGAATATAAAAACCTGTATTGTAAACCTGTTTATAGTGGAACTTTTAAAAAATTACATTTATTTATCAAAACATTCATCAATTTAAAGGATAGCATTTTACATTTCTTGCCAGTTTTCTTTCAAATTGTGTTGTGTATTAAGCATGCTTTTTTAACATAACCTAAAATGTTGTATTGTTTAAAAAGAGTTTTTAAAAATCACAAATAATAATACAAGTTCAGAAAAATCTATTGCTGTACTGAATATATAATGATATATTTTTATTATAGGCCTAAGGACCTGGTGCTGAAGGCTAGGTACTTTTTTTTTTATAAATAAAACTGCCAGTATTATACTTAGTGCTGATAGACATTTTTATTTTTCAACTATTTCTATATTATATATCTTTACTCTAAAATCAAAGACAAGCAATCCTTCAGCATGACTTTTTTTTTTTTTTTTAGACATTTTTAGATTTATATAATAAAGAAAGAAGGGCATGATTGTCATCTTTGCTTTTATATATTGTTCCTCAAAATGTTCTTTTGCTTGTAGTAATTCTAACATTTTTTATTTTTGGTTTACAACTATCTAAAATAACAAAATTGTTTTTTGTTTTTTTTTAAGAATTCAATTAACTAATAATGGATTGTGGTTAATTAGGTTTATTACTCTATTTGTATAATAAAGCTTATTTCTAAAGGAACATAAAAAGTTAAAAACGCTATTTTAGTTTATAAAATGATATTTTTGAAGCAAATGTTTGTACTTTTGTTCTGTAACTATAAGTTTTTAAATGAACAAATTTAGTTTTCTCTTTATCTAAGCAGTGTAAACCAAAAAGTAACTGCATTTGGTTGTAATTTTTTATTGACTTGTAGAAAAGTTCATTTATATTTTAAACAAATATTTTTATATTGTAGTAGCTGAAGTTATGATTCAGATGGGACCTTTCCTGTGGCATTTCCTAACACATAATTTTTTCTTTGGGGATTAAGGACTATCAAAAATTATTATTTTTGAAAAGAAAATGTTAAATAAAGTCCTAGTACCGGTACAATAAAAGAGTATAATGGAAGAGTTAATTATATTAAGAAATTTTGTTTTAAATGAACGCAATTTTTTATGTCGACCTTCAGTTCTCCTGAAAACTATCACTATCATCTTGTTTTATGGGATCTTAAAGTGAGAAATTCTGTATTTGTTCATTGTACATTTTAGACTCCTTAGAACAACCAATCCCAACCATGCTGCATTGATGTGTATAGTCTGTTTTCAGTTTCACACTTTTTTTTATTTTGAAGTTTAGTTTCTCTTGAATCTTACATTCATATCACATTTATTTTGATAGGATAAGGTGGTTAATGAAGAAAGATTGCACATGCAAAATCTTTCAAATGTGGGTGTCAATGGAAATATCAATATAAGTGTTTTTCTTTTTTTTTTTTTTTGTTTTGTTTTAAATATTTACTACAGATTTGTTTTTTATAGGCACAGTTATGGTGATTATACACAAGGAACAATGTATACCAATGTTTCTGGAACATATTATCAAACTGCTCAAGGAGGACAGGTAAGAATTGTTTGTAAATATCTTGACTAGTCAGATTTTAGTAACCATGCTTCTGTTCTCACTCTGAATGAACCATGATAAGCTTTTCTGTTAAAGTTTTTAAAAAAAAATGCTGATAGTGCATCCTAATGCATCAGGTGTGTAGCGTGAACATTGCATACATATCTGTCCTGTAAAGCTATCTGACTTCTATCCAAACTACATATCTGTCCTGTAAAGCTTTCTGATTTCTATCCAAACTACATATCTGTCCTGTAAAGCTTTCTGACTTCTATGCACAGTAAACAATGAAGCCACAGAGGCTCTGTTGGATTATTATTATTTAGCAGTTATATTACTAGTGACATACATTCTGTAACTTTATTTGACCCCTGGTCCCCCAAAAATACCCACTGATAGTTGTGTGAACATGTTAATGATGAGTGCACAAAATGTTTTAGTTAAAAAAAAAAGCAATTTCTTTTCAACATAAATTTATAGCACTTACAGATATGACATTGGCTTGTTTGCATAGTGATGCATTCTTAGTCTAATTGTACCAAAAAAAAAACAACAACAGTACAAATGTCAGTATGATGAAGTTAGAATATTGAATCAGGTGGTAAGCCCGTAGACGAAGTACTGGCAGTTTATTGAATATAAATTACATTTGAATTTAGGTTTTTGACTATTTTGCTAATAAAGAATTTCACTTTGTGCAATGAGGAGCTCTCAACTGTATGTGTTTATTTGGTTCACATTTTCTTTCCTGATGTCTGTCATTGACTCCACCTTATTATTTCAATACTTGTGTGTTGCATAGGTAGCACAAAGTCTAATGCCTGTTGGTACATCAGTGCAAGCTCTTCAAGGACAAATTATACCTGGTGGTGGTGGAACCTACATCATCCAAAGTGGCACAGTTGACAGTGATGGGGCACCCCTAACTCATACTACCAGGGCCTCACCTGTAACAGTAAGTTATAAATGGTCATAACATTTTTTTTTGTGTGGATTAATTCTTTTTCAAGTGTGACATGTATGTGTATATAGTGTTTTGTTGAAAAAAATTAGAGTCTATTTATGTATATCTAAGGAGCATAATATTTATTTTACCAAAATTAGCTTTATTAAATTTCATTTTATCAATAGATATGCGTTTCACTAATTATGGCTAACCTAAGTAAATAAAGATTATTTTTTTCAAACTAACACTATCATTTTTTTAACCTTTTTTTTTTTTAATAAGATCTCATAAAATATATGTTCTATTAGGTTTTTTGTTATTGTTTTGTATTGATTCTTAAGAAAGAATTAAAAACAAATATATTATATTTTAGGTTTTTGCTGCAATAAGTTTTTTACCATTTTGAACTTTAAATCTCAATTATTGTATTAACTTTCAAAGTGATTGACTAGGACACAATTATTATAAACATTGAGGCATTACAGTACGGTAGACTGTTCTGGGCTGAGAATTATGTTTCATATGAAATACTTCTAATAAATGTTACAAATTTTTTGTTAGCCCTCCTTGGGTGTTTTCATAATTTAAAACAATAGTCAATGTCAGAGTGCCGCTAATTTTAATATCTGTCATTTTTATAATTCACTTCATTAGCAATAGCCATATGCGATTTTAGATTATTCAAGAATCCCAAAGAACAAGTAAACTTCACTATTTCATTTGAAATAATGTCATAGTACAATAAGAAGTAAATTGAAGAGAACTATGTGCCTTTTACAAAAAGTATAATTAGGAGTACATTCAAGAGAATAATGTTGAAAATAAGCCAAAAGAAAGTGATTTTTTTTTAAAGATAGATTTTTTGGCAACAGCATTATCAATATTTGTTAAAGTAATCAGTAGTAAGAAAAAACATTTTATGACAGAAATATGAGCCAGAATGTTATTTCATCAATCATTTAATCAACAAATATTTATTTGATGCAATTTAAAGATTGTATTTTTATTTTATTGTCAAATCTTATGTTGTCCAGATTTTAGTTTACATTTAGATACATTTTTTAGTCGTGTGAAACTTTGAGTTAACAAAATTTCTTTCTTCTCTATTTTTTTGCCAGACCTCTTGGCATTTTAGTATTCTACAAATATATGAGAGTTTTTCTTAATGGGTAACCTATTAAATTATGCTTTGACTTTTTGATTCCCTACGTTGGGAGTCTTCCTTTCAAAGGTTTTTTATTCTATTTTTTTATTTATTGATGCTAGTTTCTAAAATAAAACAATGAAATGAATAAGGTTATCAGCAACTTAAAATTTTCAGCTTTGTGATGTTATTGAGCAGATATTCTTAGTCAACTAGCATAGAACACCATATTGTTGTCCCAACTATTGTAGAAACATTTCAAATTAACAAACCTATTAAAATTGTCAAGTTTAGGGAGTTGTTATAACTGTTTAACAAATGAAACATGGTTATTATTTCCCTATTTTCGGTTTTCTCTTCCTTTTTTTAAAGAACCACACTCCTCTGGCAGAGCTGAGCAATTTGCATACAAAAGAGGTAAGGCTCCTTCACGCCCGCCAAAGTGTGGTTGGTTAGCAAGCTGAATCATGCTGTAGCCCTAATCCTCTGGAGGTCATGCATTTTCTTTTTTTTTTTTTTTTTTTTTTTTTTTTGTTGCTATGCGTGTTTGTTCATACTTTGAATTTTAATTGACCTCCATTGAATTAGGTCAGCTGTAAATGCCCCTTTTCTAAAAATTAAATTGAAGTCTATTGCTATAATTAATTAATTTTAATAACCGATTGTTGATATTGAAAATGTTTTTTTTTTTTCATTTGTTTAATTGAATATCTAATTGCTTTTGTTGACGTTTAGTTCCTAGCCAAGATGTGCTTGAAATTCAAAGTATTTTTTTAGTCAGCTCTAAAGTTTGTATTTGCATGAAACAGTTTCCATTCATTTCTAATTGACAAATGCAGTGTACATAAAGCTGATTTGTCTATGTGTGGTCTGCTTGATCTTCACTTGTATTTGTGTAGCACCAGAAGAATCAGTTTGTTGGCATGGCAGATCTTTTATAGTGGTAGTTTAAAAAAAAGACATTCTTGAGAAAAAGCTTTGGTATAAATGTTGTTCATGTTTTATTTTGACCCCTTATTATTAATGCATGCTTTATTTATAATTAAAATAGTTTACGGACAAACATCTGAAATGTATTTAGACAACCATGCTTTGAACGGTGTGAACGAGCCTATCAACAAAGGAAATATTTTGTCTTTATTGCTTTGAATTTCAATCACCTAGTATTTATCTTTTTAAAACAAACTTCAATGACAAACTTACTATACCAACTCCACTTTATGGTGAGCTTAAACAACATATTTGGTTTGGTTGAATAGCCAAAAAAAGTTGTTTCAATCTATTGTTGTTGTTTTTTTTTCTTCCATTTATTAATTGATAATGCTGTTCTATTAAAACTTTTAACCTGTGGTGTTTGTAAGAACCTTTCTTGTTCTCATATTTTATAATGTTTATATTACTATTATAAAAATGTTTCTTGAAACAAAAGTCTAATGATTACCATGTTAAGCCTTATTTTGTTCAGGCATTTCAAAACTTATATGTGTTCTTGGGTAGCTTATAAAACATGAGGACAAAAAAAACGAATCTTTATGAATTATTACAAATTTTATACTCTTAAAAGTATTTAGATGGATAGAGTTAGCAACATTCAATTAAAAGAATCTGATACAAATTATATTTTAAACAAATGTTGCTATTGACATGTTAAGTAAAATATATAATGGTCTAAATTGTGTGGTTATGGTTTACCTGTAGCTTATTAGGATTCTACTCAAGTTTTAAAAAAACAAAATGCATAGTTTTTAAAATTGTCAAACATCTGTTGTCATTTTGCTGGATAAAATTTGTAAACATTTAGATTTTTGCTTTTAAATTGTTGCAATTAATTATCATATCTTCCTAGGTTCAGTGGTTAATTGACAATTATGAAACAGCTGAAGGGGTTAGCTTACCTCGTAGTACCCTCTACTATCACTATTTAAGACATTGTCAAGAACAGGGCTTAGATCCAATGAATCCTGCATCCTTTGGAAAACTTATCCGATCAGTTTTCTTAGGACTTCGTACCAGACGTTTGGGAACAAGGTAAGGCGTATTTATTTTTTTACATAAATTCCATTATTGGTTTCTGTTGAAATGTGTACAAAAAGCAATTATTGATGGAAAAAAAACACCTTCTTATTCTTTATACCTAATTATTTTTAAAAAATAATATAGTATTCTTAGTTTACTTGATAGCATAGGCATATTTTAAAGGAATAATTTGGCTTAAGAAATGGATGATACATACAAATTACATACATAAACGCAGCACTAGTGACCAAAATTTTAAAGAAAGAAAATGCTGAATTACTTGTAATATAGCAAAATAACGGATCAGGGCATGAATCATGGATGTTCCAATTCAACAACTCTGGCTAGCAAGAACACAGGACCAAGCGAACAACTATTAGACCACCCATATCTAAAAAAAAGATCTATCTGATCAGTTGCATTTGCCACCCAGAGTAAAATGCCCCACCCACCCAGCCCAAAATACCCACCTTTACTAACAATGCAAAGAGAACTGATCTGACACATAAATAGCCATTAAATAAATTCTAGCTTTTATATAGCACTACTTTCATGCTTATAGCATGCTCAGAGCGCTATGATCCAATCTCATTTGTGGACCAGTGGGGGGGAGGGGTATCTTTGAGAAGGTTTTTCCATGCTGCATTTAGGCACTCAGTAAACACAACTCTGCTTGAGTCGGGTGTTGAACCTCGAGCCCCCTTCATAGGTAGCAAGGCCAAGTCAATTTCAAGCGTACTTAGCCTCTTGACCACTCTTCCATTAGGCATATATTTGACAAACAATGGCTCTATATATCTCTAAATATGACAAAACAAACAACATAAATACTTTTTTTATAGGAGCTTCATTGAGTATGTAGCAATTCAGCTGAAATATTAATACAAATGTGAAGCTAAGTGTTAAAACCATATATTACATAAAGACAGCACTAGGGACTAACTTTTTTGATGAGAGGAAATGGTGAATTAAATATTATGAAAAAAGGGATAACATGAACCAGCGGATAAACTATGGACCCTTTGATTTAACAACTAGTTATTTTAAAAATTACAGACTTTACTTGAAAAAAGAAGATAATTACATCCTTCGCCTTTCATATGTCCATCTAGTCATGCATGTTATAATTGCTTGAAAGCATTAACAAAAATGTTTAAATATTAAATGTACTTATTACATTGCAAGTTTACAAAAGCTAGATTAGTAGTTTGGGTAATAGAAGGACATTGCATTACCTTTTTTTTTCTCCTTTTTTGCCAAATTATGTAAAAAGATAAATTCTAAATTGAATAGTTTGTAAACAAGACTTAATAAGAAAAAAATTTTTTACTTCATTTTTCTTTTTTCAGAGGTAATTCTAAATATCACTACTATGGGATTCGAATTAGGGCTAATTCATCCCTAAACCAATTCACAGATGATCAGACAATGGCATTAAGGCAGCAACCGATGTATACAAGCAAAAAGTGGGTAGAAGAATAAACCTTTTAAAAAAACAAATTAAGTTTACTGATTGGTTAGAGATAGACAAATATTTGTAACTACTATATTTATGTATAGACATGTGTTAATTTTTTGTTTCTGTTTCAGACTGACTAGCCAAAAGCAAGAAGGTTCAGATGGTGATGGGGGACCAGCTGGTACACAAGGTGGTGGACAGTCGGATGGTGCCCATTCTCAACAGCAACAACACACTCAATTTTTGGGGGATGCATCTCATGCTCTTCCTTCTTTTGGAAGTGTGGATATTAGCCTTGTGCAATTCCCAGATGGTATAGCTCTTGATGATATTAGAGCCTTTGAGAAGATGTACAGAGAGCATGCTGAGGTAATCAACACACTTGTTAAATAGATTAGATTGGATTATTTTAAAAAATAATTAGTATTCAACATAAAACTTTTATAAATCTGAAGCAGTTTTATGAAAAATAATGACAAAATACAAGCCTGTTAAAAATTAAAAGTTAATTAATGGACATAGAAACAAATAAATAAAACAGTTGGTAAAATTTTGATAAAAGCTTTAACAACAAATTATGCTCTTAACCCTAGCCTTCTCACACGCATGGGTGCAAGAGTGCTGCAAAATCTAATTAAGAAATTTTGGTTTTGTCAGCAAGAAAGAGTCAAGCATTGTAATCCTTGACCAAAGGAAAAGATTTTGACCTTTGGTCAGGATTTATGAAATAGGCTTTTCACTGACCACTCTATCAACTGTATGATAATTTAGTTAGATTCCTTTTGCAAGGTTATGACTTCTTGAGCCAAGCCTGGTTCTCCCTACCAGAGGTTAAGTTCCATGATGGATATCTTAATAGTCCTTCACTGTACCACACTATAATTGTTAAAGGGCTGTCACTACAGCCTTTGACCTAGGTGAGGAGGAATGTCCTGGTGGATGGGACTGTTTCATTCTTCCTGACCAAATCTAAAGTACTCAGTACTGTGGAACTCCACTGTAGGTTAGCATATTTTCTCCTATAACCTGCAGGATATGCAAGTTTTACAAACCACTGGCAGCTGTTTGAGGTATACAAACGTGGGGGGGTCTTACATATTTTTTTTTAACTCATAAACATAGCATAACATAAATTTTGGACATATTGGTAGATCTTTATACCATACCTCCTACAGTTCTGGTGTGCTTGTGAAATGTACATTGGGAAGCTCTATTCTATGAAAAATAAAAATTCAAAGATCTACATTTAGAACAAATATTTGTCTTGCCTCATTATTGGTATAATAAAATGCTGGTGATCAGAAATCAAAAGATAGAAACTACTACCTAGAAACTAATTTCTATTAGTACACAGTGAAAATGATAATAGTCTGATAATAATTAAGAGATCACATCTTGATTACGATACTTTTAGATTTGTTTTAAGTAGGCCTACATATATAGATTCACTACTTTTAGATTAACCAGGTCTAGATCTATATCTAGACTCCTGATGTAGTTTAAACAATTAATTCAATTTAAAAAAATACACTTCATTATTAACAAACTTTGAATCCATTTGACTTAGAAAAAATCTAACTAAACCACTTTTAGCCTTAAAATTCAAATTCAGCACTTAAACTCCTATTCTAGAAATGATTGAAATAGATGCTATAAAATTAAAAAAACTAAATTGATTTAAAATTGAAACACCAAATAGGTTGAAACCTAAAATCTATTCTGGGTTAAAGACTTGCAAGCCTTTTCCTGTCTATTTAATTATGTGCAGCATAAGACTGGCCCTATCTGTCTTAGTGCATTCTTCTTCGTTCTTATTGTCCTAAGAGTTGACTATGATTCTAGCTTTATGGAAGCTTGCATGCATCTGCCTGTCTGAACAAACTTCTGTCTGGAAAAGATCCAAAGACTCTGGTGTCAGAAGCAAGGCCAAAGACCCAGCACACCATGGAAATTCCCCCATATTCCTTCTCTATACCACATCAGCCATGCATGTGACCATCATAAAAACATGCCTTTGATGAACAGTGTGTGGATAGTGAAACTTTTTTTTTTGTTTGCTTTTTTTCATCCCTGCCAGTGCAAAGTATTTGATCTTTAGACACATTAGTAGTCTTGTTTTGCTATCCTATTGGTCAAAATTATTTCCTCTAATGATCATTTCCACCTGAGTTCCACAGTGAAACTGTGTGCATAATAAAACTGCCTAGGCTCACTTCTATTTGAATTTGATTCTTTGCTGTGATGTGGTCAATTTATGCTCATTAAGTATTTTTATTCAAAGTTTCAAACTACTATTAATAAGCCTAATTTTGTATTAGCTAGTGTAGTAATAATAGAGTATTACAATTTTCATGCAATTAATAGACTTCAAAGTAAATGTATACTTTTTTTTTTTTTTAAAAGAAATGCTAAATTTTTTTTTGTCAATGAAAACATTTCTAAACTTAAAAACACTGTTCAATAATGTGGACCCTGGGAAGGTACTGGGCTTTGTCCAGGAGGTGGGGGGTTGTCTGCGAAGGTTTGATTGGTGGTAGGGTAGGGAGGTTGTGAACATTTACAGCAGACTTTTTATTGAATTTATACATTTGAACTGTGAATAGTCCTTGCTTTTAATGATTTAACTGTCTGGAATTTAGCTCTTGTGATATAAAGGGAGAGTAATCTTTGAAGGATTATGGGCACGACATGGCCTAAATTTTGCCGATGTGCCAAAAACTCAAACTCAAAACTATTTATTTTCACAGCCATTGCATATTTATATTACAATCTCTCTTTATTGTTTTGTTTATTTACAGGCTGTTGTAGATGTTGTTGTTAATTTACATTTCAACTTGATTGAAAATCTTTGGCAAACATTTTGGAGAAATCCATCTCCAGATTCACCGTAAGTATATTTTAAAAAATTGATTTGGAATAGTTATAATATTTCCCGTATTATTAGTCACTACATCATAGTAATAAACAAATGAATTTAAAATATGACCTTAACAAATTACAGTGATGGGAATTTCACAAATATTTTTTTTAATTCTGAAAATGTACCCAGATTTATTTTTTCCTTACAAAAATAATCTTTAAAATTTTTTCAATGTTTCTGAGATGAAAAACTTGATTTTTTTTCACACAAGCTCAGAAAATTGTAACAGTATATATATATATTATTATTTTTATACATTTACTTGGTTAATATTCTAACATAGATTTTAAACTACAATGAAAATATTTTTTCTTTCGAAACATAAATTTACCAGATTCGCGCACCACTCCTTTCTTGTCAGGATATCATGCCCCACTTTACAGGATTTAAGGGGTGCAAATCACAATTTGAGAAATGCTGCTCAACTGTGTTGATCTAGATCATTTAATTTTAGATTAAATACCACACTTTTCAATCTCATACCGTTTTATTGATTTATGCATTCAAAACTTTTGTTTCTTATTTTATATATATATATATTTATATTGAACATTGAATAAATGTAACAAAATGGAAACATTTTAAAGGCAAAACTAAATTTATGCTAGCATGAAAGTGTGCCATACAAAAAAAAATTAATTTAATAAATTTCAGATAAAAAAACAAAACACTTTTATTGCTGAATATTCTCTGTCACATTGCACCTCTTCTGACTGGGCTTGCTTTAGAACTTTAAAAGCTTTATCACAGTTTAAGCATGTTATGAGGACAAGAGTACTGTACCCTTTCATCCATGGATATTTTAATAACTAATAAAAAAAAAAAGGATCGTAGTTCATACTTATATAAAGCATTTCAAAATTCAAGCATTTTTTTATTTCAAAACATGTTGCATCCTTATAGATCTAGTTTGTTTGAGACAGATGTTGCCAGTTAAAGCATTAATGTATCATATTCAGACTGCCTGCACTAACTGTTAGATGCCAAGTGAAAAAAAAAGTTCTTTCATCTAAATGTACAAACAATTGTCTTGCATGCTTTTTATGCATGTGTGTGCAGTAAAGCACATTTAGTATTTTTTTTTGCTTTTTCATGCAGAGTTGAAGATTATTACCTCCTTACCTAAACCTCCCACAGGAGAGCTGGGGATGGCAGTGGGTAGAATTTGAACCCTGGACCATTGAGACAACTGCCCACACAACCTTGCAGCCATCCAGTGTAATTTGCAACTGTCAAATTAAATATCAATGTGGAGTTAATATTTTTATTGATTGAGTATATATCAGTTGTAATAATAATTTCAAATGCTTGCGTGTCCTCATCTGATCTAACTAGACTTGAAGGGGAATAAAGCTCAAAGAAATCTAGGAAAATCAATTCACTCAAAGGCATGTTTTGTGCATGTGTAGTAAAATACTGAGTATCATTTCAAACATTATGTAAAGAAAATACTGAAAGTAATTAAATACTACTTTTTGTTAAAGAAAGTTGAGGCACACCGAGCACACTGGTTCACAAATGTGGGTGTAGAAAATTACCTAACATTTTTTTCAAACTTTGTTCCCATCACTGCTAGTAGGATGATATCTTGAGAGTGTCACATCCATAAAAATGTTTACCTTCTGTTATGATTAGCATAATTGAACTTTGTCACTTTATTTCTCCTTATTCAGCAGTCTAGATCCTTTTGAGAAGATGGAAAAAAGAGTCCCTAAAGATAAGCTGTATATTTTGTGTCGATATGAACCACTAATTACTTGGGTGAGAAGATCTGACTATGCATTCTATCAAGCACTTGTGGAAGTTTTGATTCCAGATGTTTTGAGACCAATTCCAAGTATGACATTAGATTTGGTTAATTAGTGGTATACACTTGTTAACATTCAAACCAATGATTTGGTTCAAAATAAGAGTCTTTGTATCTACTGCAGGTTCATTAACTCAGGCTATCAGAAACTTTGCCAAAAGCTTAGAGGGATGGTTGAAAAATGCTATGCAAAATGTTCCTGAGGAAATGGTGAAAACTAAAGTAAGCAATCATTTGAATTTGAATTTAAGAGAGTCTTTGTGTAAAATTGTCTAATTAATAATGTGCTGTTGCATTTACAGCTTGGAGCAGTTAGTGCCTTTGCTCAGACATTACGTCGCTACACCTCTCTGAATCACTTGGCTCAGGCAGCTCGAGCTGTTTTACAGAACACATCTCAGATAAACCAAATGTTGACTGATCTTAACAGAGTTGATTTCACTAATGTTCAGGTTAGTTAGGAAAAGAGTTTTTATCATTGTGATAATGGTAAAGAGAAGAATGGTTTAGCAAAATTAAAAATAATCCACAAACTTTTTGACATTGCAGGAACAAGCCTCATGGGTTTGTCAATGTGAAGACCTGCTTGTGCAACAGTTGGAGCAGGACTTCAAGGCAACACTTAAGCAGGGTAACTCGCTGGAGCAATGGGCTCAGTGGTTGGAGGGAGTAGTTAATCAAGTGCTCAAACCACATGAAGGAAATGAAAATTTCCCCAAGGCAGCTAGGCAATTTCTGCTTAAATGGTCATTTTATAGGTCAGTTGAAATTTTTTTCAAGTGTGCTTCATTAAAAGGATGGGGGAGATACATTTTTGCTATGTGAACCTTGACATTATCTCTCTTAATAAAAAAATTAATTCTTTCTTTTCTTTCTCTCTCCCCCCCCCCCCCACCAAAAAAATACCATTAAAATATTAAAGGAAACATTGCTATATGAAAGTTTTATTTTGATATTTATGTAGTATATTGATACTATTATACCTTATTTCTGCTCTGCAGCTCAATGGTGATAAGGGACCTCACTTTAAGAAGTGCAGCAAGTTTTGGTTCTTTTCACTTGATTCGTCTACTCTATGATGAATTTATGTTCTATTTAGTGGAGCATAAAGTGGCCAATGCAACAGGTCAGACACCAATAGCAGTCATGGGAGAGGTTAGACAAGTAAGTGTAAATCCTGTAGCTTTCCTGCTTAATGTATAGCAATTTTTTTTTCTCATCAACAATGTGCTAATAAAAATATTTGATCCTTCTTCTAGTTTCATGATTTGAGCAGTGCTGTTAATCTTGGTCATATGGATATGGATGATGATGATGAATCATCCAATTCTTCTCAGCCTTCAATGCTGTCATCACAGCCTCAAATGGTCCAGCGAGTTACTATGGTCTCAGGTACGCCAACTCCAACAACGCTCATGCTGGTCACTTCCAATTCTCCAGGATCTGTTGTTGGGCAAACTGGTGTTGCAGTTCGACCAACCATTGGTCAGGTTGGAACACCTACCATTACTGTGAGACCTGCCAGTAATGGACTGACTGCCACTGGTGGATTGGTTGTACTCTCAGGCAGCTCTGTCACTGGCGCTGCACCATCTCATACAGTCAGCACCCCACAAGGAGGATTGCCAACTACATTGGCTGTTCGCACAACAGCTACCAACCCTAATTCCAGCAAAACTCATACAATTTTAGTAATGCCAGTGTCATCCACAGGAACAGCAGATGTTACAACAGCTAAAAGAGTTAAAACAGAATAGCAATGACTTAAATGTTTAACTCAAAAGAAATTAGTAAAGTTAAAAAATTGTTGTTCTTCTGTGTGTCATTTATCCAGTTGTTTGACTTCTATTCAAATGTTCTCAAAAGCTCAACTGTGTGTGAATGTCTTAGAAAAAAAGAGATTTGATGCCTATTTTAATGAGCCTTACAGTCAATCAGAATTATGCAAATCTAATGTCAAAAGAATGTTCTAGAGTCATACTGATTTGTGATATGATAATTTGCCAGCACAGAAATAATTCCTGTACACTCTTAATGACATTAAGATGGATGTTGAAACAAGTCTTTCTTGGTTTCTTGAACTGAAGGACTGGTACTATCAGTGTTTACCAGAACGCACAGTGTGACATGTTAAGTATACCATATTTATCTGTTTACATGATGTGAAAGTGCTCTTGTGTTTATTAAATCATCTGTTTGCCACTAAAGTATTGTAATTGATGGTAAATCAGCAGTAATTAAAATTTATTCCGTCCACATTGTTCATGTCGGTGACTGAGTTAGACCATTTTCTATAGTTCCACTTAAGTTGTACAAGAACAAAAATGTAGTGTGGATTAGAATTTTTTTTTTATATATATAAGATTTATTGGTAATTTTGGAATTTAAAAAATTTGTTCTAGCATCAAACAGATTTATTGTATTAGAAACAATTGCTGCTGTTAACCATTTTCTTAACTGATAATAGTTATGTTACTTTAGGGTTAGTCTGTTTTCTGTCAGGCTAGTTATTTATATTTAAATATATAATGTATGTTATTGTGTGGCTATAAATACCTCAAGAAAGATTTGCTAGATTTATTATTTTACTTAATTATGAAACACAAGATTTAAGGTGTGACCTTTTTGACCCAAAGTGTAAATAGTTGTATTTAAATTCATGTTTAAGAAAAAATACTTTAAAAAGCTATATTTATTTTATACAGTAAATTTCAAAGCCTTTTTTCTTTTCTTTTTTTTTTTAAATAAAATTTTAACTTGACAATGTAGCCATAATGTATTTTGTATATTATTGTATGCAATTCTGTACTAAATGAAAATACTGGCCTAACCAGTAGTATATATTCTATTCCATGTGTGTTTCGGTCTACTGTTTGAACTGCTGATGTGCAGATGTGATCTTAGTGACTCTACATCTTCATAGCATTCACCTTTTTACCTTCCTTTTTTTTTTTAAATTTAACTTTGAGCTAATTGTTATTATTTAATATTTGTTTGATGAACATTTCTTGTTTGCATCTATGACAGACACAATTGGACAAGTCTAGTCAGCTCACTCATGAGTTCATTACCACAACATTATAAAGCACACTATTGGCAAGAATTGTTTTCTCTTGTTGCGCCAGCTGTCTCCAGCCAATCAGTTGATTTCATGTCCTCCACTTTTTATTTATCTCATTCCTTGTATATATGTGTGTGTGTGTGTCTAGCCAACTCTATTCATTCCATTATTTTTGTCAAGACCATGCTTGCTGAAGATATACAGATGTGGATTATTGCCTTGACTGTATGATGTATGGTCTTAGAGTTCTCATTATTTATATAAGTAAGAAACTAAAGTGGACTAGAACATGATCTAGTAGTCTATGTGATGTGATGTTATACTTGCAGTGATATATGCTAGTGTGGTTGAGTTCTTCCATACATCTTCAATACAAAATTTGGTTGGTATTAAAATGTATACACATCATCCCATCTTTTGGTTACTTCATAAAATACAATTGATCAGAAATGAAAACATTCAGTTATTTTTCACTTGAAGTCCAGGACATTCATTTGCCAGACTTGAGTTCAGTTTAAATAATGTGACATTGTTGGAAAATAATAAGCATTTATATTTAGATAATACAATTTGTTGTGCTCTTATCACAGGATTAAAATGAATGTTATTAAATTTTTTTTGTAGATAATGGATCAAGTGAATTGTTTTATCATAATTTTTGTTTTCTTAATGAAATATATTGATCTATGTTCTTCAGCTCTATACCTCTAGAAAGTAAGACTTAAACTGTTCTAATAGCATTGTTTAGAATACAAAGTAACATTTCCCTCAAAAAAGGAGTAAGACCTCTTTTTCAATTATTCTTTTGAATTGTTAATTTAAGGGATTTGAAACAAATGTAAGTATGTTGGCTAACCATAACATGTTATTGCATTTATAGTTGTTTATAGGCTAAATACCTAGATTAGTTATTTATTCAACAAATTGAACAGTTATATTTTTTTAAAGTTCTAATGACTATTTTAAAAATTCTTTTTTTTTTTGGATTTTATTTTTTAAAACAACATACAAACACTGATAATATGCTGTACAGTTTGTACATTAGTAATAATTTCATTTCCAAAGAACATTTCTACTTATTGAGCCAACATGTGTGGAAATAAAAGTTAAAGTTGGTACTAGTATGGTTTTTGCCAATCATATTTTAAACATCTCAATTTAACTTTGAGATTTCCAACAAAAATATCTAATTTAGTGTTTTTCAAACATGTCCATTGTGCTCTTTGCATATATTATAGTTGGCATTTATTAGTGCATGTTTTACATTGCACAGTTAGTGCATGGAACACAGGTTGCAAACTGGTTTGAGAGATAGGTATCTTAGAATTAAATTCCATATGTTCAGTGACAATCTTAATGAGAATCACTTCATTTGATGATGTTTGTTAGTTAATGACATTGTGTTGGTCAGTTTATTCAGTTTCTAATATATATATACATTTAGTGAAATTCTCCATCTGCTGAATACTAAATACATTCTTCTTCTAAACTACTGGAGCAGAGTGTTGGTCTCATTGTGTGTGTGTCCATGTTCAATGTCTTAAAGAACTAGGTCAATATAGATTTCCCCTTATCCATTGAAAACAAATGTAAACTGTATTGATTTCTTTGTCAGTTTCATTTGCTGAACTGTGAGTTGCACTAAAGAAGACCATGTTGAATTCAATGTTAGTATACATCTAAAATTATATTCTAGTCAGTAGGCTAAATTCATTTGTAGAATTAATTCTGTGCAAAGAAATCTGTTACTTGTACTTGAATCATACTTTAGTTAACTATAAAATTAATTGTCAAAACAAGAAAAAATAACCAAATTGGTTAAGCAGATTTAGGAAATATATGTTGCATTAATGTTTGCAGAATTTCAACATAATAGGTATAGGTGAGGTTGATATTGGGCAATTGTTATAATTATGAAGGCATCATGTTCTCTTGCCTTGAATACAGTTTGGGAGTTCCGCCAATGATAAATTAAATTGAACTAAAGAAGCAACTAGCTTTTTCTTTTTTCATCAAAACAGTTGTGACATTAATGCTTTGCAAACTATGCTGCCTAGTTATATATTTGTCTTTAACATTTAGTTTTAGGTTCTGGAAGTAATTTATGGTAGGAAGACATTCTATTATTTTCCTTGAGAAATAAGTCCCTTTTTTGTTCATTTGAGTTTAATCATCTGTTTAATTGTAGTATCAGACAGTACAGAAAGAAGAGAATGTCATAATGAGTTATAAGCTAGATTGTGTACAGGTTTGGATTTTAAAGGTTATTTTTATTATGTTGAAAATAAAATTTAAACTACAGTACTATACCGTCAAAGAAATTTAATATAGAGATTCCATTCAGATGGAATAGTGAAAATATATATACATAAGACATTCTAAATACCGTATTTACATTATTTATAGTGGTAATTGAATTATTTATAGTGGTTATTGAATACAAGTCAACACATTCAATAGTTTGCTATTATGTGACATCCCATGAATGACGAGTAGTTGAAGTCATGACATCTATAACACATTTGCATTTTATGATTGTCTTTCCTGGAATTGCCATTTGTTAATGGAGAACAAGTGAGTCATTCACTGTCAAGTACATTTGTAGCCTTGAATTCTATAGACATCAAATTCAGTCATTTTCAGTAGTGAATAATGTATTCAGTCTACTTGAGTTACTGACTGTAGCTTTGTCCTCCCTGAAGTCGTCCTGACCATGCTTGTGCTACACCCATACACTAAAGTGTGCATTGACAATGGCTGCATTTGGTTCGGGTCATAAGGAAGCGTCCTCGTCTACAACATGAAAACTGGCTGGGATGGTGTGCTTGATTTCAAGGACTTTGAAAGCCTGTTTCATATCAGTGCTGGGATGAAATTTGACATTGTTTGGCGTTAAGGAGTTTGGGGCGCCTCTTTTGTAAGTTGGATGTTGATGAATAGCCAGGGATCTATCTTGATCTGACTGTAGAGAGACACGGAACTCAGTGAAACTGTCTGTGGGTGATATGGCTGACCTGAAGAGAAACGCCATATAAGAACAAGAAAAACATTAAAAAATACATTTTTAAAAAAAAGACGATACCTCCTATATACAACTTTAAATATAAATATTATAAATAAAACAAGATTACAAAGAGAGTTTGTGTCATCACACAAACTCAGAGGTGGCCCCCGTCGGATCCGCCTATTCGCAAGGAATATTCAAGACGTGATTTTATTTTGATTGTAAAAAGTAATAATGTTTCGAAGATTTATTTGCCGTTGTAAAAAAATAAATTCTGTCTTACATGTTTCGGATGTTCTTTCAAAATTAAAGATAATTAACTTCCTTGTCCAAACCTCCCGCTGGACGACGGGGGATGGCAGCGAGCTGGCCAGGGTATGAACCTGTGGCAGGCGAGATAATCAGTCCAGCACGCTAACCGCACGACCAGGCATTGCTGTTAACTTAATAACAAACTGGTTACAAACTAATAGCCTATTATTGATAAAGAGATATATTACACATTACGACATGACATATACCGGATATGTACAATATGTCAGACGAGCGATTTTAGATAATCTTTCAGCATTGATTTGTAATTGAAAAAAAGAAGAAGACGTCTCAGCGCAGTTAACAACAGTGCTATTGGCATTTTCATTTAAATGGAACTAGAATGAGGATGTAGATCTACCTAAACTAAACTTCTGATTTAGCACTCTTAAGATATATATCTACTAGATCTAGATTTTTAAAAAAATTTGGAATAATTTAGATATAATTAGATTTATGAAAATAAAAAGCTTAGATAATCTATCAATAGACTGAATGCAACATTAAATTAAAAAAATAGTATAGGCCTATTAGTTTTAGTATCTACATATATAATTCTCTTCATGGCTCAAGAGTTTGGACGAGAAGTACGAAGGAGTAAAGGAAAGATCACTCTCTTATTTTTGCGGTAATAGTTTTAATTGTGAACGCAATAGATTTAAGTATTTATAATAGATTGATCCGGATGTTTGTATAAATAGTAAGAGAAAAAGAGAATTCCAGATCAATGTAATACCGTAAATAAAGTTTTTGGAATGGTCTTGTAAAAAAATTAGATGTACCACAGCCTTGTGGAGAGATTTTCATACCATACTTTGGTGTTTGGAAGTTGTTTTCCTTAAAAATCGGAACATAATATTAACGATTATTAGATTTTGTAACGTTTTAGCTAGAAAATTAAATGTACTGTAAGAGACAGGTGAGATTTTACATAAAAATAGAGTTAAAATATTTTTCATAAAAAATCCGGAACAACATTTTTTTCGAAAATGCGAAGATTATTTGTTTTATTAATTAGAAGGGAGATTTCAGTTATTTGGCGTTAGTAGATTTTTCATATAAAATTCGGAAATTTTTAGCGACGATTTTGTAAGAAAATGTAAGTTTTAGCAAGAAAATTAAATGTAAAATAAGTCTAAACGGTGATGTTCAATTATCATTTCAAGTAAATTACTTTCTTTTTTTTTAAATCCTGAACAACCTATTGTCAATATTTTAAAAATTTGTTTAAAGATGAAAATATGGAACAATTTGATATCGATAATTAAACTATTGTAACGTATTATCAAACAATATAAGTGTATTATTAGTCAATTTTGCGATTTCAAACAAGTATTTGACATAATTTATTTTTTATAAAACAATATCCGGAACATTTTTACAGTTAATTTTACAGTCAGTATAGAGATATTGATTTATCATTTATATGCTATTTACATAAAAAACGGAACAACATATTATTGATAATGTATTTTTGCAACGTTTAAGGATGGAAATTAAATGTAATATAGGTTAGAAGGGCAAACAAACATTCGTTGGCATTGATTAGTTTTGTACAAAAACATCCGGAACAATCAATGATAGATACTTAAAACTATTGAGATGTTATGGGAGGAACATGAAAGGGTAAATCAGATTTTCAATAGCTTATAGAGTTGTTTTTTATTTAAACGTGACGGACGGACAAACCGACCGACCGACAAAACGCACAAAAATAAGCCTCCTTTATTCTGATGGGGGCATTAAACAAAAAATAAAACCTGATTATTTTGTAAATTCTAGGAGAGCTGATAGCACCATGTCTTGCAAATGCTTGTCACGCTACATAAAAAGTCCATTTAAAAAATGTGCCTGATATTTACATACAAAGTGCATTGTTAGCCTTTATAAACAAACATAAATGTTTTCTTTTAATTTTAGCAGCTAGTTGACCAGAAAAACATCCCTAACTTATACTTATATTTGTTGTGAACATTTCTAATACTCTATATACATGTATTTGACATAGTGATACTAAATATACAAAAGAACATTCTTTCTTTGTTAACATTGCCTCCCTTACATTTACGTAATTGTTTTAGAATTGGTGTATTTTTATGAAAAAATCGCTTGCATAATTAATTGTATAAACTAAACGGTTTGCTTTTAGAAAACCAAAAGTAGCCGTTGCACATAAACTTTTCAAGCCGCATCGCATGGTGAAATAATATTTTTCATTTCTCTTCTAGTTTTCGAGATCCGAGTGTGACAGACGGACATTTTGCACAAAACCTAATTGCGGCTTTTCCTCTTACGGGGGCCGCTAAAAATATTTGGTTCAAACAGGATTTTGACACCGTAAGCTTCGAGAAAGTATACGTCGTTAACAAATCAGCCCAATGCATAGTTAAGCGATTATTTATTGATATTATCATTATATGGACATCTAGATCTAACACTAGACCTAGATTTCTGATTTAGAATTCTTCAAGATCTAGTCTAGATGTTAAGTTACTTCTAGATCCAGAAACTAGATGTAATCTATATTAGCTAGATTTACGTATTAGTAGCCTAATGGTTAGGTATTCTTTCAAGAAATGTAAAGCAACTTTAAATTCAATAGGCTACTCAGTTATCGCATAATCGGTAGGCCTACACTATGGCTAACTACGTCATGTTTTGTTTTTTTATTATTATTTTTATTATTGAATATTTCAAATGATAAACCATATGGATAAACCTTTCAATCTAGACTTTGAAGAAGATGCCCAAACTTTTCATGAACATTAATTTATTCTACTCATGAATCAATAGAATGCCTTAGGGATGTGATAGTAAGTGTATGTATTTTACGTGGCTAGTAGTGCTGTGTGTGTGTTTGCCTGTGTATGAGATACAAGTCGACCTTCATTGTACATGGTTGAGTGAACAGCAAACAATTAAGGTGTGTAAGTGACGGACTGTGTGAAAGAGAAGGTCAGATTGAGAACAAGTGGCTGGAGTAAAGAAGACTAATCAAATCAATGTATTATTTGAGACACTTGTTGCTTTAATGTCACTATTACATGGTGTCAGATGGAAATCCACCCGCCACAACAGCTGGAATTAAATGGCAACGTAGCAGAAAATTGGAAAAGGTTCAAGCAATCCTTTCAGATCTATACGATAGCAAGTGGACTGGATACACAAATATTATATTGTCTTTTTTTTTCTATTAAAATATTTTAAAATGTTTTTCCTGTATATTAGCTTATTGCATGTTTACTATGCTTAGCAAAACTTTGAAATATATGTTCAGCTCAATATAGTGTGCTACCACTCATTTCTAGAGACAACTGAATGAATCTCTGATAAATGCAAATCAGCACTAGTGCTACAAGGTGCGTCAGAAGAGTAACATTAGAACACAGTGATGTTTTTTTTTTTAAGAAACCATATATCTATAACAAATGTTTAGTCTAACAAACACGAAGCCGGTTCAGACATCTAGTTAGAACAATATTAACCCTAACATTCACCAATCAAAATGTGTTGTAGATGTCTATTGTCATTCCGGTCAGCTGTGTCTTTAGAAAAAAAAAGGAAACTTTATGACTCTCAAAATAAGGATTCTTATTTCGCGACATAAACACACATTAAACATTAGCTGTTTAATGTTGTCACCAAAAGACATTAATGGAAACAAAAAATGTCTTTAAGAAAAAAAAAAATTCAATTTGAGAAACCTTTTTTCAACAGGACTGGGAGATAATCTCTCTTGTATTCTAACAGTTTTGAAATCTTGGCCACCTATTGAGCGAGTGTTGTCTCCCTTCCTCCAACGGTGATAGTCGTAAAAGTTCGGGGAACGTAATCGATGTGGTTCCGGACGGTCTGACGACCAATCGTATCGTGATTCGGATAGAGCCGGTGACTGAGTGGCTGTAGTTTGAATAGAGTAAAAGAAGACATAATGTTAGTGACACGCTCTAGAGGTGAATAAATGAACATTATAGAAACTAGACCAAACAAATTTCAAGTTATATATAGGTCTAGCGCTGTAGGCCTTATTTTTGCTACCTAACATACTGCATTACTGTGCTATTTACCTTTTACTAATTACATACTGTATTGTAATTGTTCTGTATACAAGATTTCGCCTTTTAATGTTAACAAACGTAACTAATGATTCAGAAGCATTTTGCATGAAAAATCAAATAACTGGATAATAATAATTTCTGCTAAGCACGCTGGAGTCGGAAAGTAACTATTTATAGGAGAACCAGAACACTGACAATGACCAAATAGTTGCTTAGACGGTCAGAAACGGATTCAGTCACGAACTTTCCCGGCTAGTTGCTTTGCACTAATAATAATATTATGTGTCTTCTCTCCGGATGTGCGGTCCGAATGCCGAAGCCAAATTGATGTTCTTTAAACAAAGTGTGCGATATAGGAGCTACAGTAATCCCTTGACGTTCGCAGAGCTGACTTTCGCAGAAGAGCTATACCATGAGTTTTCAAAATAAATGATGATAAAATACCCCTCAGCCTCGTTAACATGGGTTTTCCCACGACCACCCTATGTATATACACAGTAGCCTATTGGAAAAAAAATTATAACGTCATTGCAAAACTTTCTGGATGCTGATTGGCAGAAACAATCGTTAGAGTAGGTCTCAACACTGACCTGCGACCTGTGTAGAACAATAGCTCGTGGCCACGTCACATGTCGAGATGTCAGAAACAGTTGACATTTAAAAATTATTAAGAGAATGAGAGATCGTTATTTAGGAGATGAAAGTGTTAGGGGATGTCTTGCTATTCTGTTCGTATCCAAAACTAGTGTACGTATGTGAAATTAAATATCGCGGAAATTCTAATTTCTCGGAACGTATCCCCCTCGAAAGTCAAGAAAACACTTTCTTTCTTTATTAATTTTCATTGTCAAAAATCAATTTATCAAAAGTTGCATTTACGTTACAAAAAAAAAAAAAAACAACCACACAGCAAAAAATGACCTTTGACTTCTTTCATGTCTATGGCTCTGTAGCTGGTTCAAACATGATCACTACGCGTTTTCTTGTTCAAATCCGATTGGATGTTGTTTATTTACGAAATAAGCGATATTAATTGGTCGCTTCCGAATACTTGTTTTTATTGATGCCAAGGTGAACTGTTAAAGAATAATAGCCTCGTTGAATTGACATGTAAACTGCTGTCTTTACCGAAACTTAACGGTTGCCCTACTTGCCACCTACTCGGGCCGCTATTGCATTAGATATTGGAATGGGTAGCCTGAATCAGCCAGGAAAACCAACGACTTAGCAGAGTTTGTCATTAAGTCATGCATGACTAGATTGACACATGAAATGCGTATTTATAGGACGTAATTATCTTCGTTTTTTGAAGTAACGTCTGTAATATATAAGTGAAGATAATAACAAAAAGGAAAGTATTTTGCTGAAAATAAATCAGTGCATTTTACAAATGTACAAAAACAATCGCAAGTGTACAAACACAAGTGCACAAATCACACATTTACAAACACAATCATACGTGTACAAACACATGCTAAACATATTCAGATCAAACAAACAAAATTAATTCGTTTTGTTTTTCAAAATAGTGTCTGCTTATCTTCTTTTAAAATGACTAGCATAGAATTCACAACTATCGTTCATATAGACATAAAATATTTTTTTTATAGCTTAGAGGAAGAGTGGACGGCCCAGAAATACATGGCGCCAAGATTTTGGATGCAAATGGGCAAGACGTAGGGATAGTTGGAGAGACTCGACCATAACCCAGACACCTGGAGGAATCTGGTTGGTGGTCTTAGTCCCAAACTTAGTGGCCTCCCTCAGTCGTAGATGACTATGGTTCATCTCGAACACTTTAAAATACTAGAAATACTCCACTTACTAAAATACTGTCTAGGACCTCCACTTACTAAGATACTGTCTAGGACCTCCACTTACTAAAATACTGTCTAGGACCTCCACTTACTAAAATACTGTCTAGGACCTCCACTTACTAAGATACTGTCTAGGACCTCCACTTACTAAAATACTGTCTAGGACCTCCACTTACTAAAATACTGTCTAGGACCTCCACTTACTAAAATACTGGCTAGGACCTCCACTTACTAAAATAATGTCTAGGACCTCCACTTACTAAAATACTGTCTAGGACCTCCACTTACTAAAATGCTGTCTAGGACCTCCACTTACTAAAATACTGTCTAGGACCTCCACTTACTAAAATACTGTCTAGGACCTCCACTTACTAAAATAATGTCTAGGACCTCCACTTACTAAAATACTGTCTAGGACCTCCACTTACTAAAATGCTGTCTAGGACCTCCACTTACTAAAATACTGTCTAGGACCTCCACTTACTAAAATAATGTCTAGGACCTCCACTTACTAAAATAATGTCTAGGACCTCCACTTACTAAAATACTGTCTAGGACCTCCACTTACTAAAATGCTGTCTAGGACCTCCACTTACTAAAATACTGTCTAGGACCTCCACTTACTAAAATACTGTCTAGGACCTCCACTTACTAAAATACTGTCTAGGACCTCCACTTACTAAAATACTGTCTAGGACCTCCACTTACTAAAATACTGTCTAGGACCTCCACTTACTAAAATAATGTCTAGGACCTCCACTTACTAAAATGCTGTCTAGGACCTCCACTGACTAAAATCCTGCACTTGGTGGATGTAAAAAAGGACACTTAACTTACCGGAAGGCACATTGCTGTTGATGCAAGAACTGGTGCTGTTATTTCTGCCTGAGCCCCTGCTGCTGACACTGGCGTTCCTGTAAGATCCGACATCGCTTAGGCAGTCAAATTTTTTAGATTGTAGTGGCGAAATACAAAATTCAGGCGGCAAGAAGACAGAGTCTGTATTATCGTCCTCTTTTTTGGTCAGCAGTTGACAAACTTCTGCCTCCCCGTCGCCTGTAGCATTGTTCCCCATGACATGACTCTTTTTCTTCTTCGCTTCCATGGCTTCTTCCTTCTTACGACGATTGGCGAGGTCGTTCATCTTGCTTAGAACCTTTTCGCGTCGATCTGATTTTCGCAGATTAGCCATTTCCTGATGTTGGGATTGAAACGACAGAGAAAGGTTAAGCCAAGATTAGTTTTATTTTATTTTATTTCTTGGAAATAGCAACGTGCTAATCCTGTTGATATGTCGAGCAACATTTTTAACAGATTTCTCTCCCCTTTCCTAAATATGTTGTGAGCTGCCACAATTTACATTTAATTCCAAGCTTTTTTTTTAAAACCGGTCCCGTAGGAAGAAGCTGCTAGTTAGTCTTGGGTTGTGTGTCAATCCGTCTGTCACGTTAAGATTATAAATAAAAAACAACAACAGAAAATTGCTATCTTATTAAATCTTACGCGAAATAATTGCAACGACTAATTAATCATTTATTTATTTGCTTATTCACATGCATGTGTATTTTACACATGCTCCTATCCTCTCTTAAAACTAAAACGATAATGTAGATTCAAATAAAGGAATACAAATCCTTAAATAGCAAACTATTTGGTGTTTTTAATGGAGGCATTATACACTTCTCTCAGTAGAAGGGAAGATCTTGGCACGAGTTTTGCCTGAATGACCCACTCTTTAGTGGATGAAGCGCTGTCTGAGAGTCAATGAGGCTTCAGAGCTGGTAGAAGTACACCTGACTTGATATTTGTTATGCAACAATTACAAGAAAAATCCAGAGAGCAGAACTTAAACCTACACGCTGCCTTAGTGGATCTCATCAAGGCTTTCGACACGTTAGTCGCGATGGTTTATGGAGGATTTTGACCAGGCTCGGATGCCCACCTACGTTTCTGTCCATTCTCAAGCATGTTTCAAGTTGGACAAAAAGACCAGATGAACACATTGGTGACTGTCTGACCACTAGCAAATAAAAAATAGAGTGAAGCAGGGCTGTGTATATGTCCCTACTCTGTTCGCTTCTTTGACTCTTTTAGCTCGTAATGAGCATGATGTCCAGCTCGTGGTCAACCAGTTTGACTCTACTAGCTCACTATGAACATGATGTCCAGCTCGTGATCCACCAGTTCGACTCTACTAGCTCACTATGAACATGATGTCCAGCGCTCGTGGTCAACCAATTTGACTCTACTAGCTCACTATGAACATGATGTCCAGCTCGTGATCCACCAGTTTGACTCTACTAGCTCACTATGAACATGATGTCCAGCGCTCGTGGTCCACCAATTTGAATCTACTAGCTCACTATGAACATGATGTCCAGCGCTCGTGGTCCACCAATTTGACTCTACTAGCTCACTATGAACATGATGTCCAGCTCGTGGTCAACCAATTTGACTCTACTAGCTCACTATGAAAATGATGTCCAGCTCGTGATCCACCAATTTGACTCTACTAGCTCACTATGAAAATGATGTCCAGCGCTCGTGGTCAACCAATTTGACTCTACTAGCTCACTATAGACATGATGTCCAGCTCGTGATCAACCAATTTGACTCTACTAGCTCACTATAGACATGATGTCCAGCTCGTGGTCAACCAATTTGCATACGCTGCCACCTCTTTTTGGTTTATCTTTAAACCTCGGGAAAACAGAAGTCATGTTCTAGTAGTCATGTTCCAGAAGTCATGTTCCAGAAGTCATGTTCTAGTAGTCATGTTCTAGTAGTCATGTTCCAGAAGTCATGTTCCAGAAGTCACCAAATAAAAACTTCTAAGCCCCCCATAACGTGGTATACCATTTCACAAATCTAAGAAGCATCGCTTTCAATGGGAGTTGATAACCGCCTGGACAGGGCCAGTAGTGCTTTTGGACACCTCCAGACGAGAGTTTGGCGGAATAAATCGCTCCACCTGACTAAAAAAATACCTTTTTACCAAGCAGTGGTTCTCTCAACCCTTCTATATGGATCTAAGACTTCTTGAACGCTTTCGTTACAGATGCCCCTCATGGACGGTGCCATACGAACTTATGCCAAAAGCAGTCCTTTTTGGTGAGTTGAAAGGCGGTCTACGTAGCAGAGGTGCCCCACAGAAAAGATTTAAAGACAAGCTTAGGTTCAAACTTGCTTTTTAACTGACATAGAAGATAGCACCTGGCTGCAGGCGGCTTCGGAACGAGAAAGCCGGAGATCAAAGATCGTGGAATACACATATGAGGACCAAAAAAAAATCCATTGCCGAGGACAGACGTAGACGGCGAAAAGAATATCTAAATCGACTAAAAGCGGATAATGGTTATGTCTGAGCTGGATGTGGCGAAATATGTAGTCGCAGCTGTGGCTGTGTAGCCATGGGATATACTGCATTACTCATTCATCTTCGGACTCCAAGACAAGCCTTATTATTATTACTTGGTGTTTATCCAGTGTTCAGAATAGGAAATTATTGATAAATATTTAAAACAACAACATATTCTTCGCACTTTTCAGCTGTGTAGAATCAAATTTCCAAATTCTTTCCTTTAAACGCCTTACACAAATTAATTTCCATTTTTAACAATATTTCCAGAACATTGATGATGTTGTCAAGTTATTTCAAACTAGTTCCCAAACTTCCTCTTTTCAGTTTTGTTTTCCTTTTCATACATTGGTCTTTAGGTTGCTGTGTTGGTTGATATTAGGAGTGGAATTCACAACTCATGTATCTAAAGTAACACATTTAACCTTGAGCTAAGTAGTTACTTGAGAGAAGTCAGTAAGGGGCAGTCATTGAAGGTAGTCACTTGAGAAAGTTATTGTAAGCAGTCACTATAGTAAAATAAAAACAATATACACAATAATAAAAATAGTATAAAGCAGTTGAGATTTGTACCAGTGAATAAGTAATTACTATATGATCAAGTAGTTCTATAAAGGATTAATACTGATTATTCTTGGATTGTGTATCATATTTCCTATATGGTGTTATTATTGTATATATTAAATATTATTTGTGTCTGCTACATCAAGAGTTATTTCCTCATTCACGAGAGACGTATGAACATACAAGAATGCCTCCTGATAATGCCTGTATAATATAATATTATAATAAGAATCCAATGTAACCCAACAACCATCTACAATAACCTGGTGGCAGTTCCATTATCTTGTCACCTCATTACTTCATATCGTTTTCTCTTCATTATCTCTCTTACTGTGTTTTATTGCTTCAAAAGTTCGAACGAAACTTAAAACTGAGACAAAGAACAGTTTACTGCACTGAACTATATGAGTGTGAAAATCCCCAATGAAAAAAAAAAAGTTATGTCTTCATTGTGTTTGGCCGACGTGCAAGTAGACAATTAACCAGCAGCCCCTGACTTGAAGCAGACAATTAACCAGCAGCCCCTGACTTGAAGCAGACAATTAATCAGCAGCCCCTGACTTGAAGCAGACAATTAACCAGCAGCCCCTCACTTGAAGCAGACAATTAACCAGCAGCCCCTGACTTGAAGCAGACAATTAACCAGCAGCCCCTCACTTAAAGCAGACAATTAACCAGCAGCCCCTGACTTGAAGCAGACAATTAACCAGCAGCCCCTGACTTGAAGCAGACAATTAACCAGCAGCCCCTGACTTGAAGCAGACAATTAACCAGCAGCCCCTGACTTGAAGCAGACAATTAACCAGCAGCCCCTGACTTGAAGCAGACAATTAATCAGCAGCCCCTGACTTGAAGCAGACAATTAACCAGCAGCCCTTCACTTGAAGCAGACAATTAACCAGCAGCCCCTGACTTGAAGCAGATAATTAACCAGCAGCCCCTGACTTGAAGCAGACAATTAACCAGCAGCCCCTGACTTGAAGCAGACAATTAACCAGCAGCCCCTGACTTGAAGCAGACAATTAATCAGCAGCCCCTGACTTGAAGCAGACAATTAACCAGCAGCCCCTCACTTGAAGCAGACAATTAACCAGCAGCCCCTGACTTGAAGCAGACAATTAACCAGCAGCCCCTGACTTGAAGCAGACAATTAACCAGCAGCCCCTGACTTGAAGCAGACAATTAACCAGCAGCCCCTGACTTGAAGCAGATAATTAATCAGCAGCCCCTCACTTGAAGCAGACAATTAACCAGCAGCCCCTCACTTGAAGCAGACAATTAACCAGCAGCCCCTGACTTGAAGCAGACAATTAACCAGCAGCCCCTCACTTAAAGCAGACAATTAACCAGCAGCCCCTGACTTGAAGCAGACAATTAACCAGCAGCCCCTCACTTAAAGCAAACAATTAACCAGCAGCCCCTGACTTGAAGCAGACAATTAACCAGCAGCCCCTCACTTGAAGCAGACAATTAACCAGCAGCCCCTGACTTGAAGCAGACAATTAACCAGCAGCCCCTGACTTGAAGTAGACAATTAACCAGCAGCCCCTCACTTGAAGTAGACAATTAACCAGCAGCCCCTGACTTGAAGCAGACAATTAACCAGCAGCCCCTCACTTGAAGCAGACAATTAACCAGCAGCCCCTCACTTGAAGCAGACAATTAACCAGCAGCCCCTGACTTGAAGCAGACAATTAACCAGCAGCCCCTCACTTGAAGCAGACAATTAACCAGCAGCCCCTGACTTGAAGCAGACAATTAACCAGCAGCCCCTCACTTGAAGCAGACAATTAACCAGCAGCCCTCTGACTTGAAGCAGACAATTAACCAGCAGCCTCTCACTTGAAGCAGACTTACTTTGAGATAGGTCCTCAGCTGACTGTCCTGTTTGTTTTTCCGTATGTGGGAGGCTATCATCATCACGATGGACAGTCCGTAGATGAAGATGACCGCCACCACGTAGTACAGAGCACCTATGTCGTCATCGCTGGTCCGACCTGTGTCCTCAATGACGCCGACCCAAGAGCTGTTGTCCTGGCTTGGCTGAATACGTATTTGCAGTCTGCCGTGAGGGTCAAGGGCATTTCTGAAACGGAAGTTGGTGTAATATTGAATGTTTATTTTTATTTACAAAATGAATTACGGCCAGTCTCTCTCGCCCTCCCTCAAGCCATCTCAAACAAACCGATAGATTGTGATGCTTCCTAAATAGGTTACACTACCTAAATAAGTTGGTCTCATCGGAAGTGTGACTAACTAGACAGTGGTACAATATCCTCATTAGATATTCTTTGTCAGTTGCCTAGTCGTGGAAGTCACGTTTCGGACTACAATCACGATGGTCCACGGTTCGAGCCCGTCATTTTATGAGTGTGTAAGTTAGTACGCCTCTGTGAACTACCATGCTATGATAGCCATTCATCCTTGAGTGTTAGAAATTTATACACGCTTTGCTGGACTAGTCTTTACAACGAAACTTTAAAGTACGCTTTTATTAATTGCACTACATCTCATATTTAAAAAGAGAGAGAGAGCGAGGTGGAGAGAGAGAGAGAGAGAGAGAGAGAGCGAGGTGGAGAGAGAGAGAGAGAGAGTGGGTATGACAATAGAGATAGAGAGAAAATGCTACTACTAATAATAATACAAATTTTTGTTTGAAAGTTTACTTCCGGACTTTTTCTTCGTCTATTGTCTCCCTTGTTTCCAGTGTGACCATTCAGCTAGCTAGTATATGGCTAGTCGAGTTCCATGGCTAGAAGAGAACGTTTTCCATCTTGCCCAAACTGAAATTCAATCAGAAAGTTTGAACGTGTGACGATATCTTCCCCTGGTGGAGACCCGCTGATACTAATGTAGAAAGTGTTGTCCTCTCAAAGTCTCCTTCAGACTAGACTCCCCCTTCCCCCCCCCCCCCGCCAGGAGCATAACTCTGGTGGTACTAATGGAGAAAGTTTTGGTTTTCTGAAATTCATCTGCAGATTGCATCCCCCTGCCTATAACATAACACTAATGGTGCTACTAGAGAAAATACTTGTGTGATTATTTCGTTCAATTCTTAGACAAAACTATTCTGTGATCTTCAATCTGTACTCTCTGCGTCTGCTGTAAAATATAAGGCTAGTATTGCATAAGAACGTTTCTCTCTGGGTACTGAATATTTGCATATATTACAGAAAAGAATTTATTTTTCTAACTATATTCTCAAACGTAATTTACAATTACAAAAAAAATGTTATCAAATCAATATTTTGAAATGTCTTATAGTTTGATCATACATATTAACTGAAACTTTTAAGGCTATTAATACATTATTTGAAACTTTTTAGAATGTTATAACTCATTTGTATAATGTATAATGCAGACATATAGGCATGAGCATCGATGTTTGTCCAATATTTATGCATCTCAATGCGGTCCTTAGATTTCACATTGTCGAGGCACATTGCTTTTAGAAATACTGATGACCTTGACCTTATTTAGTGACCATTAGCCGTTGAACTGTGTAGTCTTATGAGGACATTCTGGAGTTAATTCTTTCTGGATGAAGATTAATTTCAACCTTTCGCAAGTCCACGTCCAAGAGAAAAGGGATTTAAAGAGAGAGAAGATTCTGAGGGGATTTAGGGAGGGAATAGAAGCGAGTGCTTATATTGTGGAAATGAGTGAACGATTGATAGTAAGGGAGAGAAAGAGATAGAGAGAGACAGATTGAGAGAGACAGATTGAGAGAGACAGATTGAGAGAGACAGATTGAGAGAGACAGATTGGGAGAGACAGATTGAGAGAGACAGATTGAGAGAGACAGATTGAGAGAGACAGATTGAGAGAGACAGATTGAGAGAGACAGATTGAGAGAGACAGATTGGGAGAGACAGATTGAGAGAGACAGATTGAGAGAGACAGATTGAGAGAGACAGATTGAGAGAGACAGATTGAGAGAGACAGATTGAGAGAGACAGATTGAGAGAGACAGATTGAGAGAGACAGATTGGGAGAGACAGATTGAGAGAGACAGATTGAGAGAGACAGATTGAGAGAGACAGATTGAGAGAGACAGATTGAGAGAGACAGATTGAGAGAGACAGATTGAGAGAGACAGATTGAGAGAGAGACAGATTGAGAGAGACAGATTGAGAGAGACAGATTGAGAGACAGATTGAGAGAGACAGATTGAGAGAGAGAGACAGATTGAGAGAGAGAGACAGATTGAGAGAGACAGATTGAGAGAGACAGATTGAGAGAGACAGATTGAGAGAGACAGATTGAGAGAGACAGATTGAGAGAGAGAGACAGATTGAGAGAGACAGATTGAGAGAGACAGATTGAGAGAGACAGATTGAGAGAGACAGATTGAGAGAGACAGATTGAGAGAGACAGATTGAGAGACAGATTGAGAGAGACAGATTGAGAGAGAGACAGATTGAGAGAGACAGATTGAGAGAGACAGATTGAGAGAGAGACAGATTGAGAGAGACAGATTGAGAGAGACAGATTGAGAGAGACAGATTGAGAGAGATAGATTGAGAGAGACAGATTGAGAGAGAGAGATTGAGAGAGAGAGACAGATTGAGAGAGACAGATTGAGAGAGAGACAGATTGAGAGAGACAGATTGAGAGAGACAGATTGAGAGAGACAGATTGAGAGAGATAGATTGAGAGAGACAGATTGAGAGAGAGAGACAGATTGAGAGAGACAGATTGAGAGAGACAGATTGAGAGAGACAGATTGAGAGACAGATTGAGAGAGACAGATTGAGAGAGAGACAGATTGAGAGAGACAGATTGAGAGAGACAGATTGAGAGAGACAGATTGAGAGAGATAGATTGAGAGAGACAGATTGAGAGAGAGAGACAGATTGAGAGAGACAGATTGAGAGAGACAGATTGAGAGAGACAGATTGAGAGAGAGACAGACAGAGAGAGACAGATTGAGAGAGACAGTTTGAGAGAGACAGATTGAGAGAGACAGATTGAGAGAGACAGATTGAGAGAGACAGATTGAGAGAGAGACAGTTTGAGAGAGACAGATTGAGAGAGAGACAGATTGAGAGAGACAGATTGAGAGAGACAGATTGAGAGAGACAGATTGAGAGACAGATTGAGAGAGACAGATTGAGAGAGAGAGACAGATTGAGAGAGACAGATTGAGAGAGAGACAGATTGAGAGAGACAGATTGAGAGAGACAGATTGAGAGAGACAGATTGAGAGAGATAGATTGAGAGAGACAGATTGAGAGAGAGAGACAGATTGAGAGAGACAGATTGAGAGAGACAGATTGAGAGAGACAGATTGAGAGAGACAGATTGAGAGAGAGACAGATTGAGAGAGACAGATTGAGAGAGACAGATTGAGAGAGACAGATTGAGAGAGATAGATTGAGAGAGACAGATTGAGAGAGAGAGACAGATTGAGAGAGACAGATTGAGAGAGACAGATTGAGAGAGACAGATTGAGAGAGAGACAGACAGAGAGAGACAGATTGAGAGAGACAGATTGAGAGAGACAGTTTGAGAGAGACAGATTGAGAGAGAAAGAGAAAGACGATAGACATAGAGAGACAGTTTGAGAGAGACAGATTGAGAGAGACAGAGAGAGAGAGACAGATTGAGAGAGAGACACATTGAGAGAGAGACACATTGAGAGAGAGACAGAGACAGATTGAGAGAGAGGCAGAGAGAGAGACAGAGAGAGACAGATTGAGAGAGAGACAGAGAGAGAGACAGATTGAGAGAGAGACAGAGAGAGAGACAGATTGAGAGAGAGAGAAACAGAGAGAGACAGAGGGAATAAATGGGGAAATGGAGTCATTGTGAATGTTGTTTTGATTTTATTTATGTCTAATTAAACATGTTTTGGCTCTACAATAGAATCAGATCATAATTTTTAGGTTTGAGTTATTTCTTCGCGACCTTGTCGTCAAGTTATCGGTAAGTCTTTGGTGTATAGAGCCATCTTCACTTTCACCCATCCCTTAGCCTGTTGGACTGTTGGAGCACCACACGAAATTTGTTGACAGTCTTTCTACATTCCTGTCTTTTGCCTTGGATAGAACCTCTTTCAATCATTTCAATGGCAGGACCGTCCATTCTTTTATGCTGTCCTCCCATCGCTTTCTGCATCTTCTTCTTTTTCTTGCAACTGTTCCCTAAAAGAAGGTCTTTGTAAGCCCAGAAGACCTAGTGGTACAGATCTCAGGGTAATGTCTAAGCATGGGCACCCGCAGAATTTTTTGCAAGGGGGTGCCTAGTAAAAAGTTTTTGTTCATATCTTTCTTTAGGACAGTGATCCTAGTGTACAATTGTTCACCGAATTTATTTTGTGTATAATTCTTCACAGTGCTTCACTATGGAAAGGCGTTTCTCCACTGAACTTGTGCAATCGTTCTTCTGTAATAGACTTAACGCAAAACGATCATTCTATTCATTCAGCACTTAATTAAATACAAAGAAATATTTGAGTGGAGAGCAGGAAGTTACACTGAAATCGTGTTCAAAATTGCCAAATTTAAATTTAAAACGAGTTAACGGTCAAACCAGAGTTTTCACTATCTGGTAAATAACTTAGTAATTTTTTTCCCCAAGAGATATACGTACACTGTCAAATTTCTTGGAAAATCGTTCGTGCCGTTTTTTGAAATCCGTGTCTAGGTTTTACCCCGTGTCCTTAGAGTGTCCAATGCCCACGAGGAGTTTGCAAGCTAATAAGAGGAATAGTAAAACTAGGTTGAAATCTCTTGTTTCCCCCAATACACTTCTATGACCAACTTAAACAGCAATGAAGAAAAGTTTAACAAACATTGACCGTGGTATAGATCTCTTGATAAACATTAACCTAAACGTAACGTTGTATCCATAAGACAACAATCGTATCTAAACATAGATGTTAAGTCTCTTTCTGACGGCCAAGTATACATTGAGCAGCAATACCAAATCTGCAAAGATGAAATAATACCGACAAATGTTGGAACAAAGGTTCACAAGAAGAAGTAGCTCAGAAAAAGAAAATAGCAATGAAAACACGAGGAGAGAGTCAGAAGGTGCGTCCACATTTCTACTAGATCTAGAACAAAACAAGATCAAAGAGCCTGGATGATTTCAAATTCTACTAGATCTAGAACGAAACAAGATCAAAGAGCCTGGATGATTTCAAATTGTACTAGATCTAGAACGAAACAAGATCAAAGAGCCTGGATGATTTCAAATTGTACTAGATCTAGAACGAAACAAGATCAAAGAGCCTGGATTTGAAATTCTACTAGATCTAGAACGAAACAAGATCAAAGAGCCTGGATGATTTCAAATTCTACTAGATCTAGAACGAAACAAGATCAAAGAGCCTGGATGATTTCTAATTGTACTAGATCTAGAACGAAACAAGATCAAAGAGCCTGGATGATTTCTATTTGTACTAGATCTAGAACGAAACAAGATCAAAGAGCCTGGATTTGAAATTCTACTAGATCTAGAACGAAACAAAGAGCCTGGATGATTTCAAATTCTACTAGATCTAGAACAAAACAAGATCAAAGAGCCTGGATGATTTCAAATTCTACTAGATCTAGAACGAAACAAGATCAAAGAGAGTGGATGATTTCAAATTGTACTAGATCTAGAACGAAACAAGATCAAAGAGCCTGGATTTGAAATTCTACTAGATCTAGAACGAAACAAGATCAAAGAGCCTGAATGATTTCAAATTCTACTAGATCTAGAACGAAACAAGATCAAAGAGCCTGGATGATTTCAAATTGTACTAGATCTAGAACGAAACAAGATCAAAGAGCCTGGATGATTTCAAATTGTACTAGATCTAGAACGAAACAAGATCAAAGAGCCTGGATTTGAAATTCTACTAGATCTAGAACGAAACAAGATCAAAGAGCCTGGATGATTTCAAATTCTACTAGATCTAGAACAAAACAAGATCAAAGAGCCTGGATGATTTCAAATTCTACTAGATCTAGAACGAAACAAGATCAAAGAGAGTGGATGATTTCAAATTGTACTAGATCTAGAACGAAACAAGATCAAAGAGCCTGGATTTGAAATTCTACTAGATCTAGAACGAAACAAGATCAAAGAGCCTGAATGATTTCAAATTGTACTAGATCTAGAACGAAACAAGATCAAAGAGCCTGGATGATTTCTAATTCTACTAGATCTATAAAAAAAGAAATCAAGTTCAAGAGCCTAAATGATTTCAAATTCTACTAGATCTAGAATCTAGAACAAAACAAGATCACACACACACAAATATAATCTCCAAGTTCATTCTGTTCAGTCTACCACCACCAACTTTTTTTTTTACTGTTGCCATGGAAACAAATGCTTATCTCGGCAAAGTGTTTTTCTAAAATTTAGTTTTTACCATCGACAATGCTACTGTCACGGGCTTGTTTGTGGCTACTGACTTGTGCAATTAGAAGTTCCAAGCGCTAGACCAAATATTTTAACCATTTAAATTGACGTCTGTCTCTATCATTGTCATTTAACTCTCATTATAATCCAGTCACCTACAGGCCAACGTAAAACAGATCTAATGTATTGGCTTTCACGGAATGCAGTCAATTAAAACAGAACAGTTCTATTCCAATGTCTGACTTTATCGGTGACAGGCTCAATGGATCATTCCTGGTATGCTTCAGTGCTAATGGACCGTTCAGGAGCTACCGTGGTTCTGGATTGGACATGGAAGATGTCTCTTAGGCTAGGCCTATTTGTGATGAGGTTGTCTAGATATATTACTGTGGCACAGAGAGTGAGGACATATTGATGTGGTACAGATAGTGAGGACATATTGCTGGGTACAGATAGTGAGGACATTATGAAGTTGAAATATTGAACACTTAAACCCCCGAACATTTTAATTTTAGTTTAACTTTGAAAAAAAAAAAAAAGACATAAATATATATATTTCTTTTTTTTTTTTAATGAATGAAAAATACAAATCAAACTTTCATCAACATTAGCAACAGTGACAACAACATCACCAAGAACAAAACAGAAAGACTTTGCGCTAGTTGAGTTCTTTCTTTATTTTGCACCATTTTCAATACGGCAACCTGTTGTTGTTTTACATGTTTCGGATGTTCCTTCAGAGTTGAAGATAATTACTTCCTAGTCCAAACCTCCCGCAGGACGACGGGGGATGGGAGCGGGCAGGGTTTGAACCCGGGACCATCGATAAATCTGAACGACAGTCCACCGTGCAAACCGCACGACCAGGCAGCCATCCTAGTTAATTAGAGTGAGTTATCTTATTAAAGTCTTGATTGATAAAAAGTTGTTTCGTCCAGTGAAACAATAAGTCTTCATAAGGCCGACATTCCAGTTAACTGTTTTTATAGTTTCTATAAAATCTGTGTAGATTTACATGTGTTATGTTGTGTGAGTGTGTGTGTGTTTCTATGGTGGTGGTGAGAAGCGATTGGTTGATGGTTCTGCAGTGTGAATGAACCAAGATAAGTGGCATGGTCATCAGCTGTCTTGGGTAGAGGACAGACGGCATGGTCATCAGCTGTCTTGGGTAGAGGACAGACGACTCCAGAGTGAAAAGACGTGTTGTGTAGTGAGTTAGATTTTGTTTAAAAAAACATTATATAATAAATATTATGACTAAAGTCTACAATATTTATGTTAGTTTTATTTGTTTATATTGTAATAAACATGTGTTATGCAGTGTGTGTGTGTGGTTCGTGCCCTAGATTGACATGTGTTATGCAGTGTGTGTGTGTGGTTCGTGCCCTAGATTGACATGTGTTATGCAGTGTGTGTGTGTGGTTCGTGCCATAGATTGACATGTGTTATGCAGTGTGTGTGTGTGGTTCGTGCCCTAGATTGACATGTGTTATGCAGTGTGTGTGTGTGGTTCGTGCCCTAGATTGACATGTGTTATGCAGTGTGTGTGTGTCGTTCGTGCCATAGATTGACAGGTGTTATGCAGTGTGTGTGTGGCACGGGCCATAGATTGACATATGTTATGCAGTGTGTGTGTGTGTGGTTCGTGCCATAGATTGACGTGTGTTATGCAGTGTGTGTGTGTGTGTGGCACGGGCCATAGAACAAAGATTGTTGTGTGACTATGTTAACAGTTCTAAATATAAAATAACATTTGGTCACTCTGCAAGATAGCGCACTAAAGAAACATCAGAAGTGACCCCATGCTGGTGTAAACGGAAGTGGTACATTACCTGAAAACTTTGTCCATCTCTTCAGATGTTCAGATAACCTATCACACACCGGATCTTATGCTCCACAAAAGGTGAAGGTCGCTGCACTTTACAAGTTGAGTAAAATGACGTGCACGAGTGGTGAAAGATTATTCGGTATCTGTTGAAGCAACTGAAGCCATGCTTTCGTAAATATATCACACAGAATCTTCATTAAGCTTTTGCGTTTCGTATATAAGCTAAAATTGTAATAAATTATCTACATTCCACATTGAGTGAACACATCCGCGTGCACTACATTCTGAGTGAATAGAAAGTTGTGTTTTAGCTTGCTCACATCCAAATAACACATACTATTGAACTTTGATTTCCACAGTCGAAAATTAAATTAAAATTCCTATTGAAATTCACTGTTAGCAATCAAGTCAAATGCTATCAATGACTATTAATTATCCAGTGCTTTTTTTTTTTCAGTGGCGCCATTATGTAGATCTAGGTCGTCTGCCGAGGTGAAAAGACTTTCAATGCCAGTGCATAGAGAGACATTACTGCTCTGTTATTCCTTTCTTACAAGGTCTGCATGAACAATTATAGACAAAAGCTTCTGTAAGTTCAATATTAAAAGTGCTTTGGAAATTAATTTAAAATAAAGTTCATCAATATTTCCTAACACAGCTCCTTTACTTTTCACCTAGTAAGATTTTCAAATTGTATTCAAAATTACAAAAGATGAAATAAATCGAAGAAACACATCAAGAACAAAATGTCTTTCCCTTGTCTTTTGTTTCATGAGGCACTGGCGTTATATTTTTATTGGAAAAGATATCGATCTTTTGTGTGGTTTATTTATAGAATATAAACATGACTCGAGGGGGAGAGTATCAATCTCGAGAGTGAGTCAGTTGAACAATACACAAGTGATAATAACATGGAGCTGTTTAGTTGACACGCAAATATAAGGACAATGTCTTAAAGAAAAAAGAGTGATGGGTCCAATGGAATCAAATCTGACTACGACAATACTGGGCCAACTTTATCATTTGTAGTTACTTAGCACTATTTCATGCTTTTAGCTTTCTCACTACTCAATGATCCTATCACGTCTGCTACAGTTGGGAAAACAAGGGGGGGGGCAGACGTTCTAACCACCCCTTCTAGTGCGGTTCTTAAGACTAGGAGAAGATTGTATAGTTTTATATTGTTCATTACAATTTAGAGCTGCGACTTATAAAGGGGACTTACTCAGTTTATATCACCACTTCACCTAAGTAAAGCTTCTTTCCCTTGTTCGACATATTCAACAAAATAATTTTCAATAGTTAATTAGTAATTGGTAATTATGTTTTTGTAGTGATTCTTGTGTTGTGAGTTAAAAGAGATAGTTGTGCCAAATTTCAGCTTGATCCGAGACTGGGTGTCGGAGAATGAACGTGTACAAACCTTTTATCAGACAGAGTGAGTTGATAGAAGCTTTGTAACAAAAAACAAAAAAAAAAACGACAGCTCTGCAGCAAACGGCAGGATATAAGAGGAAGATAATATAACATACGATAAGATAAGAAAACAAAAGAGGGCTGGTCCTAGAGCAAAGTGAAAACAAAAATGTCTCTTACAAATGTCATAGATTTTTAATAACTGAGCTGTATTTAGCTGTGTGTGAGTGAGAGAGAAAGAAAGAAATTGTGTGTTTGTGTGTGAGAAAGAGAGAGAGAGAGAGAGAGAGAAAGAGAAGAGAGAACAGAATAATATAAAAGACAGTATCCTCTTTAGTTTAAGTACTATAACACTATCCATAGCCCTTAAAGTAAAATCACACAATCCATTGTCTTAATGTTTGATTAGTTTTGGCAGTTTATTTTCGTATCGTCGTTTTATTCGAAAATCTACTTGTTTCAGTAAAATAGGAGACATTATATTTATAATTCAACACATCTGTTACCATTTGGTATCATGCTTTTTGACATACTTTCAACATTTAAATAGTCTGGCATGTCTGCCACGTCTACATCTGACTTGTCTGTCACGTCTACATCTGACTTGTCTGCCACGTCTACATCTGACTTGTCTGCCACGTCTGCATCTGAATTGTCTACCTCGTTTACGTCTGTCCTGTCTACCTCGTCTACGTCTGATTTGTCTACACAGTCTACGTCTGACTTGTCTACCACGTCTACGTCTGACTTGTCTACACAGTCTACGTCTGACATGTCTACCTCATCTACGTCTGACATGTCTGCCACATCTACATCTGACTTGTCAACCTCGCTTACGTCTGACTTGTCTACCTCGTCTACATCTGACTTATCTGTCTCGTCTACATCTGACTTGTCTGTCACGTCTACATCTGACATATCTACCTCGTCTACGTCTGAGTTGCCTTCCACGTCTACGTCTGACTTGTCTACCACGTCTACGTCTGACTTGTTTACACAGTCTACGTCTGACTTGTCTACCTCGTCTACATCTGACATGTCTGCCACATCTACATCTGACTTGTCAACCTCGCTTACGTCTGACTTGTCTACCTCGTCTACATCTGACTTATCTGTCTCGTCTACATCTGACTTGTCTGTCACGTCTACATCTGACATATCTACCTCGTCTACGTCTGAGTTGCCTTCCACGTCTACGTCTGACTTGTCTACCACGTCTACGTCTGACTTGTTTACACAGTCTACGTCTGACTTGTCTACCTCGTCTACATCTGACTTGTCTATCTCGTCTACGCCTGACATGTCTGCCACGTCTACATCTGACTTGTCTACCTCGTCTACATCTGAATTGTCTACCACGTCTACGTCGTACTTGTCTACACAGTCTACGCCTGACTTGTCTACCTGACTTGTCTACACAGTCTACGTCTGACATGTCTGCCACGTCTACATCTGACTTGTCTACCCCGTCTTTATCTGACCTGTCTTGTCTACATCTGACTTGTCTACCACGTCTACATCTGACTTGTCTGTCTCGTCTACGTCTGACTTGTCTGTCTCGTCTACGTCTGACTTGTCTGTCGCGTCTACGTCTGACATGTCTGTCGCGTCTACGTCTGACTCGTCTACGTCTGACTTGTCTACCTCGTCTACATCTGACGTGTTGTCACGTCTACATCTGACTTGTTGTCACGTCTACATCTGACTTTTTGTCACATCTACATCTGACTTGTTGTCACGTCTACATCTGACTTTTTGTCACATCTACATCTGACTTGTTGTCACGTCTACATCTGACTTGTTGTCACGTCTACATCTGACTTGTTGTCACGTCTACATCTGACTTGTCTACATCGTCTACGTCTGACTTGTCTACATCATCTACGTCTGACTTGTCTACCACGTCTACGTCTAACATGTCTGCCACGTCTACGTCTGACTTGTCTGTCACGTCTACATCTGACTTGTCTGCAACATCTGTGTCTGACACGTTGGATTCTTGTCAGTCATTAACATTATTCAAATGCCTCACAACACGTCTGCTGCCTCTCCAAATGACGCCTCCAAATACAAAATATTTTAAATAAATTTATAAAAACTTTATTTATTTTAGTCACACACAACTCAGCACCAAATGTAGGTAGATCACACACAATTCAGCACCAAGTGTACCTAGATCACACACAACTCAGCACCAAGTGTAGCTAGATCACACACAACTCAGCACCAAGTGTAGCTAGATCACACACAACTCAGCACCAAGTGTAGCTAGATCACACACAACTCAGCACCAAGTGTAGCTAGATCACACACAACTCAGCACCAAGTGTAGCTAGATCACACACAACTCAGCACCAAGTGTAGCTAGATCACACACAACTCAGCACCAAGTGTAGCTAGATCACACACAACTCAGCACCAAGTGTAGCTAGATCACACACAACTCAGCACCAAGTGTAGCTAGATCACACACAAATCAGCACCAAGTGTAGCTAGATCACACACAACTCAGCACCAAGTGTAGCTAGATCTCACACAACTCAGCACAAAGTGTAGCTAGATCACACACAACTCAGCACCAAGTGTAGCTAGATCACACACAACTCAGCACCAAGTGTAGCTAGATCTAATACAGACGTTGCTTAAAACAAGACAATGATTACGTCCTACGCGTCATGCATTACCATGAGCCAATGATTTAAATTCTGCTAGCTCAGGCAATCCATTGCAAGCTATAAAAACACTAGGGAAGAATGAGCATTAGTACAAATTTGTCCTATCATATGGAACGAGGAATGTGCCTTTATCTTTGTGTCTTTCTGAGTATTTTATTAGATTATTTATTAGAGCATATATAACCTGCAACATAATTTAGCTGAATCATGTACAACTGGGCACCAATTTAGCTGGATTATGTACAACTAGGCACCAATTTAGCTAAATCATGCACATTTTGGCACCAATTTAGCTGGATTTTGTATGATGTATGATGGATCAGACACACCTGGGCACCTAGGTAGCTGTCCCATAAACAAATGGGCACCTAGTGTAACTAGATCATAGACAGCAGGACATCTAGTGTATTTGAATCATTAACAACTGGGCATCTAGTGTAGTTGAATCATAAACAACTGGGCATCTAGTGTAGTTGAATCATTAACAACTGGGCATCTAGTGTTGTTGAATCATTAACAACTGGGCATCTAGTGTAGTTGAATCATTAACAACTGGGCATCTAGTGTAGTTGAATCATTAACAACTGGGCATCTAGTGTAGTTGAATCATTAACAACTGGGCATCTAGTGTAGTTGAATCATTAACAACTGGGCATCTAGTGTAGTTGAATCATTAACAACTGGGCATCTAGGGTAGTTGAATCATTAACAACTGGGCATCTAGTGTAGTTGAATCGTTATTAAAATTTCCTGCCTTTTCTATTCTCCGTAAACCTATTGCAATTTGTATATTGTTTTTTTTTTCAAGATTACCTTTTTATTGGAAATAATATAGATCTACTATCAATGTTCACAACTCTATATGATTTATTATTTTTAGAGTTACAAATGACTATTAATTACACATCCTAAATTCTAAGGATGAACCATGTCAGATGTATATTCTATATTGAGTCCATTACTGCCAAATATAGAGAGAATATGGATTATTTTTTGTAAGTACGCGGTGGTTAGATTTATACGGAACTGTTGCTTAGTTAATAGGCAGAGACAAGGCTCGTCCAGGCGAAACCGGTGAATTGTTCTGTCATGATATAAAAACCCAGGTTTCTTATGTGTGCTTTAAATGGCTAGTATAATTTAGTGAGCGCCACTTTGAGTTCTCTGGACCTCACTGTTCTAACCGAATCTGGACATCAAAGTACGTCCACATACTCTGGTACTAATAATGTTGACATATATTTATTTGTAATTTGATCCAGTCTTTGTCTGGTAGCAATGAAGCTCTCCCGGGACTAACGGCCGCTGGAGAAATTAAATGAGGTATTTGATGAACAGAAATCAATGACAACACACACTGGCTTGTTACATTCTGTATCGAATGAGCTGGACAGATGGACGATGACATTCTCACACGATAAATGAATTTGTCAAATCTATAATTAAAAGTAACGTCAGACTTTTTTTTTATTCCATCATTGTTTTTATGGAAATAGGGCAATCCCAGTTTTAACAATGGAAAACGAAAAAGAAAGATAACTCTCAAAGCAAAGTAAATTGTGATACTAGATCACACACCGGTAGACTTAATTTGTAGTACCATTGTTATTGCAATGAAATGTTTTGCTATTTTTATCTCGTATTCTGACCATGATCAGTGTAGCTGACTTTTGTTTGTCACATTTAGTATTCTGGTGTCATTGGTCACAAAGAAAATATATTACACGATATAAATATCAATGTTATGTAATGCATAGACCTAATATGGCATGATCCAATTCTTTTCCTTATTCACAATAAGAGCTAAACAAATATATCTACAATATTCTTTTTAAGAAACAAAGGTTATATTAAGTGAAATTGCATCTATTATTTTGTTAAAGTGATAAATAAGCATGATGATCCTGACTGGCTTTGTCTAGGGATAGAGTGATAAATAGGCATGAGGATCCTGACCGGTTTTGTCTGAGGTAGAGTGATAAATAGGCATGAGGATCCTGACTGGCTTTGTCTAGGGATAGAGTGATAAATAGGCATGAGGATCCTGACCGGTTTTGTCTGAGGTAGAGTGATAAATAGGCATGAGGATCCTGACTGGTTTTGTCTAGGGATAGAGTGATAAATAGGCATGAGGATCCTGACTGGTTTTGTTTAGAGATAGAGTGATAAATAGGCATGAGGATCCTGACTGGTTTTGTCTAGGGATAAATAGGCATGCGGATCCTGATTGGTTTTGTCTAGGGATAGAGTGATAAATAGGTATGAGGATCCTGACTGGTTTTTTCCGGGGTAGAGTGATAAATAGGCATGAGGATCCTGACCGGTTTTGTCTGAGGTAGAGTGATAAATAGGCATGAGGATCCTGACCGGTTTTGTCTGAGGTAGAGTGATAAATAGGCATGAGGATCCTGACTGGTTTTGTCTAGGGATAGAGTGATAAATAGGTATGAGGATCCTGACTGGTTTTGTCTAGGGATAGAGTGATAAATAGGTATGAGGATCCTGACTGGTTTTGTCTAGGGATAGAGTGATAAATAGGTATGAGGATCCTGACTGGTTTTGTCTAGGGATAGAGTGATAAATAGGTATGAGGATCCTGACTGGTTTTGTCCGGGGTAGAGTGATAAATAGGTATGAGGATCCTGACTGGTTTTGTCTGAGGTAGAGTGATAAATAGGCATGAGGATCCTGACTGGTTTTGTCTAGGGATAGAGTGATAAATAGGCATGAGGATCCTGACTGGTTTTGTCTGAGGTAGAGTGATAAATAGGCATGAGGATCCTGACTGGTTTTGTCTAGGGATAGAGTGATAAATAGGCATGAGGATCCTAACTGGTTTTGTCCGGGGTAGAGTGATAAATAGGCATGAGGATCCTGACTGGTTTTGTCCTGGGTAGAGTGATAAATAGGCATGAGGATCCTGACTGGTTTTGTCCGGGGTAGAGTGATAAATAGGCATGAGGATCCTGACTGGTTTTGTCTAGGGATAGAGTGATAAATAGGCATGAGGATCCTGACTGGTTTTGTCCGGGGTAGAGTGATAAATAGGCATGAGGATCCTGACTGGTTTTGTCTGAGGTAGAGTGATAAATAGGCATGAGGATCCTGACTGGTTTTGTCCGGGGTAGAGTGATAAATAGGCATGAGGATCCTGACTGGTTTTGTCTGAGGTAGAGTGATAAATAGGCATGAGGATCCTGACTGGTTTTGTCTAGGGATAGAGTGATAAATAGGCATGAGGATCCTGACTGGTTTTGTCTGAGGTAGAGTGATAAATAGGCATGAGGATCCTGACTGGTTTTGTCTAGGGATAGAGTGATAAATAGGCATGAGGATCCTAACTGGTTTTGTCCGGGGTAGAGTGATAAATAGGCATGAGGATCCTGACTGGTTTTGTCCTGGGTAGAGTGATAAATAGGCATGAGGATCCTGACTGGTTTTGTCCGGGGTAGAGTGATAAATAGGCATGAGGATCCTGACTGGTTTTGTCTAGGGATAGAGTGATAAATAGGCATGAGGATCCTGACTGGTTTTGTCCGGGGTAGAGTGATAAATAGGCATGAGGATCCTGACTGGTTTTGTCTGAGGTAGAGTGATAAATAGGCATGAGGATCCTGACTGGTTTTGTCCGGGGTAGAGTGATAAATAGGCATGAGGATCCTGACTGGTTTTGTCTAGGGATAGAGTGATAAATAGGTATGAGGATCCTGACTGGTTTTGTCCGGGGTAGAGTGATAAATAGGTATGAGGATCCTGACTGGTTTTGTCTGAGGTAGAGTGATAAATAGGCATGAGGATCCTGACTGGTTTTGTCTAGGGATAGAGTGATAAATAGGCATGAGGATCCTGACTGGTTTTGTCTGAGGTAGAGTGATAAATAGGCATGAGGATCCTGACTGGTTTTGTCTAGGGATAGAGTGATAAATAGGCATGAGGATCCTGACTGGTTTTGTCCGGGGTAGAGTGATAAATAGGCATGAGGATCCTGACTGGTTTTGTCCTGGGTAGAGTGATAAATAGGCATGAGGATCCTGACTGGTTTTGTCTGAGGTAGAGTGATAAATAGGCATGAGGATCCTGACTGGTTTTGTCTAGGGATAGAGTGATAAATAGGCATGAGGATCCTGACTGGTTTTGTCCGGGGTAGAGTGATAAATAGGCATGAGGATCCTGACTGGTTTTGTCCGGGGTAGAGTGATAAATAGGCATGAGGATCCTGACTGGTTTTGTCTAGGGATAGAGTGATAAATAGGCATGAGGATCCTGACTGGTTTTGTCCTGGGTAGAGTGATAAATAGGCATGAGGAAAAAAAGTATGCACCATGAAACAGAAAGCCATTCAATGTGACACCTGCGATGAAAGGTACCATGCATCATGTCTCCATATGAATACACCTGTGTATTATGCCTTAGGCAACAAAGATGCATCATGGCACTGTGTACCGTGTGGGTTACCTCAGTTTACATCAGGACTGTTTGATTCCTTTGATGCGGACACTTCTAACCCATTCAACATCCTAAACACCATCCCAAAACCAACTCACCAACCACTAGCCAGATCCACTCCTGTTAAACCTAAATCTACTAAAATTAATACAACAGCCTCACTAAACAAACCTACTAAAGAAGTAATACCAAAATACCTTAAAACCTTAGTAATAAATTTTCAAAGCATTAGGAACAAAACAGCAGACTTAGAAATTTTATTAGAATGTGAGAAACCAGACATAATTGCAGGAACAGAAACTTGGCTACATCCTGAAATTTATAATGCAGAAATTTTCAATAGTAATTATGAAATTTTTATAAAAGATAGGGCTGATAATCATGGAGGAGTTCTTTTAGCAATAAAAAACACACTTATAGCAGAAGAAATTACCTTACCTAACTCAAAAAACATAGAATCTACATTTTGTAAAATTAATACCACCTCAACATCCCTTATAATAGGCAGCATTTACAGACCACCAAATTCTAGTTTAGAATACATGCAGGAACTATGTAATCAGATTACTACACTTAAAGAGACAAATAAAAATGCAGTTTTTTGGATTATGGGTGACTTCAACCTACCTGATATAAATTGGAAAACACTAACCATAGATAAACACCAAAACCTTAGGGACATAAATGAGCTTTTCATAGAAACTTTACACAACCTAAGTTTAGATCAAATCATTAAAAAGCCAACTAGATTAAACAACACATTAGATCTCTTTTTAACCAACAGACCTGGATTAGTAGTTGATTATGATATTATCCCTGGTCTATCAGACCATGAGATCATAAAAATACACAGTCAGATAAAAGCAGTAGCCAATACAAAAACCAAAAGAAAAATCTTACTCTGGAATAAATGTAACCTAACACAACTACACCAAGCTGCATTAAACTTTCAACAAACATTCTTATTAGAAAAAGACATTAACCAACCAGTCGATGACCTCTGGAATTTCATTAAAAACCATCTTAAAAGCATTATAGAAAATCATATACCAACTAAATACACATCAAACAAAATAAATAAATGCTGGTTTAATAATAGACTAAAGAAGCTTTGTAAACAGAAGGAAAACCTATATAGAAAATTTAAAGAAACCAAGGCAGAAAGAGTTTACAAAAAGTATATAAAAATTAAACACCTAACCCAAAAAGTAAGCAGACAGCTGCAGAGTGAATACATAAACAATGTAATATCTAAAGATAACAACAAAAACCTATGGTCATACATTAAGTCTAAGAAAATGGAAACAACAGGCATAGCGCCATTAAAAGATGAACATAACATAATACATAATGATAATGAAACTAAAGCAAACATCCTAAACAAATACTTTGCATCAGCATTCTCAGCCCCAGGAGACAAAGACATATTTCTTAATTTGAACCAAGTAGACAACATAGAAGATTTAGTAGTACAAGAAAATGGAATTAAAAAACTATTAGCCAACACCAAACCAAATAAAGCGTCTGGACCTGATGGTATTCCAGCTAGATTACTCAAAGAACTAAACAATGAGCTAGCCCCAGTGTTCAAAATACTCTTTCAAGCATCGCTTAACCAGGGCAGAGTACCAAAGGACTGGAAAGAAGCTAAATAAATGTCACCCCCCCCTATTTAAAAAAGGAGAAAAATCTGATCCAGGAAACTACAGACCAGTATCACTTACCAGCATCACATGTAAAATACTAGAACACATAATATGTAGCTATATCATAAACCACTTAGACAAACATAATGTCCTCACCTCATACCAACATGGCTTTAGGAAATATAGATCATGTGAAACACAACTAATAGGACTAATTGATGATTTTTCTAAAGGTTTAGATAATAGTGAACAAATAGATGCTATCTTACTAGATTTTTCCAAGGCTTTTGACAAAGTTCACCACCATAGTTTGCTTAAAAAATTAAAATATTTCGGCATTAACGGTCCACTGCATCAGTGGATTAAAGATTTTCTGATAGGGAGAGAACAAACTGTAATAATAAATGGCTCTAAATCAACACCGATAACAATAAACTCAGGTGTACCTCAAGGAACAGTCTTGGGTCCACTACTATTTTTAATTTACATAAATGATTTACCAAATTGCATTACTTCAGGAACAAAAGTCAGATTATTTGCAGACGATTGCATAATATATAGAACAATAAAAACAAAACAAGACACAGATATTTTACAAAGAGAATTAGATGAATTACAGAAATGGGAATCAAATTGGAGCATGTCTTTCCACCCAGAAAAATGTCAGTTGTTAAGAGTAACAAAAAAACTAAAACAAAGTAATTCCACTTATCTTATTCATGGCAAACCAGTAACACAGACTAAAAACTCAAAATACCTAGGTGTTATAATAAATGAAAAACTGTCATGGAATCCACATATTGATGAAACTATAAAAAAATCCAACAAAGCATTAGGGTTTATTAAAAGAAATTTCTATAAATCAAATAAGAACATAAAACTAAAATGTTATTTAACCTTGGTTAGGCCTATAATAGAATATGCATCCACCGTGTGGGACCCCTCAACTCAAGAAAACATTAAGAAACTGGAACAAACACAAAATAGAGCAGTGAGATTCATAACAAACGAATATTCACATTTGACTAGGGTAACACCATTAGTAAAATCACTAAATTTAGAAAGCCTTCAGGACAGAAGACTCAAAAGTAAAGTAGCAATTATACATAAAACACTGAACCATAATCTTCAAATACAAAATTTAATAAAATACTCTGAAAGACACAAAAATAAAGGCACATTCCTCGTCCCATATGCTAGGACAAATTTGTACAAATACTCCTTCTTCCCTAGTGCTATTAGAGCATGGAATGGGTTGCCTGAGCTAGCCAGAAAAACCAGTGACTTGGCAGAATTTAAGTCATTGGTTAATATGCATGACTAAATGCATGACGCGTAGGACGTAATCATCTTCTTTTTTGAAGTAACGTCTGTATTATATAAGATTATTATATAAGAGGATACTGACCGGTTTTGTCTGAGGTAGAGTGATAAATAGGCATGAGGATCCTGACCGGTTTTGTCTAGGGATAGAGTGATAAATAGGCATGAGGATCCTGACTGGTTTTGTCTAGGGATAAATAGGCATGCGGATCCTGATTGGTTTTGTTTAGAGATAGAGTGATAAATAGGCATGAGGATCCTGACTGGTTTTGTCTAGGGATAAATAGGCATGAGGATCCTGACCGGTTTTGTTTAGAGATAGAGTGATAAATAGGCATGAGGATCCTGACTGGTTTTGTCTAGGGATAAATAGGCATGCGGATCCTGATTGGTTTTGTTTAGGGGTAGAGTGATAAATAGGCATGAGGATCCTGACCGGTTTTGTCTAGGGATAAATAGGCATGCGGATCCTGATTGGTTTTGTCTAGGGATAGAGTGATAAATAGGCATGAGGATCCTGACCGGTTTTGTTTAGAGATAGAGTGATAAATAGGCATGAGGATCCTGACTGGTTTTGTCTAGGGATAAATAGGCATGCGGATCCTGATTGGTTTTGTTTAGGGGTAGAGTGATAAATAGGCATGAGGATCCTGACCGGTTTTGTCTAGGGATAAATAGGCATGCGGATCCTGATTGGTTTTGTCTAGGGATAGAGTGATAAATAGGCATGAGGATCCTGACCGGTTTTGTTTAGAGATAGAGTGATAAATAGGCATGAGGATCCTGACCGGTTTTGTCTAGGGATAAATAGGCATGCGGATCCTGATTGGTTTTGTTTAGGGATAGAGTGATAAATAGGCATGAGGATCCATGCTACGTAAGATCTACTAAAAACATCATCGAGCCAGGTTCTTCCTCTCTCTGGTCGAATGACAGAAAACTGAAGAGCTAGGACGTAGGCTGAGAATTGTACAAAAACTCATACATAGAAAGACGTAGGCTGAGAATTGTACAAAAACTCATACATAGAAAGACATTTAAAAAAAAATGTCGTTGTACAATTTTTTGTGAGACATTCTTTTCAAGTCATTTAAAATATTTCATATTTCATTACCAAAAAAAAAAAAAGAACCTTTTTTTGTTGAGCTGAAAGGTGGTCGTAATAATACATGCGCCTACCTGGCATACATGTAAAATAAGATTAGGCGCCAGCTTGCTTTGACATAGAAGGGAGCATCTGGCATCAGGCGGCTTCCGAAAGAGACAGCTGAGGATTTAATACAAGGACGCGGAATACACATTTGAGACCAAAAGGAAATCGTGGACAGACGTAGATGGCGGAAAGAGAACCTGAAGCGACCACCGGCAGACAACGTTTATGTCTGCGCTGTATGTGGCAAAATATGTAGATCACAAATAGGGCTTCGTAGTTACGTAAAATACTGTACGCCTCTTAAAATTCCATACTCAAAGACAAACCTTTTTAAAATATCAAGTGTAGAGTCTTTTTATCATGTAATGCGTTAATTGTGAATTAACATATGCAAATTGCAATTAGGAAGTGATTTCGCCATTGTAATTTAAATGCTACACAATGATATTTGTATAAGAGCTATTTAGAAATGGAATAATAGTGTCAAAAAATGTTGATAAAGTAATTTGTTTTTAATAATGCAAAATACAATTAACAAAGCAAGAAATCAACAAAACGACAAACCAACAGGTATTTACACAAATGATTTGAATGTTTATCTTTTAAAGTTTTTCTGAACCCTACATAAATTTCTTTTAAATACATGAGCTCTGTACTTTATTTTCTTTCCAATTGGATTATCTTATCTTATCTTATATATTACAGACGTTACTTCTACAGTGGAAATATTTACATCCTACGCATCTAGTGTCAATCTAGTCATGCATGTTAATTAATTACTTAAATTTGCTAAGTCGTTGGTTTTCCTGGCTGATTTCGGCAACCCATTCCATTCTCTAATGGCTCTAAGGAAGAAGAAGCACTTGTGGGAAATTGTTCAAGCATATGGAATAAGAACTGTAAGAAAACCATTAACCAATGTCTTTGTTCCTTCTTCCTTTCAGACCCACGACACAGGTATGACCACTACGGACCTCTACAGACACAGGTATGACTACTACGGACCTCTACAGACACAGGTATGACCACTACGGACCTCTACAGACACAGGTATGACCACTACGGACCTCTACAGACACAGGTATGACCACTACGGACCTCTACAGACACAGGCATGACCACTTAGCACAGGCTAATTCTTTATTTTATAACATCCTTTGTAATGATTCATGATTTGATTATTGATACATTTTAATACATTTTTTGCAATAATAATTGATACAATCTTTCGTTCCTATTCCCAAGCCACACATGTATGTGAATGATATTTAGCCAAGACATTGCTCTAACTGCCTCGGGTGAACACAGACTTAGGGTCGTGGCCTCTAAAATGTCATTAGTTGTCATAATCAAAGCTAAAGAAACAAAAGCAAGTTTTGAAATGGAATCTATCGATCGGCGTCATAATAACATCTGTGCTATTTACAGCCACAGAATCATTTGTGTTGAAGACACGTAAATTGTGAACACAGTAATAAATACAAAAACAACAACATTAGAATGACCTGTCACAATAATTGCTGAGAGAGAGAGAGAGAGAGAGAGAGAGAGAAAGAGAAAAATTACTTTGTCTCTAAGTAGTTAAATTTAATACCTTAAGGGTTGGGGCAACTATCATTATTTTACGTCCAGAAGGGAAATACGAAAGATCTAATTAAATTAGGGCAATGTCTACATTTAATTCACTGATAGAGTATACTATCGTCAGAGTTTGAGGAATCGTTGTCATGGAAACGTTAAAACAAAACTTCGGTCCTTTCAATACCCTTCCCCTTGTAATTAGATAGTTTAATTGCAGGCGATATTAAGCTTTTAGTTATAACTGTTCTATGATGAGGCTTGGAGATTCTCTGAAAGTAAAAAAAAACTCGCCCAAAACACTGACCCAAATGTAGAACAAATCTTAATAGTCATAACTTTAAAAGTCTGTGAAGAAAATTCGCCATTTTAACTGCGTGGTGTTGTACGCATCATTCTTTTTGCATCTCAGAGCCAGCGAGAATTAAAATGGTTTGAATTTCGCGTTCACTAAAATCAGCAGAAAAACAAAACCGTTGTAAATGAGTCAACAATGGTGACTCCACTATATTGTGGTAACATGATTGACAAAACAATGGCGACTTCACTATATTTTGGTAACTTGACAGACGAAACAATGGTGACTCCACTATACTGTGGTAACTTGACAGACGAAACAATGGTGACTCCACTATACTGTGGTAACGTGACAGACGAAATAACTTTAATTCTACTATATTGTGGTCACGTGACAGACGCAACTAAATTCTCACAACCTTACGTTTTCTTACTTGATATTTCGTCTGGCGTCCATCATAAAGCCTCCATTAAACACTGTACTGGGATCACGTACACCAAACCGTATTGCTTGGGTCGTAACGTCGTCTCTAACTACAAGGGCGGAGATCATGAACAGTCCAGATTGAGATCCCCAAAGCCTCATGATGGATGTATTCTTTGGACTCCCAGTGGATCTCAGATCTCCTTACAATAAAAGTACTCCATGGTTTAGAGAAGCAATAGACGAGTCAACAATTTTCTAAAAGCGAAGTTTTCTTTCTTGGTGAAACTTGAAGATCATCGACGTGGACTCTCTGAAAACAAAAAAAAATTAAATAACTTTTGAAACAAGTGCTAACCAACTAGGAGGAGTGGGGAGGGAGATGAAATGTCCCTAAAGGCAATCATTTATTCTGCACAGGATTTGTTGTATTTTTTAAAGCCCAAAACATTTTTTCTTTAAAAAAATACATGAAAAAAAGTTACATTTTCCAATAATTAAGCCAATTTTGATACCGATTTTTAATATGTTTAAAATTTCAGCTTATCTCGTTTAGCAAGACTTTCTTTGTTTCCTAGACTAGAATCAGTAATATTACCAAAAGGTTACCTTTAACTTTATTAATTTAATTTCCAAATTGCTAACATGCAGAGTTATTTCCCCTTTAGTCATCAAAGGTTTTTTCCTGGAGTGGAACAGAATTAATAGAGGGATGTTTGAGCAATATAAATATAACCTTTGACATTTCGTGGCGCTCTGATCTAGAGGAGATTATACATGTGTGACATTATAGTCCGACTGAGTTCATGGACATACCACTTGATTGACATTATGATAAAACGCGATACAATAGTCGCAGTATTTACATAGGATACTTCATAATAATTGAATATTTACTTACAACTAAGGCAACTTTTTATAGGCACTTCAAAAAAACATACTACGACTTACACTAGTATTCATCAACCCAGGGAACTAATACAAATTCAATTGTAACTATCACTGTTCAACACGAATGTCGTATTTGACCCTGTAATTGGTCCTCACGGTCACAACAATTTATAACAAGTATACAATTTACAACAAGTATAACAATTTATAACAAATATAACAATTTATAACAAGTAGGCGTATAACAATTTATAACAATGTCAAGAAGGCGTGGTAGTTAAGTAGTAATCAGTGGTCCCGGGTTTGAATCCTGGTGAAGCCTGAGATCCACTCAGCTCTAATGGGCGCCTGACATTGTCAGGCCACATGGCCTCCTCCAGTCGTAACGACTATGGTTCATCTCGTACAGCACTTTTTCACGAGACTGTGGAGGCCCTACTTTGCAGAGACACTCCCGTCCACTTAGTAGGTAGAGGAGCCAGCTATTTTTCGTATGGAACGATTTTCCTCCAGAGCTGAGGCCCATGATTTTTACGCTGTCCATAGCTTTCTTGGTCACCATCTCCACGTAGTGCGGTCTAGGGCTATGTCTTTCCAATGGCCAGTATCAATGTCCACTTGGCTACATGACACCCTCGTTAACCGTGAACCACAGAAACAGATGACTTTTACATTATTTTTCCATATAGACCACAAGGTCTAAAAGGGGAACTTTACTTTTTTTTTTTTGTCCGATACTATTAATTAACATAAAAGAGGTTGTCAATATATTGAGGTTGTCATTTAATAGAGGTTGTCAATATATCTCATCTAAAGAGACTGTTACATGTGAGCAGATGTACAGCTTATTAAGATGCATTTGTACTAGACCGTGTAGCTATTTCACTTCACTGAACGATAAAGTGAATTTGAACAATTTTTCTCAAATAGAAAAAAAATGTTTGTATGAATGTATGGTACGTAAAATGTTTTACATATTTCAGATGTTCCTTCAGAGCTGAAGATAGTTTACTTCCTAGTCGAAACCTCCCGCAGGACGACGTGGGATGGGAGCGGGCAGGGTTTGCGCCCTCGACTGTCGATAAATCCGAACGACAGTCCAGCACGCAAACCGCACGACCAGGCAGCCATCCATGGTATCTCTCAAGGGTTGTAAATAGTCCAGCATACTGATTAGCGATTCGAGGGACCATACTTCTTTATAAAGAAATTCCAAAGGCTGTTTCGTAGACTATTTGTCAATTAGGTTTGCATTCTTCTGACCAATCTTTTCCAACTAACCTAGTCACTTCCTCCTACGCACTCTGGAAGGTACTAGATCTACAGAGACTATATTATTGACTATCTCTAATCTGTTCTGTTTCCTTGCTTGTCTTCCCGTGACGAAAGTAAAGTCCTTGATTTTCCCTTGTCGTCACATTAACTGTCACGAATTTTGCCAGGACACAAATAGCATCAGATAAACAAGTTAGACGCAGCACTCTGGGCAAGAACAAATGTTATTCATTTTCTTGACCGAGTTTTGGCCCTTCGCACTTAATACTGTCATCTATTTCGTCATCCACACCAAGTTGTGTCCCTTGTTTTAAATTAATACAGGCTGTCTCTATTATCTCCCCTGTCTGATGGAACATGTCTTCTTAGTACTGCGATGACAACAGTTGTTTCATGCCGAGCAAATGTCTTGTTTACATCTGAATCTCGCATGACATCATTCAATTTGGTTGTTGTTGCTCTAACCACGTGACCTGAACGTCTTTAAACCACTCTACCAACAGCATGCTTTAGAGAACAATTGTAAATCTATAATGTTTCTAATGCACCAACAACATTAAAAAAATTATATTTGTAATTTAACGAGCTGGAAACTGCAAATTCTAGATGTGCTCAGTACGCTAAAGATAAGGATAAGATAGGTTTAGAGTAGGACATTGTAGGAAATACTTAATATTAATTATCTTCTGTTTTGAAGGAACGCCTGTAATTTATTTGCTCGAAACCATGCAGGGTGCTATTAAAACTATGAGAAAAAAAAAACCAATAAAATTAAAAAAAAACAATTTTTTTTTAAAAACCAAAGCTGATATCATACTTACTTGTATCAATTAGTTTGAATCAGTCATGTAATTAAATTTGTAATAGGTCTAGAGAGAGAGAGAGAGAGAGAGCGAGAGAGAGAGAGAGAGAGGGAGAGAGAGGGAGAGAGAGAGAGAGAGGGAGAGAGAGGGAGAGAGAGGGAGAGAGAGAGAGAGAGAGGGAGAGAGAGGGAGAGGGAGGGAGGGAGGGAGAGAGAGAGAGAGAGAGAGAGAGAGAGAGAAAGAGAGAGAGCGAGAGAGAGAGAGAGAGAGAGAGAAGGAGAGAGAGAGAGAGAGAGAGAGAGAGCGAGAGAGAGAGAGAGAGAGAGAACGAGAGAGAGAGAGAGAGAGAGAGAGAGAGAGAGAGAGAGAGAGAGAGAGAGAATGATGAAAAAAAATTAGATGAAGATATTTTTATAACAACTTGAAATTTCTGTATAAAATTCTCTTTCATTTTTTGTCAGTTCTATTCTTTGAGCATTCCACAAACAGATTGGACAGACATATCAACATGGAAATAGACTGAAAGTTTGAAAGTCAAGCCATTGTCGAGAGCATAAATAATTGATAGGTAAACCTGCAAGAAAACGTTTATCGTGAAAGCTTGTTCCTCCATAAAAAAAACACCCATGTATCATAACATAATTAAACACCAATGTATCCTGACACTAATAAACAGTTTTTTTAAAAATCTATGTGCGTGATCGTCTCTTGGGTGACATAGAGAGCAAACTAGAGATAGCAGCCATTCCATGGGCGTAGCCAGGAAGGGGGGGTTGGGGTCCCCCCCCCCCCGAAATGAAATCCCCAGGAGGGGGGGGGTCAGAATTTAGTGACTGATCTTTTGCTTTAAGTTTGTTTATTTTAGGTGAAATTTTAATATTAAACCATCACTTGCCTTAGCACAGCCAAGGGGGTTTTCAGTTTAAAACCCCCTGCCAGGGGGTTTTGAGTGGTTTTGAGTTTGAAACCCCCTAACAAGGGGTTTTGAGTTTGAAACCCCATACCAGGAGGTTTTGAGTTTAAAACCCGCTACCAAGGGGTTTTGAGTTTAAATCCCCCTCTTCTATAAAAAAAATGCAAACGACAATCCCAAAATTCCAAGAGCACATATAAGGAAGATTTTGATTTTAAACCCCTCTCCAAAATTTACTATAAAACCCTCTTCAATATTAAAAAGCAAATTACAAACTCAAAATTGTATGCGTAAAGCCTAAGGGGTTTTGAGTTTAAACCCCTCTTCAGCTGGGTTTGAAGCTAAAAATACCTCTTCAATATTAAAAAATAAATAAATTACGCACTCAAATGCTATGAGCATAGCCAAGCCTATTGGGTGTTTTGAGTTTAAATTTCCCTTCAGAGGGGGTTCGATGCTAAAAATACCTCTTCAATATAAAAAAAAAAAGCAAATTGCACATAAAATTCTTTGAGCGTAGCCAAGCCAATGGGGGGTTTTGAGTTTCAACCCCTCTCCTTCAGATGGCTTTTTTAAAAGTTTAAAACCCCTCAAGATAGTTTGAGTTCAAAATCCTCCTACAGAGCGTTTTAAGGTTGAAAGCCTCTCTCTTCAATATTATTTCTAAAGCAAACTACAGTCACCGAATACTATGACCGTAGCTAAATGTGGTTTTGAATTAAAAAAACAACAACTCCATATATATTTTAGTTTAAAACCCCCAACAGATGATTTTGACAATAAAACTTCCCTTTTCAATATAACATCTAAAGCAAAATAGTCACCCAATTCCAAGATCGTAGTCAAGAGAAGTTACACATGTCTACCAGTGTATGGGCTCCATTAATAAAGTGCAATGAAATTGAAAAGCACTAAATGTGGCTCTACAAAGATGGCTAAGACGGATTTTAGGAGTCAGTTATAGAGATCGGGTCTAAATCAAGGAAATCCTATACCGAACTGGGAGTCGACCCCTTATTAAGATTGTGACAGAGCGTCGCATGAGGTTTGCGGGATATGTTCTCCGACAAAATGAATTAAGCGTACGAGTTGCGATGACATCCTAGTACAACTTGGCGCCACACTTTCATCCTCAGTGCAGGTGGGAAGAGGCTTAAGACATTGCCAGTGACAGATTTTTGTGGAAACAGATTGCCAGTAAATGCGCGAACGGCGCGGGAGGGTCTAAGTCAGTAAGAATAGCACATAAGGTTTTTGAAATAAAAATTTTTAATAGCAGGCTAATGCACTGTAGATACCTCAGAATATCATTTTGTTGGCTTTCAAAACCAGAAATAATACTTGGCGGTGGGGCTCTCAGCGCTCCCCCAGACCTCTTGCTGGCAAGGGCGAAGAGCCTACAAGTTTTTCATTAACTCCAGGAAGAACCTATTCTAGGGCACAATAAACGTCTTCCAAAAGAATGAAAATCAGAATGTAATAGAGATTAACTATGTACACACACACACACACACGCACACGCACACGCACACACACACACACACACACACACACACACACACATATATATAACTTTTTTTTCGGGGGGGGGGGATTGCGGGGAGGGGGAGTCCGCCACTAACCCCCCCCCCCCCCCCGAAAAAAAATCCTGGCTACGCCCATGAGCCATACGGTACGAAAAGAGAGAATTATTGACTTGTTGGTGTTACGTTATAGATCTATTTTGCCCAAACCAAAATTGGTGTAGTTAAATTGTGCTTTTTTTGTTAGTGTGTTTAAAAAGATATTTGAAACACTTGCGTGTAAAGAAATAGAGATAAAACTCCTGACACTGAGCCCACTCATTACAACCAGGAGTCTATTTTGTTATCTGGTTAGTTCAATTAGTGACGTTGTATTTATGGAAGCAGAAGACCTTTTCTGTTGTCTGTTGTCTGAGAGTTGGCGGAAGGAGATTGAAACAGACACATGTAACAATGGCGTTAGCTGTAAGGCAATGGTGAAACTGAGTAATAGTACCTAGCAGTGGCCGTATTTGATAGAACTGTGAGGCAATGGTGACACTCAGTACTAGTACCTAGCAGTTGCAGTACTCGATAGAACTGTGACACAATGGTGACACTCAGTACTAGTACCTAGCAGTGGCAGTATTTGATAGTACTGTGAGACAATGGTGACACCCAGTACTAGTACCTAGCAGCGGCAGTACTCAATAGAACTGTGAGGCAATGGTGACACTCAGTACAAGTACCTAGCAGTGGCAGTACTCGATAGAACTGTAAGGCAATGGTGACACCCAGTACTAGTACCTAGCATTGACAGCACTCGATAGAACTGTGAGGCAATGGTGACACTCAGTACTAGTACCTAACAGTGGTAGTACTCGATAGAACTGTCAGGCAATGGTGACACTCAGTACAAGTACCTAACAGTGGTAGTACTCGATAGAACTGTCAGGCAATGGTGACACTCAGTACAAGTACCTAGCAGTGGCAGTACTCGATAGAACTGTCAGGCAATGGTGACACTCAGTACAAGTACCTAGCAGTGGCAGTACTCGATAGAACTGTATTACGTTAGAAGTGTACACTGTGACACAGAAGTCGAGAATTTGCTACTGCTGAGTTTTGACATCCACTTTTGTCATTGAATTTGTTGTTTACATACATCTCATTATTAGAATCGCTGTCGTTGAATTCATAAGTTCTAGATTTACACCTTGTGGTGAAATAGTTACTGTTTGTTTATGTTTGTGTAACGTGGTGAGAATGTGTTCACAACATTGATTTAGTGTGCTACTGTCCAAGTCTCTTTCCTCAGCTCATGTTTCGTTCTAGTTGAATAAAGCATTGTTTTAGGTTACTCTTCAGTGCTCCTTTATTTCTTATTACACAGCAGAATGTTTTTGTTCTGAATGGTCACGTGATGATCAATGGATTACTTTTTTAACAAACTTATTCAAGATTCTCTTCGCCTTCCTTGGAAATTGATTTTCTTTTTAAAAAACTGTTGCGTAGGTTGGAAAGCAACACGTCCCACAATATATATAACACGTATACCGAACATACATAGCACAAACACAGAATTTAAGAGGTATATATATATGACCATCAATAAAAACGTATCGTGGATACTTTATAAATATTCATTAGATCAAGTGACGTGACATTCATCCTCTTAGTAGTGAACATTGGACTGCCACTCAGTACAAACAGAACAGCGACCAGCTCGTGTTAAAGCCAACTAAATGTTTCTGAAGTGTCTCGTGTTAAAACTATGTAACAGTATGAGATGCACTACAATGACCCCAGGCCCGTACATCTTACTTTACCTATTACACGCATTATCTATTTAAGCTCAAATACTATCCAAGTTTAAAACAATTTGGAAGGAATGGTATTTTAAAATCCTTCACATATATTGATTGTCATGATCAGGGCCGGTCTTAAGCCACTGCAACTTATGCGGTCGCAGTGGGCCCCGCGCTTTCATAGGCCCCGCGCTAATTCTATGTGTAATTATTAATAGAAAAATATATACGAAACATTTTTGGAAATGTCTTGCACTAATTAAAATCTCCTGAAAAGTCATAAAAATCTAATGAAAAATATCAAAATTATCATTTGTATGTGCCATTCATTATGGAAAACGCCATTCCTACGCGCGATAAAAAAAAGGCAATGTCAGCTTTCATGTAATAAAATGTAATGATCGGACAAATTTTCCCCATAACCGGAAGTTCCAATACCGTATTTACTTTTATAGTCACTGGCATACAAAAATGCCATAGGGTTGCAAGATTTGTAAAGTAAAGTTAACTTGATCGCAATTTTGTACTTAGTAAAAAATGAATAAAATTCAAAGTCGAATTTATTTTCTAATACAAAATCTTAATTTTCACTTACTATCCTTATTCTCACCTAGACTAGGCCCCGCGCAATCAGTTTCGCATAGGACCCTGCAATTGCTAGGACCGGCCCATGATAATTAGTTTCTTTCTAAAAACTAGAAAAAAATATAACAAGGTGTGGAAACAAAAAATCGAAAATCCGATCCGATAATGGGTGTGGGAGAAATAAGGTGTACACACTTTTTACCAGTCAGACAGAGTTGATAGAAGCTTTGTAACAAATACTACAACAATTGCAACAACTGCTACAACACGGCCCCCTCCCTTTTCTGTTAATATCATCATTTTTATTTTCAAATGAACTTCTTTTATCATTTAGACTCATGATAGAATCAATACTTGTGTTTTTTTAATTTGTAGAGATTTACACAAAAATATCCACGAGACGATGCTAAGAATGAGAACTGAGAAAATAATTAGAGACATTTCTGACCCTGGCCTCCGCCTTCTGTTCGTGAGCACTCCCGCACGTAATGAGCTCAACTAGGAATGCGTCATTGGGAAATAGCAACTCATCCAGACGTTTGATTACGTTGACATTAGGGAACTTAAAGGTTTTTAAATTATAGTTCTTTTTGCATGTTGGGAAATAGGAAATAGTTAGTCAAGTTTCACTTTCAGACCAGAGTGTGATAGAAATGAATAAAATAGACAAAAAAATCATCATACGAGTGGGTGTGTTTGTGTGTTTGTGTGTGTGTCTGTGCTTAAATAGTAATTTATCAAATTATTTCATATTGAAGTTTCATATTGACTTTTATTTAGTTCTTTAATATGTATTGTAAAAAAAAGAAAAAATATCTCACTCTCTCTCTCTCTCTCTCTCTCCTTCTATCTATCTATCTATTTATGTCTATATATATGCACACACACACACACACGCCAGTATGTTTGAGTAAGTTTACTACGTGTGTTTCAATCCCCCAAATTCCAAACGTCCTTCCCTCGTCAAAGATTTAACTTTAAGAAACTTTCTTCTTGAGTTTGTTTGTGGTCGTGATTGAGAAGTAGTAGGTGTGACTGTGTGTAGAGTCTTTCACCTCCTAGTACTGGAGAAGTGGTAGGTGTGACTGTGTGTAGAGTCTTTCACCTCCTAGTACTGAAGAAGTGGTAGGTGTGACTGTGTGTAGAGTCTTTCACCTCCTAGTACTGGAGAAGTGGTAGGTGTGACTGTGTGTAGAGTCTTTCACCTCCTAGTACTGGAGAAGTGGTAGGTGTGACTGTGTGTAGAGTCTTTCACCTCCTAGTACTGGAGAAGTGGTAGGTGTGACTGTGTGTAGAGTCTTTCACCTCCAAGTACTGGAGAAGTGGTAGGTGTGACTGTGTGTAAGTCTTTCACCTCCAAGTACTGGAGAAGTGGTAGGTGTGACTGTGTGTAGAGTCTTTCACCTCCTAGTACTGGAGAAGTGGTAGGTGTGACTGTGTGTAGAGTCTTTCACCTCCTAGTACTGGAGAAGTGGTAGGTGTGACTGTGTGTAGAGTCTTTCACCTCCTAGTACTGGAGAAGTGGTAGGTGTGACTGTGTGTAGTCTTTCACCTCCTAGTACAGGAGAAGTGATAGATTTTTAATCCACATTTTTTTGTAGGGTGTGTGAGCAGGATACGCAAAGAGCTTCCTTCAGGGGACAGTACCAGGAAAAAGAAAAGAGGCAGACAGAGAAAGCGATGAGAAGGCAACATGAAAGAATGGAGGGGCCTGGCATTGAAATAGGTTTTACCTAAGACAAAAGACAGAGAGGAATGAAGAAAGATTAATTATAAATGGTGCATGGTGCCCCAACGGTCAAACATTCTAGGGGATAGGTAAAGAGTAAATCTCCGAGGAGATTGTCACATTCTCGTTATTTTTTGTTTAGTTCGTTTAAGCATATTTGATTGGTTTAAAATGTGCAATCAAAAAAATAATAATTTAAGCACTAAATAAATAAGTTCGTTAAGAGTTTTGAATTCACTAGCCTCGACTTACGTACGATCAGAACAGAATCATGTACAGTTATCTTTCCCTGGTTTTGTTTTTTTCTACCAATATTGTAGCCGTATACAGATTCGAGATTTTCACACAGTTGACCACAGTAGTCTCCTCTTGGATGACATCTGATGTTGTACGTTAGGTCAAAATGGAAAACGTATCAATGGATCATTATAAAATAGATTTATTAACCAACTCATAGAATAGAATACTGATTCAAATGTTGTTTTTAAAAAGAATTTTAATACGAACTTCGTTTTCGTTGAAAGTCAAAAAAAAAGTTCTACTTTTATATCGCGTAGTTTTGACATATCTTCATGATACATTTGAAAACAATCTAAATTAGACTCAATAGAGGCCAGATGTAGATCTAGATTTAGATTTTAACATATTAAACAATTTGAACCAAATTTACATCTATAAATTATTAAGGAAATAGTTTATCTTCTTACAGTTTAGGGGTGCAGATTTATTTATGATGTAAACAGTAGTATCACATAAGGAAGTGAATGTGATGCAAACAGTATAGTGCATTATTATCCACTAGTAGGTCTTCTAAATCTAATCCTGATCATAATATTGGCCTAACTCTAGGTCTAGTAATTTTAACATGTTATGTCATACGAATTCTATTCTAGATCTAGACCTAGTCTAGATTCTAGGTCTAGACCTAGTCTAGATTCTAGATCTGGACCTAGTCTTGACTACATCTAGAACTAGTCTAGATATCTACATCTACTTATTCTAGAAGAGTTAGAATAGTCTTAGCAAAGACGAAGTGTTGTCATGTTTGTTTTTAAGTGAAAAAAAAAGGCCAAATAGTTTTAAATATTTTTTTATTAATTTTAACGATCAAAACAAGACTATGGCTTAACTATTCCTGGTCCATTGGTGACTTCGATGAGGGCCGCCTCTGAGTTTCTGTGATAACACAAACTCTCTTTGTAATCTTGTTTTAAAATTTTTTTTTTTTACAATACTTGACTTATCAATACTTAAGTATTCTTTACACCAGATACATAAAAGGCTATTTCTGGATTTTTGTCTCCATATATGAAAACCTCATTTAGAATGGTGCTTATCTTTATGAAATCAATACTTCAGTTACTTTCCTTTGAACGATCTTTAAGAGCATCTCTAAGCATTGTAAAATTATAAAGGCCTATATTTGAACATTTGATTATACATGGTGAACAGCGATCCTCACAAATCTCTCATTAAGTTAGTGGATGGCGTTCGAGAAGTTTCTACATTCTACAGTTACATAGATGAATTATGAAGAAGTCCACTGTTATGTTACTTAGATGAATACTGAAGAAGTCTACAGTTACATAGATGAATTATGAAAGTCTACAGTTACCTAGATGAATTATGAAGAAGTCCACTGTTATGTTACTTAGATGAATACTGAAGAAGTCTACAGTTACATAGATGAATTATGAAAGTCTACAGTTACTTAGATGAATTACGAAGAAGTCCACTGTTATGTTACTTAGATGAATACTGAAGAAGTCCACAGTTACATAGATGAATTATGAAAGTCTACAGTTACTTAGATGACTTATAAAGAAGTCCACTGTTATGTTACTTAGATGAATACTGAAGAAGTCCACAGTTACATAGATGAATTATGAAAGTCTACAGTTACTTAGATGAATTATGAAAGTCTACAGTTACATAGATGAATTATGAAAGTCTACAGTTACATAGATGAATTATGAAGAAGTCCACTGTTATGTTACTTAGATGAATACTGAAGAAGTCTACAGTTACATAGATGAATTGTGAAAGTCTACAGTTACTTAGATGAATTATGAAGAAGTTCACTGTTATGTTACTTAGATGAATTATGAAGAAGTCTACAGTTACTTAGATGAATTATGAAGCAGTCTACAGTTACTTTGATTAATTATGACGCAGTCTACTGTTATTTAGATGAATTATGAAGAAGTCCACTGTTATGTTTCTTAGATGAATAATGAAGAGGTCTACAGTTACTTAGATGAATTATGAAACAGTCTACTGTTATGTGACTTGCGCTGGAATTTGGATTAAAGTGAGAAGGATTCGCGCAACACGTCGACCTCACTCTCTCGCCCTAAAGCCCGTCCTTTTCCGGAAGAAAGATTTGGTCAAGACGTCCGGGGACAAGTTTGGGTGCAGTGGATGACCAGAGACTTTCTGTGTGTCTTGTCCTGCTCTTGAGTGCTCTACAGCACTGTGCTGGAACTTGCCTTTCTGTCCAAATAGTCTAGTTTTGTGACGTTACGCACAGGCCGCCAAGTCCAGACTTCACATGCTAGGTTTGACAGAACCTCAGTGTACTGAGTGCCATGGACACGTCAGATACCCTTCTTGTAGCGGGCTGTTCAGTTCAAACAACAAGACGTCTTGTAGCGGGCTGTTCAGTTCAAACAACAAGACGTCTTGTAGCGGGCTGTTCAGTTCAAACAACAAGACGTCTTGTAGCGGGATGTTCAGTTCAAACAACAAGACGTCTTGTAGCGGGCTGTTCAGTTCAAACAACGAGACGTCTTGTAGCGGGCTGTTCAGTTCAAACAACGAGACGTCTTGTAGCGGGCTGTTCAGTTCAAACAACAAGACGTCTTGTAGCGGGCTGTTCAGTTCAAACAACAAGACGTCTTGTAGCGGGCTGTTCAGTTCAAACAACAAGGCGTCTTGTAGCGGGCTGTTCAGTTCAAACAACAAGACGTATGTAGAACAGTTATCGAACAATTAGCTACCGCATTCATAACATATTTTATATCTCTTTTTTTTAGTGAACTGAGAGGTGGTCAATGTAACAGTTTTGCCCTACGGAAACGAATTAAAGTCCAGTTTAGGCACCAATTTGCTTTAACTGACATAGAAGAGAGCACTTGGTTGCAGACGACTTCGGAACGAGACCACGGATATACATCTGAGACCAATATAAAATCATCTAGAAGGCGAAAAAGAGATCTTATCTTATCTTATATAATACAGACGTTACTTAAAAAAAGAAGATGATTACATCCTACGCGTCATGCATTTAGTCATGCATATTAACCAATGACTTAAATTCTGCCAAGTCACTGGTTTTTCTGGCTAGCTCAGGCAACCCATTCCATGCTCTAATAGCACTAGGGAAGAAGGAGTATTTGTACAAATTTGTCCTAGCATATGGGACGAGGAATGTGCCTTTATTTTTGTGTCTTTCAGAGTATTTTATTAAATTTTGTTTTTGTATTTGAAGATTATGGTTCAGTGTTTTATGTATAATTGCTACTTTACTTTTGAGTCTTCTGTCCTGAAGGCTTTCTAAATTTAGTGATTTTACTAATGGTGTTAGCCTAGTCAAATGTGAATATTCGTTTGTTATGAATCTCACTGCTCTATTTTGTGTTTGTTCCAGTTTCTTAATGTTTTCTTGAGTTGAGGGGTCCCACACGGTGGATGCATATTCTATTATTGGCCTAACCAAGGTTAAATAACATTTTAGTTTTATGTTCTTATTTGATTTATAGAAATTTCTTTTAATAAACCCTAATGCTTTGTTGGATTTTTTTATAGTTTCATCAATATGTGGATTCCATGACAGTTTTTCATTTATTATAACACCTAGGTATTTTGCGTTTTTAGTCTGTGTTACTGGTTTGCCATGAATAAGATAAGTGGAATTAATTTGTTTAATTTTTTTTGTTACTCTTAACAACTGACATTTTTCTGGGTGGAAAGACATGCTCCAATTTGATTCCCATTTCTGTAATTCATCTAATTCTCTTTGTAAAATATATGTGTCTTGTTTTGTTTTTATTGTTCTATATATTATGCAATCGTCTGCAAATAATCTGACTTTTGTTCCTGAACTAATGCAATTTGGTAAATCATTTATGTAAATTAAAAATAGTAGTGGACCCAAGACTGTTCCTTGAGGTACACCTGAGTTTACTGTTATTGGTGTTGATTTAGAGCCATTTATTATTACAGTTTGTTCTCTCCCTATCAGAAAATCTTTAATCCACTGATGCAGTGGACCGTTAATGCCGAAATATTTTAATTTTTTAAGCAAACTATGGTGGTGAACTTTGTCAAAAGCCTTGGAAAAATCTAGTAAGATAGCATCTATTTGTTCACTATTATCTACATTCCTCATTAATCTTCGGACTCGAAGACAAGCTTTATTAATTAATGGACCTCATTCACCAATCGTAAACAAACAACATTTAGCCTTTGATAATATTGATAAAACAACGAAAAAAACTTTCACGTGATAGCCTGTGTGTATTACGTAATTTGTATAGAAGAGATAGAGAATCACGTGGCTAAATGTTGTTTGTTTACGATTGGTGAATGAGGTCCATTGATTAATGCTACCATATTAATATCACTAACTATTTGATGCTACCATATTAATATCACTAACTATTTGATGCTACCATATTAATATCACTAACTATTTGATGCTACCATATTAATATCACTAACTATTTGATGCTACCATATTAATATCACTAACTATTTGATGCTACCATATTAATATCACTAACTATTTGATGCTACCATATTAATATCACTAACTATTTGATGCTACCATATTAATATCACTAACTATTTGATGCTACCATATTAATATCACTAACTATTTGATGCTACCATATTAATATCACTAACTATTTGATGCTACCATATTCATGCCCTACATTTAAACTTTCCAACCCTCCACCTTTCACTTCCATCTTGTTTTCAAGTTTCAGTATTCTTCTGCCAGTAAATTCAATGATTTATTTCTGTGAGACATTTGTATGTGTTCACATTTATGAGACTGAATCACGTCAATACAATAAAGCTTACCTTCTGCTGAAGTCATGAGAATGCGTTTTATTGCGTTGTAATTGAAGTGATCAACCAAATGGCACTCATGCAGATTCCTGAACGCCAGAGAAATAGATCCAAACTGTGAGGCATGAACGAAAACAAAGAGAAAGACTCGAACGACGGTCTGTGATCATCGGAAGGAAAACATTTCACCACCCTGATCTATTCACCACGCACACGTCAGTGGTGATTGGCAAGGGAGGGGGTGGTCGGAGTAAAGGGTCAGACATGGAAGAGGGGGGGCTGTGATGGAAACGGGAGAAACAAATAATAACTCATGTGCTCAAACACAAACACAAACAGCAAATTAAACTTGAAACTGAGCTTCAAACAAAACTTGGATAGATTTGTATTCAATGTACGCAATACCAGTGTATTTTATTTTTGTTTTAAAAATAGCACTGCTTGATCTGGAGTCTACAGCACGGGACGAGCGAGTGAGCACGGGAGGATGAAACTATTATCTAGTGAGTAGCGAAGATAAGAAGAGGTCGTTAACGAGAGGAAGAGAGAGGAAGATTAGTGTACACAGAGGATGATGTCACGTGACAAAGGAATCGCGAGATGAAGGGATGAAGTAGCCGATGTAGTGTGGGGGGGGGGGCAGAGACTTGGGAAATGTAGTCTGGGGAAATGAGGCCATGGTGACAGTCCTTGCCTGGCACTGCCAGCAGTCGATCAATTTCTAGTGATCAGTGCCGACAGTCTGTGCCACTTAACATCTGACTGTCACACATTCTAATCGACTCGTGACAGTGTCAACTCAGGCGCAAGATTCTCAAATTTAAATGGATTCAAGATCAAACAGTGAAAAGTTACCGCCCCTTACAGTAATAAAAGTAAGTGGACATAACAAAAGTCCTAGATGCGGGAAGGAACTGCTCCAACCCGATTTTGTTGATGGTTGAACAGATGGTTGCTGCTCTTCGACCTTAATTTTTGTGTTAACCACCTGATTGGGATCAGGAAACATGTATGGTTATATGTCAGAACAAATCAGGAAACAGGTATGGTTACATGTCAGGTATCAGGTTAAGGAATAGCATCAGTCATAGAGACAAAAGCTAAGAAGTGCTTAACGACCTGACAGTTCACAGTTCATACCATCTTTTTCTAAAATGGGAAGTTTTATTTTAGTCTTATTATTATTGTAGAAATTAAATAATTCATTCTCTGGCACTGCCAGTGTCGAGCTTCATTAAAGGGAAACAAAATTAATTGTAGTCCCTTAACAGTACCCACTGAGGAATTTTCTAGTTATATTCAGGGGCGCATAGCAGTACCGCCCTCTGACAGGCAACAAGAATCCTCTTCTGGATGTTATTATTATTAGTATAGCGCGTCCTCCATATGCTTACTGCGGTCCAATCTTCTTTAGGTGGTCATCAAACTGAGTCAGATCTCCAACAGAAATCTACTTTAAGGATAGTCTTTTGGTTAATGATGAAATCATTGTCGCCAACCTTGAAGTCGACTAAAGAATGCTTGGACAACTGGACGAACACTGTATCTTGTTTATTCTTGTGTCTTTTGCGATCAATATGTGCGTATTATTTAAGAGTGAAAAAGCATGTTCATGTTATTTTGTTGTTGTTTTAATCTTATGTGTAAGATTAATTTTACTTATTCAATGATTGATAGCAAGCTAAAACTATAAGCTTCCAAAAATTGAAATATAATGCTAAGGAATGATAACTAGATTGAAAGTCTACAATAAAATTGTCTCCAGTCCATCCATTAAAATCAAATGTCGCAATTGTTGCATTTTACTCTTTTAATGATTCCAAAAGATTTGTCATTATTAGATGTGCAAATAACAAACATGGTCATTATGGCATCATTATGATAGTAGTAGTATATCTACAAGCTTATAGGCTAGTTTAGATCTACATTGTAAAATAGAAGTACAAACTATTTGGAAATGTCGCTATGCTATTGAAATAGCTCTACTTCTTCGCCGACGCATACGGCGGCAATAACGCACTGTTAAACACGAGTGATGGACAGATTGTTAAGAAGAACAAAAGAGACAGTTGATTTAAGCCTAATGGGGACACAGAACTAGAGCTAGGTTTGATCCTAGTGTTGTAGAAGGGATCATCGCCAGTGGACAGGTCAGGTCAGTGGACTCTCTGTGTGTGTCGTCTGATAAAAAAGTTGCGTGCGGAAGACATTCCTGTTTGTTCATTGAGGCATTCTGGAGACAACCAGAAGAAAGAGAGCGACACGGACTGTGACCCTGTGTTAATGGCGGGATAGTGAACCCTGAAGTAACTTGAAGTCAAGAGGTGGCGTCAATGAACCCTGTAGGCCAGAGCTAGAAGACTTGATAGTCAAGTCTAACATTTATGATTATTGTATTCGTCTTACAACTTTGATCAGACGTATTAAACATATTTTGTCTTGTACCCTGATCCATGGTTGAGTTACTCCCTTGGATTCGTTACACTATGATCTTACACCAATGCCTATTAAATCACGTTGTAGACAAATTGAGGTACACTCTAATAAAGCCTGCCGATGGCGTTAATAAGCATGCATTTTTTGTTTAGAGTAGTCTAGATCTAATTTCTGAGCTCATAGATTTCAAGCTGTTTTTCTTTTTACTCTAGAAATAGAAGAAAATAAAACCTTGGCCTTTTTTTTTATTGGTAAAAAAAAAAGTAGCTCCACGAATAGTCCAAACATAATGTGAGCCCCTATATTAAACATAAGCCATCGACCAAGGCCTATTATGTCTCGTTTCTAAAAAAAATTTTAAATATATGAACGTAATATATGCATTCTTGTTTCTTTTTTATAAATCTAAACGTTTTCTGTCCAATATTTGCAGCTCAAATTCCATCAGAAAACAGATAAATAAGTATATTCTTGTAACATTAATATGACCAATGACAAAGCTGGGTTCATATAAAAATGCTTTCCTCACAACACAATTTGAAGTTAATATTGTTACAAGTCTATTTTCAAAGAGAAAACAGTGTCATTTCTGTATCAATAAGAGCCGCATTCCCTTTCTTTACAAACAATTATAGTACCGCTATTAATTTTTTAAATTAATAATGAATTTTGTTTTAAATATCTGTGTGGGAGAGGGGCGACTAATATATGCATGTTTAAAAATATCAGTCGCCACGTCACAGGTCTGTACAACGTGGCAACGAGTTATTGGTTTAAACTGCCCACATATTGTGACGTTGCCTTCTATAGCAATTGGTTTCGCTCTAACACAACACACAACTCTACCTTTGCGTGAACACCTCCTGAAGAACGAGTTCCAAAAGCACATGTAAACATAAGAACACAACGGATACTACCGTCAATCATATTCTTGACATATAGTTTTAATCAAATCAATCAAGACATCACGTCATGGCATTTAATTACCCACAATATTCTGCAGCCAGCTCACGACCTCATGAGCACTCTTAATATCTGTGTCTGTCGCATTAGGAGAGAAACTTGAAGTTTAAAGAAACATATATAGGTCCTGTAGTTAGGACATAATGTAGTTTCAAAAACCTAACTGACCAAGACAAAAGAGGGTTAACTTTGTCTTTAAATAATGAAACAAATTCATCCACTTCACCATAATCTCCCCACTTCATCATCATCTCCCCACTTCATCATCATCTCCCCACTTCATCATCATCTCCCCACTTCAACATCATCTCCCCACTTCACCATCATCTCCCCACTTCAACATCATCTCCCCACTTCAACATCATCTCCCCACTTCATCATCATCTCCCCACTTCAACATCATCTCCCCACTTCACCATCATCTCCCCACTTCACCATCATCTCCCCACTTCAACATCATCTCCCCACTTCAACATCATCTCCCCACTACACCATCATCTCCCCACTTCAACATCATCTCCCCACTTCACCATCATCTCCCCACTTCAACATCATCTCCCCACTTCAACATCATCTCCCCACTTCAACATCATCTCCCCACTTCATCATCATCTCCCCACTTCAACATCATCTCCCCACTTCACCATCATCTCCCCACTTCACCATCATCTCCCCACTTCAACATCATCTCCCCACTTCACCATCATCTCCCCACTTCAACATCATCTCCCCACTTCACCATCATCTCCCCACTTCAACATCATCTCCCCACTTCAACATCATCTCCCCACTTCATCATCATCTCCCCACTTCAACATCATCTCCCCACTTCAACATCATCACCCCACTTCACCATCATCTCCCCACTTCACCATCATCTCCCCACTTCAACATCATCTCCCCACTTCAACATCATCTCCCCACTTGACCATCATCTCCCTACTTCAACATCATCTCCCCTTTTGACCATCATCTCCCCACTTGACCATCATCTCCCCACTTGACCATCATCTCCCCACTTCACCATCTTCTCCCCACAAATCGCACGGTTGAAAGAGGAGCCTTTACTTTGTCGTTATTACATTAACAAATATGTTCAATCTTTGGCTTTAAAAGATAAAACGATGTCAGTGGTAATCAGAACACAATCTCATTGTTTTGTGTGACAAAGTCAATTAGTTCCATCTATTATAGATACGTTTGTCATTGGCCTTACACTTTTGTACAAAGCTTATAGTCACTCACTTTGAAAACTTTGACACTTTTTTGTCTCCTCTTAACATCATTAAGTCAAAGTTGAAATGTTGAACACTTACTCACTTACGATGACAACACATGAATCAATTTTTAAAAAATTAACTAAATTTTAATCAATAAATGGTAATTCATTATTTTTGTTTTTATATAGAAAAAGGGGAGATAATATGGGCAATATTGAGATATATGGAAGTGATTAAACGATTCTTTCCCTTGAATCAATATAAGTATAAAGTATGTGAAGAATTTTGTTTCAAAAGAAAGACATTCCTGCCAGCAATAAATATGCAGTTAAAAAAAAGAAAAAACAAAGTTTCTGACACGTAAAAATTAGGACATATTTTTTCTCTGTTGTGGAATCCCCGTGAATGTAGCCCCGCCTTCCTTCCTTTAATCCTGCCCTGAATAAAAGACTTCAATTTTTAAAAAAGTATTTTATACATCTTTTATTACTTAACTCCATCTCTGTTTCTGTCTGTCTTCCCATTCTCGGATCAAATGGAAACTTTGCACTATTATTCAGTGTCAATGACAACTAATGAATCAATCAAAGAATTAGTTAATCATTTAGTGGCAATTAATTTAATTTAATTCTAATTTAAAGAAAAGACAAAAAAAGGTGCCCATTCAGATCTTGTGATCTATAAATTAATAGAAAAAGGAAATAAATCTAGCAGTAATAAGATAAAAGGCAGTAACTGAGCCGTTCTTCCCTTATATAAGCTTATTTCGAACCGAAGTAAAAAACAACAACAACAATAGAACGAACACTTTTAAAAAGGACTAAAGAATACACAAGCAGGTTATATAGGTCAGTTGCAATGGCAGGCAAGGTTGCAGCTCAAAGTAGCATAGTAAATGATTCATGAATGGCTTTCAGTACAATGACATCTTCAAGAGTCGCGCTATCCAACTGTTCGTGTTCACCCCTTGAAAAGGTTGTGAAGTTAAATGGATACAAGAAATGGAATTTCTTCACTGTAAGTACTGGTGATGTATTTAACTATAGGGCACTGTAAGTACTGGAGATGACGGAGTTGTATTTCACTATAGGGTACTGTAAGTACTGGAGATGACAGAGATTTATTTGACTATAGGGCACTTTAAGTAATGGAGATGACGGAGATTTATTTGACTATAGGGCACTGTAAGTACTGGAGATGACGGAGATTTATTTGACTATAGGGCACTGTAAGTACTGGAGATGACGGAGATTTATTTGACTATAGGGCACTGTAAGTACTGGAGATGACGGAGATTTATTTGACTATAGGGCACTGTAAGTACTTGAGATGTTGGAGATTTATTTGACTATAGAGCACTGTAAGTACTGGAGATGATGGAGATTTATTTGACTATAGGGCACTTTAAGTAATGGAGATGACGGAGATTTATTTGACTATAGGGCACTGTAAGTACTGGAGATGACGGAGATTTATTTGACTATAGGGCACTGTAAGTACTTGAGATGACAGAGATTTATTTGACTATAGGGCACTTTAAGTAATGGAGATGACGGAGATTTATTTGACTATAGGGCACTGTAAGTACTTGAGATGACGGAGATTTATTTGACTATAGGGCACTGTAAGTACTTGAGATGACAGAGATTTATTTGACTATAGGGCACTGTAAGTACTGGAGATGACGGAGATTTATTTGCCTATAGGGCACTGTAAGTACTGGAGATGTTGGAGATTTATTTGACTATAGGGCACTGTAAGTACTGGAGATGACAGAGATTTATTTGACTATAGGGCACTTTAAGTAATGGAGATGACGGAGATTTATTTGACTATAGGGCACTGTAAGTACTGGAGATGACGGAGATTTATTTGACTATAGGGCACTGTAAGTACTGGAGATGACGGAGATTTATTTGACTATAGGGCACTGTAAGTACTGGAGATGACGGAGATTTATTTGACTATAGGGCACTGTAAGTACTGGAGATGACAGAGATTTATTTGACTATAGGGCACTGTAAGTACTGGAGATGACGGAGATTTATTTGACTATAGGGCACTGTAAGTACTGGAGATGACGGAGATTTATTTGACTATAGGGCACTGTAAGTACTGGAGATGACGGAGATTTATTTGACTATAGGGCACTGTAAGTACTGGAGATGACAGAGATTTATTTGACTATAGGGCACTTTAAGTAATGGAGATGACGGAGATTTATTTGACTATAGGGCACTGTAAGTACTGGAGATGACGGAGATTTATTTGACTATAGGGCACTGTAAGTACTGGAGATGACAGAGATTTATTTGACTATAGGGCACTGTAAGTACTGGAGATGACGGAGATTTATTTGACTATAGGGCACTGTAAGTACTGGAGATGACGGAGATTTATTTGACTATAGGGCACTGTAAGTACTGGAGATGACGGAGATTTATTTGACTATAGGGCACTGTAAGTACTGGAGATGACGGAGATTTATTTGACTATAGGGCACTGTAAGTACTTGAGATGACAGAGATTTATTTGACTATAGGGCACTGTAAGTACTGGAGATGATGGAGATTTATTCGACTATAGGGCACTGTAAGTACTGGAGATGACAGAGTTGTATTTAACTATAGGGCACTGTGAGTACTGGAGATGACAGAGTTGTATTTAACTATAGGGCACTGTGAGTACTGGAGATGAGGAGTTGTATTTGACTATAGGGCATTTTGAGAACGAAAGTGAATCACAGTAGTCTGCGCTTTGTTTACACTTTGATTTTTAAGTTCCCGCTGAAGGGCGATACAATTCCTTAAGAGAGAAGGTGATATGAAGAGACGTGGAGGCGATGTAATGTCACTTAAAGAGAACGTGAATATGAGAAGAGGAAGATAGGGAAAGAGTTTGAATTAAATGGACGAAGCATTTTTTCCCCAAAGATAAAATGTCGAATTTCTAAGAACATCTTCTACAGCCTTGTTCGAAATTCCTGTTTAGTCCACCCAAATTGAACCCATAAAGAGTTTTCAAGCTAACAGGAGAAATTGTAAAAAATACACTGACTAATTGCTGCTAGTAAGTTCATTGGCAAGAAACAAACTTCACTTGGACAAAATTGCAAGAAAAACTTGTTGAGAAGGCTATACAAAAAAATAACTCTTTACCATTTTACTATCAGCTACTAGATACAAGAGACCGATCACAAAAACAAAAAGATTACAATGATAGTTTGTATGGAAACACAAGCTCAGAATCGGCCGCCGAAATGGTTCACTCAGGCATGTAAAAAGGTATGGTGGGTTTCAATATTTTCAGCATGAATACCATCGATAAAGCCCAATAGGAAATCGGAGCAAAGGGCAAACCAACGAACAGGTTTCGACCGGAAGCTCTTCACCCCAACACCAGAAACTATGAGCTATCAACCACCACAACCCTGTCTTCGCCAGCACAAAAGAAATAGACATGAGCGTAGCAGAAATGTTGCCGATATTATTGTCACATTAGGCCGACTAACGACAAGATACCTCAGGGTACGGGGACACATTAACCTTTTTATTATTACATAGTTAATATTCAACTGACTAGCAAGAACATATTTTTGAATGATTATATATTTATTTATAGCTTTTATATAGCTACTTTCATGCTTATAGCATGCTCAGAGCGCTTTGGACCAATCTCATTTTTGGACCAATGGGGGGGGGGGGGAGGGTATCTAGGAGTTGGTTTTCCGTACTGCCTTTAGGCGCTCAGTAAACACAACTCTGCCCGAGTCGGGTGTTGAACCTCTAGGTAGCCAAGCCAAGCCAAGCTCGCACTTAGCCTCAAGACCACGCTTCCCACATGATCTAATTAGTGGCTTTTTAAAAGGACCAATCTCTCACTCAAGGACGAAGTTTCTCCGGTTGTTTTTCTGTTGGTATTGAACTTAGTCACTCATTGCGTATAACATTCAACTGTGTAGGCTACTAAACAGTAGTTATTAATTGGTTTACATTTTATTCGACACATACACATATATACACATACTAAATAAAATTCAAGCAAATTACAGTCACAAAATTCGATGAACGTAGCCAAGGGGGGGGGGGTGAGTTAATACCCTCCATCCATAGGTTTTTTAAGTTTAATACCCCTCCAGGGGGTTTTAAGTTTAAAACAGATAGTTTTGAGGTTTAACCCCCCTATTCTAAAGCAGGGGTGGGCAAATTACTCTTGCGGACCACACGTGGCCCACCAGAGTGTTTTATACTGCCCACGGACACCTACAGAAATAAGATGTGCCCATAGATTATACATATTAAAATGCAAATATATATAAAAAAAACATACTTTTTAATATCTATATAAATTAGTGAAACTTCTTATTCTTATCACTTATGATGAAGAGGCCGATGGTGCACGAGATTAGACTGAGAGTTGTTTGTAATAAATAAAAGAGTAGGTTACTAAATCAAACCATAAACTCGAAACGGAGTAACCGGGAAAGTTTCCGGGAAAGTTTGCGCCAAGCTGCATTGGATATCAAACATATTGTTGACCCAATTATCTCAGTGATCAAACCTATCAGAGCTAGCGGTCTTAACCACAGGCAGTTCCGAGAAGTACTTAAACATTTGGAAACAAAACATTCATGTGAGCTGGCGCTCCTAGATCTAATTTTTGACCTAATTTTATCTAATTTATATTATTTATATAGGCCAGGGCTATGATGTTTGTAATTTAGTGTCCTTTTAGTTTATATAGTTCAGTGCTGAGTATTTTGTAGTTTCCGCTATTTATAACTTTCTGCTAGTTTTAGTCTTTTTCTGTTATTTGTGTTTTACTCGTAGAGGAAAAGTAGTTTTTAAAATAGTTAACTAGCCTTAGAGCTGTGAATGTTATTTCCTATTTTTTGTCCCTGGTTAGTTCTGCTTATTTTTGTCTTTGGCATTAGCGTTGGATTGGTTGTTATTTTTAATATCAGTTTATGTGCAGGTCTGTAAACGGTATAGAGCCCCCATATGAGTTTAGAATAGAAATAACTTTTTATCTTCCTTTTTGTATTTTTGTAGGATTTAAATTTTAAGATTCTCTTTTTAATGCTGTTTAATTTGATATATAATGTTGTGTAGTCCGTGTCTTTAGTAATTTGCTAGATTTTATTGTTGTGTACGGCTAGGTACAAATTAGGGAAATCAGTAGTCCAGTTTAGTTATAGAAAATTAGCGTGATGTCATGGAGATAGAATTGATATGTTCGCGCTGACCAGTTATAGCTAGCTCCGGAACCACGTTAAGCTCTCTTTTGTCTTGACCAGTGGTCAGTGCTGACAGTGCCTGTATAAAGCTAATTGTGTGTTGTATAATTTCAGCTGGGACCGTCTGTAAGTTGGAAAATGTTTTTATTTTTACTTTCTTTAGTTCGTATTTGTATTAATTGTTTCTACATCTATTGCTATAGTCTAGATGCAGACTGATTAGTGTAGTGGCATCACTGGCTAGTTAATTAGCCATGATTACCTCTGATGGAACCGGAAGTTCCGTAGACTTGAGTAGCGTCACCCCTTTTAGCCATCCTTAATGATCCCCTTATTGTTTTTCTATTGTTTGTCTATTTGTAAATATTTTATTATTTTATGTCTTCTAAAAGTATTTTTATTAATATTATAATATTGTTAGGATAACGGTTCTAACAAGTTGGCATGTTGCCGATTTTAATTTTTAATGTAGAAGATGGCTGCGTCCTACTCAACGCTCCATGATGGCAACTTTAAGCCAAATCTAGATTTGTGTTTATTATTATCTGGCCCAACATGTGTTGTGGCGTAAGCTTTTAAGTAGGTATCATAATAATAATAATGTATAACTTTTTATTAGCTAAATGAAGGTAATAGTATTTACCTCATGCATTTAGGTATGTGTATGTGCTAGACTAGGTCTAGTTCATTATTATTTTGTTATATTATGAATAATTATGTCTTATGTTTTATGTATTTGTAATTGCAGGCTACAATTCCTGCCTGTTACAGATGTCCTTAAGGTCCGAGAACTGTGGTTCCCTTTAATGGACCTTTTGACCAAGGAAAGGCTTTTATCCATGGCCAGGATGAGGCATCGGCTCTTCACCGATCCCTCTGTCCGAAATCCCGCCTTATCCGCAACGATCATATAGTCTCGTCCGGTATGTCGCAGGACACGACCCCCTTGAGCCAAGCACGGGTTCCCCTATCCCGTGCGAGGCCGGAGGCCGAGCCGCGTGGGGGCCTTTCGTATTCCTATAATGTGCCACCGAACCCGTGCGAGGGTCCATCACAGCGCGTATGGCCCCCGTTAGGGAACGAATCGGTGGGGGTTTGGACTGGTTAGCGAGCCTTTGTTTCATCCCTACCACGTGCAGGTACAGTGTCTCCACCATACAAGGGTAGCCCACTGAGAGCTATGTGCGCTACCGTTCTTAGCCTATCTGACTCCCTTGGCAGACGTTTCCACGGAGGCGCCACGCTGAGGCGACGGTAGCTGGAATTCCTGCCTAACTGTCTGCCGCAGTTATTACTGCCTAACTGTCTGCCGCAGTTATTATTGCCTAACTGTCTGCCGCAGTTATTACTGTTGCCCTATAGCTGTTGCCTTATAGCTGTTGCCCCATAGCTGCCATAGTAATTATTGCTGCAGCAAGTAGCTTACTGTTGTAGTTTTGCCAAATAGCTGCTTTATTAGTTAGGTTCAGTTAAGTAGGGTTGATCAATCGTTTAGTAGTGTGTATATTTAGTTTTATTACTGTTGTTTTGGTTTCATGTAAATAAAGTATATATAAGTTCCTTTTATAATTTCAGTTTGTTATTTTATTTTTAGTTAGCTAGTTTAGTTTAGTTTAGTTTGATTGTGCTGTTTGGTTGCTTAGGCGACTCTAGCCCCTTGGTCGCAGACCGAGGTGCACAGATTGGGCCCACCCAGTAGAGCTACCACCTGCCTACTGTTATAAATGAATAAATGTTGAGCAGCAGATAACAAAAAGGCCTCACTCAGTAGCGTCACCCTGACCTGCTCACATTTAGATTTATTTTTCCTATAAAGACTTAACAGAATTAAACTACACAAGAAGATCTTGGCTAATTTTTACAATGCGGCAATGCAAAATCTTCTAATCTATGCAATAACATGTTGGCAAAGCAGCGTGCCATCTAATTTGTTGTGCCGCTTGGACAGCCTTATAAAGATGGTGTCTAAACCACGCGTACAACTCTACCATATTTGTATGAACTTTTGAAACAAGTCGAAAAAATCATAGAACCTAACCGCAAACCGCATCATTAAAACTACGTCAAGTCGTCGTGAAGTGGGCGACTTCTACCGAACGGGAAAAAAACTCGTTCGTTCCTTAGTTAACTAGGGAACGTGAAAAGGATCAAAACGACTGTGTGTAGTCACTGAATGAACTTCTCTGTATGTTTTGTCTGTTCTATTTTTATGAATGTTGTCTTTATTTGAGAAAAGAGTCCTTGTAATCAGGGCCGCCGCTACCCATTGTTCAATGTGTGCATTGCACACAGGCGGCCGACTTTAGGGGGCGGCCAAATCATTATTCCAAGGTTAGTTAAAAAAAATAGTTCTAATAATAAAAGTACCGAAATATTTTAAACAAATTCTAATTATTTCATTATCCCTTGAAAATATAAACGATATTCCTACATAAGAAATTATTTTGAAAACTAGAACAAATAAAACAGAGCAGCGTGTGAGGGATTCCCATTGGTTTTTCCATTAGCGCCTACTCATTTCTTGGCTTTAATTTTTCGCGGGTTGTTTGTAATTTTTGGTTTTGAGTCGAATAGCCTGTAAGCAAATCTATTACAGGTAATTAAAAAGTCAATTTTAAAAACATTATCACTGGGGGAGGGGCGCTAGCTCTTCTCATATGGAGGATGAAGGGCCCAACGTCCTGACATAAAGGGGTGTTATGGAGTGTGTTTTTCCTAAGCGGCAGTGAGAAGAGGTTAAGCGATAGACTAGTGGTTTTGCAATGACAATGATGAAATTAACATAACTAGTGAAAATGTGAGACGATCCTAAGACATAAAGAGTAACGACTTTTTTGTTGTTGTTGTGAGCTAGATTTCGTTTAAATATCAGTTTATTTCATTACCTACTATTAGATCTATATCACGTCTCAAGTTAAATCGTGAATAATAAAAGTTATATTGAGTTTTTGGTTCACAAAGAAGTTTGTTCACGTTATTCAAAGTTAATTTATTTAAAAAAAATAAATAAACCGTCTTCATCGGTTCAGCTGTTCTAGTTGTTTGGAGCTACAAGCCAACAACAGGGGGGGGGGCAAAAATAAAAAAGGTTCAGATTACTTGCCGACTTGAGCGGAAAGCTTCAGCATCTTCAATTCTATCTCCATGAAAAACTTTTTACAACACTTAAAAATTATGTAGGCAACACAATTTCCAAAAAAAAAAAAAACAACGTTTTTGTGAACTTTCATGACATAACTTTGGATTCTATACATAATGTTAAATTAATGTAAATGAAAAATAAAACATAAAAATTGTAACTAAGTTTTTTTTCTTTTTTATTACATTCTTAAAAAACTCACGGACTTCAATGTGAAAGCCTTCATCGCTCCTCTGTGCTCCAGCTTCTAATGGGGGATCGAATGAAAATGTTGTTATTTAGGGAGTCGCAGCCCGGGAATGTGAGAAACACTGCCTTACTGTGTTTTATTTTAAGTCATTTTATAAGTGACTCGTACTTTGGATTATTTATTTTGTATTAAACTCAAGAAAAATATTCAGCGCTGAGTTGCTTCATTTGTTGGACAAATTTGTAGGCAACTCTGAATCCGCGTATGTCAGATAATTGTGGATACAATGCACATCTCTTCAAAATACAATCATGATGATTATAATGAAAGTGTACAGAACGTTGAAAAAGTTCCACTGTCAATCATCAACGGCTTTTGTATTTCGAGCTTTTTTTTCGGATTATGCTTTAACTTACACTAATAAACAAGTTAACCTATCTACGTCCATACCATATAATACTGTTGAGCAGTGAAAGTTATCGACAAATTGCATATAGATCATGATCATTTACACTATTCATTCAAATTCATTACCTGCCGCATCTCATCAATTATAATTGTCGCAAATACAGGAGCCTAAGAGAGTAGTCAGAACGAGATCAGTGTTTTAGGTTTATCACAAAGAACCAAAATGTCAGGTTTCTGAATGCACGCATATCCAACATTGTTCCTAGTGCATGATTCCTAGATGTACTTGAGGCATTTTTTAATTTCGCACGCAGGTGGCCACAACCCTCGCAGCGGCCCGGCTAGAAATAACCATACATTTCCAATAAAGATAAATAAAGCAGTTTTAGTCTTTATCGTATCATGTGGTTTTGATGAAACTATCAAGCCTAATTTCAGGTGATCTGTCTTACAAACATTTTTCCTAACCCTAACCCTAATCACCGGCAAGCCAATTGGGATTTCTAAGGTCACCATCTTTGCCCTAATTGTTACATTCCAACGTGGAGTGTCTGACTTGATCGTTTGACAAAATCTGGACCTTTCTCCCCCCCCTCCCCGAAACAGTCTTTTTCTCCAAAAAGAACACTGGCTAACTGAATACAGACAAGTAAATTGTGAAATCGCGACTTCATTCTTAGAGTCATTCTAATAGCTTTGGATGCTTCTGTTTCAGTGCGGCTACATACTCAAGCACCGACAGGTTCCGGTTATTTCTGTAGAGAAACTCCAACGAGAAACTGGCCTTGACCCTGGACGTTTGACTCAAGTCCCAGTCCGATAACTAGACTCTATCTATCTATAATCTGTCTATCTATCTATCTATCTATCTATCTATCTATCTATCTATCTATCTATCTATCTATCTATCTATCTATCTATCTATCTATCTATCTATCTATCTATTGTCGAGTGCGCGTGAAGTTTTCTTTTATTGTTTAATAATTGTTTTTAAATGTATAGGAACATGGGCGTAGCCAGTATTTTCTTTTTTTGGTGGGGGGATTGTGTTTTTTTTTCTACCCCACCTGCTACTTAAAAAAATTAATTCAAAAACCAGTTATTCTAGTTAATGCACTTTATTAATGGAGCCCAGCGATTTGTAGAAAATAGTATTCTCTCTAAGCTACGCTCATTAAATTTGGTGACTGTAGTTTGCTTTAGAATAATAGTGATGAGAGGTTTTTATCACGGTTGGAAGATGTTGATGTTTAAGAGCTTGACTGTCACTATTTGTAAGTTTCTTTCTTGCTAGTTGAATTCTTTGTTGATCTTTGCCGAATTGTCAGGGGTGATGATATCTAGTAAAATATTCAAATTTACTACTACATTTAATACAAATACAAGACTGATCTCTATCAATTCTAACTCAAAACTAATATACGTCTGAACTGTCTCAGACTCTCAACACGACTGATCTCTATCAATTCTAACTCAAAACTAATATACGTCTTAACTCAGAATCTCAACACGACTGATCTCTATCAATTCTAACTCAAAACTAATATACGTCTGAACTGTCTCAGACTGTCAACACGACTGATCTCTATCAATTCTAACTCAAAACTAATATACGTCTGAACTGTCTCAGACTCTCAACACGACTGATCTCTATCAATTCTAACTCAAAACTAATATACGTCTGAACTGTCTCACTCTCAACACGACTGATCTCTATCAATTCTAACTCAAAACTAATATACGTCTGAACTGTCTCAGACTCTCAACACGACTGATCTCTATCAATTCTAACTCAAAACTAATATACGTCTGAACTGTCTCAGACTGTCAACACGACTGATCTCTATCAATTCTAACTCAAAACTAATATACGTCTTAACTGTCTCAGAATCTCAACACGACTGATCTCTATCAATTCTAACTCAAAACTAATATACGTCTGAACTGTCTCAGAATCTCAACACGACTGATCTCTATCAATTCTAACTCAAAACTAATATACGCCTGAACTGTCTCAGACTCTCAACACGCCTGACTTTTCGAAGGCGATGGTGAGGGGGGTTAAACTTAAAGCCCTCTGGAGGGGGCGGGGGTTAAACTCAAAATCCCTCCTTGGATACGCTCAAAGAATTTTGACTGAAGCTTGCTTTGGTATTATATTGAAGAGGTGGATTGTGGCTTCAAATCCCTCTGAAAGGGGGGTGAACTCAAAACCCTCTGGACGGGTTTTTTACTTAAAGCCCTATGGAGGGGGGTTAAAACTCAGAATTTAACCCTTCTTGGGTACCCCAATAGAAACTGGTGGTGGTTGTATGCTTTAGTTTTATATTGAAGAGAGGGTTTTATCGTAAAAAAAAATTGGATGGGTTTTAAAATAAAAACCCCCCTTGGCTACGCTCATGGAATTAGGTGACAGTCGTTTGGTTTATTTTTTGTTATATAGAAGAGGGGGGGGGGTTAACCTAAAAATAAAATTCCTTGGCTGCGATGATACAAGTGATGGTTTAACATTAAAATCTTCCCCAAAATAAACAAAATCAAAGCAAAAAATCAGTCTCAAAGTTCCACCTCCCTCCTGCAGGGGGATTTCATTTGAAGGGGGAAGTGTTTGAACCCCAAACCCCCACCCTGTCTACTCCAATGCATAGGAAGTAGTTAGTATTGAGTGTGTTTTGTTGTCAAGAATATTGTGTGCGTTTAGGTCTTGCTTAGTTCCCGTATTGCTCTTGTAGCAGAGAGAGCTACCTAGCTATAGAATCTGGTTACGCTACAGTTCTACTGTTTCCCCGTTTTAACGGTACGTAAGTACATAAAAGTAGTTATCAGGTTGATAGTTCGATACGGGTGTCGTTAACGAAAGTTCTGTGATTTAGCGGCATCGTTAGATCTAAGTTATTCATTGTTTCAGGGTGTTTTGAGCTCACCCCTGGAGCCGTGACTGGTTCTTGATCCGTACTGTAGTATTTGAATGTACCGAGCCGTATGACCGAAACTGAGTGTGCGTGCGTGAGCTGTGTTGTGTAATTAACAATGCATTATTTAATTACCCATGATTTGTTCGGAATATTATTTATTTGTATTTAGCTTTATTTGTTCTTATTCCACGATCGTTGACCATTTATTCAGTGTTCAGTTCTTATGTAACTTACTTTTGCTCTTTGTTATTGCATTAGTTCGTTGAGGTGCAGAACCCGGTTAGTTATAACATACCCTAGATCGGCGGTCTTCAACAGGGGCGCTATCCCCCCCCCCATTGGTGGTGATTTCGTGAAATTAGGGGACACTGGAAGCCAATGGGGCGGTAGGGGGGCCTGGACATAAAAAGGGGCGTAGAGATGAAAAAGAAACTATAGGTGCACTGAAACAAATTTCTCCAAAAAGAACACTGGCTAACTGAATACAGACAAATTGTAGATCTAGTTAGCCTGCTTCAAATTTAAGAACAGAAACAACGTTAGAAATTGAGTTGGGGAGTTCCCCCTTTTCTATGTTAAATTACTCTGTTGCTACAATCAAAGTACATTTATGGTCTTAAGTTCTTGCGAGCGTAAATGTTTATGATTAAATAAACAAACGGAAATACGCTTTTTAGCGGCCCCCGAAAGGGGAAAAGACGCTATTAGTTTTGAGTGAAATGTCTGTCCGTCTGTCCCGTTTAGATCTCGTAAACTAGAAAATATATTGAAAATCCGACATCACAATATTTTAGACCATTCAAAGTTCTGATGCAACGGCTACTTTTTTTTCTGATAGCGAAAAATCTAATTTTTAAAATCACTAATGCAAGCAGCTTGTTAAAGAGAAAAAGCTATTTAAAACGCATAGTAAGCTTGTAAACTGCAATATCTTAAGCATTAATTTTATTTTGCGGAAATTTTTTTTTAAGGATTCGAATAAGAGATTGAGCCTTTTCAAAACAATTACATCAGTTATAAAAATTCAGTTAGGACAGGGGAGGCGCGATAGCTGAGCGGTAAAGCGCTTGGCTTCCGAACCGGGGATCCGGGTTTCGAATCCTGGTGAAGACTGGGATACTCAACTTGGGAATCTTTGGGCGCCTCTGAGTCCACCCAGCTCTAATGGGTACCCAACATTAGTTGGGGAAAAGTAAAGGCGGTTGGTCGTTGTGCTGGCTACATGTCACCCTCGTTAACCGTAGGCCACAAAAACAGATGAACTTTACATCATCTGTCCTATAGACCACAAGGTCTGAAAGGGGAACTAGTTAGGCCAGGTTTACATCTATCTTTGCATTCACTTGCACCTATCCTTTGATCTGCTGGACCGTTGGGGCACTACACAAGATCTGTCAACCTTCTTTCTCCATTCTTATCTCTCATTTGTCTTTGATATAATTTCATTCGGATGTTCTTTCTGAAGATATTGAAGCCTGCCTGGGTGGACCACTTCGGGAAAATATATATATATATATTGTCTAGACTGGTCATGGATATCTTTTAACAATACAGAAAAATGTGACAAATTTCTAAAAAGCTGAAACAAGTCGTTGTTTTGTAATGTAGTTATAAGAAGTAAAGTTTTTTTTCAACCCTAACCTATGTAACATATTATTTAATATTTAGATATAGACCTTGTAGTCAAACATCAAGTATAAAAGCACTCTAGTCTCATAATGATTATTTTGCAATTTTTAGATAGATGATCTAGATTCTAGAAAGATCTAGGAGATCAGTTTATTTAAATGTACATAAGTTGGTTAAAATCAACAGACGGGAATCATTTCGATCATCCTTTTCAAAGCATTATCTCAATGGAAACTAACAGAATGGCTTTATTTCATACATTCACGTGAATAAATAGTTCTGTGATTAATAGCCCTTTCTATTAAAAATACGCAAAATGTTATTGCATTATTTCTAAACTTTGAAAAGTAAAGATCATTACTTATCTAAGACAGAAAAGATCGATTTTCCTTACAGCTTGAAAAAGAGTTACGTACATCACAATCTATCCATCAACAATTATGGTTAATAATAATGCGTAATAAACTTAGTAAGCAAAAAAATAAAAATAAATAGACTGAATGTAGCCACTACAGGAGACGTTCGTCTTTCTTTGACAAATTTAAATCTCGACATTTCTGATATTGCCGGCTGCAGGATGCACAGTAGCAGTAACCAACTTTTTTATTTAGGTTAAACTGTTGAACTGTGCATTGTCAAACTTTTTTTTTTCTTTTCCAAACATTTTTATCTTTTCATTTAGGCGGGTCATTTTCTATCCCCTAAGGCAAATGTATTTTATCTCATGTCCCATCTTAGCACACACAGTCATTAGTGAATTGAGCTATAATAATATTTATATAAAAATAAAAACAAATTACAATTTAACCAAAAAATAGTAGGCGTAATATTACAATAACTAAAAAGGGACTATTTAAAGGTTATGAAAAAAGTCACGACAATGAGACTAATATCTGAGTGTAATCGCTGTAAGTTATCTAAGATCATTTTTTTATAATAGTTATAAATTAGCGATCTGTATCTATCTATCTATCTATCTATCTATCTATCTATCTATCTATCTATCTATCTATCTATCTATCTATCTATCTATCTATCTAACTGGTCTGTACTGGTGTGTCAAAATGTCTTGATGTCCAGGTCAGCTTGTGTGTGTGAACTATGTTCTTGTGAACTGTTTTCTCATTCTTGTACAATAAAGCCTAGGATAAAGAAATGTTTTTCTGTAGTGTTTTATAAGGTTATTGCAATTTATTGTACAAAAATCTTGTGGATTAATCGTGCTTCAAGTATGGATAGTTTCCTAAAACCTGAACCATTGGTGGTTGATCCTAAAGATCCGGACGCTCAATGGATCTGAAATCACTGGCTTCACACATTCAAAAAATTTGCATTTAATTACTAGCTGTGCCAGAATGTGAGAGGTTCGATCTACTGTGTGAATTTATCTCACAGTGTTTCTCGACAAAAAACGTTTTCTTGCATTCTTCACTGCAGAAACGCGTTCTCCAGACATCTATAGCTCATTATTCATCATTTTAATAAGAAACTTTTGAATAATGTTTTACTTGAAAATATTCTAATATGAATATTTAGGCCCTTACTACATTGGAAATGAAACCGATTTGTTCCTTGAAAAGATAAGATACCCCACATTTTTAGATTTAGGCTTTGAGGATCTCCGCCGAAGAAAAATTATTCCAAAAATAATATCTTTTTAAAAAGCTCATTTGTAAGTGATACAATTTGTTCAATAGGCATGCTAGTTACTTTGTTTTGCTACAGAACCATAATTCAAGCTCTAAAAAAAAAAATTTCGGAAGTGGGAGGAGAAATTAGTGGACCATTTACATTCTACTCTAAATATTTTTTCATTTTTAGGATTTAAGTATTAATTATGAGTCATAGTCCCAAATTTATTTAACAAGAAAAATATCAGATTGAGTAAAGATTGGGAAAAGGCGACTAGGAAAAAAATATTTTGGTTCAGAACTCATCCCAATCGTTACTCTTAAACTGAAAAATTTCGTATAAATTCTAAATTTTCCAAAACAAAGTCTTTCATAAAATAATTATGATAAATTCATGTGCAAACTCTGTCGCCATATTTGACTAGTCTGTTTTAAAACGTCCTCTTTTCGTCTGGAAAGGGGAGGGGTGGTAGAGTGAAAACGATTAATCCTCGCTCCTTTTTATAATTTCTGCTAATGATTGCATTTGGCATTAAAGAATAAGATTGGGGCTACTCGATATAAGAATTTATTTATAGCATATAAAATTATATTTGTGACAGATAATTTTTTTATTTTGTAATTTTTTAAAACTATAATACAAAAAGAAAAAATATTGGTTTGTCCGATGGGCGGAAGGTGATTGCATGTATTGCCCCTCCCACCTGGTACAACCCTTTTTCATTTTATATTTACTAATGATAAAATTTGAGATTAGAGTGTGGTGCGACATAATATACAATGGGTTTACATATCAATACGTAGATTATATTATAGAGATATTCAACTAATTTTGTTCACAAACTATGATTTCTCCATAAAAATAGGACACTTAACCCAAAAAGTAAGCAGACAGCTGCAGAGTGAATACATAAACAATGTAATATCTAAAGATAACAACAAAAACCTATGGTCATATATTAAGTCTAAGAAAATGGAAACAACAGCCATAGCGCCATTTAAAGATGAACATAACATAATACATAATGATAATGAAACTAAAGGAAACATCCTAAACAAATACTTTGCATCAGCATTCTCAGCCCCAGGAGACAAAGACATATTACTGAATTTGAACCAAGTAGAAAACATAGAAGATATAGTAGTACAAGGAAATGGAATTAAAAAACTATTAGCCAACACCAAACCAAATAAAGCGTCTGGACCTGATGGTATTCCAGCTAGATTACTCAAAGAACTAAGCAATGAGATAGCCCCAGTGTTCAAAATACTCTTTCAGGCTTCACTTAACTAGGGCAGAGTACCAAAGGACTGGAAAGAAGCTAATGTCACCCCCCCCCCCTTTTAAAAAAGGAGAAAAAGCTGACCCAGGAAACTACAGACCAGTATCACTTAACAGCATCACATGTAAAATCCTAGAACACATTATATGTAGCAACATCATAAACCACTTAGACAAAAAAAATGTCCTCCCACCATACCAACAAGGCTTTAGGAAATATAGATCATGTGAAACACAACTAATAGGACTAATTGATGATTTTTCTAAAGGTTTAGATAATAGTGAACAAATAGATGTTATCTTACTAGATTTTTCTAAGGCTTTTGACAAAGTTCACCACCATAGTTTGCTTTAAAAATTAAAATATTTTGGCATTAATGGTCCACTGCATCAGTGGATTAAAGATTTTGTGATAGGGAGAGAACAAACTGTAATAATAAATGGCTCTAATTCAACACCGATAACAGTAAACTCAGGTGTACTTCAAGGAACAGTCTTGGGTCCACTACTATTTTTAATTTACATAAATGATTTACCAAATTGCATTACTTCAGGAACAAAATTCAGATTATTTGCAGACGATTGCATAATATATTGAACAATAAAAACATCCCAAGACACAGATATTTTACAAAGAGAATTAGATGAATTACAGAAATGGGAATCAAATTGGAGCATGTCTCTCCACCCAGAAAAATGTCTGTTGTAAAGAGTAACAAAAAAACTAAAACAAATTAATTCCACTTATCTTATTCATGGCAAACAAGTAACACAGACTAAAAACGCAAAATACCTAGGTGTTATAATAAATGAAAAACTGTCATGGAATCCACATATTGATGAAACTATAAAAAAATCAAACAAAGCATTAGGATTTATTAAAAGAAATTTCTATAAATCAAATAAGAACATAAAACTAAAATGTTATTTAACCTTGGAAAGGGCCAATAATAGAATATGCATCCTCCATTTGGGACCCCTCAACTCAAGAAAACATTAAGAAACTGGAACAGACACAAAATAGACCAGTGAGATTCATAACAAATGAATATTCACATTTGACTAGTGTAACACCTTTAGTAAAATCACTAAATTTAGAAAGCCTTCAGGACAGAAGACTCAAAAGTAAAGTAGCAATTATTCATAAAACAGTGAACCATAATCTTCAAATACAAAAACAAAATTTAATAAAATACTCTGGATCCGCCAGTGATGTCAGGTGTCCACATCCAAAGGTCTGACAAGGCAAGGAAGCACGACCATGTCCAGACTTAGGATTGGACACACCCACATCACACACTTCTTTGTGCTAATGAAAGAAGAGCCCCCACCGTATGAGTCATGTGACTTTTATCTCATCGTGGAACATAACGTCCAGATACCAGGATATTCAAGGGAAATAGTTTAAAGTAGACAATTTAAAAACACTGGGAAAATACTGGGCTATACCCGGGAGCTGGGGTTGACTACGAAAATTTGATTTGAGATAAGACAAAGTAATTGTAAATATATATTTATAACAGAATTTTGTTGAATTATATAAATTTTTACTAACTTAGCTGTAGAACATTTAGCTCATGAGCTATAAAGGGGAAGTAACCATTGAAGGATTATGGACACGACATGGCCTAAATTGTGCCGATGTGCCAAAAAGCCCAAAATATCCAACATCAACTACTGATTCAGCAGCGTATACAATAACAGCCGTCTCTTCGTTTTATGTCTCCTGCTGTAATGAAATTTAAAGCTTATACTTGATGCCCTCATCGATGCAGGTAGTTTGGACAGTTAAATTTCTGCTTCGGCTGTCGGAAAGTATAAATTTAGAACTTTTCACTCATCAAAACTTATATCTATGGCCAACACGAACCTAACAGGTTACAATCGCCATGTTAATGCTGACATTAAGAGTAAGGGCTCCACTTACAAAGACTTTCAAGCTATACATTCTTGACAACGTCTGTGTTGATGTGGCCATGACTTCCTTCAACAACATGAGAGTGTACAGATCACTTTTCAGGGGAAAGCCAACAATGGTCTTAAATGGAGTGGCAGCTGTTAATGTCGAACCAACTCTTCTTTTCCAAAATATGCTCAAAGAGTGTCAACCTCTCATAACAAAATTCAGACGTTATTCTGCAAATGACACTCTATTCATTAATTCAGAGGTTGCCAGTTTCTTGAAGTCATCATTGAGCCTTCGTCATCTCCATGGCGGGCTCAAGTATTAGTAACAACTAACGAAAGACACAAACGAAGAATGGTCGTGGACTACAGCCAAACTGTTAATCGATTCACACTTCGGGATGCTTATCCCTTACCTCGCATTGATGATATGGTCTCTCAAATAGCTAAATACGAAATATTTAGCACCCTTGATCCTCGCAACGCATACCATCAGATCCCTCTAAGGTAGACTGATCGCTTTTATACTGCCTTTGAAGATGGAGGAAAGTTATTACCAAATCTGTAGGATACACTTTGGAGTAACTAACGGGGTACAATGTTTGTCCAATGTTTCGGATGTTCCTTCAGAGTTGAAAATAATATACTTTCTAGTCCAAACCTCCCGCAAGACGACGGGGGATGGCAGCGGACAGGGTATGAACTCTGGACCATCGACAAGAACGAACGAGAGTCCAGCGCGCCTACCGCACGACCAGGCAATCTGTTTTCAAGGGACAGTCTACAAGATCATAGAACAAGAGTCACTTTTTGTGATAAGGACAGAGAAGGGCATAATACTAATTTGCTTAATTGCTTGAAGCTATAAAATTAAATATGGACTAACTCTTAATGAAAGAAAGTGTGCATACGCTTCATCAAGAATACTAAGTCTCCTATAATGAGATGAAGCCAGACCCCGACAGACTGATAACCTTAACGCTCAAAGGTGAGCTGTAGGTCTATTCTCTTACTCTGCAAACTAGATAAGACATTTCTCAGATAATATCCATCCTTTAGTACACAACTGAACATTCCCATCTGGAGACTATTATCCTTCCCAAAAAAAAGATTTATACAGGTTCCAAAAGAAAAATCACTTTCCAGAGAAACGCCCGTACAGCACTTGTATAATCTCGAAGTCGAGCGAAAAGAAACTAAACGGGTGTGTGTGTAAATGTTGTGTATTTATGTTTTTTGTATGTTATGAATTGATCTGTACTGGTGTGTTAAAATGTCTTGGTGTCAGCTTGAGTGTTTGTGTACTGTGTTACTGTCAACTGTTTTGTCATTATTGTACAATAATAATAACTAGTTGACCCGCGGCGTAGCATACGCGCTATGTTGCAGGACCGGCCTAAGGCCAATGCAGCCTATGCGACCGTAGTGGGTCTCGCACTTTCATAGGCCCCACGCTAATTGTAGGTGTAAATGATTAGATTAAACCATTTTGTAACTTATAACAGATTTTCCGTGGCCTTCTTGTAGCTTCTTAAAATCTCCTAAAATTGCAAAATATACGAAAAAGTCATGGAAATCTCCGGAAATTATTAAAATCTTTTGAAAACTCATAAAAATTTCCTGAAATATAGCCAAAATTGTCATTTTGGGGTAACATTCAATATAGAAAACGCCAATACTACGCGCGATAAAAAACGGCATTATACAATACACATGATTACTTGAATTACTTGAGTCGACAATTCTTGAAGATAGAAACATTCGGTAATTCTTGTTACTGAGCGTGATCTATGTAGAAACAGAATTTTTATGATACTGTATGACTTCGCTACACGCAAGACTTGTAAAAAAAATTCTGTACGTAGTAAAGAATGAATAAAATGCAAAGACGAATTTATTTTCGAATACAAACTCTTAATTTTCACTTTTTATCAGTATCCCTACCCAAACTGGGTCTTATGCGCTTTTCGTTTCGCATAAGGCTCCGCAATGGTCAAGTCCGGCCCTGCTATTTAGTGACGGGTGAATACATCTTCTTTTGTTACAACAAAACACGTATTTAGTCAATTTCGGCTTCATGTCAAAAAAATAATTTGATAGAATGTCGACAAAAGTAAGTTTCGCACCTAGGGGAAAACAAAAAGTTTAAATAGTGCTTAAAACGGAAGAAAGTAACATCTTGTCCTTTTGTTTATGTCGATCTAAAAAACCATATTGGATATTACACATTAAAATACGCTTGTGGTAAAGTTAACCGTTTCGTTTTCGATCGTGAAAGGTGCTTCGTTGTTCTAGGCACACGGACACTAAATAAAAGGTTACATTTTTGTTTCTTATAGGACACGTGAAAGAAGAAGTGCTACGTCAATACTTAAATCAGGGTCCTCAGTCTGCACAATTTGGCTCCTGACACTCTTGGCCCACTTTTGGGTACAGATTTATGAACTATAAGTCTACGATAGGATGGCATGTGTAAGAACCGGATTGGACGTTATTAATCGTGAATATTTAGGTCTAAATCTAATAATGTTAAGATTAAACGTTTATTAGATGTGATTTTCTTATTGTTATCAATAATCTGTATTCATCAATCTTCTTCTTTTATCTAGATCTAGATATTTTACAATTAGACTACACTTAACTAGATCTATATCTAGATCTTTAGTATATGGCGTCATTATAGATCTAGAATCTAGACATTATAGATCTATATCTAGACTAGAATGACTAGATCTAATCTAGAATTTCTTGTTATAAATTATTACTCTTTTTAACGTTGCTTTCAGTTTATTGATAAGCTTTGCTTATATTTTTACGTAGATCTAATGTAGATTATATCTAAAAGTAGAATTATATTAGATATTACCTGAAAATTCTAGGCCTCTTAGCAGTCCGATTGTGTGTGAAGAAACTACAATAGAAGGTCACAAAATCTGAGAAAGCTAGCTACATTATAAGCTATATACCGGTTAACAGCAGTATAATTGTCATTCGAGTCGGGTATAGACTTCTAAATAAACTATTATTCAACGTCCGATTATGAAGATGAGGTAGCAGCCCTAGATAGCTTTTACAAGGAAAGAGAGGGCTGCACGAAAGAAGTTCTTATGATTAAGGAAGACTGGAAAGTCAGGAAAGTCTCAACCTTAAATACGAAGGCATTGACTCACAAATACTATTACATTATTAAACGAGTCAACGTCTGAGGTCCGAGGGAAAAAGCAAAGAAAAATGAGTGACAAATGACACCATTGATTTATGTGATGCAAGAAGGAACTAAAAAAAATAGAAGGTTAACTCCCTTGCTGGCAGAAGACTACAGTTCAACTAACAAAGAATTATATTATGCCTGAAAATGAAATCAGCAAAAGAAAAATAGGTCAATGACCAATGCAATATAATCGAAAGTAGCTTGAAAGTTGGCAATAGCAAAGAAGCATATCCAGTGCTAGGGTGGGGGAGAAGGGCCCCAATTTGAACACCCCCCAAGCCCCCACTGAAAGGGGGCCCTTAAATGAGTGCCCAAAATTTGTTTTTACATTAAATATTACGCCATTATCTCATATCATGATGTCGAATGTCAAAATGCAGGAACACCTAAAGAGGTCAAACTCACCGGGCCCTCAAATCCCAAGCTACGCCATTAAGCATACCTAAACAAAAGCTTATGCTTTGCTAGTGGTCTCTGTGAAAGATGGACACTGAACTCTGAAGCTGCAAGAAGAATTCAAGTCTCTGAGAGTAAATCATAAAAACTACTAAAACCCAAATACTGGGTACTAGGAAAAGAAGACAATAAGTTTGTGCTGTTACAAGTCGACGAAGACCAAATAGTGTTTAATTTGTATTTTTAAAATCCAGTCTTAATGAAGACCATTCCCCGCGATGTCTGAACGATATGTATTTTGTTATGTGATCATTCTATTAAAGGATATTCTTGTCTCTATATAATGCTTGATTTTTTAAATAATCGAAACACAATTTTTTCCGATATTAGTGCTACACAAAACACTTGCGCACTATAATATAGGTAGCTTATGTATCGTGCATTAAAAACAAAATCGATACACAGACTATAAAGAGTGAACCTAAGATGAGGGGCAGGGGGATAACTCTTTTTGTCATCTGTAGTGAGCGTTAAATGAACTTTTGAGTTACCCATGCTTGTAATCGTGATAGTATTTGTAATCGTGTTTGCATTATCGTAGTCCGTGAATCGTGCCCAGTCTGTACTGTGTATCAGTCGTGTTTTATTGAAATAAAGCCTTGTTTCTAAGGTTATGAATTGATTTAGTATATTACATCATGACAACCAAATATTCGCAAAGTTACTTTGTGTTTGGTTTGTTCAATCAACTAACTCTACAGTCACTTGTGCTGGTCTACTTCGTCCCAAAACAAAACAAAAAACAACAAAGAAAGTGTTTTTTCATCATTATTAATCTATTTTATAGTTGTTCAGTTATACGGATTATTGATTGTTTCGCAACAAAAAAATTGCAACGTTTTAAAGTTACTTAATAAAGTGTGCATTTCAGTATCTTTAACAAATGAGTCTCTACTCACTTCAAGAACAGTCACTATGACTTCAAGGTAATTTTCTGATAACTAGGGGAGGCTATTGACCCAGTATTCTTTAGACTGAAGTTGAATTACGGCATTAAATTGACAAGCGAGTCAGTTATACAACTAGCCCCAGTCATAAATCTACCAGATTTGTTTTTGTTTTTGCTGCTTTCATTTCAATATTAAGCAATCACTTTTTTTTTTTTACACCAAGGTGAGGGAAATGTCAAAATGTGATACAGACAGAAACTTCGGTGCCTTGAGAGCCATGTTGAACACATTTAGGAGTAATGATGCCACTGCCATTGTGACATTCTTGGCTTGGACATTGACATCTTTCTTGTGTCATGAGTGTGCCAAGATATTTCTAACAGGCTTTCCAAGACTTTTCGAGCCTACATATAGTGATCTTGGCCCGGTCCTCCATGTTATGCCCTCTGTGATTGTGACGTTAATACAGGTATGTTTTGTTTTTAAACGATTCCAATCATATTGTATTTCAGATCATTTAAACAAGGACGGATTAACGATTGTCAAACTGTCATGCCGTCTAGGGCCTCGACCTTAAAGGGTGGCCTACACATTTCAAAATATATAACTAAATTACAAACAAAATTAATGTGATTCAATATACAAGCAGTCTATTTCTTTTTTCTTAAATATGACCTGCATTTAGGTTTATTATAACTATTAAGTGCATTTATCTTCTTATCATATAAATTACAGACGTTACTTCAAAGAGAAGACAGTTACGTTCCACACGTATCCATGTACTTCCTTAATTGCACATGTTAATCAGTAACTTTTAACCCTGCTAAGCCATTGGCTTTCCTGGCTTATTCAGGCAACCAATTCCATGCTCTAATGGTACAAGGGAAGAAAGAGTAGGTGCACAATTTTGTCCTAGCATGTAGAATAAGAAATGTATCTTTATTTTTGTGTCTTTCTGAATATTTTATTTTTATAATTGTAAATTATGGTACAATGTTTTATATATACATTACTTTTGAGTTTCTATCTCGAAGAGTCTTATAATAATGAGTTTTACTTTAATCCAATGTGAATGAATATTCGTGTCTTATAAGCTCACGGCTCTATTTTGTATCTAGTTCTTGTTTGTAATGTTTTCATGCGCAGAGGGGACCTCAAACAAAGGGCGCACACATTCTAATATTGGCCTTACCAAGGTTACATAGCTTTTAAGTTCTATGTTATTGTTTGATTGGTTAAGATTTCTTTTAATAAAATAAACTTTAATAATGTTTTTGATATTACGTCTATGGGAGTTATGTGATAACTTTTCTTTTATATAACAGCTTTATATTTTGAGTTTTTAGTCTGTGTATCTGGTGTATCATGAATAAATAAAACATTTTTTTTACACTTGTTTCAGCTTTTTTTGTTGTTACTCTTAATAATTGCTATTTTGTTCTGGGTGGCAAGACATGCACCAATATGATTGTCGTTTCTGTAGTTTGTCTTATTCATTTCTATAGAAACTTTAAGTGGCCTCCTTAAATTCTTGCCCAGGGCATTCACTTGCTAAACCTCAGCACAGATTCACACAAAGAAACAATGAGCAAATAGCAACACATAAATAGATGTGTTTACTCTAGAAAGTGTTGAGGACGTAACAGCCAAACTAAATTCTAGTGTTGTTTTCTTATTGAAACGAATGCTTTTTCCCTTTACTTTGTGATAATTTACAAGCTAATGAAATGGACATTTATTAGTGTAGAATTTTAGAGTTGTTATGGTGTCGATTTTCTTTATTCAATAGCTACTGAAGTGAACTCGATCCACTTTGCTTTTTTTTCCCCATTTCCGGGAAGGTGGGAGTCCTATGCATACATAATCCCAGACTTCATTTAGATTTGAACTCGCAAGCACTTAACCACTTGATAACTAACATCTTAGTTTGCTTTTGTTTTGGTTTGTGTGTTTTTTTTAAATATGTTTCGGATGATCCTGTTCTTCAGAATTAAATTAAAACTCCACCAAATTAATAGCTGAAACAAATATTGCGTTTGATTTTTCTCCAGTGTTTGACCTGTGTTTTCTGTGTGAGAATAAGCGGCGCTGTTACCTCCACACCAGTAGCTATCTTTGTCGTTGGTCATGTTCTGGCTACACTAGCTACCAACTCAAGCATGACTTACATTGAGGTAGGATTTTATAGTTGTAATTGTCATCCATAAAATATAAGATTAGACACATGAAGTAATAAAAACAGAGATTCGATTGCTATTTTAACAAAAGTATTGGTGCCCCTGTCAGACCTTGCTATCTATTGCTATCTATGGGAGAGGATGATGTAAGGCTCATCTGTTTGTATTACTTTCTATGTCAATGGTTGACGAGGGTGTCATATGGCCAGCACAACGACCAACCACCTCAAGTATAATGGTGAGAGTCCTAAAAACCTCGAAACTCAAAATCCCAGGCTTCACCAGGATTCGAATTCGAACCGGAAGCGAAGCGCTTACCACTTAGACAAAAGTTTATCTTCAAACATATAGATACACACACACACACACACATATATATTCTAAGGTGGAGTTGATATACGAAAAAATTTTGAATTAAAAAATATTTGTATTGTAAAAAGTCTTTTGAAAACTTACGTCTTTAATCCTTCGTATCTGTGATAGACATTTGGTTTTATAGTTTCAAAGAGAAACATGAAGATAATATTGACGTTTAGTGTATAGTATCTACAAGGGAATTCAAAGAGAAAAGGGAATCTTGGAAGTCTGTCTGTGGTCAGGTTGAAAATCTTTCAAATCTGGTTCTTATTGAGCAACTAGGAGGTAAAAAAAAAACAGTGTACGAAATTTCGTGCGAATCCGTACAACAGTTTATGAGAACTCTTGATCAATCAGTTAGTCAGTCAATTACAAGTCAATTACAAGTAAAAAAAAAGAATATTTGTTACATAATGAATGCACAAATTGTGAGACAAATTTCCATATGGATAATAAATATTATTATTATTATTATTATCATTAAAATATCATTAATATATTCATATAATTTCTTGCATAATATAAGTAATATTTAAGAAAAATAATAATGATTCAAACAATTTCTTTAAAAATTGACTATTTTGTTTGAGAACTTTCTTGACAAACGGCTATTTTATTTCAGGCTGCTTCCACTTTGGCCATTAAATTAACAGAGCCAGTAACCATGGCAGTAGCCCACCATATTGTTTTCGAGACATCCGTTACTATCGAGACTATCGTCAGCATTCCTTTGATCATTTTTGGGTCTTTATTGTTTTCAGGTAATTAACATCGATCCTTTGGTCTTATATAACACCACGGGTTGTTAATTTTTTTTTTACAGACAGTTTTCATGGTTTTGTCCTAAGATATTTATTTCCATCTTGCAATCATTGAGAACTAATTTTAAGACTACTAAGTAAAATCTTTTCATCATCCTCATCTGTCCCTTGATTTTCGTCATAAGGTGGCTGTGTTCAGGGGTGGTCTTAGCAGTGCGAGGGGCCCTGGGCGAATGTCAAATGCGAGGCCCTGAGCGTAAGGGTAGACTAGATATCGTACCATGTCACGCTAACGGGATCGTCCACCTGTAACTCTGAAGTACTGTTCTATTGACCTTGTAACTAGATCAACTCGAAATGTTCTCCACCTGTAACTCTGAAGTACTGTTCTATTGACTTTGTAACTAGATCAACTCGAAATGCTCTCCACCTGTAGCTCTGAAGTACTGTTCCATTGACCTTGTTACAAGATCAACTCGAAATGTTCTCCACCTGTAGCTCTGAAGTACTGTTCCATTGACCTTGTTACAAGATCAACTCGAAATGTTCTCCACCTGTAGCTCTGAAGTACTGTTCCATTGACCTTGTTACAAGATCAACTCGAAATGTTCTCCACCTGTAATTCTGAAGTACTGTTCTATTGACCTTGTAACAAGATCAACTCGAAATGTTCTCCACCTGTAACTCTGAAGTACTGTTCTATTGACCTTGTAACTAGGTCAACTCGAAATGTACTCCACCTGTAACTCTGAAGTACTGTTCTATTGACATTGTAGCTAGATCAACTCGAAATGTTCTCCACCTGTAACTTTGAAGTACTGTTCTATTGACCTTGTAACTAGATCAACTCGAAATGTTCTCCACCTGTAACTCTGAAGTACTGTTCTATTGATCTTGTAACTAGATCAACTCGAAATGTTCTCCACCTGTAACTCTGAAGTACTGTTCTATTGACCTTGTAACTAGATCAACTCGAAATGTTCTCCACCTGTAACTCTGAAGTACTGTTCTATTGACCTTGTAACTAGATCAACTCGAAATGTACTCCACCTGTAACTCTGAAGTACTGTTCTATTGACCTTGTAGCTAGATCAACTCGAAATGTTCTCCACCTGTAACTTTGAAGTACTGTTCTATTGACCTTGTAACTAGATCAACTCGAAATGTACTCCACCTGTAACTCTGAAGTACTGTTCTATTGATCTTGTAACTAGATCAACTCGAAATGTACTCCACCTGTAACTCTGAAGTACTGTTCTATTGATCTTGTAACTAGATCAACTCGAAATGTTCTCCACCTGTAACTCTGAAGTACTGTTCTATTGACCTTGTAACTAGATCAACTCGAAATGTACTCCACCTGTAACTCTGAAGTACTGTTCTATTGACCTTGTAACTAGATCAACTCGAAATGTTCTCCACCTGTAACTCTGAAGTACTGTTCTATTGACCTTGTAACAAGATCAACTCGAAATGTTCTCCACCTTAACTTCTATATCTGACAGGTTCACAAAACGCTAGGTAAAATTCATCGGCTCTTTGTGGCTAACATCAAGCGTGCAGTCAAGGATGACTTGAAAATATACCATCAGGTCCATAAGCTCGTTTTGAATCCTATATCCGTGAGCCTCCACGTTCTTAATTCGTCGAAGAAAGAAAACTTATTGGGACGAATTTGTCCAGCATCTCAACCAAGCCTAAAAACTGACCTTTGTTTGGCGCATAAAGTTTGTCTGTTCCCCCCACGAAATGCGTTTTGTGTGTGTGTGTGTAATATACTGAACCCTTGCTACCACTTTTGCTTAGACCAATGTAGTTTTTCTTTTCTACTTTGTTCTGCCATTCATTGAGCTACCATTGGACATTCTCAGGGCTTAATCCAACCACGCTGACACATGTTTATAAATATGGATGACTACATGGTCGTGCGGTATGCGCGCTGGACTTGTTCTGTCGTCTCAATGGTCCCGGGGTTCATACCCTGCTCGCTGACATCCCCCGTCGTCATGCGAAAGATTTGAACTAGGAGGTAGATTATCTTGAAGTCCGAAGGAACATCTGAAACAGTTAAAACATTTTACAAAATTTTAACTGAAACCTCGTGCTGCTGAATGTTATTACTAACAGCAGCTTTCGTTGGTTAATTGTCCTCCAGTAGCCAACGTGCCAAACAACTTAAGTCTTTGGTTTAAGAACAAAGTGTACTATAGGAGCTACAGTGGTCCATTGACTTTCGAAGATCCGACTTTCTAATGAAAAAAATATGTCAGTTTTGTTGTTTTTGTTTTTTTTTCAAATGTAAAAGGTTTTCTCATGGCCGCCCAATGTATGCACAGTAGCCTATTGGGGGGGGGGGGGGAATTATACGTCATCGACTAACTTTCTGGATGCTGATTGGCCGAAATAACTGTACGAGCTAGGTCACAGTACAAAACGAGGAATCCTTCTCACACACCCTCTTGTTCTCTATGCCGGACTAAAGTAACAGTATATTTACTGTATACGTACCCATTCTTTTTATACTGCAATGCGATATAACAGTATGACCATAGACATATATATGAGTATGACTCTTTATTCTTAAAATAAACGATTTTATTTGGATTGGTTGCTTCCAGCTACGTAGTGTTTTTGTTTATGCCCAGGTGATCTGTTATATAGTGATAGTAACTTAGAATGTACAGGTCATAAGGTGCTGTCTTTGCCGGAAAAAAAAACGGTATTTCGAAACCAAACATGTCATGTTCAGAGCTTATATGGTAATTGATATCATATAGATGCCAGGAAATATTGAGCAACAAATCTTATTTTATGAGAACTGGTCTGGATTTCGAACCTGACGGTGACATGGGAATCTCCTATTGCGGGGCCCCCTTCAGGCGCGGGGCCTGAGGCGGTTGCCCCAATTGCACCCCGTAAGGCCGCTACTGGCTGTGGTAATTCGCGTAACCAAACCCCTCCACTTTTCTCGGCTTTACTTTTAGCAAACATAAAACAAGTCAAATAAAAAGTAAATATTTTAAATAAAAAAAAAATCTTATATTCAGTTTAATTGTATAAATTATTTTGACTCAATCATGTAATTGATTTGTCATAGATCTAGAATAACAATACTCATTTCAAGACAAAAGACATAAAGGGATGAAAAATAGATGGTTTACTAATCCTGTGTGGTGCCCCAACGGTCCAAGAGGATAGATGTAGGTGAAGACAAATGTGTAAGATCGGAAGGTTTAATAAGAATACATTCCAAAGTTTTGTCCTGATAGAGGTCAGACATACTTGGAAGTTGAATTATTGCAGTGTTTCTTGTTCTTTGCTACAAATTGTTCCCTGTAACAACTTGAAACCGACACTCCCCACCCAATGAGCACCAAGTCAACACAGTGTTCTGTTAAAGTCGAAAAAAGAATAGAAGCATTTTCAGTGTACATTTCCACATTGTGATATAAACAAATCATTTCAGTTTAAATCCTTTTATTTTTATTTTCCTTCAGACTTCTGGTACAGGTATGTTGCTATTTAGATTCGGGCTCCTCATTTTAATAGTAGAAATAAAGTGTTGTTTTTTTTGTAAATTCTTTTTCCATTCTTTTTTTTTGGTAACTCATCATTATATATATTTCTTTCTATGCAGTCAAAACAACGTTTCAAACCTCAGACACAGCTGGAATAGTATTGGCTTTTCTCTCCAACCTAATTCTAACAGCAAGAAATGTGGCCATCAAGAAACATCAGGTCAACACTGCTCCAGTCCAGTTAAGGTCAAGAACCTACATTTCAGCACTCCTTTTTGTACAGATGGCCATTTTGTTGCTGGTGTACATTTTGGAAAATGAGTTTGTTATCCCTGTCAAATGTTCTTTCATTCTGGGAGCTTTGTTCGTCTCTGGACTATGTCACGTGTCATATTCTTATATTTCCACCATTATAGTTCTTAAGGTAATTTGTGAGACTAGAATTTGACATATTAATTAATTAATTCAGTGATAAATGATATTTAAAAAAAATCAATGCATTAGGTAGGAAAATAATGAAACAATAAAAGTGTAGCCTAGCAATCCTCGGAGGTACGGTGGCTGAGTTGTAAAGCGCTTGGCGGGGGTGCGGGTTCGAATTCTGATGGAGTTTCGGATTTTAAATTTCGGATCTTTAGGGCACCTCTGAGTCAGTGGTGTAGCAAGGTACTCGTGGGTCCGGGTTCAAGAGTATGATGGTTGCCCCCCCCCCCCCCAGCCTCCGTATGACAAATATTTTGTGTGACAAAAAAAATCGAGTAGCTTGTATGTATCGGTACATTTACTAAAAGACATTCCAAGTCCATGAACACAATTGACAGAATCTTTGAAGACCATGTTGAAGTACTGTTTAGCACAGTGAACATTACGCGCAAGTGGCTGCTTTTGTTAAAACAATGCCAGAAGGCAATTGTACTGTCCGCTCTGATTGGAACACCATCGTTACCTTGGCCTCGAAAGTAATGAAAAAAAAGATGGTGATATTTTATTAATTAGAGTATTTGTTCAGTCAACCTTGAAGACTTCTGGTTCTGACAAATATGAAAACCTGCAATGGACAATTTCAGAAAATAATGTTAATTTAATAAACTTGTAATACTTCTTTAAGTGCTGTCAATCAATATAGTATCTCCCATTGCATTTTTGCTAAACTTGCAATGCCCAATAGGTATATAATCTCGTTTTGAATCTGTATGTCGAGGTATGATTTTAAGAATTTATGTGGTGCTAAGAAATTGTCGTTGTTACTTGTGTCAACTAAACAATAATCTCGCGATGACCACTAAATGAAAGGTTGTAGCATGCTAAAGTTTACTCTAACATTCACAATGCGATGAATTACTTTCAGTCAGTAACTGTCAACTTCTTCAATGTGCTCCATGTTTACATCCTCCACCGTTCTCAGTCGTTCATGGTCTCTGTCTGTTTGGCCAGCTTGTTGATGAAGTGAAGTCATTAGTAGGCCAAGCATTTGTTGACGATACGGTTGGAAAACAAACAACATTGATGCTGTGTGCTTTCTGCTACGTATAGATTGTGTGAGTTGTGTCCCATAAATGAATGTGATACTTGCTTTCTGCTACGTATAGATTGTGTGAGTTGTGTGCCCATAAATGAATGTGATACTTGCTTTCTGCTACGTATAGATTGTGTGAGTTGTGTCCCATAAATGAATGTGATACTTGCTTTCTGCTACGTATAGATTGTGTGAGTTGTGTGCCCATAAATGAATGTGATACTTGCTTTCTGCTACGTATAGATTGTGTGAGTTGTGTGCCCATAAATGAATGTGATACTTGCTTTCTGCTACGTATAGATTGTGTGAGTTGTGTCCCATAAATCAATGTGATACTTGCTTTCTGCTACGTATAGATTGTGTGAGTTGTGTGCCCATAAATCAATGTGATACTTGCTTTCTGCTACGTATAGATTGTGTGAGTTGTGTCCCATAAATCAATGTGATACTTGCTTTCTGCTACGTATAGATTGTGTGAGTTGTGTGCCCATAAATCAATGTGATACTTGCTTTCTGCTACGTATAGATTGTGTGAGTTGTGTGCCCATAAATCAATGTGATACTTGCTTTCTGCTACGTATAGATTGTGTGAGTTGTGTCCCATAAATCAATGTGATACTTGCTTTCTGCTACGTATAGATTGTGTGAGTTGTGTGCCCATAAATCAATGTGATACTTGCTTTATTCTACGTATAGATTGTGTGAGTTGTGTCCCATAAATCAATGTGATACTTGCTTTCTGCTACGTATAGATTGTGTGAGTTGTGTGCCCATAAATCAATGTGATACTTGCTTTCTGCTACGTATAGATTGTGTGAGTTGTGTCCCATAAATCAATGTGATACTTGCTTTCTGCTACGTATAGATTGTGTGAGTTGTGTGCCCATAAATCAATGTGATACTTGCTTTCTGCTACGTATAGATTGTGTGAGTTGTGTGCCCATAAATCAATGTGATACTTGCTTTATTCTACGTATAGATTGTGTGAGTTGTGTCCCATAAATCAATGTGATACTTGCTTTCTGCTACGTATAGATTGTGTGAGTTGTGTCCCATAAATCAATGTGATACTTGCTTTCTGCTACGTATAGATTGTGTGAGTTGTGTGCCCATAAATCAATGTGATACTTGCTTTCTGCTACGTATAGATTGTGTGAGTTGTGTCCCATAAATCAATGTGATACTTGCTTTCTGCTACGTATAGATTGTGTGAGTTGTGTGCCCATAAATCAATGTGATACTTGCTTTCTGCTACGTATAGATTGTGTGAGTTGTGTGCCCATAAATCAATGTGATACTTGCTTTCTGCTACGTATAGATTGTGTGAGTTGTGTCCCATAAATCAATGTGATACTTGCTTTCTGCTACGTATAGATTGTGTGAGTTGTGTGCCCATAAATCAATGTGATACTTGCTTTCTGCTACGTATAGATTGTGTGAGTTGTGTGCCCATAAATCAATGTGATACTTGCTTTCTGCTACGTATAGATTGTGTGAGTTGTGTGCCCATAAATCAATGTGATACTTGCTTTCTGCTACGTATAGATTGTGTGAGTTGTGTGCCCATAAATCAATGTGATACTTGCTTTCTGCTACGTATAGATTGTGTGAGTTGTGTGCCCATAAATCAATGTGATACTTGCTTTCTGCTACGTATAGATTGTGTGAGTTGTGTGCCCATAAATCAATGTGATGACCTCTTCCTATTCCTTTAATTGTGCACCAAGTCTACTTCAATGTTTTAGGTTGCCTCCCTTTTACTTTCATGTGTAATCGTCACCTAAACATACATATATGGTATTAAACACTAGCTGTACAGATGCATTTTACCCATTTAACACAAGCATATATATATATGGCTGAGGTATATATGTATACACACACACACACACATATATATATATATATAACATATATACGTGTGTGTGTGTATTTGTGTGTGTGTATTTTAAAATCAAAACCATCTGGAGGGGTTTTAAACTTAAAGTGCTCTGGAGGAGAGGGTTTAAACTCAAAACCTACCTTGGCTACGATCATAAAAGTTTAACGTGTAATTTGCTTTTTTTTTATATTGAAGAGATTGTTTTTAGCTTCAAACCCCACTGGCGGGGGATTTTAACTCAAAACCCTCTGGATGGGGTTTTACCTTAAATCCCTCTGGAAGGGGGGGTGTTAAAAACAAAACCCCTCTTGGCTACGCTCATAGAATCTGATGACTGGTGTAAAAGGCGATGGGTTATGGCGTTGTGCAGTGAAGCCAGAATCTGGTGACTGATGTATGCTTTAGTCTTATATTGAAGAGGGATTTTTATCGAAAACAAATTTCGAAGGGGTTTTAAACTCAAAATCTCCCTTTTGGCTATGCTCTTGGAATTTGGGGGTTTTCGTTTGCATTATTGTTTTGTTGCGCTGGGGCAAGTGTTAGGGTTTAATATTGCTGCGCTGGGGCAAGTGTTAGGGTTTAATATTGCTGCGCTGGGGCAAGTGTTAGGGTTTAATATTGCTGCGCTGGGGCAAGTGATGGTTTAATATTGCTGCGCTGGGGCAAGTGTTAGGGTTTAATATTGCTGCGCTGGGGCAAGTGATGGTTTAATATTGCTGCGCTGGGACAAGTGTTAGGGTTTAATATTCTAATCTCATTTAAAATAAACAAAATCAAAGCAAAAATAAGCCACAAAATTCTGCAAAGCAAAATAATATATTACTCTTTTTTTCAATACTTCTATTTAAGTCATTCCTCCACGGAGGGCGGACGCTAATCTCGGTACTTCTCTAACAATTTTCCTATGAATTGAACAGTTGATGCGAAAAGAACTACTAGCTCATTGGTCACATGGGGAAAACTCTAGTTTGACCGTTATACTTTTTCAAAGTAAAACGAAAATGTAAAAAATTAATTTGGCTTGACTAAACTAGATCATTAGAGTTCTAAATCAGAAATCTAGGTCTAATACTAGATTTAGATGATTATATAATGATAATATTAATAAATAATCACTAAAGTATGAATTTCCGCTTGTTGAATTGGTAGATGAGGGTCTCTAAATCACCGGTTCGATAACCGGTTACAAGCTCATATTTTTTTTTTTTTTTTAAAATGTTTTATTATACTTTCAGTTGTACAATGGAAGTTTTGTCTTTTTATTAAATGTATTTAAAAATGTTTTTCTACTTTAAATCAAGAGACACACGGCTAAGTATATAAGTATATATAAGTGATTTGAACTGGAATTGTGGTACATTTCATTTCTGCCATTCCTCAGGTGATGAACGTAATAAGTCATTCTATAGCAAACATTTGTAAACGACTGCTTGTACTCCTGTTACTCTATGGCGTTGGCAAGAGAGTAGCTTCATCATGGAACATGTTAGGACTGACCCTAGCTGTCATCGGCCTCTATATTTACATGAGAGGACAAAGCATTACAAAGATGGTGTCAACAAATACTCAAGATGGTTAGACCTGTAATTTTTTTTTACCTTATTAAATTTGAACATAAGTTATATTTTTACAATATATAAAATATGAAAATAAATTATATCATAGCCTCTTATCACTGGCGGATCCAAGGGGGGGGGGCGGGAGGGGCGACCGCCCCCCCCCCTCCGCTTGGCCGACGAATTTTAGTTTAGAATTCACACAATTTGTATACGAATCTATGACTTATGTGAATATATATACTAATTATTGAGGTGCGGTATGGGGTAGGGGGAGTGCCTCCTGTGTTTGTTACTATTAATAGTGAATAGTTGTAAGAGTGGTGTGTATTTTTATGAAAAAACTGATTGCATACGTGATTTTAAAAATAAGATTTTTCGGTTTTAGAAAAGGAAAAAAGGAGCCGTTGCATCAGAACTTTGAATGGACTTCTTTTCTAGTTTACGAGATCTAAACGGGACACACGGACAAACCTACGGACAGACATTTCACACAAAACTAAATAGTGTCCTTTCCACTTTCGGGGCCCGCTAAAAAACGTAAAAAAAACAAACAAACAGTGCTTCTATTTAAGTGACACACTGAGAGATTGCATCAACTAGTTTGGACCACTCCTAGCTGTATATTATTGCACAAGTTACTCTCCTGGTCTTGCGATATTAACACATCTGCTACCTGGCATGTTCACAAGAGATCCAATCGCTGTTTGGGGCGGGGGGGGGGGGGGGAGTGAACAATTTCATCGCTGCCATATCTCTCATTACTGCAAGGATTATCTCCCGTTAGCTTCGAGCTTTTCCCATCTAAAACAACGTCCTTTAATAAAAACGAATTGCTTTACAAATTGGTTACTTGTGGGATTGATTCACGTTACGTCATCGACGATGAAAAATTGTGAAAAGTTTCAACTTGATCCACGAATGGGATGTGAGAGAAATAACGTGGACAATAGTTTAAATCATTACAAAGATGGTGTCAACAAATACTCAAGATGGTTAGACCTGTAGTTATTTTTACCTTATCAAATATGAACATAAGTTATATTTTTACGATACATAAAATATGAACAAAAGTCGCCTACATCATATAAAATATGAAAATAAATTATATCATAGCCTTTTATCACTGGCGGATCCAAAGGGGGGGGGACCGGAGGGCGATCGCCCCCCCCCCTCTACTTGGCCGACCCCCCCCCCTTTTTTTTGGGCTCACATAGGTCTCACCAGCCACATGAAGAGGCACAAAACCCCAGTGCAAAGCCCTCAGCCCCATGGATGACAAAAGTGGTCATGATCGAACCACGATGGACGAAATATATATATATATATCCTGTTACAAAAAAAACAAAACAATGTACAGTTATAACGCTAAAAAAATTGACTCCTATATTTGTTAATGTTTCAGGTTTGTTGACGTCCAAGTCCGTACAAAGAGGTTTGATACTGTGTCTTTCCGCCATAGTCATGATGTCTCTTCTACACCACAATGCACAAAGTGGCACATCGTTTCTTAGCCAACTGCAGCAAAAAATGAATGTCGGCGTTTGTCGCAGTTTCTCGACATCAAACTACACTAGAGATTCTAGCGTTGAAGAGGATCCCAAACTTGCAGAGTTTTTGACCTGGCGTCTTGTCGACCATCCCTACGAAACAGACATGAGAGCCAAGAAGTTGACTACACGTGCTGAGATCATACAAGAATCTCGGAGAGTGCTCATCAACCTTTTAACAGATCTTATAGGTCCCATTCAAAACGTGATGCTCATGGAAATAGCCACTTACAGCAATAAAGGTGATCCAGCAATAGCCGCTGGCGAGGTCATGTTGTTGAGAGAGATGAATAAGACCATAGTGTATTATTGTGAGACTCATTCTTGCAATAATAATAAGAACATGCTACTAGAGAAAAGCATCAGTGACAATTTGACCAAAGACAATCTTGTTATACTCATGCAAGGAGGGGGAAATGTTATCGGGTACCAAAACTTAGATCAAATTCGTAGCCTAATAATGGACCGATATCCAGAGCATAGGAAAATACTTTTGTCGCAAAGCATTTGGCTGAACAAAAATAGCAACAATAGTTTAAAATCTGCTCGAATTATCTACAACAATAGAACGAATCTAACTATGTTTCTTAGAGACAGGCAATCGCTTGAAATAGCCAAACAAAATTTCCAAGGCGTAAAGCTTATTTTGGCTCCTGATATGGCTTTTGGGCTAGGTGCTCTATCTCGTCAAATGCCGCCCATGTACGACATTATCTGGCTGAGAAGAAAAGACGAAGAGTCTGCTAAGTACGCGATGCCGAAAGTTCATAATAATGTTTCTATCCACGTCTCTGATTGGTTAAACGAGTGGTCGTCGAATGTCGGAACTCGAGACATGGAAACATCTTTTCTTATTGCTTTTTCTGGAATAAATTTTCTCCAGCGTGGGAGAGTCGTTGTGACAGATCGACTTCACGGTCACATTTTATCTACACTTCTAAACATTCCTCATGTACTTATTGACAATCCACCATTTTATAAACTTTCCTCTTTTCATCAATCATGGACATACAGCTTAAGTAACTCTGTCCTTATAAACAATGGAACAAATGCGTTAGATGCAGCAATCAAATTGTTGAGTCTATATGATAGAGTACTTCCCCCGGTGGGACCTATTGATATGAATAGATTTACTAAAATATAGAAGTGAATAAAAGCTTTTATTTATAATTAAATACATCATCATCATCCTAAGTCCTTTGTGGTCCACTCTCTACAGTGTCTTCAATTGCTTCCTTGCTCTAACCTATCCTCTCGGTTCTATCTACTGCACTGTGTCGCTAGGATCTTAGTTTGGTTTGACTCTGCTGGGGGTTTTAAATCTAAGGCCTGTCTAGCTCTGATGTTGACGTCTTTTCTTAGAGTGTTTCAATCCATCTCCCCAATCTAAGGCCTGTCTAGCTCTGATGTTGGCATCTTTTCTTAGAGTGTTTCAATCCATCTCCCCAATCTAAGGCCTGTCTAGCTCTGATGTTGGCATCTTTTCTTAGAGTGTTTCAATCCATCTCCCCAATCTAAGGCCTGTCTAGCTCTGATGTTGGCATCTTTTCTTAGAGTGTTTCAATCCATCTCCCCAATCTAAGGCCTGTCTAGCTCTGATGTTGGCATCTTTTCTTAGAGTGTTTCAATCCATCTCCCCAATCTAAGGCCTGTCTAGCTCTGATGTTGGCATCTTTTCTTAGAGTGTTTCAATCCATCTCCCCAATCTAAGGCCTGTCTAGCTCTGATGTTGGCATCTTTTCTTAGAGTGTTTCAATCCATCTCCCCAATCTAAGGCCTGTTTAGCTCTGATGTTGGCATCTTTTCTTAGAGTGTTTCAATCCATCTCCCCAATCTAAGGCCTGTCTAGCTCTGATGTTGGCATCTTTTCTTAAAAGTGTTTCAGTCCATCTCCACTTGATAAAGCCTGCACCTCTATAGTTCTCTGTTCACACATCTCACCGAGCTTGAGGTTTTCTGCGGCTCTCATGCCAGTCTAGTTTTAAGATTCTGTGTGCACGGCTTAAAAAACATAAAAGTTTCGGGTCCACAGGAAATCCTATAGATGCTATTTACATCTTTATGTACAGTACCATCGAAATAAAAAGTCTTCTAATTTCTGTACAACGGATTTATCAATGTGCATATTAGGCACCGTGTGCCTGGTTATTTTGACAAATACTTTTTAAATGATCAATATTTACAATGTAGTAGTAACATTTATACTTTTCCGAATCCTGTGGCATAAGTCGTTAGTCGAAGTAACAATACAACAGTATCGGCAACACTTTCAATATGCGCACGTCTCTTCTTTTTGTATGGACGGAGATAGGGTTGTAGTTGTAGTTGTTGTAGTTGTTTTCTGAAAATATTGAAACCTGCCTTTTTACCTGTTGAGCAGCTCGTGTACTTACAAATGTAAAGCTTTATTTGCCTCGTCTTCACTGATAGAGGATAAACTAAACACACTTTTTGTGCTACGACCTTTCAACACAAGTAAAATGTAGGTCAATGTCACATGGCTCATTTAAATCTATTAAAACATTTGAACTCGTACTATCGACCCCCGTGACCCTTGTTTTAAGGAACTTTGGTGATCAATGTCTTCATCTGTTTGTTTTTAATGGTAGAAGGCAACAAATAGTTGGGAAGAAACGAGCTCAGTGTTGGCACGTCCTTAAGTCGTCACATATTCAACAAGGAAATTACTGAGTCCAAATTTACTGAATTTGAACCAAGTAGACAACATAGAAGATATAGTAGTACAAGGAAATGGAATTAAAAAACTATTAGCCAACACCAAACCAAAATAAAGCGTCTGGACCTGATGGTATTCCAGCTAGATTACTCAAAGAACTAAGCAATGAGCTAGCCCCAGTGTTCAAAATACTCTTTCAGGCTTCACTTAACCAGGGCAGAGTACCAAAGGACTGGAAAGAAGCTAATGTCACCCCCCTATTTAAAAAAGGAGAAAAATCTGATCCAGGAAACTACAGACCAGTATCACTTACCAGCATCACATGTAAAATCCTAGAACACATAATATGTAGCAACATCATAAACCACTTAGACAAATAAAATGTCCTCACACCATACCAACATGGCTTTAAGAAATATAGAACCTGTGAAACACAACTAATAGGACTAATTGATGATTTTTCTAAAGGTTTAGATAATAGTGAACAAATAGATGCTATCTTACTAGATTTTTCCAAGGCTTTTGACAAGTTCACCACCATAGTTTGCTTTAAAAATTAAAATATTTCGGCATTAATGGTCCACTGCATCAGTGGATTAAAGATTTTCTGATAGGGAGAGAACAAACTGTAATAATAAATGGCTCTAATTCAACACCGATAACAGTAAACTCAGGTGTACCTCAATATTTCCTAGTGCTGACCACGTTGGCCTTAAATTGCATTAGTCCAGGAACAAAAGTCAGATTATTTGCAGACGATTGCATAATATATAGAACAATAAAAACAACACAAGACACAGATATTTTACAAAGAGAATTAGATGAATTACAGAAATGGGAATCAAATTGGAGCATGTCTTTTTCACCCAGAAAAATGTCAGTTGTTAAGAGTAACAAAAAAACTAAAACAAATTAATTCCACTTATCTTATTCATGGCAAACCAGTAACACAGACTAAAAACTCAAAATACCTAGGTGTTATAATAAATGAAAAACTGTCATGGAATCCACATATTGATGAAACTATAAAAAAAATCAAACAAAGCATTAGGATTTATTAAAAGAAATTTCTATAAATCAAATAAGAACATAAAACTAAAATGTTATTTAACCTTGGTTAGACCAATAATAGAATATGCATCCTCATTTGGGACCCCTCAACTCAAGAAAACATTAAGAAACTGGAACAGACACAAAATAGAGCAGTGAGATTCATAACAAATGAATATTCACATTTGACTAGAGTAACACCTATAGTAAAATCACTAAATTTAGAAAGCCTTCAGGACAGAAGACTCAAAAGTAAAGTAGCAATTATACATAAAACACTGAACCATAATCTTCAAATAGAAAAACAAAATTTAATAAAATACTCTGAGAGACACAAAGATAAAGGCACATTCCTCATCCCATATGCTAGGACAAATTTGTACAAATACTCCTTCTTCCCTAGTGCTATTAGAGCATGGAATGGGTTGCCTGAGCTAGCCAGGAAAACCAGTGACTTGGCAGAATTTAAGTCATTGGTTAATATGCATGACTAAATGCATGACGCGTAGGACGTAATCATCTTCTTTTTTGAAGTAACGTCTGTATTTTCTTATCTTATCTTATATAATATATATAAGATAAGATAAGATAAAATTCAAAAGTTCACATTCATTTTAAAAAATGCTTTAATATTTTTTCAACATAGAATGCATCCAGTTCATCAATTCAAATTGAACTTACTACAATAACTTGTGGTTAGCTGAAATCCGATACGAAATCTAATCTAAATGATTACAATTTTGATTTTTGATGCAGTGGTTAAACATCAAGTTAAAATTAACCCTACAAAATGTAACAAATAACTCAACAGAACTAAAACACAAATTTGTACTATAGATTTACTTTGGATTTATTTAGATTGTACACGACCGTGCTCTGCGCTTGCATTTAAATGAACTCATAGTACATTTGAAAATGTTTCTTAGGTTAAATATAGGATCGTACTTCATTACAATCTGTTTGGACGTTGAACAAGTTTGACAGCACTCTCGGCCCCAACGTGGTCGTCGTCATTGTCAATGCGAATGACAGACTCCAGGCCAGCGGTCCAGGAAGAATGAAACTGCAAGGAACTGTTCACATCAGCCTTCTCTACCAGAACATGAGGAATGTTCTGCAGAACACACAGGATGTGTACGTACAAATAGTCTGTCAGAATCACTCTTCCCTTTTGCAGAAACTGGAGCCCAGCTTGTACGACCAACATTGCAGTCTCAACATCTGAGCTGTTTATGTTAAACTTCAAACCTATCTGCATTTCAGCAACATGGAACCTAATGTTAGGAAAAGATTTTCTAATTTTCTGTAGTTGGAAACCTTTTGTACGTAAAATGAGCACGTCGTAAGAAGGCTTTATCTTCTGAGACACCATCCCAAAGCCAAAGGAAGAACTAGGCGCTAGAATGGTTTTGACATTTTTGAAATATTTTTTGGCTTCTTCCAAAGAGTACCTGTCACTTAGGAGCAAGTAAACTCGAGAACGATTAAAATAACTGCTAAACGTAATATTAGAAGTCTCAAATAACTTCATGCCCGGGTCTATATTTAAAGGCAAAAAGAGTACGAGGCTATGTAAAAACGTTTCTAAAAATAGCTGACTTATCATTTTGTTTTCTGGTTTCTGAAAAACTTGGTGGCCGCCCAGAACAATGAGAGCTATGTCTTTAGATTGCTTGTTGTTTAGAAACTGCCAGCCCACGCGTCCTTCTCTGTTGCATTTGGAGTGTAGGCAATAAAAATAAAAGGTTTTATTTAGTTTCTGCAGTAGAAAGACGGCACCAGCTTTTTCCGCCATGTTCGCAACACTGTTGTCATCGGAAAGAGACAATACGACAGTTTCTTGAATGGACACGAGAATATCAGCCAATATATGAATCAGTACTCTGTTGGCCTCTCCAACCACTGCATGGCTGTCAGTCAATGTTCTCGCCCTGGCATCCGTCAGATCTGGGTGGTCAGTTAATTTCAAGGTCATAAAGAGAGCCATGCGAGCTTCATAATCATGTTCATGTGATTTAATCGCTTTCCTGACGGCCTCCAATCTTTGCCTTTCTTGTTTTATCAAATCCCTGTATTGATTGACCATTACAATCGCTAAGGCCAACGTGGTCAGCACTAGGAAATATTGCGCAATGCGATAAGTTTTAGGTGGCAACATCCATGCACCTGAAAAACACATTCAGAAAAATTAGAGAACACTTTATTTGTATATATATATATGTGTGTGTGTGTGTGTGTTTGTGTATGTATAATGACAAAGGAATGAAACAAAATGCATAAAATGGATTTAAAGGATACTGTATTACCAAGCAGGGCCGGTCCTAACAATTGCGGGGTCCTATGCGAAACGGATTGCCCGGGGCCCAGTCTGGGTAGGGATAAGGATAATAAGTGAAAATTTAGATTTTGTATTTGAAAATAAATTTGTCGTTGCATTTTATTCATTCTTTACTAAGGACAAAATCACTGTCAAATTAACTTTACGAGCCAAATACGGTAAATACATGTGTGCTCTTTTCATAATTTTAAGTAAGGTCTCACATTAGAAAATGAAAAAAAAATTGTGATTATAATTGTAATTATAAATTTTTGTAAATCCCCAAATGTTAAAAGCAGAGCGTAAATATTTCCCGGTGGTTCTCACGTTTTCTTCTTATTACATCTTTTCAATTACCTTTGACTTTCAGCAAAGAATTAACGTTTGCTTTCTTCTGTCTCTGTTCCAGTTGATCAATAATGACAACTTAAACCAAGTGCCTATTATAACTAAATATGAAGCTATCGTCATTTTATTTGGATTAAGTAGCCGTTGAAATGTTTTCTTTATTCAGTGTTCAAAAACATATAGACTCTAGTAGGATAGTAGGTTAGTATGTACGAATATAGACATCTTAATTCTGTATAATAAACAATTAAAATAATTTTGTTTTAATTAGTTCATACTTTATGTTGAAATAATATAATATACTAACAATTTTCTCTTAATTTTGTAACACCATCAGCAAAAGTATATTATCGATATTTACTAACAAGAAAAATACAATCTTTTTGTTAGTTCCCGTGAAAACCATTGTTGGAGTACAATACAATTGTTAATAAATGCAATACTAATGATGACTACTAGGCTATACATAGATGCATAATAAACTTTGTTCTAACGCAGCACAAGTTTATGTGCAAAAATTCAGCTCTACAGAAAATGAAAAGTTTTCCAAATAAATCACACAAATTGTTAACTATTACCTATGAGAGAGTTAATAGTAAGAATTGAGAAATGGTGAACACTTGCGCTTACCACTGTTGTCAAGGTTACCGTCCTGGAAAGCGGAGTCCAGTCTATCAATTCTGCCAAGAGTTCTGATGAGCATGCCGAGAAGAGCTAAAACCAATGCTAGGAGTGCGATCATGGAATGTCTGTGAGCATCAGTCCCAATGAGCAAAAGTACAACCAGAAGCTTCCTGATCAGACCTGCACACAGTCGGTTCATCGATAACATTACCTGTGGGGGAAAACGTTTTAGCTCAAACTCAAACATTGAAATATAATAGCGATAGTGGGATTTTAATTTTAACTTTAACACACCGAAGTATAGATAGATAATCATTAACATATGATTAGGATGTAATTTTTTGTGAAATGATCTCTAGATCAAAGTGGGGTAACTCATCATAAGCAGTTGTCTGTATTATGTTATTTTAGATTCTTTAAGTCTTGAGAGCCTGGACATTGAACGCTGTTTCCCCACCCAGCAGACCCCCTCCAGGCAGATGATGTGTCCAAAGGAACGGTAAATCGTCGATACAGTTTGGGATCGGCATCATCTCAGGGTCCGTCAGAGTGTGGCATTGTGTTCTAGAAGGGTCACCAGCTTCGGATTTTAACTAAGTGTTGATTCCCGAAGCCTCTCCTGTGTTTGGGTTTAGCCTCAAGGCAGCAGAGTTTTGGATTCAGTTTTCCTTCTGCTAGATGGGTAGTCTACCAAGGAAAACGAGCCCTTCCTGTTCGAAGGTATTTTGTTAGGCGCCTAATACTTTCATTTGTCCCTTCTCCTGTCAGTGTTAGCTGCCCCCCTCCACATATGGAGGCATATCACGTTATGGGCGCCTGTCGTCATCTTGACCAGCATGGTTTGTTTGACTTCTCAGTCTCGTCTTTGTAAACTGTGTAGACATTGCTTGCGCACTGTGCGGCTTGGAGTCAATTTTGAAAAAAAAAAGTACTGTCAGCAAAAAAAAAAGCATTGTCGAAAAAGTGAAGGACATTGGAGCTTTCACATTACACGATGACGGTAAAAGGGCAGTATGGCACTTTGAAACAGCCTTGTCTTGCCACTGGCTCGATGATCGCCGTAAAGCACATGGGAATCAGTAATGTGGGTGACTAAATGCCTACATTCCCACTAAGCATGTTGTTTGTCGTACAGAAGCGAGAGATGAAAAAGTCACAAAGCAGTAACTTGTTTACAATTCATCTTACAAAATACACACACACAACAAAATGAAATAACTAAAACTGTGCTGTATCTTCCAGTGGTAAAACTACAACGAGTGTGAGGACTTGACTGTCCGTTTATTTTTATATTTTACACAGGTTATAGAAACTCAGTCAACTCACTGTATCTGTATGTCAAAAAGTTTGTACACGTTATTTCTCCCAGACCTCGGATCAAGAACAAAAGAATCAATAACAAAAATTACAAGGGAAAGAAATAGTACTTGACTGATGTGGTGGTATAAGTTAAATATTGTTTATACATTGTTTGTCACCGCTTTAAGTTTGAAGCTAAAAACAGATAACTATAATACCATTTATATTAAAAAGCGATTGGCAGGCGCAGTGGTTATTGTCTTGGCTTTAGGAGGCCTTAAGATACTAGAGCTCTCGAGTTCGAATTCAGTCTTCCAACTTTTTAAAAAAATTTTACAATACATTAAAAAAAAGATCACGTTAACAATCACACATATATAGCTCTTTCTTCCCTTTCCACCATCTTGTCCAGATAAGTTGATAAGGATCATAGAGTCTTAAGAAAGCTTAAAGCATGAAATCGCTAGGCGGTGGTGTCAAATCCGGAGTCACAGGTTCGAGCCTCGGTCGGCGCATGCTCTTATTTTCGTAGCATTTTAATTCACTACTTTCTCTCTTAAAAACTTGGTCCCTGGTGCTGTTATTCATTTATGTTTAATATATGTATGTATCATTTGTTTCAGCACCTAGCTTCAACTCTATGTTTAACTTTGTTCTATACAAGCTGTTTTTTTTAAAGTATTGTTTATATTTTATAGTTTCAAATCTGTGATGTGCTTTGTTGATTTTTTTTTCTAACCGGGTTACTCCGCAAACATGGCAGAATGTATTCAGCTATTTGGTTCAGATAGTTGGTCTCTATGATTAATCCATGATTAACTTATCCTTCAATGTGCAGATGCTGATTGAAATTTACTTTAACAACCATAAAGTAAGACAGAAGCTGGTTCAAACTTACCTTGACAACAATAAAGTTAGACAGATGCTGGTTGGCGAAATGAAAAAAGCCAAAACTAAAGAGAGCTCCAACGATTGAGCTGGAGCCTCGCGGTATAACCCTCCACATTTCAACCATCCACACGGTGATTGCAGCCGACACCTGCCACAAGAACCACACAGTCATTGTCACGACGGTCACTGAGGATTTGATGTTGTCCCCGCCATGGAAGATCTTCCTGAACGCGGCCAACACAGCAGAGAGAAAGGTCGAGATAACCGCCAGAGCGATGCCAATTCTTTTCACACGGAGTTTAGGTTCATCAACTGTAATAGACAATATATTATTAAACTGTCTATTCTGTATAATAATGAATCTTAAACAAATTTAATAACCCTCGAACAAATGTTCTACCTATTCAGCTTTCTTCAAAAAATACTTTAATCTTTGGCTTAGTTGTAGGCTGAAAAAAAAAGTCTAAATTGGTCCTTTCTAGCCAGGGTCACTACAAGCAACTACTTGACTAATACACTCACTTGTGTAAGATAATGCTCCCAGAACAATAAAGGGTGTACCAAATAGCTCCTCAATAGTTCCACTCTTTTTAAACAGTATTCGATTCACCAAAGAGTTGGTCACTGGCTGGGACATTTTAATGACATACACCGAGGAACCCTGTACAGTAAAATAACGTGCAAGTCAATATCCAACAGTTAGCACATGCATGTATTTCATTACAACATTGTTTGTTTAACAGACAAGTTTATAAGTATATCAAATCGTGTTTGTTTAACCAGTAGTAAATGAAAGCATATTTAATAATGTATGTTTAACCAGTAGTATATTAAAGTATATCTACTGTGTATATCTAATCGGTAGCAAATATACGTATGATAGTATAATGTATAGGTCTAATGATCCAGTAGCAATTTCAAGTATAATATTTGTATCTTGCATGTTCAGAAACAAAGACATCATATGAAAGTTAAGGCACAGTTTTGAGTGTTGAAATCAAAGGACCCGAAGCATGAACTAGAAAACAAGAAAAAACATAAAAAACAAAATAATAATAATAAACAAATCTTATACGAAGTGTAATTGTATCAATTAGTTTGGATCAGTCATGTACTTAAATTCGCAATAGATCTAGACCAGCAAAATAAATGTGTGCCATTAATAAAAGTTTTAGCAAGTGTTTTTGTTCAGTACTATTTCCTGCTTTCTCACCACCCCGCTGTGATCCTTACCGGGACCAGTTTGGAACATGGGGAAGGGAAGACAAGGAGATCTGGGTGGATTTGAACTGAGTTGGGTTTTTAAAAGGATTTACACACACACACAAAAGGGGGGGGGAACGATCTGAATGCGAACTTGTGGCTAAAGCCTCTACTCTGGCCAACGTGCTAACCACTCTGCTAATGATGAGCTTATGACCAGAAAATATTTTATAGTTAGTTATACATTCTATGTTTTAATTTTTAGCGGCAACCTTTAAAGGGGCCTAAATTTAACTTATACCAACGCTGCTGTCAAGTACAATTTCCTTACCTTGTTAATTAACTAATTGGTTATTTTTTTTTTTTTTTTTCGATTCTTGTGTTGTCAGGTAAAAGAAATAATTGTGCAAAATTTCAGCTTGATTCGAGATTTGGTATCTGATAAATAAGGTGTATAAACTTTGTACCTTACAGACAGACAGACAGACAGAGTGAGATGATATAAGCGTTGTAAATAAATTGGTGGAGAAAAGAAATTTCCCTTAGAAAATAGACAATAACAGATTTACTCCTCGATTTCAAAACAACCAGTTCTCAAAAGTTTCCGCCCAGTGGAGCTCTGTTCAATTTTATTTATTTATTGTCTGTTTGGTACAAAGTTTGAACGCATTATTTCTATCACAATCATTCTCGGATCAAGTTGAAACTTTGCACTATTATTCATTGGTAAAGACAATGCATGAATCAATTTGTTAAAATTGACCAATCAGTCAATTAATTGCTGGTAATTAATATTTTTATGCCGTATAGGGAAATTAATTCTTCAGTATTCAGGGGTATGGCTAAATATTAAGGGCTTTGTCCAGGTAGATACATGTACACGTTATTTCTCCCACACCCATTTCCGGATTACATTGAAACATTTAAAAATTATTTATTGTACCTCACAAAACATGGATAAAAAAATTAACCAATTAGTCAATTAATAACTGGTAATTAATTATTGTGTTATGAGTACGCTACTGTATGGCAGTGAATCATGGATCACCTACGCAAAGCAAGAGAGAAAACTTAACTCATTCCATTTTCAATGTCTCCGTAGGATGTTGAAAATTACTTGGAAAGAGGACGTGTGCAATACTGAGATCCTTGCGCGAACAGCTATTCCCAGCATCTTTACAGTCCTCAGACAACGCTGCTTGCGCTGGCTTGGACATGTTCGCCGGATGGAGGACAAGCGCATCCCGAAAGTCCTTCTCTACGGACAACTCAAGAAAAACTGGTCGCCACCACCTCCGTTTCATAGATGTAATAAAACGGGAGCTCAAATCAGTGAACATCAATACTGACCATTTAGAAGACATAGCTCTAGACTAGTCTAGACCGCACCAGATGGAGAGAGACAGTGACCAAGAAAGCTATGGACAGCGAAAAAACATGTGCCACAGCTCTGGAAGAAAAACGTATAATGCGAAAATAGCCAACTTAATCTGCGATATTTGTGGACGGGAGTGTCTCTCCAAAAAGGACTCCACAGCCGCATGAAAAAGTGTTCAAGATGAACCATAGTCGTTCTACGACTGAAGGAGGCCAACTAATTAGTGTGTACGATATCGGAAAAGGGAAATAACTTCTACATTATTGAGAATTGAAGTTGTAAATGTGGAGTTCTTCCTCTTTAGATTTTGTTTTTTTCCCATGAAGTATTATTTGTGAAAGAATTTTCTTGTTTGCATGTAATGTCCACTTACATGAAGAAATGTGAAACTGTAATTAACTATTAAGTTCTCTAGAGTCTCCAAGACCAGAAATCCAAGTGGTTCAGGGCTTTTGTTCTTACTATGATAATCAATGAACTTGTTAATGAGCTGAAACAAATATATATTAGGTTATCTGCAACAGCGCACATTTTCTCTTTAGATAAAAAATAAATCACATAATAAATGAAATATCTTTATAACTACAAGTATTTAATGTTTATTATTTATTTTCTAAACAGAAGTAGGGCCTGTGTGTGTGTGTGTGTGTGTGTGTGTGTGTGTGTGTGTGTGTGTGTGGTGTGTGTATGTGTGTGTGTGTGTGTGTGGTGTGTGTGTGTGTGTGGTGTGTGTGTGTGTGTGTGTGGACAATTTATAGAACATTATTATCCGTCGCTTTGGGCTAAATGTTAGATTACGGGGCTACGGTGTCTACGGGGCTACTGTGTCTACGGGGCTAGGAGTCCAAATTGTCTAAGAGACTGGGGCTTTCAATATGGGAATTCTTCCTTTTTAAAAATGATTATGTATTCTAAGGCGTCTAAGCTATTAATTCAAGTTATCTTATTATGTGTAAGCGTTTCTTTAAATGTAGAGTATTTTATTCTTTATTTAGGAAGTTTTTATGTTCATAATTACAGAGGCTTAATTCTTGTTTTTCTATTATCGCCTGTTTAATAAAGCAGCTCTTGTGCCGAAACGTACCTGCAAAAAGGTAAGTGCCAGTGAAATCTGAAAGTAAGGCACGTAGTGTACTTTAGAGGAAACAAACAGCGCTTGTATCTGTCGCACGTAGGAAGCAGCAAAATAGTAGGTCAGGAACTGAGACAAGGTCCATGCGTAAAAGACCATAAGAATAGCTTTGAGTCCCATGGCACATATGGACTAACTTAGAACAAATATAAGCCGCAGAAGTGATTTCAATCTATTTAGTGTTTTGGTTGAAATGTATCAAAGTCAAATGTTTCCGTTTAAAAATCAAAAGTCCTAAAACAAAACAGGAATTTCCTAAACGGTGTGCATACTATGGATTTTTGGAATGTTATGTTTTGTTGAACAGGTTGAACCATGGATCTATACTGTGAACCCTGTAAATATTAAAACTTAAAAAAAAAAAAAGAGAGAAACATCTGCTAGCCAAGTTTTTTGTTCTTATATATTACAGACGTGACTTCAAAAAGAAGATAATTACGTCCTACCCATTTCATGTGTCAATCTAGTCATGCATATTAATTGATGCCTTAAACTCTGCTAAGTCATTGGTTTTCCTGGCTGATTCAGGCAACCCATTTCATTCTCTAATGGCACTAGGGAAGATGGAGCACTTGTACGAATTTGTTCTAGCGTATGGAATAAAAAATGTGCCTCTATCTTTGTGTCTTGTTGACCACAATGACTGCGACTAACAATCAACAAATGAGACAGGTCGTAAACAACATATTGCGCAGTGATGAATGTGCTTTATTACACCAGTTTTAGTTTTGATTTGTTTTTGACAATGTTTTCGGACCAGGGTTAACACTAAAGTATGTTGGTACAACAGTATTGGCATTCATTGTATGATGGGAACAGTTTTGGGTTTAATGTTGAACTTGTCTTTTTCATTTTAAAAAATTATAGTTTAGTAGACCAGTGAGGGTGAAATGAGCTAAGGATGGCTTTTGACTGTGCTACAGATACACCATAAAACCTGCTAGACTTGACTCCATCTATGAACATCTCTTATACAATTTAATTTACTCATCAATTTGATTACTGCATCTAAAGCAGTTGTTAAGATGTATGTCCAGGATTGATGAAATGATGAAAGTTTATAAAAAGGTGTATTGTCAATTAGTATTATAGTAATAAAGCTTGTCTTCAAGTCCGAAGTTTAATGAAGAATGCAGTATTTCCCGTGGCTGCGCAGCCCCAGCTGTATTTTGACGCATCCAGGGCAAGCATAACCATTGTCCGCCGATGGTCGATTAAGATTTTCTTTTCGCCGTCTTCGTCTGTCCTCGGCAGCGATTTTCTTTTGGTCTCAAATGTGTATTCCGCGGCCTTTATGAGTGACCAGCTGTCTTGTTCTGAGGTCACATACAACCAGCTGCTCTCTTCTATGTCAGCCAAGGAAAGTTGACGACCTCCAGCTGTCTTGTTCCGAGGCCACATGCAACCAGGTGCTCTCTTCTATGTCAGCCAAGGAAAGTTGACGACCTCCAGCTGTCTCGTTCTGAGGCCGCATGCAGCCAGGTGCTCTCTTCTATGTCAGCTAAGGAAAGTTGACGACCTCCAGCTGTCTTGTTCCGAGGCCACATGCAACCAGGTGCTCTCTTCTATGTCAGCTAAGGAAAGTTGACGACCTCCAGCTGTCTTGTTCCGAGGCCACATGCAACCAGGTGCTCTCTTCTATGTCAGCTAAGGAAAGTTGACGACCTCCAGCTGTCTCGTTCTGAGGCCGCATACAACCAGGTGTTCTTTTCTATGTCAGCCAAGGAAAGTTGACGACCTCCAGCTGTCTTGTTCCGAGGCCACATGCAGCCAGGTGCTCTCTTCTATGTCAGCTAAGTGGGCGCCTAAGCTGGTCTTTAAAGCGTTTCCGTGGGGCACATCTGTTACGTCGACCACCTTTAAGCTCACCAAAAAAAAAAGACTGCCTTTGGCATACCCATACGGGATACGTGGCCTGCCCAGCGTAACTGTCGGACCATAAGAAGCCCCTCTATACTGTCCATACCGGCGTTCGCAAGGACATCGCTGTTTGTATATATATATATATATAGATCTATATATATAAGCAAAGATAGGATAAGACATGAAGAATGTTTAGAAGTGTAGATAAAATGTGATCGTGAAGTCACAACGACTCTCCCACGCTGGAGAAACATTATCCTTGAAATGCTATCAGAAAGGATGTTTCCATGTCCCTTTCTCATTGCTTAAAAAAACAACACCTAATTATATGGTATCACAACAACAAATGTAAGAACTTTGTTCAGAATTGTTCATAGTTTACTTTGCTTGTCCCTTTTCCAGCCCTAGACATACAAGCCATATGGGCTTCATCTCAAACGAGATGCATGATCTTTAGGGTTTTGAAGGTCACCGACCTATATGTACCAGTAAATTGTTTCACAATAATAAAGTCTTGTTCATCTCATTATGAGTGAGTCTGGTATGAATGTACATTTTGTTTTTTTACAGTTAAAATGTTTTGTTTGGTGTAATTCACAAATTCAGACAAATTTCCTTACGGACAATAAAGATTATTATTATTGTTATCTTAAGCAGCAACATGACCTCCCCTGAAGTAATGGCTGAATCTCATTTATTACTGTAGGTCGCTATTTCCATAAGCATCACGTGCAGAATTGGACCAATCAGATCTGTTTCAAGATTTCTCAGCACTCTATGGGATTCTTCTATAACTTCTGCACCTGATGTCAATGTTTTGGCTTTTAAACCTGTTAACTCTGGACTTTGATTGATCTACAAGACGCCATGGTGCAAACTATGAAAGCATTGTATCATTGTAAATGAGTTGTCCAAACCTGAAGGGAAGTAATCGTTGTCCAAACCTGAAGGGAAGTAATCTCTTTGCCAGGCGTTGTATTCCAGAGACACGTGACCAAGTCGTTTCTTTTTTCTTCTGGACAAAACTAGGTTCCCCACCACACCAGCAGGCAACAAAAGCCAAAAGCTACGCCACGATACGTGTGACGTGAAGACATGACAGCTTGCAACAAAAGCCAAAAGCTACGCCACGATACGTGTGACGTGAAGACATGACAGCTGCATTACAAAATAATAATAAAACTCTTTAAGTAATAAACGGTACATTATCTTAATATAATGAACTGTCTGAAAACATCAAAACCTTGAAATGCATCAGAAAATGAATAGAAGAATGAAACTATAGGCAAGGCCGAACACCCTAGGGAATCCACGTCATTTTTATTCTGCACCTCAACGGCCTTGTGGGTCTCTGTTAAATGAATATAGTTCTTGAGCACCTCAACGGCCTTGTGGGTCTCTGTTAAATGAATATAGTTCTTGAGCACCTCAACGGGATCTTTTTTTTTCTTTTCTATTGGCCTAATCGTCTTATCTTACGACTACTGCGTTGAGGCTGAGAAGTGTTGCCTAGGTGTAAGATCTCATGGCTAGTGGAAATAGGCCCATTTACAGCACCAAACTTGTTATTCGAGCAGTTGAAGAACAATTTCCCAACTGTGGTTTGATACCAACCCACAATGTTAGTGTAATAGTGTTGAAGTACGCTGCACTAGTGGTCTGGTCATAAGATTCAGAATCGTTTTAATTTTGTCTACTGTCGCCCAGAGTGCTCCATGCCAGTTAAAAGCATTCATGAAATCATCATAATTATGTGTTGTAATAAGTATTTTCAGCCCCTTAATATGTCAATATGTACTGGTATAAAATGAAAGAAGCATTACGTTTTTTTTTCTGATTATATTTAGAGCTGCTAAGACATCCTACGTGTGTGTGTGTGTACACTAGAATTAAACACTTACTACGCCCGTGGATTTTTTTCCCATGTCTATATATATTATGACAAGCACCCCCCCCCCCCTTTTCCACTAAATATGGATGGAACCCGCTTGTTCCTCTGATTATTACATCACATAGATTGCTATTAAGTTTTATGTTTTGAACTTTGTAGACTCAACTTTCACTAAGGTTGTTTTCATTATTATCAGTGCACAACTTAAATTTAGATAATAAATAATAAAACAATACAATGTCTAAAACTAGCTTCTTATGTAGCATAGATTTATTTACGTATGTATATTATGTATATGTATAATGGCTGTAATTATATATAAATATATAAATAGAATTATCTAACAGTAGTTCCAATGAACAACAAAGAATGAGAATAGTTTTGTTTAAATCCAGTCAACACAAAATCTAACACAATGATCATAAGGTTGGTAAGTGCTAAGACCTTGTGTGTACATACCATTAGGTACAGGTTGATAGCAACATGGCTTATGTCTGGTGTTAAGTCAGAAGCTAGATGTACTTTGCTACAGCATATAGACTAAGTCAAAACTAAAATTATTTGTTGTTAATAATACAATTAGAAGTACAAGAAAATAATACAATTTAAATTAAATGGGGTTGAACTTTTTTTTTTCTAAACAGCTATAACAATAAAGATGAAATCTAAACTTTAAAACATACTAGAATACTAGAATAATAAAAGTGACTTAATTTAGAATGACATGCTTTTATATTGATGTAGATCAATTGAGAAGATGTTGAGCCTACAGAATGAAGACAATTGAATGAGAAGATTGAGACATGAATCATAAAAACACATTTTGCATACTTTGGAATAAGTTGTATGTTTAACATTAACCAAAGACTAGTCAGGATTTGGCAAAGTTGATACACAATGCATCCAATTGTGTTAGGAATGGAAACATTTAAATTATTCAAGTGAATGGTCAAAAATACAAGGAAACAAAGAAATAAAAAAAAAAACTGAATTGCTTCGAGCACTAAAAAGTGAAATACAATGACATGATGGAAACCTGCCTTTTTACACCAGACTTTGCATGAAATGTATTGTGAATATATTACAATTATAATAGATGGTTCTAAATTTAAAATAAAATAGTTTTATGAAGTGGACAAACATGTAACTTGAATATGCTGCATGTCAAATCAATTATTAATTCTTTTTAATATTAGAAACAAAATTTATGTTTTAAATTTGTTTTATAAAAAAAAAAAGAGGAACAGAGTTTAAAAAATCTCACTACAGTTAATTACCAACTTTGAGGTGTTGCTTGTCAAACAAGGTTTTCTCGCTCAGGTTCTGGGAGCATTGATGTCTGCGACCAGGGTTTTGTTCATTCATGTTGCTCTTAGCTTTTTGACCAATGTATTGACACATTTGGAAAGACAAACTAGGGGATGCTTTGACTTGATGCAAAACTTCTAGAGCATACAAATATGTCACAAATATCAACAATATTTTATGTGCTAACACATAATAATAAAAAAACAAAGTTGTAGATTTTTTCATTACATTTTTTACAAAGTTTTATACGAAAAAATGTTTAAACAAAGATGTTTAACATATTTTTAAATTCTGTGTTCTAATACCAATTTGAAAATTAAATAGTTGCAAAACAATTAGCAGCAAAGTGTTAAAAAATGAAATTAAGCTTCAGATAAATAATATATATATATATATATATATATTAAGAAATTAACTAACATTAATATAAAAGATTCTATTTTTTAGATTTTTTTTTTCTATGTAGGGCCATTACATTAGTTGAAAAAAAAAATCCCCCTCCCCCCTTGCTGTAAATATTTTTAATTTGTTAATATTTTTAATTTGTTGAACTTTAATACAACTTAACAGCTTGTTCTACAGAACCATATACAAAACAACTGCACTCATTATGTACAGAAAATTTCTTATAATGGATGGGGTTTATTGAAATCTCATGCACAACAGAAAAGCATTTACAATTGTTTCAATATCCTATTTTACTTATAGCCAACTGAAAGACTTACTTTTTGTAACAAACTAAATTACATTTTTTTCTTTTTAACAATCTAAGTTAAATATTATTCTTTTATTAAGCCCAGTCTAACTTTCATTACTGGTTACCATGATAGCTATGTACCGCTAAAATCAATATTATTAATGATTGGACATGATTTTAATAGATTATATATGGTATGCTGTCAAAACCAACCAATGAGTTGTACTTAACAAAAACTTTATTTGGCTCATTTTGCTGATTTGAATATTGATGTCAATTTAAAAAACAAACAATCCAGCAACCCCAAATTTATTATGATTGTGGCTATGAAGGAAAATGTGCCATTTCGCTTTAATATTATGGGTTTAAAACAACACTACGGCAACAAAGGGTTTCCCAAACAAAATAATGCAGTTATAAATTATGCTCACATACAGTAAAAACTAACAAATGTGAAAAGAAGGGGCTGTGTGTAACTATTAACTGAGCAAATTAAATTGTATACAAGTTGAAGAAATATCAAAACTGAAACCTAGAGGATATTACAACAAAATGAAAGTAAAAACAACAGAAACAAATAATGTGTTGCAGTATCACAGAAACCTATATCAAAGTTAATAACTCATAAACCAAAGGGGAAGTTATACACAAATGTTCACTTTCCTAAACCATAACAAAAAATATTTTAATTACAAAATAAAGAAATTATTTCACTAGCAACCTCTTGTAAATGAAACTAAATTTTCAGACAAATTAATTGTCCTTATTACAAGGAATGAAACTTATTTTTTTTTTAGAAATGATGAAATCTGTAACAAATAAATGAAATGAATAAAAAAATAAACAACTGAAATACTAGTCATTAAAAAGGAGAAGTAAGAAATGTTTTAATTTCAATGTTTTAATATTGCTGCTTAGTCACAGTCAAGTTTGCATTTTTCTTGCATCAGATGGAAACTGTAAAGGAAAACATTGTCCAATTTTTTTAAATTTTCATTTCATTCAATACAAATTATTTCCTTTCAGTAGGTCTTTCATATTAGGACAGAAACATCTCATAAGCACAACATGGCAATACAATAACTTACAATCATCTAGAGCAGGACTGCACAAAATGAAATACAAAAGGCCTCCACCAAATTGGCTGTAGTTAAATGAAGTACTGCAATGCTGCAAAACAATCACACCACTTTGACCAGTGATTCCCAATCCTAGTTTTGTATCCACTGAAGTTAAAGGTTCTCAAAAAAGAGGGTAGATGTTGTAACCCAGTAGGTGGGAAACACTGACCGATTTAACCTCGAAGAAATAAAAATGTTCCACAAGTGCACTTGGAGTTTGAATATTGATTAAGTCGCATGCATAAAAAATAAAATTACAATTATTAAAAAAAATATTTTTTTCCACTATTCAGCATGGCACATAGAAATGTATAAATATACACACAATAATATTTTGTAGTGGCTCGGCTTAATGTTATTTGTATGCACTTCAGCCTACAATGACAACTGCATACTTTGAACATTGAATTTACAATCATTAGTAATAATCATTGGCCTTACAACCAAAACAGAATATATTAAAACAACATAAACAAGGGACAGATCTAGCAAAGTTTTCAACTGAAAACTTCAATTTCAACACTTTGTAATTGAATTTTGTGCTACTGATTGTGTACTATGAACATTGTTTTGTGAGCCATACTTTTAGCTCCTATAGAAACATGTAGTGAATGTTTTGACTGTTTCTAAAACACTGGACTTGAACTTCTTTGATGTTACTTAGTGAATACCTCCGGCATGTCTTGTACAAGATTATTTGGTGTACAGCTTTCAAACAAAAGACCGCTGTAAGAAATATGAGCTTTGTTACAGGTTTAGTGATGATATATTTTAAAGATAGAAGTTTGGACACTGCACAGGTACTTTGAGTGAAAGCATAACTAGTTGAGTTAGTTTCAAATTTCATCCTACAAGATGTTCTAGGTTCAATACACACAATTAATTCTAATTTATATAGGGATTAATTTATTACAGGGACTGCGTTTGCTTGTAAAACACACAAAAAAAGATCGAACTGATCAAGACTGTTGAATGTATAGAAATGGAGAGAAACAAATCAGACCAAACAATATATCAATATTTAATACAACAGAATGTTACCAGATGTGATAGCTTCGTAACATGTTAACTCAGTGTTATGAGTACCACTGCATTAAGTATTCTAGTAAATACTGCAATGCTTGGATACACAACTATTAATGTATATACACACACACAAAATATGTAAAATATTTCTATACTATAAAAGAAGTTGTTTAAAAGAAATGTATATATTTATAATATGTTTTTATACTATATACAATTAAGACTAACAAAATGATTAAAACAACATAGGAGCATATGTGACTATTCACTATAACAAATTCATTGCTTCAATATAAATAAATAGCATACCAATCATTAATTTGGCTTTTTTTTTTAATGCCATAAAATAAAATAAAAATCTTTATTTTAACAATTAGGTTAAAGTGTAAGATCACGCTAAGAGAGAAAAGAAAATTATGATCTAGCTGTAATTATTTTAACTTCTGTTTTAGAAAAGTTAAAAAAATGTCAAGCTATCTACAATGATGACAGTTGCCACAAATGTTGGTTCAAACTAAGGCCACATGACCAAGACTTGGGTTTGAATAAATTTGCCATTTTTAAGGAGCAATCAAGGAAGATTACTTCAAGAGAATTAATTACAATCCTTAGCAATGCCTTAGAAATAAAATCTGTCCAAGGAATTACTCATAGCCTAAAATGTTGCTGATGTTGGTTGATGCAATGAACACAGAGAATGGAGACAAAAATCTAGAATTTGGAGAGCCTGAGCAAAGATCACAGTGTTTCAAAGTCAGGGATGTATCGATATTTTTTTTAAGAACTCCAGTAAGAAAGTGTGATTCTGTGGTTGTAAAAAAAATTCTGGTTTCTCTGCTCAAGCCCTTAGTAACCTTATCAGCTGCCTTGACAATCATGCTATCTTTAAATATTTTGTATTTATATATAATGTTTACATACTCACATATATATGTGTATATATATGCACAATAACCTAAAACAATTTGTTTCAGATTGTGTTATTAGACCCTCAACAATTACAATGGATAGAATGTTCAAAACATTCTATTTCCTAAAAATTACAAATTAGAAAGTGACAAATAGTTTCCCATAATCATGTTTCTGAATAAATAAAAAGACAAAACCTTAACATCAAAAGGGGGTTGTTTCATCTATCTACTCAGGATGGCTACAGCAATTCTTGCAAACTTTTGGACACTTTCACAGTTTAGTTTTGCTTGCGTTATCGAACCATAGTGACTTTAGTAGTACGGGAGAGCGGCACTGATCTGAAAGGTAATACAAAATAAAGAAACTCATGAAACATTTTTCAAGAGCCTTAAATTATGAAATACTAATATAGATATACAAAAAGTATGGTGTTAAAGTGCATGGAAGCAAATATTTCACAACTGTTTAGGTAAGTAACAGGTAAGTTTAACAAAAGAACCAATCATTATTTAACACACCTATAATAATTAAAAGTCAAATATATATCTTTAGATATGTAATAACAGCATCTCAACAGAGCAGAAATAGCAAATGTACAAAGAACTAAATAATGAATGTAATGTAACTAAGACAACTTTTATCTTCATTCAAACATCAGTATCAGCTTGAACATAAATGACATAATGCATAGAAACTCTTTCATTTAGCTATATATGTTATTTCAAGATAATTTACAAGCTACAATGTTCGATGGGATGAAAGACTCAATAAAAATATGTTGCAGGATAGTTGCTATTTTAATAAATACTCCTGAGTCTACTGCTGATTATTTTGAAAACATCTCTCAGTTTTAATTTTTGAACAGCAGGACCTAAATTACATACGATTTATCTCAGATGGTGAAGGAATCTAACGTAAAATATTTAAGCCTTTAATATTTAACCAAAATATGCACATATATATTCTACCAAATATAGACAGACAATGTAGACCACAGCACAATAAGCATGAATGAAGATCTAAAGAATTAAAATGAATAAACCAAAATTATAATAGACAAAAACATTGGAAATGACAAAAACATTGGAAATGTTTTTATGACTAATGTGTTCTCTGGTCACCAATAAAGCAATGACATACTGTAGTGATGTTTTCAGCCATTGCTAAGATTTTATTTTTATAGCAGTTGTGATACAGCCATCCTAATGTTCTGCGTTAGTTCTCATAGGGATGAAATATACTATTACATAAAAATTATGCCTTATGTAGTATCTCATCCTGTGACAGGCCTGTCTACTCTTTGATGTTGTCTTCCCATTACTTTCACTTTCTTAGACTCCCCCTTTCACATGGTACTGTTCCCTGAAGGAAGGTCTTTGTGTGCCCTGAGGACCTTGTGATATGGCCATAAGGTTTTAGTTTGAGTTTTCTGAATGTGGTCACCAGGTCATCATGTAGCCTAATTGCAAGTGTGATTCTGTTCCGAATTTCATTTTTGTTATGTGGTCTTTGTATGTGATACCTAAGATTCTTCTATAGCATCTCAATTTCAATGCTAGGATCTGCAGTTAGCCTCCAAGATTCACAGGCAGACAAGAATGTGGCTTTGATCATGAAGCTTATCAGTCTGATTAAATTTTTTCCTTCCAAGTGCTGCTGTGGACTGTGCTATTGGTCATAATGTGTTTTGTTGTACTTTTCCATTGTTGCCCAGAGTGACCCATGCAATACTCTGTCAAAAGCTTTCTTGAAGTATTTAAGACATGGAAAAGATTCTGTTGGTGTTTAAGGTATTTCTCACAGAGTATCGAGAGGTTTAGGATTTGTTCTGTTGTGCTGTGAAATTGTCTAAAACCCACTTGTTCTTCTTATATATTTTTTTCAACTATTGGTTTTAGCCAGTTTTTTAACAGGACTTTGCTGAGATGGCTTATGAGGCTGATGTTCTGGTAGTTTTGACAGAGTTGTAAATTGCCTTTCTTTGGAAGATTGATGTTGAGTGATTGGCTCCAGTTTTGGGCCTTTCTCCTGATTGCCAGATCTTGTTGCAAATCTTTAAAAGTGCATTTATCTTGGTTTCTTCTCTAGCCTTTATAGGATCACTCATAAAGTTTTCTACTCAGACTGATGTTCCCTTTTTCAGTGCTTTCACCTCTGATGCTACTTCTGAGAGAAGAATTGGATATTCCTTGATGTTGAAGAAACTGCAGGAACTTTTAATAACTTTGGATCTCCTGAAATTTTAAAGTTGTGCAACATCTTTTTCCTCAGTGAAGCATCTATTGTTTTTGTCTTGTATTGTGTTAGTTCTTCCATGCTTTGAGGTAGTCAGGTCCTTTACCAGTAGGTAAGTTGTTTTTTTACAAGTATTTAAAATAAACAGAAATGTGTCTTAGGGAATCTAGATATCATATACTGAAGATAAAACAGTCAGTATGTAAGGTGAGGTTCAACTATGTACAGACAAAGAATGTATGCATTATTTGTGGTTTGTATTAATCAAAAGAATATTTACAAACAAAACTTAAAAACCAATAACAGATTTAGAAATACTTTGGACATTAAATAAGACAAATGATATTTAACAAAACTGTTTCAAGGTTGGTAGTGAACACAAAAATAACATTGTGTAAAGTTAAGGCTGTTGTTTTTTACCATCTAATTTTCTAATGTTATTTTTAACGTTTTCATGAGCCACACTGGAAGAAACTGGTTAAATGTACTGAGATTACAAAGGCTTTATTGAAAGAGGATCAAGGGATGTAAATCAGCTTTAGTTGGGCTGCATGATAAAAAAGTGGATTTTATGTGAGAAGGGGTTTAACTCATACTTGTTAACTTACAAAACTTAGTGGAGTATAAAAACAGCAGTATAGTGGTGAAAAATTAAAGACATAAATCTATTCAGAGAAGAGTAATTTTGCAATCATATATATATATATATAAATATAATATTAGAGAGAGATATGTATTCTATAGGCTGTGTTCTTAAGAGACAAAAGGGTAAGAAAAAGTTAAGAAAATTGTTTGACTACATATTTGAAAAACCTAGAAAAACAAAGCTACAGATAAATTATTAAACTTTAAAGTTTTGAAGGTTTGAGTATCATAAAAGACTAAAATAAACACTTTGTTTTGCACCCTACTGTCACAGCATCTACCAGTGCTCTTTTTTTTCTACTCAAAAAGCAGTGATGATGAATGATTGAAGATGACAGCAAGACGATATAAAGTTACACCAATGAATGGGTTGATAATGATCTCAGTCAGGAACTGCAGTGGAAGGGTTAACAAAACACTTAAGCGAGATGAAAATGAACAGATGGAGTGAGTCTGGGGTTAGTTGTGGCATGTGCAGTCCAAGCCTGGCTAACTTACTGTGTGGTTGGAGCGTAAGTGATATTTGTAAGGCCAGGAAGAGTTGTTTGCTGTGAGATAATTGTTGTCAGCTGAAGATCCCATTAGACTAAAATGGTGACCTTGATCCCCTGCAGACTCCCCTAAGTAGCGAGCTGATGAAAGGCTGATGCAAGACAAGGGAGGAAACAAAAATTGAGAAAACAAAATATATTCATGATCAAAAGTATGTGGTGCTCTAAGAACCAATCAATGTTATGTAACTTAAAGCAACGAGGAACATTAGTTTCAGACACAATTATTTTTAAGAATAGAGCAAATTTAAAAATAATCTTAAAAATATTACTGAGATTTACTTCAGAATAACTATAAAATAGAAATAAATATTATTGTAGAAGTGAAGTCAATTATATTAAGGTATCAGAACATTGTATGCGTACAAACTGTATAGAAATGCCTATAAAATAGATAATTGATTAATAATAAGTTACAGATATCATAATACAAGATGAGTTAATAAAACAATGTTATTTATTACTAATGGAAAACAAAACAACACCACTATGGGTTGCAAAAGAAAAACAAAATGAACAAAATGATTTTTAAGCCAAACAATAAATATCTCCCCAAAGCTCTTTTCTGTTCATTTTTTAAAGCCAGAAACTAATTTTAAAAACAAATAAATTACAAAATCACGAAACCATTAACAATTAAAATTACTAAAAAAAAAATACTCATTGATTAATTATAAAAATAACAATTATTGACTGCAGCAACAAAAATGAAACATGACTAGAATGTCTTTTAGACCTTGACTCCTGGCTATCCATCTTCACTTGTTCGAAAATATAGATCTGGCTCATACATTTTTTCAAAAGGATATGATGGACTGGTCAATCTTTCAATTAAGATGAAAGAATTTACATTAATTTTATCAACTATTTGGTAGGGAAAAAAAAAGCTATTCACTAATCTATGATTTCATATTATAATATGACAAACAATTGAACAAAAAATCAATTCACAAAAATAAATTCAGAACAGAGAAATAAGAGTCAATAACTAATTTCAGGGAGAGAAACTAGAACCAATGTTCACTTGGCAACTTTACTAACTTATACAGCAAATATGACAGAGATCAACACCATAGCTGAGCAGAAATAAATGTAAGAAACCCACAGAAAGGGCCAGATCAATTCAGTTCCAAAGATGTATGCCTACTTGGAATAAATAAATATTGCAAGAACAAAGAAAGCAAAGCCAATCCTTGCATGCTGACCATATATACTGGATCTAAAGTTCAACAACTATCCCCCCTCCTTTTCACCAACTTCAGTTCTAGAAAACTATTGGAAGAAAAAAATGTATGACCCCTTTAAAAGTCATCTCCACTTTTACCCTACAATTTTGCTTCTTAGATTTTGTCATTTGTTTGTATTAAATAAGATTAAATGACATATTATAACACTTTTGTTCCCTATTGGCTCTATTCTCTTTGATAAATTTATTAATACTATTACTAATACTTTTACTATTTCCTAAATGCTGGAAAAAAATATGGCCTTGAAAAAAATTGAACATATGGTCTTATGACTAATAGGGCTAACTGAATCCAAAGATATAACAAACCAATGTGGATTGGATAATAAATGTTTGGCATCTAATAAAAATATATGTTACTGGAAAAAAAGTTGCAGCACATATATACAGGAGTTGCAAAATCAATCAATCAACTAAATTTTTGGGATGCCACAGATGACCTAAATGAAAAACTGAAATTATAAATAAAAGAGTAAAATTATATTAACAAAATCAACAATTAGTTGCAACAGAGTGGCAGCTGGCCTACAGCTACTTGCTCATGAAAAACAAGCTAAAAAGTGTGGGATCATTTAAAGCGTGGGATCATTTAATACAATGGAGTCTAAAAGCACTAGTCTACTGCCTGAGTGTAGCTGTTAAATAAACACTGGGTATCCTTGAAGCATTGATTTTTGTTTGCAATAAAAACTTGAATCCTTCAATTAGTAATCTAATGAAATCCCTGGATCCTAAAATTTGGTTACAGTAGTCTTTAGATCAAGTTTATATGGCAGGATAAATAAAAATACATTTCATGCTTTCCAAAAAATATTTTCTCAACATAATTGAATCAATGGAAATTATTTGGGACAATTTTTATTACGAAGTTTGTGTAAGCAGACGGATTAAATTAATTCAAAGTCTTGATATTTAAAGCACAACTGAGAAAAAAAATTGTGAACAAAAAAGTTAAATCTACATTTAAAATAAAAAGAACATATTTTGATTTTAGTTGGACAGAAGGAAATAGGGATATGAATCGGCAGCATGATATTATGCTGTCAGTATTAAATCAATCTCAGAAGTAATAAATTTCTGACCAGATGATACATTATTTAATATCAAATAAGCAATACAAATATTACTCAAGTATTCAGCTACAAAACAGACAGTGTTAAAATGACAAAGAGGCACTGGTGAACTAAAAATTATAATGAGAAGGACAATTACGACCAAGTGAAAACCAAAACAATAAAAACTCAGGGGCTTAGACACAGGTGGGCTCCATCAACAAAAAGACATTGACCCGTACCTGGCATTTAGATTCTTCCTTAAACTGTAAGCTTGTTTTCTGGTCAAACGTGCAAGCCAATAACAATTATTAGTAATAACCACTAGATATGTATTTTTTTACATGTGTTAAACGTTGAATTGTAATTCGGTAATAAAAAAAAAACAAGTACAATAAAGAGGGAGATTACTAGAGATAATTTGCACTGAAAATTTAAGATTATACTTAGAATCATTCATGTTTCTCATGAGAACATTGTGCTTAAAGCTTTCAGATCCTATACAGATTATTACTAGTTTTCATACCCCAAAAGTGGTCAAAATATAATTAAAAAAAAACATTTAAGGGATTCCTAAGTACTACTATTATACTAATCCACTTACACCATGTAATTTGATTTTAAATGTATACAACGATCAAAATACATATATTTGAGAAATCAAAATAGAATAAGATAATAGGATTAGTTTTTTTTAAAAAGACAGCACAGACATTATTTTACTTCTTTAAAAAAATGTTACAAATAGATAGACTATTATTTCATACTACAGCTACTGTGTTGTGTGATAATGAGATGAATTATTTAGGCAGATAAAATAAAATGTAACAATTGACAATATCAACTATATATATTTTTTTTAGAATTTTGTTCTTTATCAGTCTGGATATTTATTTGATTATCAAGAATATAGTTTTTAATGTAATAATGAAAAGTAACTTGCATTAAAGAAATCTACAACATAAAAAAAAAATGCAATGTTAAAAATTTGATTGAACTAAATAATATTAATTGTACACATTTGATAAAATTTTTTAAGTTAAAAATTTTTATTAATATTTCTTTGCTTTATGGTATTCAAAATTGTTATTACGTTTAACAATGTTTAACTTAGAATTTTTAATTTTATTTGTACACCTAAAAAATAGTTTTCTTCAAATAGCTATTTTTAAAGATATTAAGTGAATTAAAAAAAAAAATTATTGAAAAAAAAAAAATTATATTGGAATGTCAATTCTTTGAAAATTACCAACCTTTTCCCACTGGTCCCTGAAGTAGTTGATATATGCCTTGGGACATGTCTTTTACCAGTCACTGATGCAGTGCCTGTGTTACTCAGACTGTTAGCTGAGGAGTGGCTGTACACTTTGGAGGATTTTAAAGGAGATACTACACCCTGAGCACTTTTGCTGCTTATCTGCCGGGGTGGCTGAGTAGTGGAGCGCTTGTGGCTCTTTAAATCCTCAAAGCTGTGAGGGAGGGTATAGCAGGAGGAAGTGGAAGGGCTGGATGAGTATTATTAATGAAACATGAAAAGTAGAGAAGCATGAAGGAGGCAAACAATGAATGAAATTAATAACACTGACTAATGTGAACAAAAAAAATGCAAGAAAATTTGAACATTTCGGGAAGAGAGGAATGAAAGCAGGTCTTTGACAGTGATATTTAAAATCAGGAAGTAAATGCATTTCTATGTATTTCCCCAAATGAATATAATTTTTTGAATACTTTGTTTCTCACCAAAGAAAAAACATTCTACATAAATGATAAGCCTAAATGTTAGCATCATTTCTAACAAGAAGGACTAGACAAATCACACTACTATATTTTACTAAAACTTCACTGATTAAATATTTGACCCCACTAAAAAGGAAAACAATCCACACTATAGGTTCCTGTTAAAAATTGAATGTTCACACTGTATAGAACCAAATCTACTTACACAATGGCTCCGGTTGTTGCAGATCGTGAATGTTTACCTCTCAGCAGTTTGAGCTGATTTAATTTATCTCCCTGAGTTTCTCCACCAGAACTTCTTGTCACTGGACCAGAATGAAGCTGTACACAAACAATAGCTTGAGTTAAATGACATCAAAGTAGAATAAGAACTCTATTAGGTCATTAGGATATTATAATAATGTGAACCAAAGTTAATACTATAGGCTTATAATGTTAATTATAATAATGCATACATTGTCATAGACACTGCAGTAACGATTCTCATTTTCAGCAGGGTCATCTATTCGCATATCATCAACACCTGACAGTAGTTTAGAAACTGAGCTTTGTCGCTCCCTTTTAGTAGTTTTAGTGTTTTGCTCCCTGAATCTGTCTCCTAAATTCCATAACCAGGTCTGTTTTCTGCAATAAGAACAACCTATCTACATCAAATTGAAAGAGATCAAACAATTTTGCACAAGTTCTATCAAGTAACTAATAAACAGCAGACTTTTAACAGCATAAAATGTGAAACCAAAACTAAATTCTGCACAATTTTTCAAACGTTGCAAAAGCTGCTGTTCATTCCTACAAGGCAATATATGAAATCAATGACATGACTAGTTCCCCAATAAAACTTATCACGATGCAAGTCAATCCTATGGCAGTACAATAATAATAAGTTATTAGCAAATTTTAAAACTTTTTATTACAACTGCTTTGGGTGGTCAATATGTTTAGGTATTTTCAGAAGATAAATCTGATAATCCAGTATCCAATTGTATGCAAGAGGTGTTAAGGTGGTGAAATAGCAGAATTCTTTTTTATCAAATGAAATAATAGAATTCTAGAATAAGCAATCATGAAAATATCAAACAAACACTACATATTAAACAATAATACACATAAGTAGACTTGACATGAAGCTTGAAACATATGGTGTGGACCTTGATAAAAGCTTGTCTTTTCTATTTGTCTAAGACAAATTTAAACAAAAAATGATTTGTAAATCTAGATCGCATTGATTCAACTGTAGATAATATTTTAGTACTTTTGATTGATAAATCTAATGATTATTAGTATTTTAACTAAAAATGAAATAATTTTCCATCCTTTGCTTACTAGGATGCCAGTTATAAATAATAATCTAATCAGTGATTCATCATTAGTTCTTAATTGTTTTATCCCTATTATTGCTTGATAAAGTTATAAGTAGTCTGTTTCAACAGTTATGCAGAGTAGAAAAAAAGTCTCAGTGCTAAAACTGTCATCCAGTTTAAATTTGTTAATGTCATAATATTTTGATTATAATTTGAATCTTACATTTAAATGCAAAGATGTTTTCATTTTTACACTCTCCGTTTATTTAAATCTAATAAGTTAATACAGCATCATGTGTACTTATTTAGTAGTATATTAATCATTTTTTATAGCCTTATACTAGGTATTTTTTTAAATAACAAAAAAAAAACAAAAAAAAAAAACCCACTAACTGTCAATGATTCACTATGATTTTTTTAAAACCAGAAATAGAAGTGATTAAGTTAAAGTCAAAGGAGTTAGTATTATTGTTAATTTTAATTTGCATTTTTATGAGACGTTTTTCTATTTAAAAAATAAAGCCTTTTTATACAACAAAGGAAAAGGCATTTGGACTTCATAAGGATTTTTTTTTTTGGCTGCAATAAATGCATTTGATTAAGAGATTATCTGTATTAAATTTTAAAAAATCTAAATCAGTTTTATTGCTACAGATTTGGCCCATGCATCTCTTATAAAAGTTATGGAGAATTGAAGTACACTTCTTCGTGTAAACTTTATTAAATTTATTGTTTTCAAATTTTTTTCAAATATAATTTTTTTAAACTTTAGGTTAAAATTTGTTTCATCTTAAATTGAAAAAACTCCAATAGAATTATGACTTTAACATACATAATTTAGAGCTTAATGAAAAAAAAAAGGTTCTCTTACTCTTCAAGAAAGTTTTGCTGCGGTCCTATAACAGAACCAGGACGACAAATTCTACACCAAGCAATGGCTTCGGATGCTGTAAACTTGTAGTGTTTTATGAGGTAGCAAGCTATTAATGTTCCCGTTCTTCCTAGGCCAGCTGGAAAAAATTTTACCAGGTTTTTATTTTTGACTCAGTAAAATTCTTCAAACCAATTTTAATTCATGTACAAAGAATCTAAGCTGTAAAAAAGAAATTGTATATAACAATTATTACCTATATCTTTTTTTAACCTAATTCTCTTACTTTCACTTAAAACAATAAATTCTAACACTATTGAAAGTATGTAGTGTCTTAATAGTAATTTTAAAATAAAGTTAAAAATTGTTTAGACTTTATACTTTCTATATCTTTTTACTCAGTATCTCTTATATATATGCTAGCAGTACACACCGGCTACGTTGCTGCCAGAATACCCCCTTCTTTTTTTGAATTGTAATGAATGGGCCACATTTCAACGATCAACCTAACATATTTTTTAGCCTATGAATCAGTGTATCTGTTACAATGAAATTTTATAACTCGCTCTCTATTTCCTTTTCAGTCTGTCTGTCTGTCTCTCTTTTCTCTCACTGGAAGCCCCATTTTGTTTTTTATTTAGCTGTGCATCGTTCTTTCTCAGACATAGACTTTTGAATTGATTTGGACAGACCTGCTCCAAAATGCGCCCCCTGACACATACGACTTTTTCTTCAGCTTTTCCATTCAATTCAATTATATTATACTAGTCGACCGGTGGCGTGGCATATGCCGCAATTTTGCAGTGTTGCCCATAGGCCACTGCAACCTATGCAACTGCAGTGGGCCCCGCATTTTCATAGGACCCACGCTAATTCTAGGTGTAAATTATTAAATTAAACCATTTTATAATTTTTAACAAAATTTCCAGTGGCTGCCTGATTTACCAGGAGCTCCTGGAAATCTCCTGAAATTGCAAAATATACAAAAAGTCATGGAAATATCCAGAAATTATTAAAAATCTTTTGAAAACTCATACAAATCTCATGAAATATATGGACAAAATGTGTCATTTTGGGGTGTCATTCAATATAGAAAACGCCAATCCTATGCGCGATAAAAAAAACCCAGCATTATCCTGTAATTATATAATCTGGTGAAAGACGTTTCTCGCGCCTAAAACTAATCAAGAATTTCTTGAGGTCAACAATTCTCAAAGATAAATTAAAACATTTGGTAATTCTTGCTATTAAGAGTGATCTATGTAGGAAACAGAATTCTTATGATATACTGTATGACTTGGCTCGTGTAGTAATTCTGTGCGTAGTAAAGAATGAATAAACTGCAAAGACGAATGTATTTTCTAATACAAAACTATTAAATTTCACTTATTATCCGTATCCCTACTAAAAAATTTGGCCATGCGAAATCTGTTTCGCATAAGGCCACACAACGGTTAAGTCCAGCCCTGCTATTTAGTGATGGGTGAATACAGTGTAGATTACTTGTTCCCCCAATCTTTTTTTTGCCACTTAAACTACGTGGGGTAGAAATAAAAAAGATTGATCTTTCCATGACTTCTTGGTCACAACGGTTAAGTTCGGCCCTGTTATTTTGTGACAGGTGAATACTACTTGTTCCCCCCCTCCCTCTTTTTTTTTTTCGTAGGGTAACTCTAGTCCAACTTGCAGAAATAAAAAGAGTGATCTTTCCTTTACTTCTTGTCCAAACTCTTGAGCCATGAAGAGAATTATTTATATTATATCTTGACTGTGACCGCCCCCCCCCCCCTTTTTTTGCAACCTTTAATCTTAATGCAAGCAATGTATGGTATTTGAAACTGAATACATTTCTTCCTACCATCAGTTTCAGGCTTAGAGAAAAAAACAACATTTTACAAAGGCCCCCAGCTGAATAAAACAATGTAGTGAAAAGACAACAGATCTAGATTTATCTTTGATTTAGTTGGGTTTTTTTTGGACAGTGTTCCTAGAAACATTACTTGCTCTCTCTCTCTCTCTCTCTTTCTCTTGAAACAAAAGAAAAAGACCCAGATTTATCTTATTAATGCTACTAGCATTGTTTTGTTTTTTTTATTATTTAGACTACATCGTGGGAAGCGCGGTTGAGAGGCTATGTGCGCTTGAACTTGGCTTGTCTCGGCTACCTAGAAGGGGGCTCAAGGTACGACACCCGACTCGGGCAGAGTTGCGTTTACTGAGCGCCTAAAGGCAGCACGGAAAACCAACTCCTAGATACCCCCTCCCCCCCACAAATGAGATTGGACCAAAGCGCTCTGAGCATGCTATAAGCATGAAAGTAGCGCTATATAAAAACAATAATAATAATAGATCTAAAAGAAAGTGGAAATGACATAAGGCATATTAAAAATAAGTAGACTTAGGGAAAAAGAAAAAAAAATTCTTTAAAAATATGGAATTTGATACATATTTCTATTTATGCTTTCAATTTAGACTGCTGCCTTTTGCAGACCTGCCTAACAAAAAAGTCCAAATGCGAAACGCTGATGGTCTAAATGCGTATTACGCACCAGAATGTGTAACACTTACGCGATCCACTATTTTGTCATATATATATATTATTAGATCTAGATGTCATGATTAGATCTACAATCTAAATCTAGATCAATACCACAATAGAGATGATATCTAGACTAGATCTGGATCTATATCTATATAATGAATATAATCTAATCTAGATCTGGGCTCATAGAGTTTTACAGATGCTGTGGATCTGCTACATACGTAGGTCTACTCCAAACTTTCGTAGGCCTACCTTCATCCTTGATCTATTCTACTAAGACTAAGAATCTAGACTAGATCTAGACTAGATGTTAGTAGATGTTATCGATCTAGATCTAGTCAATCTAAATCATACTATAAATAAATTGGATCTAGATTGTAGAGTAATGTAGAGAATCATAACATAATGACTAGCAAGACTCTAGCTAGATCTATTCCTGTATAACAAGTTATCTAGATTACTAGTAGATCTATAATCCAGATCTAGATCTAGACTAGATATCTACAATGTCAATCAATGTGTTTTGAATTGATAGCACTTCAATATTTATTCTATTTTTTTTTTTTACATTCGACTTTTTTAAAATGCACCAACATAATTGAAGTGTATCAGCTAACTGACGGTACCAATCTGGTACCAACCCGATACTCCCTCACTATCGCGTTCTTCATTTCTAGACTAAATCTAATTGCTATTAAGAACCAATCAACGTATAGATCTGGACACAATGTGTTCCCCCATCTTTTCTGTCCCCCCCTCCCCCCCAACAGGACGGCTTAGCGTGACCTCCGTGACTGCTCGTAAGCTAGCCTAGAGAGGGACAAAAACATACGAAATGCGTAACGCAACGGGTTAAATTCGTATTTGCGTACTTGCAGTCATTTTTGGGAGTTTTGCGTAACGAATACGCATTTTGCGTAACAGTAGGCAGGTCTGCTTTTGGGTAAATACCGAAAATAAAATACAAAGGTTAATAGAGCTTGCAGTTTTTCGCTAATAGCGGTTGTCAGGTTGCGAATCTGCCAAAAAACGTTCTTAGTGAGAACCTAGGAGGAAAAAGGAACCTGTGTACGTTATTTGAAACAGAATCAATCAAATATTTCAATTCTCCCATTTAGTGGGACTAACCATTTTAACAAAAGTAGAAATGAAAAGGGAGAAGGGTGGTGGTGTTACAAATCATAAATAAAAATATATAACTAGGAACATATCAACAGACTTAACAGGTTTTTAAGGTTAATATCTCATAAAGGACAACCTAGAAAATTATTTAATTTAGTTTTTAATAAAATTTTAAAAAATAATAATTTTACATAAAAAAAAGGAGGGACAACTTTTACCTTTACAATGTACTGCTACTGCTCCTTCTGTGTTTTCTGATAACTCTAAAAAAGCCTTAACAATAGATTCACTTGGGACACTGCCATCAATAAAGAAGAGATCATGATGTTCAAATCCACCATCAATAAACCGCCTGGCATCATAGATTTTTTTATTCAATCTGACAATTGCTGTGACATTATGTTTTCTAAAGTAAGGGAAGTAGGACTCTGGGGCATGAAGAGGGTAACCTAAACAGATTTAAAAAAGCAACAACTAACTTTAAGCTCTAGTTGACTATTGAAAATGTATCATTAAATAAAAGTTCACATAAAAGATATTCAATCAAAATGTTTTTCTTACTATAATTATAGAAAATCAAATAAGGACAGTCTTAAAAACACAATTCACAGAGTATAAAGTAAAACCAGACTTATGAAATGTATTCTCATTAACCAATTTTCAAAATCTTTGCCTCTTACCCAAAGACATGTGGAAAGTTGAGACAGCTTAATGCAAATAATTCAATACCTTACATAAAATGATTTTTTTCCAGTGATTTTAGGAAGAATTTCAAACTAATATTTACACCATCTATTAGACACTAACAAATTCAGAGTATTGATGTACAGTTATTCATTTTAATGAAAGACAATTTTGTATTAGTAAAAAACAACAACATATCTACTGCTACTGTATGTATTCTATGCATATTAAAAAAGAAAATTGATATGCATACCATTTTCTACTTTTGACTTTGGGTGTGGACCACAAAAAGCAAGAAATTTGTTAGGCAAAATCCAGTTTAAATCACCATTCTCCACTTTCTGGTAAAAGAAAATTTTCCGCGTACTTTCAGAATTTCTTAATGAAACATAGCAATTACAGACTATTTGTGAAAAAGGAATAATATAATTTCTTTTTAATGACATGACAAATATGAAAGAAACTTATAAGAGTTCTAAAATTGTAAAAAAGAAAACAACAACATAGTAAAACATTTGATCAGCTTACCTCGTAATGCTCATACTCATCAACATCAAATGTTTCGAAATTGAAAAAGCCATTAGCAAGTGCCTGATAAAAGAAAAATGACATGAGCATCAATATAAGACAGACCAATTTTTCATGGGTATACAATTTTTTATATGATAATTTAGTAACTGAATGGACATAAAATCTTATTAAATTTAAAACAAAAATTACTTTATTTAAACCATGCAAACAGTCCAAGAGCGTAAGATTGTAAGAACATGGTCCAAAGGAAGCATCTCTGAAAAGAGAAATTGTTGTTTTAGTTTTCAATGCTAAAAGAAAATATTCTTTTCAGTAATAGTGGTTGCTAATGCAACAAATGAAGCAGTACAACTTTACCTGAATGGTAAAAAAGGAGGGTTGGAACCTGCTACAAGAGGTCTGTAAGCTTCTTCTGGAGTTTTCTTTAAATAAATTATCTGAAATTATAATTAATGGATATAAAAAATAATTTATTTATTAACTTACAGTTTTTTTCATATCTTTATAAAAGGATTCAAGCAAAGGATACCCAATATTCCTACAAGGAAGCAATCCAAAAATATTTCCATCAACTACCATACCTTTAGCCTTATGTTCATATCAAATAAATATGTATATATATATATATATTATATAAAGCAGAAAGTGTGTGCATATGTTTTCTTATGTTATGTTGTTATGTAATGTAATGTATGTATGTATGTATATCCCAAATGAAAATACAAACCACTAGACCAATTTTGATAAAACGTGACATAAATGTTCCTTGGATTCTAACTGGAAAACTAGTAAATGTAAAGTAGCCCTAAAAGAAACTGAAGACCCTTAAAAAAAAGTAGCTCACTCTATGAAAGTAATACAATTTCATGGATGTAGTCATATAGCCATGTTTACATGACACAAGACCCAAAGGTCATGCATGCACAGAGCGGAAAATCTTTTGAGGCTAAATTTAGATCTAGATCTAATTCTTAGATGATAGATCTACTCTTTGCAAAGATATTTTTTTACTTTAACACATGAACATATAAAATATAATCCAATCATTTCATTAATAAAATTAACCTTCAAAGATGTGTTTCAAAAGCATTTTTATATAAATTCTATTCTTAATGCTGTAACTTTATCTGTCCTGACATACTTTTAACTCTTTCAGTGCTGAGTTACTCTCAGCGAGTAACTTGGTTTACAATATTTATTTCACTTCTTTTTTATGTTAATTAAAAACTTTTTTATTTCTCTTTTTTTTATTTTCCGGATATGGGAGTGATTGTTCTTTGTTTCGGTAGTAAATTCGATGCAGTACCAGCAAGTTTTGTTTTAACAAAAGACAACATTATGTTAATGGTTCCTCTTTTTTAGTTTATTTCCCGAAAAATGTAAAAAATACAATTTCTTAGTGCTTTTTTTCATTTTGTAAGAAATCAGAAGCGATTAAACGTGTTGAGTATTGTGATTTTCAATATTTATGGATTTAATGTTTAATTAAAAGGTTAAATCTTTCAGTGCATCGATTTTTTAAATGAATTTTAAAAATATCATCTTTTTCCATGCTCAGTTTAAAATTAATGAAAAATAAAATAAGATTTTCTTGAATAATTAATTTTACTTATTTTTATTTTGTAGCTCATTCATTTTCCTTTAAAATAAAATAAAATATGTTAGATTATTTAATAGAATAAAAAAGTTATGTTAGTTTTAGTAATTCTATCCCATGTGAAAATTTGCGTTAAATCCGGAAAACTCCCATTTTTTCAATAAAAATAATTCGCACTGAAAGAGTTCATACCCATCATGATATCACACGCTTCTTACATTCAACACTACTAAAAGTTCACACATGCGGAGCAAGAACATCTTGAGGAGGCTAAACTTAATTTACTTTTACACATGTCCATTCATTTCTTTATTTAATCAAATTAACCTTCAAATTTGTGTTTCAAAAGCATTTTTACATGAATTCATTTGCTATAGCTGCAAAACGTAGCCGTCTTCACATACATTTTAATAGCTCAATTCATATGTCACACCTTACATACGCAGTATAAACGAACTATGCTTTGGTATGGTAAAATGAGGCTCTATATGGGGATATTAAATATACTAACATCAAATACTTATTGCGCCCTTAAATTAACTCTTAAACTTATAGATCAAGAATGTATGTACCGTATGTATGTACCATATGTATATATGTGTGTATATATATATATATATATATATATATAAATAAATAAATAAATATAAATATATATATCTATATATTAATATCTATATAAATAAATAATATATATATATATAAATAAATATATATATAAATAAATAAATATATAAGTAAATAAATAATTAAATAAATAAATAAATAAAATTTATTTATTTATTTATATATTTATATATATATATATATATATATATATATATATGTATATATATTTCTTATAATATTTATAATATTTATTTCTATTTATATTTATTTATATATATATATAAATATATATCAATAAATAAATAAATATATAAATATCTATATATAAATATCTATACATAAATATCTATAAATATAAATATATCTATAAATATAAATATATATATATATATATATATATATCAATAAATAAATATATATATAAATAAATAAATATATATATATAAATAAATATATAAATAAATATATAAATATATATAAATAAATATATATATATATATATAAATATATATATATATAAATATATAAAAATAGATAAATATATATATATAAATAAATACATAAATATATATATATGTATAAATATATATATATAAATAAATATATAAATATACATATATTAATATATATATATATAAATAAATATATAAATATACATATACATATATTAATATATATATATAAATAAATATATAAATATACATATACATATATTAATATATATATATATATATAAATATACATATATATAAATATATAGATAGATAAATATACATATACACATATATAAATATATATAAACAAATATAAATATATATAGATATAAATATATATAAATATATAGATATAAATATATATAAATATATAGATATAAATATATATAAATATATATATAAATATATATAAATATATATATATATATTAGGGGTGCACCGGATAGTACTTTTTGATATCCGGCCGGAGCCGGATATGACCGGATAGTAAGATTTGATATTCGGCCGGTGCCGGAGCCGAATACCTAAGTGTTTTGTAAATAGCTTGTATTGCTGAGCATTTTACGAAACTTTTAAATAACATACCTATATTTGTTGGTATTATTTTTTTCCTTTTATATACCTTATTGTTTTAAACTCTTTTGCTGATTGATTTATTAAAGATTAACAGTATTTATAAACATAAATTAATCTGTGTAGCATGAGCGTGTCTGTGTGTATGTACGAGGCCACCAACTATAAAGGCTGTGTGTTGGAGAGTCAATGTAAAATATGTTAGTATATATTTAACTAGTTACTAATGTAAATCTCTCATCTGGCTTGTATGGTGGTTGGATGTATGTGTTCAATAATTTCTGACCAACAATTGGTCATCAGACTTGTAATTTTAAGTCCAAAGACTGCTTCTGGTTCTGGCTTCAAGGGCTTAATACTGATAGCTGTTAGTTAATAGTTGGAATCTGAAGCGTAGTAGGTCATATATTTATTAATCCATTTGCGGCAAACGATATTTTATTAACAGCAGGAACATCTGTTATACCTACTCATTGCCTGAGCTTTAAATGTTGCGAAGCATAGATTTAATTGTAGTCTGTAGGCCTATTATTGATAACAATGTTTAGATCTACTGTTATATAGATCTAAGAGAATTAGGAAAACCAACTATAAAAGAAACAAAATCACCCACACCCTCCCTACCAAAAAAAACAAACAACATAAATAGACTTTGAGTTCGACTGATCGTAACAACCTGGTCAGATAGACGTAGTGAGCCTACACATGTAGTCCTAGTGTAGTGTGTATAGTTGATGGTGTTGACCTTCATGCGTTTTTTTTCCTTGGGCATACGCAATAGTGTTTAGTGTGCAGGCGAAAAAAGATAACACATTGGCATGATCAGTCAAGCATATAGATAAATTATCTCTGTACCTTAGTTACAGAGGTCAAGTGTTTCTTAACATTCCAGCATATTTTTCTTTGTTTGCTAGATCTAATTGTGGTGCTTTAGATCAATGTATTTTCTGCGATGTTAAATTTAACTGTAAGGTTTTCCTTTATATATTAAGTCAATAGAATTAAACAATGAAATTAGTTTTCTTTCTAAAGGTTTTAATACAAGGGGAAAAATACATACACGCACACATGCACGTATTTGTTTTATTTTATTGAGCAACGAACGTGTGTTCAGCGCCCTAAATGACATTTCTCTCCAAGTAAACAAACTTAGTGTCACCATCTAGTGACCTCTAGAGACAGTCTCAATATGTCTTAACAATTTGCGTTAATCCATTCTGGCTTAAGAATGGTCAATGTCTATATTCTCTATCAATACATTGTCATGGATTAAACAAATAAGAAGTTGGGGGTGTTTAGTCTCTTGAGCCCTCCCTTTAAAGATACCCTTGGTCAGTGTCTTTTTGGCTTGTAGTCCTGACTCATACGTAAGACTTAACTCAAAGTAAACAAACTTATTACCCGTCCAATAGTATAAAAGGTGTGGTTTGTGGTCCAGACCCTTGATTGACAACCTATCTCATAATAAACTAACTCATACCAAATTAACCTTATAGAGATTTGGTTTGGAGTCCCGCCTCTAATAAAAATTCTAATCCAAGTAAACAAACTCAGTTCCCTCATAAGATGTGACCTCTAGACAGTGTCGACACGTTGACATCTGGCTTAATGTGGTCAGCTGCCTATTTGTGAACTCAATGTTATGGACTAAACAAACAAAAGGAGGTGGGGGTAGCTCATCTCTACCTCTGGAGAAATACCCGCACATCTAGACAGATTATCAGCGTGACGTAGTTAAGGAATATGACATGTTTACTAGACCACTCAAGGTCAAGACAAGCTAGTGTGCCAGACATCGCTGCTACGTATGTACTACGAATTTATAATGTAAAGTCTAGTCCCCCCCCCCCCATAACAAACCTAGTTCCCTCGTGTGACCTCTAGAGAGTGCTTACGTCCATCGTATCTGACTTGGGGTCACCTGTCAATCAATGAACTCAATGCGATGGGCTAAACGAATAAAAGGGGGAGGGAGTTGTTCATCTAGAAATATACCTGGTTACCTTAGAGGTGTGGCTCTTGTAGTCCAGCCCCCCCCCCCCCTAAAGATTAACTACTAAGTAAACAAACTCAGTTCCCTCGAAAGGTGTGACCACTAGAGAGTGTCTATACGCTGACATTAAACCTACGTCCATCGTATTTAACTTGTGGTTACCTGCCTATAAAAAACTCAATGTGATGGACTAAACAAATAAAAGGGGGTGGGAGTTGTTCATCTCTACCTCTGGAGATATACCCGCACAGCTAGACAGACGTCTGGTCAGCATGACGTAGTCAAGGAATGTAACATTTTAACATGTTAACTAACTTACTCAAAGGTCAAGACAAATTGAAAAAAGTGCCAGCCATTGCATCTCTGTATGTAAAGCGCATTTATGATGTAAAGTTTCATCTCTATTTATATTAAGTTATTAACATGCCTTGTCTTTATAATAAACGATGTTTGGTGCATATTTATAATGGCTCTATTTTTAAGCACATTATTTTGTTTTCATATAATCATTAATACATTTTATAACAGACAGTAATGGAACGAGGTCCACTTTATGCATATTAAATAGGTGTATTTTTACTATCCGGTTTACTATCCGGTAGTGATATCCGACCGGAGCCGGATAGCACCGGATAGTAAAAAATGCCGGATATTCGCCAGAAGCCGGAGCCGGAGGGACTATCCGGTGCACCCCTAATATATATATATATATGAATACATATATATAAATATATAAAAATATATAAATATATATATATATATATATATAAATATATATATATAAATATATATATATAAATATAAATATATATATATATATATATATAAATATATATATATAAATATATATATCAATCAATCAATAAATAAATATACATAAATTTATAAATAAATAAATAAATATATATATATATATATTATATTATATGCACATAAAATATTGCAGAAATATGTTTTGTCAACCTACAGCATATGATGATATCATAAATGCAGCATTTGCTCGTTTCCGTGCATCAAAGCTGGTATAATGCACGATCCGTTTTTTCCCCAGTGAAAAAGATTTCAACTTTTTGTTTACTTTACAACAATAACGATACAGCAACCCCAGATTCACAGGCCCAAAATCTGCATAGAAACTGTCAAGAGACAAAATATGAATTAAGTTGTATAAAAAAAATACAGAGATAACTAGATCTATATTGAAACTAAAAATTCATTAACATTTTTTTTTATAAAAAAAATTACAGAATTTTTTATATTTTTGGGGGGGGGGGGGGGGATAAATAAATATATAAATATAAATTAAATGCAAACTTACTTTTCATATACAAGCTCCTCGTCAACACAGAAATAATGTGTGCGTGCAGTTGACTTTGGTTTTGTCCTCAAAGAAGCAAAATATAGTCGATCTATAAAAATATATAAATATAAGTGTGCTTGGTATTATTTGTACACATTTACAAACTTATTAAGCACATACCACAGTAGAATTATTGATCAACATTTTACATATATTAGATATTATTTATTTTAATAAACACACACACACACATAGCAAAAGATCATCAAAATGTTTGTAAAATGTTTTACATAATTCGGATGTTCCTTCAGAGTTGAAGATAGTTTACTTCCTAGTCCAAACCTCCCGCAGGACGACGGGGGATGGGAGCGGGCAGGGTTTGAACCCTCGACCGTCGATAAATCCGAACGACAGTCCAGCACGCAAACCGCACGACCAGGCAGCCATCAGTGTTCCAGACCAAGAGTCCAAGTGCATTACTAATAATACTAGTACTAGTTTAGATAGATCTAAATTTAAAGATAATCTAGAACTAGCATTTACATCGAGATTCTATCTAGAGATTATTCTAAATGGCATAGATCTAGACTGTCTAGACCTGATTGTTGTCCTGGGTTCAAACCCTGCCCCCTTCCATCTCCCACTGTTTTGTGGGAGGTTTGGACAAGGAAGTAAATTAACTCTGAAGAACATCGGAAAAATATTAAACATTTTTACAAACAGATCTATATATATACTATAAAGACTAGATCTATAGCCTACTATAGGAAATAGTAGAATACAAAGAATAGGACAGGTTTAGATTTTTAGATCTCTAGAATAATCTAGATAGATCCAGTATAATCTCTACTCTAGATCTATAAAGAAGTAGTCTATAATAAATAATAGATTATAATATCTAATTCTAAAGATAATCTGTAATTCTAAATTAATGATTAATACTAGACTCTAGATCAAGTAGTTTATATACTAGATCTAGATTCTAAGCAAAATCTAGATCTAGATAAAATAAGTATATATGACTATAGTATAGAGTCGAGTATAATATGTCTAAATACTAGTTACTAGATCTAGACTAGTATTACTATTAGTATTTATTAGTAAATAAAATTAAAATAGTTAAATAAGTAGATCTATTCAAGTATAAGTTTTTATAAACTTAATTTTATCATCATTTAATGGTGTACCTTTGATAAACTCAGAGGCACATCCAATTATTTCATTTTCCTCTGTTGCCATCATTTCCCTCTTTTAAAATGGGAAATTATGTTCAAACAGATCTAACTAGTGTAACCTTTGTTAGAATATCGGTCAACCCTTTTCAAAATCCTTCCGAATTATCTCCGTATTTGGTTTTGTTGACGTTCTGACAGTTTGACACCAAAAGTTTCGGTCAGACAATCTGACTTGCGTTACGTGGGGTTGAGAGTAATTTACAATAATGCCGTTTATTTTTAAATTAAGAAACGTTTAAGTGGTACCAAAAAATTTGGATATACACGATAAAGTAAATAAACAAAAAGGAAATTCCGATCGTCAGGGATACAGATACAAGACAGCCATGTTTGAACTGGAGGAAATAGACTCAGATAAGTCATGTGACAGTTTCAAGCCAAGTAGAAAAGCTGTAACAACTCGTCTCCATGACAATTTGAATTATAACCAATCAAATTTTGTCTTGCTTGAGCGTTTGAGTAGAATGTAAACTTTAGTTTATGAAGGATTGGACTATTTCTATTTTAGTATTTATCGATTTGTTTTGCTACATCCTGACATCTTTGCTACATCTTAGTCTTATCTAGGTTAATGTAGCTAGGTTGTTGTTTTTTTTAATTCAGTTAGCCTCTTAATGCATGCAAATTATTATTTTTTTTTACCAACTAGTCTAATACAATTGTTAAATGCAAATCCAATTGATTAATGCTTTCAATGTACCACCTATTTCTGTTGCATTGTTACGATTGTAATTTTTTACACCACAAGAAGAGCATGATTGCTCCGAGATTGTTGATTTAACGAATTCTTATGTAATTCATGCTATAACGAAGATCTATGGCATTGCATACGCCAGAGAATGTATCGTATCATTTATTACATGTATCGATCCATCCATTCTAGTTGCGCTACAGCACATCTCTCATTTCTGAGCTATCCTGTGCTTTACGGTTACATCTCCATTCCCGGACTTTAAGCTGTTTTAGATCTGCCTCTCCCAGGTGAGCTGTTCTGCCTCATCGTGGCACCTGGGTGGAAAATTCTACTTGAGGGGGTAGCTAGGCTAAATGAATGGCGAAACATAACTCCCGTGGGGATGCCCACGGGTAGACGAGAGTTTACCCATTGCACGGGCGGGGTTGTAAAAAAGTCCCCACGAGCACGTCCCACATCCATGCGCCGTTCTTCAAAGGACCGTTACATAAATGGCGAGTCCCCCACGGCTAGCTTGGTATAACGAAGGAAAATGACGGAGGCTCCCGGTGTCCTCGGCCTTCGGCCATGAGCGGCGAATCATGTGTCGGGGCCAAAGGCATTGGAAACAGCAATGTTTTTACATAGGCATTGACTTGGGTCACTCTCAAACAGAACTGTGCGTTCACACAGGTTTTTTTTTTTTTTTTACTGTTTCGGCAGGGAGGACCAAATAGGTTTTTTTTCAAACTTAGAGCTCGAAGAGCCTTCGACTCAGCTCTTATGGACATCAACAAGATCTGCCTCTACGCCAGCGGTTCTCAACCTTTTAAGCACGGCGACCCCTTTTTACTATCTCCCACTCTGCCGCGACCCCATCTCACACACATACAGCAATAGAAAAAAAGACAATAACAATCCATATTTTTGATGGTCTTAGACGACCCCTGGCAAATCGTCAATCGACCCCCAGGGTGGTTGAGTACCCCCTGCTCTACGCCATCATGATCAAGCTACCGTACTCGCTGCCTGCCTTTGGGCGCCTGCCTTTTGATTTTTGCTCATTACATCTATGTATGATATATTATCGCATGTCGAATTATCATATGACAGCATGTACAAGTAACGATTTTCCTAGAAATGAATGAATCAGTCTGTCAAATATATTTTGCATTAATATGTATAGATATATATTTATATATCAACAGCTATCATGAAGTAGCAAACCAAACATAATATACTCTAATAGTTTTGACTTCATATGCTTCTTATTTCTGGGTATAAAAAAAAACACAGAGCAATAAGACAAGTCATTGTAACCAAGTTATAATCATTATTTATAGCATCACATTGAGTTGGTAGGTGCATACAGTGCTACGCGTATGGTACGACACATCATAGTTAGGCGTCGCTTGGCCTGGTCCGTGAGGGCGAAGATTCCAGCTACCCTTCGCCTTAGCGTGGCGCCTCCGGTGGAAACGTCTAGTAGTGGAACTAGATAGGCTAAGTACGAGTGGCGAACCAGGCCCTAGCGGGACCCCCCTGGGTGAGCTTTTGTCTTTTACATGTATCTCACTCGGGGTAGGGATGGAACAAGTAGCCCGCACACGGGAGTGGCTGGAGTGACGGTCCCTGCACGGAACAGTGACGGTTACATTATAGGAATATGAGACCAACTCCCCGCAGTCAGCACTGTCCTCGGCCACTTGTAGCGAGTGGGGTCTAGGAACGGGGACAGTGAGCTGTGTACGCGGCACGGCCAAGTTTTAGCCCATTCAACCAACATGGCTGTATACCGCTGGGAGTCCTCAGGACTCGAGATGGGGAATCCCTTGTCCAGGTCTGTTGTTGGATAAAAGCCTTTCTAACGACCAACGGCATAATGGCGCCAACGTAGGCGTTTTTAGGCGCCGATTCCCTACTGGACTTCACTGAAGGTCCGTGAGGGCGTGCCAAGAGATTCGAGGAACAAAGTTTGGCACCTCTTCCTCCTCTCTTACAGACAAGCAAACTCTGGACATTATCCACTGTTTGGATTTCCAGTTTTCTTTATATATCCATCGCAAATTGAATAGTCACTCAGTTCTATCCCCTTTCTTTATGCAGTGTTGACTTTATCCATGGGCTAGTGGGAGCCAATAAATTGTTTTGAAGAAAAAGGGACAATTTCAGGGGCACAATATCCCAAAAAAGCTTAAAGACTTATGAAGTCATAATTTGGTCCAGTCTTTATAATCACTGTTAAATTTATTTGCTACATCACTTTTCCAAAGTTTTAAACAGAGCAGCATCTAAAAAAAAGGGTCAAACATAAAAAGCGAAATACTTTAAAGTTTTAGACTAACAAGGGGAGCAACCATATGGGCTAATAATATTATTGAGTTATTCCGCTTGGTGTGCATAGTTCCTCTATCGTTGTTCAATGATGGCCACATCCAGGGGGCTGAGGGCTTTGCAGGAACGAATTTGGGATAGGGCAGGCGGGGCTACTGTCTCGGATCCTCCACAAAAAGACTTTTTTAAAGTCTTAACTTTTAAGTGTTTTTTTTTTTAGAACATTTAGTTAAGCATTTTTTACCCAAAATACTTAACGATTGACAAACTTTGCTGCAGGAGCTTTTCAATTTTTTGGTCACTTCAATGTCTCAACTTAGATTGCTGAGAATAATTGATCTTAGGTGGGTAATTTCCTGCACCATGCTAAGTATATGGTTTGAAATTCTTACCACGGGTACTTCTATGACGTCTAATGCTTGTATTTTAGTCTTTGTGAAACTTATTGCAATATTGAACTGTTGACATGCAGGCTTCTACAGCAACCAAAGCAGTTACCTGCCTTTGTAATCCTTCTTATGAATGAGGGTGAGCTCCCTAATCAAGATATACCGTCTCTTCTTTTTGGCTTGATGTCGAGTCAGGTTAAAAAGCCTTTCATCGAATATACAAAGCAATAGCATTTTCGATGTGTTAGAGTTTTACAAAATGCTCTACCCATCATTCCATTTGCAGTGCACGATCACGGATCATTATGCCATGTTATGACTTGAGCAGTTCACAATTCTTACTTACATGTAGTCCAATGTTTTTTTTACCATAATATAATTCTCTGGTTTTTACTATAAATTGTTTAGGAAAATACTAAACCGACCATGGCAAACAAAATGCTAATATAGGTTACAACGCCTGTGTAGTGAGCACTATTTATGGTAATGAGCGCTAGTCAACATACAAGCACCAAAAGCATAAATGAAATAGTTTTCACCTACGCTGCCTGCGGCTCCTAATGTGTATATTCTGGAAGGATCGTGTTTCTAATCAGGAAGTTTTGAAACTGGCCAACACAAACCATTATCTTCTCTCCGAAGACACGGAAGACTACGCTGGCTCGGACTTGTCAGAAGAATTCGTAAAGACATCCTCTGAGCTTGTGGCAGAAGTCAGATCCAAGGAAAGTCCAACACTAACCTACATAGATGTTTCATGTTTGCAAGCGAGATATGAGGACTGCAGGCTTCACTGAAAGTATTATTGACGAATTCGCGCAAGATTTGACTGCAAGGAAACATACTGTTCATGCTGGTACGAATCTTTCCGAGAGCAAAAGGAATGACGAGGTCATAGACAAAAGAATGAGAAAGAAAGCTGCCCTAGCAACTAGACCTAAAACATTCACATGCACGAACTGTGGCAAACTTTACCGCTCCAGAATCGGCTTATTTAGGCCTACTAATAAATATAGATTTCTGAATTTTTAAATTGGCGCACTCGACACCTTCCTTTGATTAAACACTTTGTATTTACACAGGCACATTATGATTCACTATGGCCCCTCGAAAGTAGAGGGGATGGGCCTAGCAGCCATTTGAAATCCAATGAAAATACTCATTGATTATAATGAAAGCGGGTTTTACATCGCCATGCAACGAAACAATTTAAAACAAATTATGATGAAGAAGGCAGTGCATCCAAAAATATTTCAAAACACAAGACTTTATCCAATGTCACAAAACAAAGGCTTTACCCAATGTGACGTAACACAGACTTTAACTTTAATCAATGTCGCTTATCTAGATTTTGACGCTATAGTTATATGCTAGCTATTTATTTATAAGATTATATTTATAGTCTTATAAATAGATGCTAAGATTATACACTTGCCACTTTTGGATGAAATGAGGTTTATATATATATGCCTATATACACACACACTTATATTTACAAAACACATTGCCAAGTTGTTATTATTATTTTATCCCTGAACATTTTACATATAATTTAATTTATTAATACAATAGGCCTACAATTGGTAAGCTACAATTCCGGGCATGCTATCCTGCCTCATAGTAGCACCCGGTTGGAAACGATCGTAGGAGAAAACGATTAAGCTAAAGGGTAGCAAAACAAGACTCCCGTGGGGGGTGCCTTAGGGGGTGCGAGAACATCCTCATTGCACTGCGCGGAGTTGTAAAAAAGCTCCCACAACCTTATCACAATCCAGGCGCCGTTCCTCAAGGGGCCGTTACATAAATGGCGTGTCCTGCACGTTTAGCCTGGTATAGAAAAAGAAAATGGCAGGAGTCCCTGTCTCTGGCCGCGAGTCTGACACCCCGCCAGATAGAACAGTGTACACTGTTCTCATTCAGGCCGGTGAAAGGGAGCTCTTGTTCACTTTTGCGGGCCTGGAGTTCCAAGAGCCGAAGTCTCAACTCTACCGACAGTTTTAAGAAGAAGAAGAACGTAAGCTACAATAAAACGGTATCATAAAATATTATGAAAATAAATAAATTCAAATTTCCACCCCCCAAAAAAAAAATTGCGTGAAGTTAAATATGTAAAAAAACAACAACAAAAAAACGTCTCTTTATATTGATTATGAGTGTAAGCATAGCATTGACTGTTTTATTTCAATAAAAATACATTAAAATATCACATATGTTTTGAAAGCACAGGGTCTATCAAATACATTGAACAACAAGCGTTCAAAAGATGTAAATATATATGATAAGGTTTGGTTGGATAAACATTTCTAATTTATACACAGCAGTAAAAGGGGAAGTAAATATTTGTAAAATAATTCCTGTTTAATAATCAAATAATATTGTAAAATAAAAAATGCTACATAGTTTTCATAATTTTGTAACAATTCTAATAAATATAGACATGGTAAAAATAGATAACTGATAGAGTACTATAGGAAGCGATTTTTTTTCCTTGCATTTTCATTTTTCCTTTTCATAACATGTCTCTATCATCCATGTAATAAGGACCAAGATACCTGTGTGTAGTCGCTGAATGAACTCTTTATGTTGTGTCTGTTCTATTTGTGTGTATGTTTCTGTTGTGTTGTCTTTATATGGAAAAAGAGTCCTTGTAATCACAACAAATTTCCATAAGGATTAATAAAGCAGTCTTAGTCTTTGTCTTCATTGTATTTCTCATTTATTAACATTATGCTTATTTGGTTTTATTGAGTCAGTTGGTACAATTGTATGTAAGTCAGAGATTGTGTATTATTTTACATGTGGTTCAAAGTGAAGACACTCAGTGAGAACGATAGGAAGCGATTCGCAACCTGACCACAACAAGTCGCGAAGAAACGCAAACTTTCTATCAAAAACCTTTATATTTTATTTTCATATTTTCCCAAAAAGGTCTCGGTGTACATAGAGCATAAAAAGAAAAAGCACAAAACAAATTTCACATTTTTAAAGCAATTCTTTTTCCAGGTTTTAAAAAATCAAATATGACCTCAATGAAGTCATATACATTTTTAGTAAAATAAAGGAAGCGTGCGAATTTGATGAGGTGATATACATTATTTAACAAAAATGTGACTTTAATGATGTCAAATACATTATTAAAATATTAAATGCAGCCTTAATGATGTCAAATTTTTATTTTTATTAAATCTGACATTAATGAGAAAATATATTTAAAATATTTTAATATTAAATTTACTTTATATTTAAAATATTAAAAATATTAATAACCATTGTTAGCTCTATTAACGCAATTTAAATACGAAAAAAAAATCTCTATTGTCGGGCTTTCAGTTAGTAATCTTAGTGAAATGTAAGAAGTAAAATTTCAAAAACAAATGCTTTTCAGCCCTGAGACAGGGACGTTGAGTTTAGACTTTGTTTTACTTCGATGCAGGACAAAATGTACATGGCATAGCTAACAATTTGCCGTCTTTAATGATCGTACGACTGATTCATCTCTTGGAGGCCGAGATTCTGTGCACGCAAAGCTAGAAGTACAGCCTCATTCAGTTTCCCAGTGTCAATATTCGCAGTTTATATATATCTCAAAAGTTGTGTTGCCATTTTGCTTATCTCAGGAGGATGACCTAAACAGAAATGCGTGAACGGGCTCACCGCATCAACTTCTTTGTTGAAGTCGTACTCACTGTTGAGGCTACAGAAATAGTCCTTGGATCGTCTAGAACTAACATGTGATTAACAGGTGGGTAAACTTTGTTGCTTGGAAAGATTCGATCCAAGGTAGACTGGTTTAGTAAGCTGAAATAGTTTTAAATCCATTTAAAAAATAACGTACAGCATTAGAAACATTAGTAACATCAGAACTTGTATAATAAAATAACAACAACATTGGAAACAATACAAGAATAAAAAATGCAATAGAAACAAGAACAATCTGTCATTAATATCGTCGCAGACGTGACACCACGAAAGAATTACGCAAGACAAAAGAAGATAAATTGAGGCTTGACGCGTGTAAAAATTTTTGAACTAAACTTTCTCAACATACGCAGGGCTATTGTCGTAATTTCTGGGACGATTTTGTTTTAATTAAACATACATATAAGGAAGTTTCGTAGCAATCAATATATCTCTCGGTTCTATCATTGAAATTAGTAACGTTGCTAGGTGCATACCATACTTGGTGACACCTATCAGTGGTGATTGAAGTAAACAAAAATGCTTTTTAGCAATAGAAAACGCCTTTAAAAAAAAATGTTGATACATACATTCATGTGAAAAATTTCAACAAATTGTCCAGACTGGCATATCTACCTTCACCTGCAAAACTAGGTCTAACATTTGTGTACCAGAGGCAGGCTAAGAATGAAAAAAACAACTTTCTGATATCTTAAAAAGTCTTTAGATCATAATGGTTATTATATACATCAAATACATACTTGTTTTTTACAATGCTTTGTTCTGAATTTACTCTGTTACTTCCTGAGCGTTTCCACAGTAACATGACAACAAAGCCTGCTGCTACTACGAAGACGACGCTTCCTGTTGTTGCTGCGCCGATTATGACATTTTTTTCATTGTTCCCACCTGACAAAATAGAAAATCTAAGCCAACATTTTGACTGTAATAATTTAGAGAGACACTGAGAGGCTCGACAGAAAGGTCGGCGAGAAATAACAGGCAAAGATATAGAACAAGAGAGAAAGAGAGACTATGCGCACGAGAGAGAGAGAGAGAGAGAGAGAGAGAGAGAGAGAGAGTGAAGATGGATGAAATAAAGAGCAAAGATATAGAAAGAAAGAGAGAGACAGACAGAGGAACACGGAGAAATTTGGGAGTAAGAAAGAAGCAAAATATATATAGAGAGAGATACCATAGTGTGAGAGAGAAAGAGAGAGACACCATAGTGTGAGAGAGAAAGAGAGAGACACCATAGTGTGAGAGAGAAAGAGAGAGATACCATAGTGTGAGAGAGAAAGAGAGAGATACCATAGTGTGAGAGAGAAAGAGAGAGATACCATAGTGTGAGAGAGAAAGAGAGATATCATAGTGTGAGAGAGAAAGAGAGAGATACCATAGTGTGAGAGAGAAAGAGAGAGATACCATAGTGTGAGAGAAAAAGAGAGAGATACCATAGTGTAAGAGAGAAAGAGAGAGATACCATAGTGTGAGAGAGAATGAGAGAAATACCATAGTGTGAGAGAGAAAGAGAGAGATACCATAGTGTGAGAGAGAAAGAGAGAGATACCATAGTGTGAGAGAGAAAGAGAGAGATACCATAGTGTGAGAGAGAAAGAGAGAGATACCATAGTGTGAGAGAGAAAGAGAGAGATACCATATTGTGAGAGAGAAAGAGAGAGATACCATAGTGTGAGAGAGAAAGAGAGATATCATAGTGTGAGAGAGAAAGAGAGAGATACCATAGTGTGAGAGAGAAAGAGAGAGATACCATAGTGTGAGAGAGAAAGAGAGATATCATAGTGTAAGAGAGAAAGAGGGAGACACTATAGTGTGAGAGAGAAAGAGAGAGACACTATAGTGTGAGAGAGAAAGAGAGAGGTACTAAAGTGTGAGAGAGAAAGAGAGAGCTATTAAAGTGTGAGAGAGAAAGAGAGAGACACTAAAATGTGAGAGAGAAAGAGAGAGCTACTAAAGTGTGGGAGAGAAAGTGGGGGAAAGAAACAAGCGAATATATAAAATAGAGAGTGAGAGAAAGAAACAAGCGAATATATAAAATAGAGAGTGAGAGAAAGAAACAAGCGAATATATAAAATAGAGAGTGAGAGAAAGAAACAAGCGAATATATAAAATAGAGAGTGAGAGAAAGAAACTAATTGAAAGTGGGGAACAAAAAGCAACAAAAAGATGGAGACAATGAGTGAGAAGCTGAGAAACCAAATATGTGAAACCATGAACTAACTGTGAAAAAGTCCCAATCGAGGCAGGTAGACTACTTTGTTAACAATTAATAAGTTGTGATTTAAAAAAAAAAAAAAGTTTGTTAATAGCCTTAAAAAAAAAACAATAACTCAACAAGACTGTGTTTAGAATCCACATCTTTATTTCTTCAAGTCCCTTGAATCATTACATTACATGTTGAGGTTACAAACACTTTTTAGGGTGTCAATATATATTTTTATTGACCAAACACATATCAAGTATCATGGACACAATGTTGCTTTTTTATTTTAATTTTGATCACCAGATGCTTGTTCCTATAAATGTTCATTTCAACTGACAGTGGAAATATTTCTTGTAAAAAACAGGATAATATCAAAGCCGAGATATGCGTAGTTAGCATAAATATTGAATTAGATTTAAGCCGATTACGAAAAAAAAAAAAAAAGAACGTCGCAGATACCGTTCAGGGGCGTAGTGAGTAAAACGTAAGCCCGGAGTAAATTACTTTATTGGCGCCCCCCCCCCCACCCCATTTTTCATGAACAGCACATAGACATGTAGGCTGCGTGTGCCACACCCCTCACTACGCCTCTGCAGATACTACATTCTCAATACATCAAAGCCGAAAACAAATGGCTGGAAAGGGAAACAAAAAATGTATACAACACAAACAGTTAAAAAAGCAGACAAACACAAACCATTAAACCATTAGAAAAACACTTTGTTAATTATACTTTAACCAGTGATGTCGAAACAATCACCTCCCGCGGGCCATTTAAATAACCGAAACACTGGCGCCCCCAGCGCCAAAAAAATATTGTCGAACTGGCTCGCATGTGTTAGTTTGGGCATTACTGCTGGATAAAGATATTTGTTTTAAAAACGTAACAACATTAACTTACGTTAAACTGGTATATATATATATATATATACAGCATGGGCTTAGCCAGGATTTTTTTCAGGGGGTGTGGGGGGGGGATCTCCCCCCCCCCCGCAAAATATATATATATATGTATGTACATAATTAATCTTTAATCCATTCTGACCCTTCATTCTTTCGGAAGACGTTTATTGTACCCTAGAATAGGTTCTTCCTGGAGTTAGTGGAAAAATTGTAGACTCTCCGCCCTTGCCAGCAAAGGGGTCTGTGGGAACACTGAGAGCTTTCCTAGCGGCCAAACACTATTTCCGATATTGAAAGCCAACAAAATGCATATTCTGAGGTATCTACAGTGCATTTTCCTGCTATTAATTTTTTTTTTCAAAAACCTAATCTGCTATTCTTACTTAATTAGATCCTCAGGCGTCATTCGGCGCATTGGGCGACAAGCTGCTTCCACAAAAATCTGTCACTGGCAATGTCTGAAGCCTCTTCCCATCTGCTCTGAGGTCCTCCATGAAGGTGTGGGGCCAAGTTATACTAGGAGTTTCCTGTTTGCGCTTTCCTTGTAAAGGCCTCAATGTCATCGCAACTCTTATTATGCGTAATTCATTTTGTCGGAGAATATGTCCCGCAAACCTCATGCGACGCTCTGTCACCACCTTACTAAGGAATCGACTTTCAGTTCGGCATAGGATTTCTTTGATTGAGACCCGATCTCTATAACTGACACCTAAAATCCGTCTTAGCCATATTCGTTGAGCCACATTTAGTTTTTTTTTTCAGTTTCGGCATATGACAATTCACTGCACTTTATCAATGGAGCCCAGCCACTGGCAGAAATTCGTAACCTATTTTGGCTACGCTCTTGGGGACTGTAGTTTGCTTTAGATTGTATATCGAAAAGGGAAGTTTTATCGTCAAAATCCTCTGTTGGGGGTTTTAAGCTTAAAAAAATCTCTGGAATTTTGTTTTTAACAAATTCAAACCTCCCTTAGCTACTCTTATATAGAATTTGGTAAATTTAGTCTGCTTTATAATAATATTGAAAAAAAAAGTTTTTCAACCTTAAAACTTTCTGTAGGGGGATTTTAAACTCATAACCATCTGGAGGGGTTTTAAACTTTAAAAAAAGCCCTCTGGCGGAAGGGGTTTTAAACTCACCCCCCCCCCTTTTTGGATTGGCTATGCTAACTTTTGAGTGTGTAATTTATATATATATATTTTTATATTGAAGAGGTTTTTTTTTTAGCATCTGTTGTGGTTGTTTAGTAAACAGATGTAAAGTAGATCTAGGTCTAGATGAAGTAGTATTTACTAGCTCCTGGAGTTCGTTTTACAACCCGACAACATATAATAAATTCTATAACATACTTGAGAAAACTGTATGAATCTTGATAAACAATCTTTAATCCAACATGAAGGGGCACAGTCCAAATGTCGACAGTTACTAAAGATGATGTCTCGTCACTAAGAGGAGTGAGTCGATCCTACTAATGTCTGTAACCGTTAAAAACTCTAACCCTATCATTTCTATTCAGTTAATATCCCATAATTTCTCTATTTCCGTCTAACATAGTCTATTTATAGTCTTGTCAAATTCCCAATTAAAATAAACCTATAACACATCAAACCACCGGTCTAAACTCAAAACCCCTTTGGCTACACTCATAGCATTTTGAGTGTGTAATTTGATTTTTTTTTTATATTGAAGAGGTATTTTTTTCTTCCAACCCCGCTGAAGGGGGGTTTAAATTTAAAGCCCCTTTGTCTACGCTCATAGAATATTTTGAGTAATTTGCTTTTTTTTTATATTGAAGAGGTATTTTTTGGCTTCCGCTGAAGGGGGGTTTAAACTCAAAACCAATTTGGCTACGCTCGTAGAATTTTGAGTGTGTAATTTTCTTTTTTTTATATTGAATAGTGATGGGCAAAAGTTAACTAAAAAGTTGCTAACTTTTAGTTTAACTAAAAAAATTAGTTAAGGCCAAAGTTTAATTTTTTTTTTTTAAAGTTTAGTTAAAATCCTAGTTTAATTTTTTTTTTTTTTTTTAGTTACAAACTAACAAGTTTAATTACAATTTTTACAAACTTTTTTAACATACATACCAATAAATATTTAGATCTATGTAATTTGGAGAATATATTTAATGAATAATAGAGAGGAGAATAAACTAGAGGGAGCACATGTCACTAGAAAGCCTTTTGACCTTTACCCTATAATGGCCGCTATTCCCGCCAATTCTTGAAGGTATTTGAAAGCCAAGAAAAATAAACGTGTTCATTATATTTCTAGCAAGTTTCGCTACTTGATAAATCCTGATAATTCCTTGCTTCTATAGATCTACATTTTGCTGCTTTTTATTAAACACCAGTGTGTTCCTGTATAGCTGCAGGCAAAGAATGTTTGCTTTACTATAGATCTAAAAGAAATGTCGACTCTTTTTATTTTAAAACTTTTTACTAGATAGTTTAGTCTGGATTCTAGATCTAGAGTTAGAGTCTAGTGACGTCTAGTCTATAAGTATAAGTCTATTACTACTATTAGATCTATAGTCATAATTGTCTATAATTAATTATTTTAGTCACTTAGTCTTAAGTAGAGTCTAACTCTAAGTAGTCTTAGTCTTAGATCTAGATGTAAATTTAAAATTATAAGTCAATAATATAGATCTATTAATTGAAATCTATATTACTTTACTTTATTAGAGTAGAATTGATTAGATCTTTTAGTTTAGAGATTCTACTATTCTAGAATTAGAGTCTAGATTAGATCTAGATATATCTAGATTACTTATTATACTAAGACCTAAGTTGCATAGATGATAGATCTATAATGACTTTAATACTAATAATAGTCGTCACTATACTAGATCTAATACTAAATTAACTAAATCTAGACTAGATCTACATCTACTTCTATTATAATTATACTTATAGCTACTATTTAGATCTATTAGGTCTAGTATTAGAGTAGATAGATCTAAATACCCATATCTAGTTATAATCATAATTATTATAATCTAAAATCTCTAGATCTAGAGTTACTAAGATATCTACTAGACTAGGCGTGTCAAACTCATTAAGGTGTATGGGCCACATAAAAAACTTACTATGACCTGAGGGGCCGCAGCCAAAAAAATCAGTTGCAAAACAGCCTACTAGTTTTGTGTAAATTAGAAATAATGCAATAGAATACAATAATTAATGGCATACCTGTCCCTTAGTTAAATTTGTAGTACTATTGACCAATTAAAAAAATACTTTGATTACGCATTATTTTCTTTGTCCTAATGCTTGACATCTTTTCTGGGATACCATTTTTTTTACCATTAATGTCAGGTTGAAATTTGTTTGCCACTGACGCTTTCATCACAGATGACAAATTTCGATCAGATAATCTCGAACGGTGAGGTATTTTTGTAGCTTTTATTATGGAAAAGAACTGCTCACAGAGATATGTGCTTGCAAACATAGCTAGAATTCTGGCTGCAAATTTCTTCAATTCAACATACGTTCAGGGTAAATAACTGTACAATTTTGGCACAGCCATTTCAATGTACTTCGATTTCAACTAAGAATCTGACTGCTATTCTATCAGCTCTAGTTGCACATTTCCAGCAGCATTTTTAGAATCAAATGAGAATGGAGATACAAAACACGAAAATTCTTGCTCTTATGTAACGAAGTCAAGAAAACGGTCATTGCAAGCATCTACTAACGATTCTAAGACATTCACCAAATGTCGCAACCGTATTTAATCTTTTTAGCTCCTGACACGTTGAGAAGTGAACAAGATTTTTACTTCATATTTGGTTTATCCACATTCCTAATTTTGCTTGATAGCATTTCACATGATTACACGCAGTTGTGACAATTTTGTCTTTACTTTGAAGTTTCAAATTCAAGTCAACTGTATGGAAATGTTTAACAGGTTCAACTTTCATGTTCAGAAGCAATACGATTTCCTCACGCAGTGCAAACAATTTCTTCAATATCATATGTCATGAGAGCCAGCGGACTTCTTATTTTTGCAAGTAACTTTGCATCAAAACCATTTCATTTCATGGTTGGTGCACCATACCTTGTTAGACTAAATAGCTTTACCGAAGATAAATTGTACTGCATTATCACCTCCTGTCATTTCTCAAAAGCATCCTCGCTTGTTGTGGTGTTATGCATAGTACAGAACTCAAGTAATTCCTCGTGTATGTCAAAATTCTTGTCACAGGTCCTTATGAATATAACCAACTGTGCTACACCCTTTACATCAGTTGACTCATAGAGAACCAATGAAAATAATTCAAAACAGGTATTTTGTTCTTTAATTGTTCACGCAACCTGACTGACATATCATTTATTCTATCTGCCACAGTGTCACTAGTTAACGCTATTTCTTGAATGCTTTCACTTTTTCTGGACAAATTACTTCGGCTCTAACGACACACTCCTTCATAAAATCACATTTATTAAATGATTTGCAATGGCTTACAATGAAGTTTGACAAAATGTAACTTGCTTTCACTGCAGACTCACCCTCGTTGTTCAGTTTAACAAATATTATTTTTTTAATTCAAGTAGCTTGTCATCTCTTGTTTTCCAGCGTAATAGTTTAACATTATTTATATATTTTTTTTTAGGTGGCCAAGGGGCCGCATGCAAGGTGGTCGCATGCGGCCCCCGAACACCCAGTTTGACATACCTGTACTAGATTTTAGATCTAGTAGTAGTAGTAGTAACTAGTATTTCTTAGATTATTTTTAGATTAAAATATTAATTATTTGATCTAGGTCTAGTGGATAGATCTAATTCTAGATTCAGATTATATTTCTGATCATTTCGTTTGTAGAAGATATTAGATCCAGAATATTCTAGAATCTAGAGTTAGAGAGTCAACATGCAGTTTTATCATTACTTCTAAAGGTAACTTATATTAGAACTTGGACTTCTAATTTATTTCTATAATAGTATCATTCTAATTCTAGTGATTCTATTAAGATCTACATCTATCCCATAAAGACATTTAAATCTTTTTTCATGTGCACAAATAAATGTTTATTACATTTTGCTAAAGAGATTGGTTTCGCTTTATATTTTTCATGTTGGGCTGTTTCGTCCTTAAAAAAGGTCAAAATAGTTAGTAAAAGTTTAACTAAAGTTTCTTAGTTTAGTTTAACTAATTTTTTCAATTTGTGATTAACTAAAAGTTTAATTACTTTTTTTAGTTCAAACTTCATTTTAGTTTAACTAAAAAAAAAAATTTAGTTTAGTTCCCATCACTAATATTGAAGAGGTATTTTCTAGCTTCAAACCCCGCTAAAGGGGGTTTTAAACACAAAACCCCTCTTGGCTACGCTCATAGAATCTGGTGACTGAAGTATGGATAGTCTTATATTGAAGATTGGGTGTTTTATCGTAAATTACGGAGGGGGTTTTTAAATCAAAACCGGTACTGGGTACGGCACCTAATCACAGAGTACATGCAACTATTTTATTTTACAAAAAAAAAAAAAAAAAGCACTGTATATTTAAATATATATTGTGTTGTAGTTATCAAGATACACAAATACTATATTGATGTATTTTGAAGCATTAGTCATAATTATATGAAAGCGAGTTAACACTTCATCAGCAAATTATCTAAGATTTGATAAGTGAATGTAAACACACAAAAGTATTTAGGCCTTACATTATGATGGGTTCATGATATAAATATTGTATAGACTTCAGTATTGTGTGTAGCCTACCTTGTTTACTACCCGAGTCAGGTGGAGTGATTTCTAGAGAGCTTGATTCTGTCCACGTGACAGGGGAGTAGACCAAAACACTGGGTATCTACGAGGGAAGAAATGTATACAGCCAGCAGAAAATTAATATTTATATTTCATAGTTATCAATTCGTATTATACAACGAAAGAAGTAAACAGCAGCTCAGCACAGTAATCTTGAAGTAGAGTTTTACATATTAAAATAAAACAATTGTTTCGTACTAATAACTAGATCTACATTTTGACAATACTGGTTCTCTGCTTACATTTCTGTGTACAGCTCATGATTTCGTTGCCGAGGAAACAGTGAAACGATAATTATATGCAAGGCCGGCCTTAGGCATAGGAAAACCAGGCAGCCGCCTAGGACTAACAATTGCGGATGCTGGACTAAAAATTAAACTTAGAGAAAAAACTGCGAAACTTGGATCAGATCAGTTCTCAAACATAGTAGAGCACTATGACTCTATGTTTACTAGTCTAACTCTGTTTCTACTATGGAAATTGCGATATCTAATGCCGGCCCTTATAATTGTGTGTATATGTGTGTTTAAAGGTATTTTGATAATATCATCAGAAGTTAAACTATCAGACTATGGGTTGAAAGATGGCCAATGGTAGTGATCTAAGGCCACACACGTATAAACAATATCTCATTTGATTCAAATTCAAATGAATAAGAACTGGTTATATAGTGATTTATTTTAATAAATTTAAAATGGGTAAACTTTGTTTTGACAGTAATTTAAAGCCATGCAATAAAAAAAAATATATATATATATATTTGAAAGAAACATATTTTAATGTAATTTATAAATTAAAAGCTCAGCGAAATTGAAAGATGTAATACGTTTTTTAGCGTCCCCCGAAAGGGGAAAAGACGCTATTAGTTTTGTGTGAAATGTCTGTCCGTCCCGTTTAGATCTCGTAAACTAGAAAAGATAGTGAAAATCCGACATAACCATTCAAAGTTCTGATGCAACGGCTACTTTTTTTTTCTGAAAGCGAAAAATCTAATTTTTAAGTTTACATAAAATTATATTAAATGTTTAGTATGCTCACTACTTACGCTCACATCGGTATTGACTAATCCTAATGTACTCAAAGGAGAAGCTTCATTAGTCGTTGAGGAAATAGAGTTTTCGACTGAGGCTAGATCACTTGTTGCATATGTTGCTCCTGTAAAACTAATGGTCGAGTGTTTGGCTGCATCATTTTCATTTGAACTAAAACTACTTGAAAGCATTAGGCTTGAGTCATTCGTTTGTCCCAAGACTCCCAAAGTAGCTTCTGTGATTGATGTGAAACTGGTAAAATAGTTTGAAGCTTCAGTAACGACAGAAATAATTGTTGTCGATGTTGATGTCTCTATCAAGCCCGAGCTGCCCAGTAATGACGTCTCTATCAAGCCCGAGCTGCCCAGTAATGACGTCTCTATCAAGCCCGAGCTGCCCAGTAATGACGTCTCAACTCCAGTTCTATAGGTTAAAGTAGTACTTTTTTCTACGTTTGACTCTGTGACCGACGCTTGAAGTGAAGGAGTTGAAACAATGAATAGACTGGATGGTGAACTGGACGCTGTTTCACTGTAGATGGCGCTGTATGAAGTAGTCTCTAGTTTAAAACTTGCTGAATCGCTGCTAATAACTGGGGAAGGTGTATCCGTGATGGGATTCGATTCCAGAAATGTTAGATTTGTTGGGGAAATATCCACCCTGGAAAGGAAAACAAAATGAATACCCTGAACGAAACAATGCCCACTGGATTGACATACTAGACTCTACCTACAGGCCACACCCAGCCCCAAGATAGTGAGAAATATTTCTTAGTAGTTCCAGAATGTTAGATGGCGGCTACATAAGACATTTTCAACCATTTGAATTCGTAATACTTTGTGTGTCAGCAGCGGTGTCAAGCAGGGATGTGTGCTCGCACCTAGGCCTAGGCCTACTCTGCTAATACTTTATTTGTTAATAGTGCTAATACTTTGTGCGTTGATCAAGCTGTGTGCCAATCAAGCTCATACTTCGTGTTGATTATTCTAATAGTTGTGTTGATTATTCTAATACTTGTGTTGATTATTCTATTACTTTGTGTTGATTATTCTAATACTTGTGTTGATTATTCTATTACTTTACGTTGATTATTCTATTACTTTGTGTTGATTATTCTAATATTTTGTGTTGATTATTCTATTACTTTGTGTTGATTATTCTAATACTTTATGTTGATTATTCTATGACTTTGTGTTGATTATTCTAATACTTGTGTTGATTGTTCTAATACTTGTGTTGATTATTCTAATACTTGTGTTGATTAATCTAATACTTTTGTGTTGATTATGCTAATAGGCCTACTTAGTGTTGATTATTCTAATAATAGTGTTGATTATTCTAATACTTTATGTTGATTATTCTATTACTTTGTTGATTTTCAATGATTCTCTTCTGTTTTTGTATTTACCACCTCACAGGTCGTGATGACAGTTAAATAATCTATAACGATATGTATTGAGTAAATCCATATTTTGCTCTCATAATAGATTGTATATTCTCCTCCTTCTGTTATCGCATGGAACATTTCTTATTTTGATTATACAGTCCGTTATTAGAGAGGCATTCTCACCTGCATTATGTTCTATTAATATATTTATCTGGTATCACTACAGAATATAAAATCTTAGTTATCATTAGGATGAAACGTTTATATGAAATCTAGTTCGATTATAAATGAGTTTATAAACTTACTTTATGAAACGACCATACAATACATGTAAACACAACATTTCAATATATAAAAACTAGAGTTTACTGTCATATTATTTTGTGATAAGTACTTTTCAGACCAAAACAACAAGTGTGCATGAATACAGACAATGAAATAGACCTACCTCTTTGGTTTTAACAGGATACGTTTTGTAAACCTGATTCAGGCCTATGTATTTTATTGATGGTGTGAGTACATTAGAATGGTGCACTAATTTTATTTAAATTACCTGAAAACGTAGAGGCCAGGTTTATTGATATTGGAGTCATTAGCTATAGTGAAAAGAGCGTTGCTCATTGAAACTGGCAATAGCATCAAGTCACCATTACCTCTGTAGAATCCAACCTGGTTCAAAAGAAAACAACCTAGCTCGGTTTATCAGTACATATGTAAATGCAACGTTACAAAAGGACTGTTTTATGTAAATTATAATGGTATAAGTAAACAAAGTATTAGTGTACAATGTTAAATCAATAATGGTATAAGTAAACAAAGTATTAGTGTACAATGTTAAATCAATAAACGGAAGATTCTTTGTAACTAGACAGAATTAAAAAAAATAATAATAATTTATTGATACATTAAACGTGGAAACTGTTTTATTATTTTATTTTGTATGAATGTCATTAGAACAAATACATACTGTTTGATGTACTTTAATATTGTTATTACTGTGTTATAAGTAGACAGAATACAATAAGTAAACAAAAAGTCAAGTAGACAGAATATTATAATAAATGGAAAGCTATTAATTTTAATAATGCCATAGTTTTTAGAATGTTTCAAGTAACTAGCATGTAATAAGTCACTGAGTGTTATGAATTAAAGGAAATTTGAAGAGTTAACGGAATATGAACTAGTAGTGACTGATTCAATAACTTAAAAAGCAATCAGTTATATCCCTTGAGGGAAAAGGCCACAGTATTTTTCTTCCTTCTCTAGATACCTTTACAAAACGTACAAAATGTAACGATTTCTCGTGTAAGATTTATGACACAGAAAAACAATAGGCTTTGTGTATTGTTAACATTTATTGACACCATCCGTGTACCAAGTATTAAAAAAAAGGCTTCCTCAAAAATCCGCGACTAGTTTAGTAACAAATATTATAACAGACATTCATTATGAAATGAATTTTCCGATCTCGGATCTAACAACCATTAGGCCTTTTATTGTCTCGCGACCTTTGGCAATTTTTTTTTTACTTTTTAAGTAACTTGGCAATGCAGCAAAACATCATCTGATTTTAAGTATGATTATATTAATCTCCGAACTTTGGCATACCATTTAGTTATCGAATTGCGCTTGAAAACAGCATCACTTTATTAAAGGTTAGGTTTTTGCACAAAGGAAAAAGAAAACATGGTTGTAAATGAAAGCCTAAAAAAGGGTATAAATATAAGCTAGTGAAAGCAGAGATGTCAACTTAAACGGCATTGATTTTAACTTACAAAGCACACTAAATGTTTTGGTAGTTTGCAAAGTGGAAACTAACCTGCAGTAAATAAATTATTCCCGCGATCAAGAGTAAGACTATGACTGACTAAGACTGCTTTATTGATCCTTACGGAAATTTGTTGTGATTACAAGGACTCTTTTCTCATATTAGGGGACAACACAACAGAAAAATACAACAGACACAACATAAAGAGTTCATTCAGCGACTACACACAGGCATCTTGGTGCTTTTCATGTTCCCTGATCAATGAGTGGCGGTGATAGAGTCTGACCGAGTTTTTGTATGGCTTTGTTCTTGTCTTGATTGACAGCAGTCGCCCACTTCGCGACGACCTGACATAGTTCTGATGGAGCGGGTGGTCTTCGTCTTTCAAGATTTTTCCGATTTTTCTTGTTCAAACAGTTCCTTTAAATGTGGTAATGTTGTGAGTGTGATTTGTGATGCCCCTTTTTTTTTTGTTGTTTTCTAGACGTCGCAACAGTTTAGAAGAGGCGTTGCCTTGCCAACAAGTTATTCTGTATGTTAGCAGATTTTGTATAGTCGCGCCTTATATAGTTGTTACCAATGATTCTCTTCTGTTTTTGTATTTATGTTAAAGAAAAAATGCCAATTGTATTCAAGTTTAAAAAAAAAAAAAACGACAGTTCAAGTTAAAGTCATGTGGCTTAGACTACAGATCTTGTCATCGGCGTTTAATACTTATCTATGGAACTCTGGATTTTTTTTTTTCATATCTTTTATCTTATATAATACAGACGTTACTTCAAAAAGAAAGAAGAAGATTACGTCCTACGCGTCATGCATTTAGTCATGCATGTTAACCAATGGCTTAAATTCTGCCAAGTCACTGGTTTTCCTGGCTGGCTTAGGCAACCCATTCCATGCTCTAATAGCACTGGGATGGTCGCGGTAAGGGATAGCTAAATATATTTGTAAGGATTACGTTTTCTATTGTTTGAGCACTGAATACTGTGTACTTGTTGGATTAATGTCATGTAAAGCCCATCGCTAGAGTATTGAAGTTACGAGCCACAAATACAATTCGTTTGTCTCTGCCTATATATATCCTCGTTATGTATTCAAGATTGAACTAAGCCTGATGCACTTTCTTAGTCAGTTTTAGGTCATCTTCTTCTTCTTCTTATCTTATATAATACAGACGTTACTTCAAAAAAGAAGATGATTACGTCCTACGCGTCATGCATTTAGTCATGCATATTAACCAATGACTTAAATTCTGCCAAGTCACTGGTTTTTCTGGCTAGCTCAGGCAACCCATTCCATGCTCTAATAGCACTAGGGAAGAAGGAGTATTTGTACAAATTTGTCCTAGCATATGGGACGAGGAATGTGCCTTTATTTTTGTGTCTTTCAGAGTATTTTATTAAATTTTGTTTTTGTATTTGAAGATTATGGTTCACTGTTTTATGTATAATTGCTACTTTACTTTTGAGTCTTCTGTCTTGAAGGCTTTCTAAATTTAGTGATTTTACTAATGGTGTTACCCTAGTCAAATGTGAATATTCGTTTGTTATGAATCTCACTGCTCTATTTTGTGTTTGTTCCAGTTTCTTAATGTTTTCTTGAGTTGAGGGGTCCCACACGGTGGATGCATATTCTATTATTGGCCTAACCAAGGTTAAATAACATTTTAGTTTTATGTTCTTATTTGATTTATAGAAATTTCTTTTAATAAACCCTAATGCTTTGTTGGATTTTTTTATAGTTTCATCAGTATGTGGATTCCATGACAGTTTTTCATTTATTATAACACCTAGGTATTTTGCGTTTTTAGTCTGTGTTACTGGTTTGCCATGAATAAGATAAGTGGAATTAATTTGTTTTAGTTTTTTTGTTACTCTTACTCACTATAATGACATGATAGAAAACATCGAACTGTTTTTCATCAACTGCTGAGGAGTCCTTTATTTTTCTTGTAGGCCGACAGGCGACAGCGATTTAAAGAGAAAACTAAAAACAAGTGCAATGAAAAAAAAAGCTTATCTAACAGAAAGAGTTCTACACTTACATCCATACATCTCAATACAGCAAGATTTGTTTCTCTTTTTGATATCAAACAAAATTAACCAATTATCACTATTAAATTGACTAATATTAGTTAGGAATAATGAATAATTGTGTAAAGTTTCAACTTGATCCGAGAATGGGAAATGGCAAGAGTTCAAAATGTGTACCAGACAGACAGAGTGAGTTGATATAAACGTACGTTCAAGGCCTGTACAAGTTTTAACCAAGTCATTCTATGTAATTAGAGGCAAAATGTCTAAAGTCGAAAATTGAAAACTCGATTCTCCTAGAGTAAAGAAAATTGAGCCGGCTTTAGGCGTCACCAGATTAATAAATAGATTGTATACATTAAATCTAATGGATAATTAATCTTTATAATCACTATATATTTAATGATTTTATATGTACTTGTTTATGTGTGTGTGTGCATACTGTTTATAGTACGATACAAAAGATCAAATTTTACATCACAGGATAGAAGATAGTTTCAAAAATATATTCGCCATAGTTCTGTTTGATTACTGGGTAAAAGAATTGAGTTGACAGAGAGAGAGACAGAGAGAGAGAAAACATTACAGTTATAAGCCTTCTTCTTCTTTACCTTTGTTTTGATATCATAAGTGAGATAGTAGTATAGAGATATAGTGTCATATAAGACCCACTCAATTTTGTTGTATTCAAAAGTCACCAACGTTTTATCCCTGTCCGTAGCGACGACCAACTGGAAAGTATTTTTCTGCAAGAGAAACAAACTTTTAACAAACTACGAATTAGAAATTGTAATGGAAATGAAGGAAAATACAAACTTTAATGTGACTATGAATATCAAGGCAAGGGACAGTGAGAAATGGAGAAAGAAGGTAGACAGTTCTTGTGTGGTGCCCACTAGCGGATCCAGAACTTTGGAGTGGGGGGGGGCGATTTTTTTCAAAACCCTAACCCTAACGCCAAGTAAACCCTAAACCTATGCATAAACGTGCGTACAGCATATATATATATATATATATATATATATATATGAGAAAAAAATAGAGCAGTGTTTCTCAACCTTCGGCGAAAAAATAAAAAAGCTCATTATTTATTAGTGGGGTTCGGGGCGAAGCCCAATCACGAAAAGCGTTTTATTGCATTCTTCACTGAAGAAACCCATTCTCCTGACCTAAAGCTCATTATTCATCCTATTATAAAGGACCTTTTGAATAATGTTGAAAAATATTCTAATATAAATTTTTTACGCCATTAATACATTGCAAATAAAGCCGATAAGATAAGATATCCCACATCTTTAGATTAAGGCTTTGATGATCGCCGCCGAAAAAAAACATTCGGTAAATAATATTCAATAAAATTCAAGTATAAATTGTGAGTTATAGTCCAAAACTTATTTAACTAGAAAAATATCAGATTGAGTAAAGGTTGGAAAAAGGCGACTAGGAAAAAAATTATTTGGGTTTAGAACTCATCTCAATCGTGACTTTTACTGAAAAATTTCGTTTGAATAAAAATGATTAATCCTAACTCCTTTTTATAATTTCTGCTAATGATTGCATTTGGCATTAAAGAATAGGGTTGGGGCGACTCGATATAAGAATTTAATTTTATAGCATGTATAAATTATATTAGTGACACATTTTTTATTATTATTTTTTAATTTCTTAACTATAATAAAAAAGAAAAAGTATTGGTTTATCCCATGGGGGGAAGGTGATTGCATGTATCGCCCCTCCCACCTGGTACAACCCTTTTTCATTTTATATTTACTAATGATACAATTTGAGATTAGAGTGTGGTGCGACATAATATACAATGGGTTCACGTAGTTTATATTATATACATATTCAACTAATTTTGTTCACATACAATGATTTCTCCATAAAAATAGGACCGCCCCCCCCCTCAGAGGGCTCAAGTGTGGAGGGCAGGACATGCAATCGCCCCCCCCCCCACCCCACCGAATCGGCAAAAATACCTGAAGGAGAGCGACATAATCTAAAATTTATATATTAATTCAACTAATTTTGTTCACAAACTATGATTTCTTCGAAAAGTAGGACCGCCCCCCCCCCACTATAAGGTTTTAGGTGGGAAGCGCAGTAGAGGTATTCGATCCCCACCCCATCGGCCAACAGGGTGACATAATATAAAGATAGGTTAAAATACCAATAACAAGTTTTAATCATATAGATATTCAATTGATTCTGTTAGCAAGCTGTGCTTTCTACATATAAATTGGACCGCCGCCCGCCCCCCCCCCCCCCAGTGGTGGTGCCCCAGGGATAGGTGAAGTTGATGAATACCAAGAGCGCTGATATACATCGTGGTGGCGTGGCCACACATCTTAAAGATGTTTAATATTCATCTAGAATCTAGAGAGATTTCCTAGCAGTGCTTTTTTTTTTTTTTTACAAAGCTTATAAAAACTCACTCCATCTTCTTGTCTTGTACAAATTTTTATACTTTTTTCTCTACCGCTTCCGTTCTCGGATCAAGTTGATATTTTGCACAGTTATTCAAAGTCGGTGACAATACATAAATCAATGAAGAAGTTAACCATTTAATAAATCAATGAGTGGTATTTAAAAAATAATTCTTATATATAGAAATGGGAGTTAATGAGTGATTTTGTGGTTATTTCCCTTAGAAAAGCTTTTAGAAAAAATATGTTTATATTTCCTTGTTATATTAATGTAGTAGATCGCTTATATTAAAAACTAACAACATTTAAATGACAATGTTTACTTTGTTGAATATAACTTTGCCACCATTTCCTTCAGTAACGTTTAAATGCTAATTTTTACCTGGTTAAAACTAAATTCATCGAAAGAATCAGTTCCTACATTGTCCCAGGTGACGATCATAGCATAGACCGGTAAGAAGCTCTCCGAGAACTCTTGAGATTTCCACACAAGACTGGATAAATCTGACAATATTGTCTCATTACTAGTCATCCTGTGACAGTGGAAATATGTTCAGAAAAAAGTTTTTTTTTTTTAATTTTAGCTTTCACAATATGGCTAGAGTCAATCAACTGTAAGAGCTTTTACAAATATTTGGTACATTTATTTCAAAACCAACACGTTAAACAAACGGACAATTATAACCACTACTTTGTGGTAAGAGTAAAAATATTCTTATTTAGTCTAATTTCTTACTTTTCAAATAAATAGATAGTTTGCACTCATAGAAATCTGTGTCACTTGAGACGTTGTGATAGAAAGAGAGTCTCGAGACCTAGTGCATAGATTCTATTATTATAAGATGACGCAATTGGTAGAGAGAAAACATCGGAAAAGAGAGGTAATTCAGTCATGTTTGGGTCATGTTGACTTTCACAGCACTGGTGCGTTAAACAAAATTGACCAGAGAGGAAAAAAGGGAGAGAAACATGACTAGATTTTGTAGATACCAAAGCAAAGAGTGGCAAACTAACATTATAAACTGTAACCCTAACCTCGGAGGGGCAGTCTCAGTCAACCGGGAATATAAGAAGATGGTATTAGGGTGTGAGACGAAAGGAAAGCATGATTACAAAACAAACTATTCAAAGACTGCAGGTGGGACTTTCTTTCCCGCTGAGTGGGGGGGGGGGGGAGGGCTTGAAGTGCTGATAAGTGGTAGTTTAACGGTCTTTTTTTTGTTTTCATCTCAATGTTTAAACATTTTTTACAAAGTAAATTTAGTGATTTTCCACCTTGTAATTAAGACCAGTGGGGCTGGGGGTATATGGGAGAAGGTTTTACTTGCTGCCTGCAGGCGCTCAGTAAAACACAACTCTGCTTGAGTCGAGTTTCGAACCTGCAACCCCCTTGACAGGTAGCCAAGCCAAGCTCAAACGTACTTAGCCTCTCGGCCACACTCACCGATTCTCCCGTGAGAAATAGAAGTTAACATTGACCCTTTCACACCTTGCGATCTATAGGGCAGATGATGTGAAGGTCACCTGTTTCTTTGGTCAACGGTTAATTAGCAGGGTGTCATGTGACCAGAACAACGACCAACCGCCTTTACTTTCCCCAACTTAAGTCAGGTACCCATTAGAGTTGAGTGGTCTCAGCGGCGCCCTAAAAATCCCCAATTTCAAAATCCCAGTCTTCACCGAAATTCGAACCCAGAACCCCAGGTTCGGAAGACAAGCGCTTAACCACTCAGCCACCGCCCCCTAACCCTAACCAGTGAGACATACCACCACTCTATTGACGCCTTTTGCGTGAACAAACAGACCCGCTACAAGATGTCTTGCTGAACGCGAGGATGATCCTACCTTGATCAAGGTCATTAAAACATATATTATCTTCTGCATTGAATGTTTTTCAGTATCTGCCCGTCCAACCCCATCTCAATTTAACTTGATTTGACCTGCGTTTTATTATTGCAGGAAAATAATTTTATGATCTGCTCCAAAACCTAAAGGGGGCGGGGAGAACACTTTCCATGACCTCTTTGCTGACTACTTTTTTACTGACAGACGAGAGCACTTGGCTGTATGCGGCTTCAGAAAGGGACAGCTGGAGATCACAGACCGTGGACTACACAGTTGAGGTCAAAAAGAAAATCTATTGTCAAAGAGAGACGTAGACGGTGAAAAGAAGCCTAAATCGACCAGCGGCAGAAAATGTCTGCAAAGGATGGGTTAAAATATGTAGATCGCAGCTGGGGCTGCGTAGCCACGGGAAATACTGCGTTCTTTGTTAACCTTTGGACTCGAAGACAAGCCTTAGTATTATTATGAAAATATATGAAACTGTATAAGCAATATAAAAAAAATGTTACGTTGCTGCGTGTGGTATATTGGTGAAATTTTTTTCTTTCAAAGCTTATTCTACTTATACTCATTCTGTCTGTCTAAATGTTTTTACACATTATTTCTCCGACACCAATCTCCGATCAAGCTCAAATTTTGCACAATTATTTCTTTTACCTGACAACGCAAGAATGAATTTAAAATTTAACCAATTAGTTAATTAAATATTGGTAATAAATTATTTTATTTGGTATCTCAAACAAGGGAAAGAAATTGTAATTGACTGAAGTGGTGGTATTAGTTGAATAAGTCCCCTTTGTATAGATTGCCGTATAAGGCTTAGTAAGCACATACATGAAATAGAAACATTTGATAACTATACAATCTTCCATGTTCATAGACTTTTCGTTAGAAGTGTGGTTACCGCGTTGGCTTGAGAAGTCTGAGAAGGCTTTAGCCCACATGTTCGAATTCAGGTCGTTTCCTTTTTAAAAAAAATAATATTTGAGGATGTAAATGTGAAGTGCTTTGTTTTATTTTAGTTCGTAGTTGATATATAGCTAGCAATTCTATAGCCTGAACAACCTACCTGTATGTCACGTCACCTAGATGATCGGTGGATGCAGCTATGCGAGACACCCATGGTCCAATCACTGGAAACATAACATCAGACTCATCAAATAAATGACTATCGACGTCTTCTGTAAGATCAAAAGCGATGAAGCCATCTTTGGAAACCTAATTTGAATATATAGATATCACATGATTTAATTTATTTATTTCTATATCACAATCTTTATATCTAATAAAGGTCCTCATGCTGAGCGTATATAATGGGGCGACTAATTTTGATTCGCTCTACTAGTGTTTGCTGCAAAGTCTTTTGTTATCATTGCCGAAAGTAAAAGGAAAGATGAAGATACAATCCTAAAAGCTAGAGCACATTTCTCCCGATTTGTATGTGGAGGTATTAAAGAGAGCTTATAGACCTAGAGCAAACATCGCTTGGCAACCTATTAGTTCGAATCCCGACTGGAGCAGAGTTGTGTTTGCCTAAAGGCATCAATAAAACTTTCTCCCAGATACCCCGTCCTCACACTGATCCATAGTGAGAGCTCTGAGAATGCTGTAAGCATGAAAGTTGCGCTATACAAAAACCATATTAAAAAAAAAAACTCGTCTTGTTCATTGATTCTTGTTTTGTCGGTTACAATAAATAATTGTACACAATTTTTGTTTGATCCGAGATTGGATGTCGGAGAAATAACGTGAACAAACTTTTGACCAGACACACACAGTGAGTGGATATAAGTTTTGTAATCATTAGATTTATGATATGCTTGTATTTTGATTTCTTTTTATGGTCTTTATTAAATATTAAAAAATACAATTATTAAGGAAAAAATACCATAGACAAACAAAACACAATGACACAAAAAATTCTGTAATCGTATTTCTTTTCGAGAGGCGCTACATTCTTAACTTTAGTTAAAACGATGGGGCGAAAAATTGAATAGAAAATCTTTGCTCGCTGACATCATTAACCAAACGAAAACACGCCATGTCTCGGTAACAGTGAAGGCTTACATTAATATTCTTTTGAAGGATTTATAGCTTCCACATTGTCTAGTTTGAAGATTGAAATAGCCCTCTGACACGCGATTATATTACCCCAGTTTAATGTCTAGCCCCCACCAGGGGAGAATAATACACAACAACTCAAGCAACTTGGATGGTATTGCACAGAGTATAATATTGCAGTTTATGAATAAAGAGACGAGCGTATCTTTTCTATTGTCACAGATATCTTCAACCTGAAGAAAAGAAAATGTAGCTGGCCCTCTGATCTTTATTAATAAAGCCTTAAGTGACTAAGACATAGCGTGTTAGAAGTGTGTCAGAACCACCAATCAAATTGTCCAACACACAACCCACACACAGACGTACAGGAGAACGCGTGATTAAATGACTTTGAAAGATTAACTGAGTGTGAAGAGATTAGCTTTTATACGAATTGAAACCCTGCTAAGCCCTTTTAACAAATTAAGAAGCAACTTAACTAAAGATTTATTACAGAGGATGTTTTTCATTTTCAGTTTAGAGATCTGTAACATTAATGAATCTTAGATTTCCTATACAAATATTGTCTACGTACCGGAAGAAACTATAAATATTTTTTTGGTTGGGACAGATCCCTGGTGTGCCTTAGAATTCCCTTAAAAGATTTTGATAATTCCAAACACAAAACTTAAATCTACCGAAATGATTCTCAAACAATTCCGACATTTCGAGTCATAAAATAAATGGTAACAAAAACTTTCGAAGTGCTTTTTTTGTTGAGTTCTACTCAAACAATATTTAGAGGCCTTTTAGAAAATTATTTTATTTTATATATACGTTTACTAGATGTCGCTAAAAATAAAACAAGCCCTTCATTTTTGTTTGGGGGGGGGGGTCATTTACTCCGTTCTACAGGCATTGACTGACAGTGAAAATGTATCTCAGGCACCCCATCTCGGATTACGCTGAAATTTCGCACAACTATTTCTTTTATCTGACAAGGCTTACATCAACTCACGGTGTCGGTGTGGCCAAAAGTTTTTACACGTGATTTCTCCATTGGCCAAACTCGGATCTAGCTCAAGTTTTGCACAATTATTGTTTTTTTTTTTCATGTTTTTTTTTCATTTTGCTTGTTTACCACGTGCGTATAAGTGAACGAGGACCTAATGGAAACAGTCGCTGAGCTAGAGAATGATGCTTAATATTGCAAAGTAGTTTTCTATTATAGTTGTTTTCATCTACTGACATTATTTCATCGTACAACGTCATCCGAGTTTATTAAAGTTTACATTGTTTTTTTTATGTCCTCCTTTTCAAGGTTATGTCCTCCTTTTCGTCCTCCTATGGATGTGCTGGTGTCCGGTAACCTTAGTTTTATTTACCTGTGATGTTTGATTTGTTCATAATGAAAATTTAATTATTGACATTCAATGTCCACAAATCATAATACCGTATTTTCGCGCATATAATTCGGGGGTTAAAACAAGCTTTTATAGACAAACACCAGCTGTGCGGGGTATACCTAGGTGAGGGGTTTACACATTTTATTTTACTCATAAACATAGCATAACGGAAACTAAGGACATATTTGTGGGTCTATATACATCCTAAAGCTCGCTGTGTGGTTGTGAAATGTACATATGGAAAGCTTTATAAACATCTCATTATAAACCTCAAGAAAACAAATAGTAACAATGTGGCAGAGTATCTTTCAAATACCAGTGATAAAATGTGCAGCTTTATGGCAAGTCACGATTTGCTCAGGCGTGGTATATAAGGGTGCGGGTTGTGCGATTTTATTTTTTCTTATTTTGTCATTTGTGCGGGGTATACATGTGTGCGGGGTATACATGTGTGCGGGGTATACATGTGTGCGGGGTATACATGTGTGCGGGGTATACATGTGTGCGGGATACATGCGCGTAAATATGGAAAAGATCCGAAGTTGAAGAAAGAGTGCAGTAGTTCACACAATCTTTATTCTGAACCAAAAGGAAATCCACTGCCGAGGACAAACGCAGACGGCGACAAGAAAATCTTAATCGACCAACTGCGGACAATGGTTATGATTGCCCTGCATGTGGCAAAATATGTGGGTCACAGCTGGGGCTGCACAGCCACGGGAAATACTGCACTCCTCACTAATCTGCGGACTCGAAGACAAGCCTTATTATTATTATGAACATTATAAAATCTAGTCTAAGAAGTAAATTGAATTACTCATGTCCAATGCTGGTGAAGTGTTTCACAATTTGCATATTGTTACGTATTTCTGATCTTCTGGCTAAATGTACTAGTAGAACACAAATAAAAACACTGCAAAGTACTTGACGACTTAACTTTTAGCTTTATATAACTTTATTGACTATTAACTCTAACAATTCGTCACTGTAACATGTAGCGTAGAAGACTGTACAACAGAGGTTTTCAACCTGTGGGTCGCGACCCCTTTGGGGGTCGATTGACGATTTGCCAGGGGTCGCCTTAGAACATCGAAAATATGGACTGTTTTTGTCTATTCTTCTTTTGCTGTGTGTGTGGGGGGGGGGGGGTCGCGGCCGAGTCGGGAATTCTAAAAATGGGTCGCCGAGCTTAAAAGGTTGAGAACCGCTGCTGTACAATATCTGTCAGTTTACAGTTAGCTTTACTTCGTTGCAATTCATCTCTTCACTTCGTTGCAATTCATCTCTTGTCAACTTCCATCGAGCCGTATTCCAAGGAACAGACCACCGACACACTTCCCAGTGTCGCTCCAGGTCTCCCAAAGCTGAACCAAGTCGTACTCAAGTCTACCGAATCAGAACCGTACGCGTCTAACATCGACTGTAATCACTGTAACGGCTCAAGTTCACTGTAGTTCGCTGTATAGACTTTAACGACAGTAGTCCACTCCAGTTAACTCTACCCTAGTTAACTTGCATCGAGTCGTACACATCTCTCTTCCACTGTCTCGCACAGTAGACAAAAGTACCGACGTCTGTACCTACGACTCTACCTACGACTTCATACGACTACTCACGACTGACTTTCACATTCACTCTCTGGCTTAAATAGAGTCCCTAATCGCTCCTCCAAAGTTGCACAAACACTGCAAGTATCTTCTGGAACAACACGTGAGGAAACGTCACATCCTGTCTTTGTTTATACATGTAGATTCCAGAGAACACTCGCTGCTGTGTTATCTCGTCGGGGTCACACGTTAACCTCTTCATGTCACTGGTCATTTGTAACAATATCATACCTCTATTCAAGTCAAACCTTTATGAAGGGTTGGCGGTCACTGATCTCAAAAAACGACTCTACAAAAAAAATGAAAAAAAGTATGAATTGATAAATGCATACGTTCACGCATCTGACTGTGTCAGAATCACGGGTTTGAACCAAATTTTTATCTTTATTATCATTATTTTTTTATTTTTTAATATTTTAAGACTTAAGTTGTATAATGGGAGGAATAGCCTTTAAAAAAATATTTTTAAAATGTATTTCTTGTTTAATTTCAAAGATATTTTCATGCTAGGTAAAAAGAACTTTATTAGACCTACATTTATGAGGCGAAAGTGGAAAAGCCGTTAATAAGTTTTGTGTCAGGTTACGTCCTTTTGTTCGTCTTTCACGCTCAGATATTACAAACTATACATGCTATTGAAACTCCGTTCTTATGATATTCTGCAAAACTCTGCTGCAACGTTTTAATTTTTATTTTCTAAAAGCGAACAGTCTAATTTTTGGAATGAAATATGGAATTGTTTGTTTTTTTCCACAAAAATAAACTATTTTTTAATAAAAAAATCACAGACTTTTGAAAAACCATAGGCCCTACTCAAAGAGTGTATTGGTTAAAAAATGCAAATAAGGTCACAAAGAAATAACTATAAATGATTCAATACAAACAATTTGTTGTTAATTAACAAATTTATTTAAAGTATTTTATCCACACATTTGCTTTAGTTATAAGTCCATAAATGGGATTACTTTTTTTTTATCACGCAGCCCTGGCCTGTCGATTTGCTTCTGAGCTCTGAATGAAGCCAAGATCTAGATTATTAATGAGTAATTGGAAAACAAATATTAAAGAGTGATTTTAAGATGAAGCGTGTTAGAGACGCGATATGATGTTGTTATCAATCAGATTATCCATCATCTTTAGATCTAGATCTAGATTAAGCTATCTTTATTTCGATCTAGATTCTGATATAAATATGTCTTTCATCTGTGGACATTTTCAGTCAATTACTCTATGAGTATTATCTAGAGTAGATGAATGCAGATAGACATATCTAGTGGTTTTTTTTTAGTATATGTATAAGTATATGTTAAGTTCAATATATCACAGATAACTGAAAAATTGGAAACAACAATTAAAATATCAATATTTAATCATATATCTATTAATAATTTAAATCTGTAGGCTTCTATTAGCAGAATACAAATCAATGTAACCTGTAACTAAGTAACTAGTATTGATGCTAGTATTTTGACCAACATGTAAATTGGGGGCCTCCTATGAGTTTGAGTGAAACACAATCTCACTTGTTAATCTAGTTATAAGTCTTTATATGGGATACTGGGTATTATCTTAAAGTCATCAGAAAAAAGAATAACTCTTTAAATGTGTTTTTTACCGGTACCCCCGTCAAAATAGCGCGGACAAAATAGCGCGAACAAAATAACGCCGACAAAATAGCGCGAACAAAATTGCGCCGACAAAATAGCGCAGAAAAAAATATATTTTAGTCATTTGAAAAAAATACTTTAGATATCGTAAAATATGAATAGAACCAATATTTCTTTTTTTTTTTTGGGGGGGGGGGGGGGTAATGTTATCATAATTTTTCAGTCATTTTGCAGGAAACACTTTAGATATCTTAAAACATAAATAAAAAATTGTGCTGGTAAAGTGATTACCCCAAAGATTCTTTGCCTTTTTGTGATAAAAATGTTTCTACTTTGACTACTTCAAAGGTTCTCTATAGAGTGAGAAGTTCCGGGGAAAGGTATTCGGTCAGAACAAGTAGTTCTAGAAGCGGAGATAATATTATGTACAAATATACTGTATACACTATTATTAAGTGTACAATGATTCATTGATACCGATACATTGATGCCGATGTTAAATCAAAAATAAAAAAAATTGGTAATCAAAGATGAAAAAGGGAAATGATGTAAAATTTAAAGTACTCTCTGTCTCTGCAAATATGGTATAATTTCAAATCTATTATTATTGAAAAAATAGAGACATCAACAAAAATGATGCCCAGGACATAAAATTACTAATAATCCGGTACTTTTATACACATCGTCCGCACTATTTTGTCTTCCGCTATTTTGTCGGGAAATTTCGCGCTTTTTTGTCGGCACTATTTTGTCGGCGCCATTTTGTCGGCGCCATTTTGTCGGCGCTATTTTGTCCGCGCTATTTTGACGGGTCACCTTTTTTACCTCACTTATATCAACGCCTTAGTTTGTGTATCACTAATCTAGTGGATTGGATTAATATCTATGTCAAACTTATCTAATGTTCCTTTTAAGTTTTTCTCTTTCGCCACGAAAATAAAAAATATTTTTGCGAAAATGGGTTTACCCGTTAAGGCGATACATCCATATCTATTAAAAACGAAAGAAGCGCGAGATGAATGGGATATATAGTACAATTAAAACGGGTTTACCCGATTTGTTAAAGGAATGTGATTATAAAGTTTGCAGATATAAGAAACGAACTTATGTAAAAAAAAGCTTTTGAAACACAAATTTAAAGGTTAATTGTAATAAATAATGAAATCAGTAGACTATATTTTATATTTTAATGTGTCAAAGTAAAAACTATCTGTTATCTGTGCAAAGTGTAGTTCTTAAAAATGGATCTAGAATATAGATCTAGATCGTTTCGAGTTTGTCTCATGTAAACATGGCCTAGATCCATGAAATAGTAATACTTTCATAGAGTTGGGCAACTTTTTTTTGAGGATTATAAGTTTGATTTTACTATACATACGTCACAGTTCCAGGTAGTATCCAAGGAACATTTATGCCAAGTTTTATCAAGATTGGTCAAACGGTTTTGATTTTTATTAAGGACATACATACACCCATACATGCATACGCCTTACTTTCTGCTTTATAGTATAGATAGCCGGTCAAACGTGAAATCCGAAGCGCGGAGAAATTTCCCTCCTCCTAAGCCTCTTTATTAGATATGTAAGCCTATTTACACCTGTCTTTTCATAATTCATGGTCGAATGAAAGCGTTAAAACCGGTCTCACCACCTCTTCAGGCTCTAAGGGTGAAAGATTGCAAGATTTCTTTACCTTTCGTTGAGCTGCTGACTTTTTAGATTGTGGAAACGAAGGAGACCCAATAAAGAAAAATACCAAGGAAAAAAAACAACAAGAAACTAAGAAAAATATATAAAAAAAACAAAGATTATTTAAAGAGCAAGAACTCCGCCCTTCTTAAATGTTTATCTATCAATAATGTACAAGTTATATCCCTTATTCGATATCAAATTAAATAATTTAATTACCATTAGTTAAGTGACAAATTGGTTAATCTTTTATTTATTCGTGTTTTGTTTGGTACAACAAATACTTGTGTTAAGTATCAACTTGATAGGATAATGCGTCATGGAGAAATAGCGTTAACGATTATCAACGGGGACTAAACCCAACAAAATTAGCCATATATGTGAATACTGATGGAATAGTTTCCCTTGTTGGTATCAAACAAAATAAGTAGTTACTAATGATTAATTGACTATTAAGTTACTTTTTTTTTTATTGATTCATGTCTTGTCTATACGAATGAATAATTGTGCTAGTTTCAACTTGAGCGAGAATGGGTGTGGGAGAAAAAAGGTGTATACACTTTTTACCAGACAGACAGATGTACAGAGTGAGTTGATATAAGCTTTTTAAAAAAAGCTTTTACTAGGTGTAGCTGTATCAATTAGTTTGGATCAGTCATGCAATTAAGTTTGCAATAGATCTAGACCAACATAAAAAAATCTGTGCGATTAGAAATATTTTTACCGATTGTTTTGGTTTAGCGCAATTTCATGCTTTTAATTTTCTGAATGCGCTATGATCCCATCACTTATCTGGACTAGTTGGGAAAAGGAGGGGTCAGGGAGAGAGAAAGGGGTATCTGTGTAAATGTTTCGATGATCGCTTTTTAAATGCATTTTATATAAAGAAAACGTTGTACGATGAATTCGAAATCGAGGACTCAAGCCTCCACAAGCGAACACACTAACCACTGTATAAAATGAAATAATTCAACGTATTCCACTGCAAAACAAAATAAGTAATTACTAAAAGTTAATTATCTAAGTGTTGTTTTGTTTCATTGGTTCTTGTTTTGTCAGGTACAAGAAATAATAGTGCAAAAGTTCAACTTGATCAGACATTTTGGGTGTGGGAAAAATAACGTGTACAAACGTTTTACAAGACAGAGTGAGTTCATAGAAGCAAATAACTAGTATTTATATCTTTTGTTTTTATCTACATAGACTAAGGCATGAAAACTCCATAAAATCAAACTGCATTTGGTATCTCAAGCCGTCTGACAGGCCTGGACTTTTGCTGATGATATTGTAGTATTCGGGAACACAATCAAATGTATACAACAGATGATGGAGAGCCTCAATAGAGGTGCATTTAAAATCGACAGCGTCCTCCTGATAAATCTTAATAAGACCTCATTGCGTAATATATAGACATATATAAGACGGTTATCAACTTGCCTTGAAAGTGGAGGTCATTTGACACTATACTACCTAGATATATGAAGTAGTCTACCACATTAAGAGGCTGTCCGTTTACTGTGATCTTTGGGGCTGAGTAGGTTTTATTGGGTGACTTGTGGAACATGACTTCTGTTTTCCCGAGGTTTATAGAAAAACTGAAAGAGGCGGCAGCGTATGCAAATTCGTTGACCGCGTTCTTGAGATCATGTTCCTTGTGAGCTAGCAGGGCGCAATCATCGGCATAAAGAAGCTCTGTTATGACCATCTCCTTTGTTTTTGTATGGGATAGTAGACGTCGAAGATTGAACACATTGCCGTCTGAACGAAACCGGATATAGATGCCATCCTGCAATCACTGCCTCATTTGACCCAGCATTACACCAAAGAAGATAGCAAATAGAGTAGGAGCAAGTACACAGCCCTGCTTCACGCCATTTATTTATATATTTATTTATGTAAAGTCATTTGAAAAGCTCAAAAAACACTCATTAGACCATATGCGTTGATCAACTTATCTTGCAGTTACATTTTCCAAACTATTATTTGTTTGCTATTGTTAAACATGTTTCAGATGTTCCTTCAAAGTTAAAGACAATGAGCTTCCTAGTCCAAATCTCCCACAGGACGACGGGGATGGTAGCAGGCATGGTATAAGCCTTAGGCCAATGAGACAACTGAACGACAGTTCAGTGTTCATACCGCTCGACCAGGAAGAGATCCAACGTACAGTCCTACAACTTAGATGACAAGCTTTTGAGTCTTCATAAACATTCACAAAAACTAGTAATCTGTTCCACTATTGAAGAATGACATATTCTTAACATTTGTTTACTTGATTGGGAGATTGTGACAAAAATTATTATATCAATTTAGTTCTATATGGATCATTCAAAAAGTTCTACAATACTAGTTATGAGATCTAACGTGGCCATGATGTGTACTTACTTTGTACGAGTCTCGATTACTGCCATAGAAAGGTAAAGGAAAGGGGAGTTTGATGCTTTCAGTGCTTGCTCCAGTCAGTGTCGTATCGCCAAATGAAAATCCGTAAGGATATAGGGCGTGTGCAGCATGGACACAAACCATAAACACAATATGCAGTTTATTTTCCATTCTAACAAATGTCTCCTGTAGATTAAAAAAACAACAACAACCATTGTATTTTGTACATCGCTTACATCCACTCACTGTTTCTCTCTCTGTATCTCTGGCCAACAAGTTTGTGCGGCACCTTAGTTCTCCCACACCGACATCTCGGATTAATTTCTTTCTAAATTTCTTTTACCTGACAAAACTAGAATCAAAGATTTAATTAATCTTTCAATTAATTAACTATTGGTAACACATTATTTTGTTTGGTATCAAACAATAGAAATAAACTGAACTTGATATAAATGGTGGTTAAGCTGAATTAATCCCTTTATAGGTCACCCCTTTAAAGTAAGTTTGAAACAAACAATAGATAACTATACAATCTTCTATTTTCATAATCACCTCACTAGCAGAGTGTTTAGAATGTAGGTTTTAGGAGGATTCAGCCATGAGTTCAAATTCAGGTCTTTTCCCTTTTTTTTGTTAAGGCTATAAACATTTTGAAAAAAAGCGATTCCTCTAATCTTCACCCAGATATCCCTTCCTTTTCCTCCTCCCCTTTCTCACTGTGGGCAACAAGCTAGGAATTCTTTTCTCAGCGATATACATCAACTGTTAAATTTCTATAAAAATCGTTAGGGCCGTTTTCGAGATCCGTGTCAAGGTTCCGGGTATCACGTAAATACGAGTTCAACAGGTATTGTACAAATTTTAACCCATCTTCCTCTCCAAAAAAAAAAATAAAAAGATAATAAATCTAGCAACACTATGTGATAAAAACACATCATTGAATAATGACGTCAATATCAAGGGAATAATTAAAACTTATTTATCTGCTTACATAAGTAAAACATATTTTATATCAACCTACCTGCTCATTTTATATGTCAATAAAATAATACAAAACTACATTTCATATCATATTTATATGATTAACCCTTTTGTTGTTGTCATTCAGATGACCACAGAAATACAAAGATTATCTTTTTGTCTTATATGGGGGAGAAGTTGACACATTTGTGTGTGTATACAATTGGACCAGTGGCGTAGCTAGGGTGTTTGATGCCCAGTGCGGCATCTCCTCATGATGCCCCCACACCTCGGATATAAAACATGGAAAATACGTTATTATACGTTAACAAAATATACTATAAATATATATTACGAGCTTTCTTGGTCCAAAACTATCAAAAATGTTATCGAAATCTGTTTTCCACCAATGGCCTAGTTTGTGAAAAGCACCACTGATTGGTATTAATTCTTGATCAACTTAATAAATTCAGAAAGCCACACTTACCGCATTGTCAGAAATATGTAAAAAAAAAAACAACTGATAATGCTACCTGAAGAGAATCTTGGATATCATTTATTTTCTCTCAAAGCTGAATCTGGTGTTCAATAGGCATCACGAATATTTAGAACTGAATCATCTAGTGGCACTCTACCTGATATCTTTTTTTTTTTTTTTCAACTCAAGATTTCAAACAGGTCTTTGTTTAAGAAGTTCAAAGGCTTCTGAAGATATTGCGACAAACTGTTGACGCCTCTTTCACTCCATACAAAATTTGTTTTTGTCAATGTTGCTATGAGCACCATCGAGATTGATTTGAGTCTGAGGATTAAATAATTGGGATAGCGACAAAATTCATATTTACCTACCACATTATGATAATGTTGGATGATTATTTCTTGAACTATCACATCCAAGGAAGAAAAAATCTCAATCCGTAGCTCTTTCTTGTGTGTTAATACAGAATCTTCACCTTTTTCACTTGGCTTCTTTTTATTGTAGTCAATACGTCTTTGATATTTTGCACTAATCCTCTGATCAGAGCACATACTTTCCATTAAAGTGCGCAGTCTCGAACTGACGATCATTGTTTTTGAAGGTAGACTTACACTCATTTATTTCAGTTAATTCTTGGGCCAAGAATCCAAAATGAGTGAAAAAATTAAGACTGCATGGCAACTAACAATCCGCCTACTTAAGAGATTTTGTCTTTACAATTCTTCTTCAACTCGTTCGTAATGCCCATTGAGGGCCAGATTCTGCTTTGAGAGAAAAGGAATGATATCTAAAATTCATTTCATTATCAGATTTTTCCTTTATGACTCTTTGATTACTGCCGTCAACCATTTTAACTAGAGAAGACAATTTCTCCGCCTGAGCTAGCACTATGAGCGCCAGCCAGACTTATCAATCTTGAGCCACGCCCATAATATTAACAGAGTGGCAAAATAAATAATTTTAAAAAAATCAAATACAGTAGTTTATGTTTGCTCATGTACAATATGTGCAGTTTTTACTGAGAAATTTTGTGCTTAGTTTGATGCCCCTCATCACTTGATACCCCGTGCGGCCCGCACCACCCGCACATGGCTAGCTACGCCACTGAATTGAACAATATATTTTCGTATTTCTGTGGTCTCTATATTTTGCCCTACACAACTAGATATTTTTTGTTGTATTATATTAAAAATTTTTTTTGTCAAAGTAGGCTGACCAAGCTATATTTCTATATCTGGGAGATAATGGATTATTAAATGTCGTTTTCAGCTTATAGCTTATAGATGTAGCTCTCCACCGAGAAAATTTTAATGCATTGCTACAGATACGGCAACAATCCGACAAAAGAGAATCTAACATGCAGGGTAGATCCAATATCCAAAACCAAATCCAAATGGAGTAAATCTAATTGATCTAATTGTTTTGTAAAGGATTCAAAAGTAGAAAACATTTCCGTGAAAAACAGAACTCCTTTAGTTAAGTGTTTTATGGTGACTTTTTTAGATTAGTTTTTTATTTCTACTGTCGTGTTTGTGTTTGTAATGTTATTACAGCGCCTTGAGCCTATATTTTGTTCGTTAACAGCGCTTTATAAATAAAATTATTTTTATTATTATAGTGTTAATTTGCATTTAACGCGATAATATGAAAAACTACTTATAAATTCTTGTTTTAAATTATGTCCAACATATATAAGTACTAAATAGATGTTTTCTCTTTAAAAAAAAACAACAACTTTTTTTGTGTGTAATTATCGAAACTAATGTGACAGAACTTTCTTAACTAAGAATTAAAAATGTGAAAACTTTTTTTTACCAAAAAAATCTAAAATCATGATCATTTGCGGTCCCGAGTCGAAAGATTAGACGTTGATCTTGTCGGGATAGCTTATGTAATTTGGATGAGAGCTTGTCCATTTCTCATTTATTTTATTTACTATTAGTTTCTTCATTTCTTCTGGATAGAGTGCAATGTTTAATTGAAAACTAATATGATTTTTAAACTTTGATGATAGAAAGTGAATCCTTTATATGGGAATCAATAAAACTCATGACAGCAGCGAGAACCAAGAACACAGACTAAATAGATACATGAAGATTCTCGCAACTAAATACTCAAAAGTATACGATAGCATCGCACGAAACTAGAGACACGGACAGACGAATGTAAAGTAAATTAACAATAATACTAAAACTAAAACATGTAACCATCAGAGATGCAACAATAGCATTTAAACACTCATACATCCGTAATAAAATAATGATAGAAAAATACGGCACATTTCTTATTCTGCATAGAAGTACTATTTCTGTCCACGTATGAAGACCTGTAAGACTCATCGACTAAGGTGAAGTCAGTCATTCACACAAACAATCAGGTGACATGGATACGATCGCCCCTCCCCCGCTATGCCGACGAATTTTAATAGAAAAATCACACAATTTGTAGACGACTTTAGTAGTTATATTTATAATATATACTAATTATTTATATTTCAACCATTTTAGATAATTTCGCACTTCCTCTCTAGTATGTCTGCCGATCTGGTAGGATGGGCAGATGGCGATGGCTCAATCCCGCCCCCTCCCCCCACCTTAAACTTTTGAGTGGGGGAGGCGGTTAAATTTATTTGTAGAAATCACAGCTTATTAAGAGAATCAATTAAATATCTATATAATCATAATTGTTATTGATATTTTAGCGTTAGCTGATCTTTATATTATGTCGTTCCCCTGTTAGCCGATTGGGTGGGGAGGTGGGGACGAATACATCTACTGCCCTTCCCCCCTAAACCCTTTGGGTGGGGGGGGGGCTGTCCTATTTTTATTTAAAAATTATTGTGGACAAAATTAGTTGAATTACTATATAATTTTTATATGATATCGCTACACTTCTGATATCTTAGCCGATTCGGTGGGGTGGGAGGGCGGCTGCTTCTACTGCCCTCCCCACTCTAGCCCTCTGAGTGGTGGAGAGGCGGTTTTATTTTTACGGAGAAATCATTGTTTGTGAACTTCGTTTCTGCAGTGAAGAATGCAAGAAAACGATTTTGGCGTCGGGGCTTCTAGTATATATATATATATATATATATATATATATATATATATATATATATATATATATATATATATATATATATATATATATATATATATATATATCTTTACGCGCGTTTATGGTTACTGTTACTGGGCGATTGGGTTGGGGTTTGGAAAAAAATCGCCCCCCCCCACTCCAAAGTTCTAGATCCGCTAGTAATTTTTTTTTTACATTGACCCTACTGTTTATATATCTCTATCTATCTATCTATCTATCTATCTATCTATCTATCTATCTATCTATCTATCTATCTATCTATCTATCTATCTATCTATCTATCTAACTATCTATCTATCTATCTATCTATCTATCTATTTATCTATCTATCTATCTATCTATCTGTCTGTATGTCTGTCTTTCGGTCTATCTATCTATCTATCTGTCTATCTATCTATCTATCTATCTATCTATATATCTATCTATATGTCTGTATGTCTGTCTTTCGGTCTATCTATCTATCTATCTATCTATCTATCTATCTATCTATCTATCTATCTATCTATGTATCTATCTATCTATCTAGATATCTATCTCTATCTATCTATCTATCTATCTATCTATCTATCTATCTATCTATCTATCTATCTATCTATCTATCTATCTAGATATCTATCTCTATCTATGTATCTATCTATCTATCTATCTATGTATCTATCTATCTATCTAGATATCTATCTCTATCTATCTAGATATCTATCTAGATATCTATCTATCTATCTATCTATCTAACTATCTATCTATCTATCTATCTATCTATCTATCTATTTATCTATCTATCTATCTAACTATCTATGCATATTGTAATATTTTCCGAAATTAATGTCTCCTCATGAATACGACAATATTGTGTTGACGAAGATTTCAAAATTTTAAAACAAATTTTGTCTACAAATTCTTAGATATCTCCTAACTTAATAATAAAAAAATTTAATTAATTCCTACCTTTTCTACTTTTCTTAATATTTAGAAGAGATAAATTATATATACAAAGAATTATTATTGAGTATAAATTTGTATTATTTACAGAAATTTACGTTCATGAGATGAGATGAAAGCAAGAAATATTTATTATGGAGAAGAAAAAGAACGAACTGAATGAATACATCCAAATGACAGATATATAAATACATTATTCACAAAATAGCAATAAGCATTTGGATTGGATACAATAGTACTACTATCAATGAGTAATCAATTATAAACTTGTGAAAAAATAACTTTAAAAAAATAATATTATACCTGTGTTTAAAAGCCCTTAACAGTGTCTTACTAATAATATACAAAAGCAACAAAAAAAAGATAATATAGTTCAATAACAACAACTTAAGTTATAACGTGTTAAAAAACACTCGAAAGATTATTACACTAACTGTGTGAAAATGTTTTCCTACTGAGCAGCGCTGTCTCCTGTGGGGCCAAAGTCTAGAATGTCAGGTTCAATGGTTTCCATTCAAAAAGACCACTCTACCAGCAATAAACTGATGCGACTGGAGTTTAGAACACGCAGCACCATGCGATCAGGTTCCAGGCGTATGGGTGATTGACGGGCGGTAGGCGTCCCTTTGAAATCGGCATGCTTAAAAAAACAGTGGAGAATGCGGGATACCTTTGGACTCAACCGTCGAGTAAGTGCATGTTTGTGGAAGTAGGGCTCCAGTTGTCTTTGTATATCCTTATTCAATTCATACACAATAATCAGAAGAAGATAAGGCTTTCGAATCTCTTCATATATATAATTAGCACTTCCTTTGCTGACTCCACCCAATTCTAAAGGGTACCTGACTTTAGTTGGGAGTAAAGGCGGTTGGTTGTTGTGCTGGCCACATGATACCCTGCTTGTTAACAGTTGGCGAAAGAAAACAGATGACCTTAAAATCATCTGCCCTATAGATTGTAAGGTCTGAAATGAGAACTTTATTTTTAGGGCGCGCGGTGGCTGAGTGGTTAAACACTTGGAGTCCTGGGTTCGAATCTCAGTGAAGAGTTTTGAATTTTGGGATTTTAAAGGCGCCCCTGAGTCAACTCAACTCTAATGGAAACCTGACTTTAGTTGGGGAAAGTAAAGGTGATTGGTTGTTGTGCTGGGCACAGGACACGCTGCTCGATAACCGTTGGCCAAAGAAAAGAGATGCCCTATAGATCGAAAGGTCTGAAAAGAGAACTTTACTTTTAACTTTTTTTTTTGCTTTACATGGATGGTGTGAGTGTCAATCTCAAAAGAAACTGACAGAATCCTTTCGTATTGTTATAGTAAGAGTCAAGACGTTAGGCCTAAACGTATTCAAACAGCTAAACACCTTTTCCTTGTTTCTCTGTCAGTATGTTTTGTTGTCATTTGTACGATAAGTATAGTGTGCAGATTATAACATGATTTTCAAGAAAACTTTAAAAGTTTTAACATATATTAAAATATGAAGTTGTATTATGTTTCTTCTTTATGACTCCAAATTCGCAGTTTAAATTGATTTCTCGCTTTAATACAGAATCGTAAATGTCAACAAGGTTACAAAGACAGTTTGTGTAGAAACATAAACTTCAAATCAGCTACCGAAGTGGTCAAATAAGGTAGGTAAAAAGGCAGGTTTCAGAAAGTATCAGAAACTATGAACTAACAACTTATCTTCTTATCTTATCTTATATAATACAGACGTTACTTCAAAAAAGAAGATGATTACGTCCTACGCGTCATGCATTTAGTCATGCATATTAACCAATGACTTAAATTCTGCCAAGTCACTGGTTTTCCTGGCAAGCTCAGGCAACCCATTCCATGCTCTAATAGCACTAGGGAAGAAGGAGTATTAAATATGTCCTAGCATATGGGATGAGGAATGTGCCTTTATCTTTGTGTCTTTCAGAGTATTTTATTAAATTTTGTTTTTGTATTTGAAGATTATGGTTTAGTGTTTTATGTATAATTGCTACTTTACTTTTGAGTCTTCTGTCCTGAAGGCTTTCTAAATTTAGTGATTTTACTATAGGCGTTACTCTAATCAAATGTGAATATTCATTTGTTATGAATCTCACTGCTCTATTTTGTGTCTGTTCCAGTTTCTTAATGTTTTCTTGAGTTGAGGGGTCCCGAATGGAGGATGCATATTCTATTATTGGCCTAACCAAGGTTAAATAACATTTTAGTTTTATGTTCTTATTTGATTTATAGAAATTTCTTTTAATAAATCCTAATGCTTTGTTTGATTTTTTTTATAGTTTCATCAATATGTGGATTCCATGACAGTTTTTCATTTATTATAACACCTATGTATTTTGCGTTTTTAGTCTGTGTTACTGGTTTGCCATGAATAAGATAAGGGGAATTAATATGTTTTAGTTTTTTTGTTACTCTTAACAACTGACATTTTTCTGGGTGAAAAGACATGCTCCAATTTGATTCCCATTTCTGTAATTCATCTAATTCTCTTTGTAAAATATCTGTGTCTTGTGTTGTTTTTATTGTTCTATATATTATGCAATCGTCTGCAAATAATCTGACTTTTGTTCCTGAAGTAATGCAATTTGGTAAATCATTTATGTAAATTAAAAATAGTAGTGGACCCAAGACTGTTCCTTGAGGTACACCTGAGTTTACTGTTATCGGTGTTGATTTAGAGCCATTTATCATTACAGTTTGTTCTCTCCCTATCAGAAAATCTTTAATCCACTGATGCAGTGGACCATTCATGCCAAAATATTTTAATTTTTTATGCAAACTATGGTGGTGAACTTTGTCAAAAGCCTTAGAAAAATCTAGTAAGATAGCATCTATTTGTTCACTATTATCCAAACCTTTAGAAAAATCATCAATTAGTCCTATTAGTTGTGTTTCACAAGATCTATATTTCCTAAAGCCATGTTGGTATGGTGTGAGGACATTTTGTTTGTCTAAGTGGTTTATGATGTTGCTACATATTATGTGTTCTAGGATTTTACATGTGATGCTGGTAAGTGATATTAGCTTCTTTCCAGTCCTTTGGTACTCTGCCCTGGTTAAGTGAAGCCTGAAAGAGTATTTTGAACACTGGGGCTAGCTCATTGCTTAGTTCTTTGAATAATTTAGCTGGAATACCATCAGGTCCAGACGATTTATTTGATTTGGTGTTGGCTAATAGTTTTTGAATTCCATTTTCTTGTACTACTATCAACAACTACAACCCTATCTCCGTCGATACAAAAAGAAGGGACTTGTGTTGAGACTGTTGCCGATACAGTTGTATTGTTAGTTCGACTAACGACATAATACCTCAGGATACGGAGATTTATTAATGTTATTATTATTACATTGTTAATATTCATATCTATTCAATGAACGGATAGTAATGAAGATAAAGTTAAATCCTAAGTATCACTTACAGAGACGGCATCACGAATGAAGAGACTAGAAACAGGATTAATACAGCAATTGGACCCCACGATAACATGCTAACCACTGTCACAAAAGTAAACTCAAACTCTATGGCCACATCACCAGCTCCTCAGGACTAGCAAAGACCTTCCTTCAGGGAACAGTACCGGGAAGAAGATGACGAGGAAGACAGAAAGTCATGGGAAAACAACATGAAAGAATTGACAGGCCTGCCAGTGAATACAATTCTGTCAAAGACAAAGGACAGAGAGGAATGTATAAAGACGGTTGACAGATCTTGTGTGGTACCCTAACGAAACAATAGACCATGGTGAAGGTGATAAATACCAAGCGCTGATCTACATCGTTGACGATGCTTAAGTTAATATTGATCTAGAGAGATTTCCTAGCAGTGCTAATTTGCCAAAGCTTACAAGAACTCACTCCATCTTCTTGTCTGGTACAATTTGTGTACATGTTATTCTCGACCGCTTCCGTTCTCGGATCAAGTTGATACTTTGCACAGTTATTGAAATTGTGCAAAATTTTAAATACCTTGGTACTATCCTAGACAATAAACTTAATTTTACTGCAAATACTGATTATGTCGGCAAAAAATGGCAGCAAAGATTACGATTACTGAGAAAACTGTCCTCGACTAATGTTAGCGTAAAGGTCTTGGTTATGTTTGATGACGCTCACATCTGCAATATTTTGAGTTTTAGTAATTTTATTCGTCATAAGAGGTCACGTTGAATAATACTGTACTAACTTAAGTGAGGCAACTCAACGAGGCACATACATCTTTATTTACACGACATCACAAGTTCATAAAACATCATCTTCCTTAGGCACAATCTTTTCACTTCGGCTCTCAACTTGGGCGGAAATCGTTCTCCTCTCTAATGTTGAGATCCTTTTAGGTCTAGTCTATCACAGTGCGCACCTTCTAGCACTAGCCTGGATGGCGGTGCGCATTGCAGAGTTATAACAATACGAAACACCTCTTATTAATTGTTGTTTTAAATTTTATTCCGCTTATATGCATACTACTACCACTATTAATAATAATCTTCAGCTACCGCGTGCCTTATTCATAGTCGATGACAATACATAAATCAATCAAAAAAGTTAACTATTTAATAAATCAATTAGTGGTAATTGTTTTTCACATGTTCTTTTATATAGAAAAGGGAGTTAATGAATGATTTTGCGGTTCTTTCCCTAGATAAGCTTTTAGAAATTATTTTTATTTATATTTATGGTGTTATTGAATGACTATATAATTGATCTAATTGTTTCGTAAAGCAATCTTTCATTCAAAGCCTGAACAAATAAAAATTTTCCCTTAAAAAAAACAACTTTTTCCTTTATTACGATGAATCAATTCTCTTTTTACTGCACGGGAGGTCACGTGAATAATACGAAACAACTCTTATTAATTGTTGTTTTAAATTTTATTCCGCTTATATGCATACTAAATAGATTTTTTTTCTCTTTAGAAAAAAAAGTGAACATTTTTTGGTAAAAGTAGGTAAATAGTATGACAGAACTTACTCAATTTAGCAATATTCCCCATTAATGGGCCGCTAAAAATTTAGGAATAAAAAAAATAGTAGTATAAGTCATGTTTATCAATAATGAGTGGAATGATTTTGTGGTGAAATTATACAAAGTTCTCGACCCGCCAGTGTCTTTGTACTGGACATAAGCATTAAATCCCAATATTTGCACCATAACTTTTAACAGAAATATTGGTGTCTACTACCTTGCTAGGCATAGTATGATGTCTTGGGTAGCTTTGTAATCGATTTTCTAAGGAGTGTCTTGTCAAAGGCATAGCGCGATATCAAAGTCTTTTAAAGCCAGAACATAAGAAGAACCATGTTTTGTTTTTTGCTATGGCTATCAAGAAAGAGTCTAATTACTGTTAAAACTATAAAACTATGCTACACAACCCAGGCTTATAAAAACAAACAAAACCCTTAGACAAATAGCATACATTGCCAAAACAAATCAAGCAATAAGATACTCAGAACACTACACTCAAGCATTTTATGTGATAAGGGTTTAATACCTTGATCCAACAGGTGTCAACTGATTGTTTAAAACACGTGTCATGTTTTCATGATTTCTCGACCCAAAAAAAATATGGACGAATTCATATGACGTGCAGTAGCTACGTCATAGCTAAACATAACACACAAAGAACCCGTGACTATATCAACAAAACACCCGCCATCTTGGAACTTACTATCAAACATAAAACTTGAACTCAACAAAACTTAAGCTGAAAAAGTTCGCCAACGTACTAAATGGTTTGACCTACAAAAAATACATAAATAAAAATAAATTATATATATAAATTGTAATATATATATATATATTGTTATAACCCTATTCGCGACGCAAAAGGGTTAACTGACATAGGTGACACAAGCCAGTAATACAGTTTAGCTTGCTATATTGAAAGGCAAGGGACAGAACTGGCATGAACTTTGCACGTGAATAGCGCCCGTGTTATGGTCATCTGATCATAAGCCTGCGCAGACGAGAGACACTGTGTGTAAGGCAGTGCAGTTCAAGACGGAGACCGGGACTGTTAGTCGACCATGAAGTCGGTCCTGGTGCAGTCCTCCAGTGAAACGTAAAAGTTTAGGAAGAGACATTAGAGTTTATGAGTTTAGTACAGTGATATACAGTCTAACCTTGTAGTAGTTGATTGTGGGCGACTACTGTCAATCAAAACAAGAACAGAGCGACACAAAAACTCGTTCGTACCTCCCTCGGTCTTAGTCTTAGTCTTAGATGAGCACATACGGGTTAAGAAAAGAAGAAGACGGGGGGGGGGAGGTCCTTAGACTTAAGTCGTCGTAACAGGCAATGGAACAACAAGATAGATGAGTTAGCTGTTTGCTTCTATCACCTATTGGCTTATTCCATGATATGCTTTACTGAACTCTGGCTTAATGATATATTGCTCAAAGTCATGTGCAGCTAGAGTAGTTTTTTTCAATTTTTTATATTCTCTTCGCACTTCATGGCACATAAGCTCAATGACAATTCATGGCACATAAGCTCAATGGCCATTCATGGCACATAGAGCTTCATTACAAAGCATGGCACTTAGAGCTCCAGGACACTTCATGGCACTTAGAGCTCCAGGGCATTTCATTGCACATAGAGCTCCAGGGCTTTTCATAGCAAAGAGGGCTCCAGGGCATTTCATAGCATACAGAGCCGCATGACTTCCTGGCACATAGAGCTCCAGGACACTTCCTGGCACATAGAGCTCCGGGGCATTTCATAGCATACAGAGCCCCATGACTTCCTGGCACATAGAGCTCCAGGAAGTCTTCATAAGCCTCCCCATAGTCTTCCTGAGAAAGATTCTTAGGGTACGTCATCTCTCATGGGTCTAGACTGCCACTCGATGTGAAGTTTGAAAAGCGCAACGTTTGTATCCAGTATTTTGCTGACAGTATGCGGTGTTGTACCACTGCCAATGGGAACTAGCTTCAGGCTTCATTGAGTCTGAACTGTAGCAAGAGATATGACTAATGCTAGGTTCAACCAACCTAGAGGCTTATCATTAGACCAATGATATTCATTTTTTAGGTGTTTAGCGAAGAGTTTGGGCCCCGTATTGTTAATGTGTGTATTAGTCTGTCAAGTGCCCAGTCCATCTCATAGATTATTTTTTAAAGAGAAAAACAACGACCCTGACATACGACTGCTCATTTGTGCAAGATAAATTTCACATCTAGAGGTTCAAAACAGATGATTGTTACTAAAACAACGTTACAATTAGATAAAATATTTGTTACCAAACTTGTCAAACTTAGGCCTTTTTACAAAGCTTATATCAACTCACTCTGTCTGTCTGGTAAAAAGTTTGTACACTTTTTTCCTCCCACACCCACTTTCGGATCAAGCTGAAATTATGCACGATTATTTCTTTTACCTGACTACACAAGCATCAATGAAAAAAAAAATTAAGAAATTAGTTAATTAAATATGTTTTTTTTTCTTATCTTGAACAAGGGAAAGAAATCGTACTTGCAGATGTGGTGGTAAAAATTGAATTAGTCCCCTTGAATATTGTAACATACAAGTTTTAGAACCCCTGTAATATTTGGTGACTAGTAATCACTGAACCATTCCGTGCCGTCCGCACGAGATTTTGTTTGGTCGGAAGCTGACCACGAGGTGGACACCTCAGTTGATTTTAGACTCTGGTAGAGAGAGGAGTGTTATGGATATTATTGACAAGTAGAGTTATGTACAAGTATTGAAGTTATTATAATTGATTTGTATTCAGGACTTATTTCCTTGGATGTAATTTGTGATGGCTGAAGTTGCCAACATCTTTTATGAATTATTATTTTCATGTAATAAAAGCCATGTCTGCTACCAGTGAGTCTATTAATTATTCTAAGGATTGTGGTCAAAGAGTTCAGCATGTTAGTGTACTTACGCACTAGCAAATCTAGTGCGCGAGTGAAAGTATTTAATTAAGAATACAAAGAATATTATATTATCTACAAGAGGTATCTACATAACACGATATTCGCGTTATCAGCAGGCTGTGACATATGGTGGCCAGTATGGGGATCGAACCCACGACATTCGCGTTATCAGCACTAAACAAAAAGAATTAGAGACAAAACAAAAAGAAAGTCAGGACAAAGTAGAGTTAGCCAAATTTGAGGCAGCTAAAATCAACCCCAACATTATTACCCAGCAACTAGTAACAAACCATTTATTTCCAAATTTCATTATTCAACATTAAGGAGGAAACATTAGAAAATTACCTAGTTCAGTTTGAACATATTTCATCCACCTACAATTTAAACAATGAGGATATGGCAAAACATCTTCTAGCCAATTTATCTGGAGAACCCCTAAACATAATAAGCACACTCACAACTGAACAAAAAAAAAAGACTACCTTGCTGTAAAAACTAGACTTTTGGAACATTTTGGGAAAAGTGAAGACTATTACAGAAAACTCTTTAAAAAGATTAAACTAAACAAGGATGTAGACTTCAAAAGGATTATCTTTGACATGAAGGCAAATATGCTTAAATGGTTAGAACTAGCTAAATGTGATATAAAAGATCCAAATCAAATTTTAGACATGATCCTAATTGACAATGTACTGTCTAATGTAACAGACTTAGTGTTCACTTTTCTTAAAGAAAAGAAAGTAATAACAGAAACTGATCTCATTACTAATTTAAACCTTTTTAAAGATAGCCATCCTGGTCATACTATGGATAAAAGAGACCTACATCAATTGGCCGCAACAGTTAATACATCAAACAGTAATACAAATGATAAATTAAAATTTTCTAACTCAAAAACTTGCTTTAATTGTGGCAAAAAGGGCCATGTTAAAAGCCAATGCAGACAAACTAATACTAGCAACTTTAGATATAGAAGTTACACTAATTACCACAACCCTAGCAACTACAATCAAAATAATTACAACAATCCTAGTAACTATAACAACCAATATAGAAACTACAGATCAAACCAGAGTGCAAGCCCCAGAGAAAGAAGGAGCCTTAGGAATAACAACTTCCAATACAATAACCATAATACTAATAGACAATCAAGGAGAGACACATATAACCATCAGTCTAATAACCATCAAAACAGAAATAGAAATGATAGAGGCAACCACAGTCCAAATAATAACTATAGCAATAACAATAGTAATAGTCATGGAAATAGGGAAGAATTAACAGCCTACATGCAGTACAATAAGCCAAAGTTAAACCTATACCCCTCATACGTAAATGGAATTAGAGTACAAGCCCTCAGAGATACAGGAAGCAGCGCCATATTAATAAATTCAAAACTAGTAAAACCAAATCAAAAACCGCCAGAAAAGATCAAACTTATATATGCCAATCAAAAGAAATTTGCTATTTGTGATACAGCCAGAGTACACTTAGACACCCCATGGATAACTGGAGAAGTAGATGTTATTATTTTAGATACACCAGCCCAAGATTTAATCATTGGTCATGTTAATGGTGTAAATGATATAAGTAAAGAAGAAATTAGGGAATGGGCAGCAAAGAAGGCTGAAATTTGTGAACTATCTGTTGCACAAGATACAAGTCCCACTAGAAACATTTCAAGTAATGCTGACAACATTATTAGAGTAGAAAATTTATCAGGATACACTAGATGGCAAACTATCATGGGAGAATTTAGCAATGTAGCACATGTTAAATGGGTAGATATAAGAACTCAAGATAGATCAAATAAGATTGCATTTGTACACTTAAACACAGTAGAAGATTGTTATAGAATTATTGAAGCATTCAATAACAAGTTATTTAGAGGAAGATATATTACTGTAAGCTATGAAAATGTTTAATTTTACAATGTAATTAGAAACAACTTGACATTTTCAATTAGGTCAAGCTGACATTTTTCTTGTTATCATGTAACTAGGTCATGACATATTTTTGTACATTTACTGGTATCATTTTATTGGGTCATGATGACATTTTTTCTTTCATTGATGCTATTGTACTATCATTTTTTATTTAATTGTACATTACATATTAAATTATCACAATTTGACAATAACATAGAATATCATAATGACTAGATGTGCTAATAATTTGGATGATTAGTAAACACAGTAATGTAAACAAGCATATTGTAAACAACAGTAAACCACTTGAACTGTTGACCTTAATTTTTTTTTTTGAAAAACAACTCACAAATGTAAATGTTGATTTTTTTTTCCAAATGGTACACACTTGAATGCTATCATTTTTTATGCTATTGTACTTTAAATACCACATATGTGTGCTATTAATAACAATTATAGACAATGTCACTGTAACCTTGCATAATGGTGCCAAAACTTAGAGTGATATAATGAATACTGAACACAAATATACTTGTATAGATGTATGTAAACTTTATTGGGAACTTCTTCAATAAATTCACTTAGTGTGTCAAATGATACACATTGGCTGTATTATATTATATAAATGATTGGATGTAAAATAACTTTAAAAATATTTTTTTCTTCTCATAATTGAGATGTCAATGTATGTTAACTGAATGAGCACATAGCAATTAAACATGCTCATATAAAATATTTCAGTATAATTGTGAATAGATGATATATTATTATTTAACTATATTTCAGGAGAAAAAGCCTCAAATTGTATTGATATTTTTTCAATAACATACTTGTACAGTAGATGTAATCATACTAATGTATATTTTTCTAAGCGAACATTTTGAGAGTTGAACAATGCATTTGTCAATTAGTATATGGAACTATTCATAGTTAAAATGAATGACATGACATTAATACTTATGTATAATTGAGCAAGCAGTATTGAATTGATTAATTAGATCAGCTTGACATGAGTGATTAAGCTACTAGACATATGTATAGGATATTACTATCATATGTACTTTTGTCAAAGATTTTTTTCAAAAATCTTTTCCAGGGGAAGCGGCGTATGTAACATACAAGTTTTAGAACTACTGTAATATTTGGTGACTAGTAATCACTGAACCATTCCGTGCCGTCCGCACGAGATTTTGTTTGGTCGGAAGCTGACCACGAGGTGGACACTTCAGTTGATTTTAGACTCTGGTAGAGAGAGGAGTGTTATGGATATTATTGACAAGTAGAGTTATATACAAGTATTGAAGTTATTATAATTGATTTGTATTCAGGACTTATTTCCTTGGATGTAATTTGTGATGGCTGAAGTTGCCAACATCTTTTATGATTTATTATTTTCATGTAATAAAAGCCATGTCTGCTACCAGTGAGTCTATTAATTATTCTAAGGATTGTGGTCAAAGAGTTCAGCATGTTAGTGTTCTTACGCACTAGCAAATCTAGTGCGTGAGTGAAAGTATTTAATTAAGAATACAAAGAATATTATATTATCTACAAGAGGTATCTACATAACACGATATTCGCGTTATCAGCAGGCTGTGACAAATATGCGTAAGTCCTGGGTGAGCTCGTTGTTTGTTTTTTTAATGCGAACCCAATAAAATTGACGCAAATACCCCTTTCGCAAACACTCCCCCCTACGCTTTTCCTATACGGGTCCAGGCAATTGATAGGATCATGGCGTGTTGAGAAAGCTTAAAGCATGAAATTGTGTTAAACACAAACAATTGGTAAAATATTTATAATCGCACAGATTTATTGTTGTCTAGATCTAATAATACTAAGGCTTGTCTTCAAGTCCGCAGATTAGTGAGGAATGCAGTATTTCCTGTGGCTGCGCAGCCCTAGCTGTGACCTACATATTTTGCCACACCCAGGGCAAGCAAAACCATTATCCGCAGGTGGTCGATTTAGATTTTCTTTTCTTCGTCTGCGTTTGTCCTTGGCAGCGGATTTCCTTTTGGTCTCAAATGTGCATCCCGCGGCCTTTGTGAGTGGCCTCCAGCTGCCTCGTTCTGAGGCCGCATGCAACCAGGTGCACTCTTCTATGTCAGCTAATGACGCCTAACCTGGTCTTTGAAGCGTTTCCGTGTGGCGCCTCTGTTACGTCGAGCACCTTTTAGCTCACCAAAAAAGACTGCTTTTGGCATACGTTCGTCTCCCATATGGGATACGTGCCCTGCCCAGTGTAGCTATCGGACCATAAGAAGTCCCTCTATACTGTCCATACCGGCATTCGCAAGGACATCGCTTCGTGTAGTGCGGTCTTGCCACCGTATGTCCATGGTGGAGCGCAAGCATCTTTGGTGAAAGCTCTCAAGTAGTCTTAGCTGTTTTCTGTATAGTGTCCATGTCTCAGATCCATAAAGAAGGGTTGAGAGAATTGCCTGGTAGACATTGATTTTTGTAGGCAGGGGAGCGATTTATTGCGTTAAACTCTCGCCTGAAGGCGCCCAAAAGCGCTACTGGCCCTGGCCAGACGGTTATCAACTTCCCTTAAAAGTGAAGCGTCATTTGATACTATACTAACCAGATATGTGAAGTGGTCTACCACATTAAGAGGCTGTCCGTTTACGGCGATCCTTGAGGCTGAGTAGGTTTTATTGGGTGACTTCTGGAACATGACCTGTTTTCCCGAGGTTTAAAGATAAACTGAAAGAGGCGGCAGCGTATGCAAATTCGTTGACCGCGTTCTGGAGATCATGTTCATTTTGAGCTAGCAGGGCGCAATCATCGGCATAAAGAAGCTCCGTTATGACCATCTCCTTTGTTTTTGAATGGGATAGTAGACGTCGAAGATTGAACACATTGCCGTCCGAACGAAACCTAATGTAGATGCCTTCGTGCAAAAAAAAAATACAATAAAAAACACAAAGCATCAGTCCATATCTATAAGAAATTTAATTGTATGACTGATCTAAACTAACTTTTACACTGATCCCGTTTAGATCTCAGAAACTAGAAGAGAAAAAAAAAATCGGACATCATGATATTTTGAGATCATTCAAAGTTCTGATTCAACCGCTAATTTGTTTCTTTTCAGAAAATGAACCATTTAATTTTTAAAATTATATATGCAAGCAGATTTTTTAAAAATTACACCACTTTTCAATGAAAAAATTTCAAGGGAGGAAAAGTTTTTTTAAAAAGTTTACAGACTTCTTCTCATAAGCTTCATTCATAGATTCTCGCACTGGTACAAAAAATGCATCTAAGGTAACAAAGGAAAAAGTATCAATGTATTATTTTAAAAAGCAGACACATTGGAAAAGATATATCTTGGAGCAGTGGCGTCACAAGTAGGAGGGGGTGCGAGGTGTGCGGTCCGCACCAGTCGACACCATTTTGGGGATGACAACCAAGCTAGAAGAATTATAACTTGGTAAAAGCAGACATGTGGGAAAAGATATTAATTCAATCTCTAGATATATGTCCTAACATTCCTCGACACATCTAGATGGTAGTTTAAGTGTAAATGATACAGCACAACGTTATACCATTTCATATGATGTTAAATATGTTTATAACTTAAATTAAATATTATTGTAAAATTTGTAATAACATTTGAATAAATGTAATAATCATTAGGATTTTACATTTGAGTAAAAATCAATAAAAGTAGGTAATCATCTCACTAGCAAAAGTTGATGGGGAGGGGTGACAGCCTGAGCTACCGCACTAGGTGCCACCGACGCTGTATCGGGAGGTTTTTATGCTGATCTTAGGTAATCACTTAACGCTACTCTGCTTATTCTAGAAGAGTTAGAAGAGTATTGTCAAAAACCTTGTATTGCACTGTTTGCTTTTATGTGAAAAATAACGCAAAATTTTTAAATTTCTTTCAATGATCAAAACAAGAAAATAGCTTGAATATATTTCTCGTCCAATGATGAATTTGATGGGGGCCGCCTCTGAGTTTGTTCGATAACACAATTTCTCTTTATAATCTTTTTTTTTTCAGTTTGCTTGTTGTGTATTAATATTGTTTACATACCACCCATGGTTATCACATTGATTTCGACGGATTTTTTTGTGGTCATGCATGATGAAGAAACACATCAAAACACTATTGCCACCCGCTCCATTAAAACATCCAAGAATCTCGAAGGTTGAGGAGGGAGACTCCTGTCCCTTATGAAAATAATTGTGTAACTATCCACACACCGTTCCTCATCGGGCCGTTCTATGTCTGACACCCCCCTCCACTAATGGAGTAGCGAGAAGGAATAAGGGAAGTTTAACCGTGGTGTTCTCGATCTTCCGCCTCGCCTCAAGCCCTAGAGTCCTTAATGTATCATACGAGCCTTTGAAAATAGGAATGCAACAAATGACATCTGCTTGGATCTCTCTGAGACACTTGTTTAGACAGGTGGAGGAGTGGGGCTTCTAAGAGCCTAATCTATCAATTATCTCTGTCATTTTTGTTTTCTTTTGTGTGTGGTTTGTGTGTGGTATTTATAAGAATGCTACCACTTTCATAAAAAAAGCTAGTAACATACGTTTTCAATTAGGATCAATAAATCAGTCTTAGTCTTATCTAATCTTATAAAATAAGGACATTGCTTAAAAAAAAAAAGAAGGTGGTTACATCCTACGCGTGTCCCTAGGTCATGCATGTTAATCAATGACTTAAGCTCTGCCAAGTTTACAGAAAAGCGCATAATAATGGGGCTTGTCTTCGAGTCCGAAGAATAATGACAGTGACTACTCAGTCACAGTTGCGATCCACATTTTTAGGTTCATCCAACGCAGACATAACCGTTATCCTGCAGTGGTCAATTTAGGTTCTCTTTTCGCCGTCTACGACTGTCATCAGCAGTTGATGTTTTTTTTCGTCTCAGGTGTGTATCCCGCAGACTTGGTAAATGATCTGTCACGTTCGGAAGCTGCCTGCTACCAGGTGTTCTCTTCGTTGTAAGTTAGAGCAAGTTGGCGCTTAAGCTAGTCTTTAAAGCGTTTCCGGGGGGCTTCACTGTAACGCCCACCACTATTCAACTCACCAAAAAATATTGCTTTTGACATATGGTCGTGCCCCAGCGTGGCTGTCAAACTATAAGCAGTCCCACTATAGTAACTATACTGTCCATACCGAAACTTGCAAAAGCATCGCTGTGTGTGCTGCGGTCTTTCAATCGTACTTTCATGATGGAGCGCAGACAATTTGGTGACAGATGCGCATAGGTGAAATATGAACATACAACAATAACACCGTTATTTCAAAAGGGAGACATGAATACGTAAATGATTAAACCTTCATAAGTATTTTATGTACGAAATGAAGACTCATGTCCTACTTTGCCTAAAAACGACAGTCCTTCTACAGAATTATCTATAATATATATAAGTCTCTTCATGGCCAACCATGCTGTCGTGCGCGCTTGTAGTTTTTCTTTGCATTTATTATTGGTGTTTTAGGGTATAGGAAGTAGTTTCTTTTAAGTGCGTTTTGTTGTCTAGAATATTGTGTGTGTGTGTTTACGTCATCCTTAGTTTCCGCAAGAGAGAGAGAGTTGCTTTTGTGAGCTGGGTAGCTGGTTCTTTGGTTCCCCTTGTAAGGGTACGTAAGTACATAGTTTTATTAAGTAAGCTGATCTTTCGGTACGGGTGTCGTTACTGAAAAGTTCTTTCTTGTAGCGGCAGCGCTAGATCTAGGTTTTCTTTTCGTTTCAGGGTGTTAGGTTTGGGCTATGGGAAAGTGTGTCGTCTTTCTGCCCTTGGAGTTGTGTAGCAACTATCGGTGTTGAGGTGTAGGGAGTTGAGCTTCTGTTGGGCGCCGAGATGAGTGTGAAGGTGTGTTACGGAAACCTGTTGGTGTGATATTAGATTAATTAGTATCAAATACTAACTTCAAGGATATTGATGTACATGCAAATATGTTTGAAACTTACAATTAAGTTTAATTAAATATTGTTCCTGTTGACAACTGTTGTTGTTCACTAAATGTTCAGTTGAAGAACGGTTATGCAATGTTTGTAGTTTACATGCTATTATCTTTAGGTACTTGTGTTACTCTGTTCAGGCTGGGGATACGGGACCGTAATATCATATCATACCCTAGCTAATCTGAAATCCCACCCTGACAGAAATGGGGGCTCGTCCGAACAATATGTAATTGTCAACTTTGTGACCTCTGTGTCCTTGATTTGACCGTTAGAACCATCATAAGATATATAAATATGTAATATTTATGTATTAAATAAAATTAAATACATTTAAGGCGTTTGAGCGGTCTGATGATTTATGTACAGCACACGATATATTCGTTGGGCATCCCTTGTATTGTGCCTAATGTGAGTAGTTCCTATTTGTTCGGTAAACTTAGAGTGTGTAATTACTCTTTGAAACTATTGTAACTTGTTTTTGTATTTATTGTCACCAACGCCTGAATCCTCTGACTCTGAGCGGCAACGTGTGAGTGGATCGAGTGCCTGTCGACGGGATCGACCTGAATCTGTGCGGTTTGTTGGCTGGTGTACCGGAACCGTCCTGAAGTTAGAACCGTTGGTCTGTTCCAGTGGCTGTGGTTGCCTGTGGCTTTTCTCTTCTGCGGAGCCTGGAGTGAGGCGATTCCCTCCGACGCGGGATACTGAGCAGATAAGTCCTTGGCCCTGTTTTTGTCAATGCGCCCGTGATTTCAGTTCGCCCGTTATAATTAAGTAATGATATATATTCTGTTTCTCTCTATGATCTGACTTTGGGTTTTGTTAGTGATAGTTAGACTGTAATTATTAATTAAGGCTTAATAGTTTATGTAATGGAGACGAGGTTGACTCTAACCGCCCAGTTCATCAGTGACGGCCGTGCTCTCGGGTATGATGGTGAGAGGTTGGAGAGGTATGGGGCAGAGCAGAAGGTTGACTACGAGAGAGCCAAGAAAGAGGAGTTTGAACGTAAGAAGGAGGAGTTTGAACGAGAGACGGCGAGACTTGAGCGAGAGGAGAGATTAAAGAAAGAAGCGAAGGCTGAGGAGGAAGCCAGACTTGAGCGTGAAGAGAGGTTGAGAAAAGAGGCGAAGGCTGAGGAGAAAGCCAGGCTTGAGCGTGAAGAGAGGTTGAGAAGAGAGGCGAAGGCGGAGGAGGCCGATAGACATGAAAGGGAGGAGAAGTCTAGGCGTGAGGAGCACGAGAGGTGGAAGGAGAGAGAGGCTAGAGAGGAACTCAAGAGAAAAGATGAACTGGAGTTGGCACGGCTTAAAGAGAAGTCGGCGCCAGAGGCAGGTGCAGTGGCAGGTCAGGCAGTTGATGTGCGACAAAAGAGTGTCTTGGACAGGCTAGACAAGAACTTCCAAGGCATGAAGGAAGACGATGATCTTCTGGCGTACCTGACGCACTTTGAGGCCGTGGCAGCAAGGTGTAAGATTGAGAGTAAGGAGTGGTCCCTGCTATTGTCGTACAAGTTGACGACATCGCTCAAAAACTTTATGTTGAGGGACAGTCTGTTCCTTAGCGATAAGTATGAGGATGTCAAAACGGCACTTCTCCGCCACGCAGACATCAATGCGGAGACATGCCGCAAAAGGTTTCACCGGGTCAAACCACGGCAGAATGACTTCCGTGGGTATGTGACCGAATTGAGGACCGCACTTGACAACTGGTGCAAAATGGCTGAGGTAGGAAATACAGTAGATGAGATCAAGGATCTCTTGATTAAAGACGGACTCCTTGAAAGTGTATCAAGCGAAGTGTACAGGCAGCTGGTCTTAAACAAACAGAGTACGGTAGAGAACATGCTGGAGGTAATCGAAGGTTTTAAGGTAGCTGATTCGAATGTATCAATTAGTAAAGAAGAAACTGTGTATGTGGCAGCAGCATGTGAGCCTGTGATTAAGCAGAGTCCAGTGGTTAAAAGAAAGGTAATTGTTTGTTTCAGTTGTGGGGAACAGGGTCATAAAGCAGCTGAGTGCTCTAATGAATTTGTTACCCAAAATAATGAGGCTACTGTTGAGGATGTAAATCCCAATGATATTGGCAATGACCTAGACCAGCGATCTAGACATAGATGACTAGAGGGTCGTCGCGAGTCGGAAGGTCGCCGTAGGTATAAGTTAATGCCGGATCGCTATACAGTTACTATTAGGAATTTGCCATTCAATGTTAACTGGCAAAGGCTTAAGGATAGGTTTAGGGAGTTTGGTTTATTTGGTTTTGTGGAGGTATTAGAGGCAAATGGGAAGTCCATGGGTATTGGACATGTAAGGTTTAAGAACTTAGCAGACGTTGCTAAGGCGGTTAGATATTTGGACAGGTCGAAATTTGGTAGTAGAAGTATTGTGGTGGTCCCTCATCGTGTGAGCGCGAGAGGTTGACGTGATGATTAAGCTAGTAATCTGGTCGCATCGGTAAATTTTGCGGGCTTGGTTTGATAGGCTAGCACACACATGAAAGTATTGCGTTACTATTTGGTTGAGTAATTGGTAGTAGAGTAAAATGTACATGATGAAGCTCATGTAATAGAGCATATACCACCGTAATAGTACAATCTTATCCTGTTTGAATTTAGCAATTGGATCTGGGTTACGAATCTAGTTGCATTTTCTGTCGTATAGGATGAAGATACTAATGCCATGCATAATTGTACCGCGGGGGTATAATATTAGCATTTCCTGTTCAATTGTTTTTCTTTTTTCAAAGATATCTAGGGTAAAGGAATGTTTAAGGCTTTAAGTGGTCTAGAGGGTTGAAAAAATTAATATCTGAAATCTTTAATCGCTTTGGAGGTTTTGTACAGTAGGTTCGCCAGGGTACGCGGAGTTGTTTCCTTTTACCGATCTATTGTGTCGGGGTCGGTCTGTTAAGGTGCACTGGAATCATGAGTGCGCGGAGGCTTTAAGCAGGGTGCAGGCGTATCTGTGTAGGTACCCCATTCTTCGTTTGCCTGATCCTTCATTGCCATTTGTTCTTCAGACCGATGCTTCGGACAAAGGAATCTCCGGTATACTGAGTCGTTGCGTAAATGGTGTTCTGCATCCCGTCAAGTATGTGAGTCGCAAGTTATTGCCTCGGGAGCAGAGGTATTCCATCATCGAGAGAGAAGGTTTGGCTATCGTATTTGCCATTAGAAAACTGGACAAATACCTGCGTGGAAATACGTTTCACCTTCAGACGGACCACAAGGCCTTGGCTTACCTTCGAAGCACGAACTTTACGAACCACCGAGTTACGAGGTGGGCTCTGATGCTTCAGGACTACACCTTCGACGTGTGTCACATAAAAGGAGAGGACAATATACTTGCAGACTTGTGCTCAAGATTGGTGTGATTCGCACAAAAAGACTATTTTATTATAGCTATTGCTTGATTTGTATGTATATATCTATGTAATATGTACTGCTTGTTTTTAGTATGCATTGCAATGTTATAATAGTTGTATGATGGATGTTGTTCTTTGAGACATCATCTATTTGAATAATTATGTCAGTTTGACTTTATGAAGGTTGTATTCTTCGGTTTCAGTTTTGGGCAATGTTTCCTAATTCCTTTTGCTGTCTATATACTTCAGTTTTCAATTTTTTTTTTGAAGACTGGACTTGTCTTCGCAAGATCCAGTTAGGGGGAGAGGGGGGATGTCGTGCGCGCTTGTAGTTTTTCTTTGCATTTATTATTGGTGTTTTAGGGTATAGGAAGTAGTTTCTTTTAAGTGCGTTTTGTTGTCTAGAATATTGTGTGTGTGTGTTTACGTCATCCTTAGTTTCCGCAAGAGAGAGAGAGTTGCTTTTGTGAGCTGGGTAGCTGGTTCTTTGGTTCCCCTTGTAAGGGTACGTAAGTACATAGTTTTATTAAGTAAGCTGATCTTTCGGTACGGGTGTCGTTACTGAAAAGTTCTTTCTTGTAGCGGCAGCGCTAGATCTAGGTTTTCTTTTCGTTTCAGGGTGTTAGGTTTGGGCTATGGGAAAGTGTGTCGTCTTTCTGCCCTTGGAGTTGTGTAGCAACTATCGGTGTTGAGGTGTAGGGAGTTGAGCTTCTGTTGGGCGCCGAGATGAGTGTGAAGGTGTGTTACGGAAACCTGTTGGTGTGATATTAGATTAATTAGTATCAAATACTAACTTCAAGGATATTGATGTACATGCAAATATGTTTGAAACTTACAATTAAGTTTAATTAAATATTGTTCCTGTTGACAACTGTTGTTGTTCACTAAATGTTCAGTTGAAGAACGGTTATGCAATGTTTGTAGTTTACATGCTATTATCTTTAGGTTCTTGTGTTACTCTGTTCAGGCTGGGGATACGGGACCGTAATATCATATCATACCCTAGCTAATCTGAAATCCCACCCTGACACATGCCTGACACCACCAAAAGTCATGGAACGATAACTCTTTTATTTCTGCAAGTCACGTAACTTTTGTGGCGAAAGAGGGAGGTAACAAGTAATCTTCTCTGTATTCACCCGTCACTAAATAGCAGGGCCGTACTTAAACATTGCGGGACCCTATGCGAAGCGGATTGCGCAGGGCCCAGTTTGGGTAGGGATACGGATAATAAGTGAAAATTAAGAGTTTGTATTAAAAAAATAAATTCGTCTTTGCATTTTATTCATTCTTTACTTCGTACAGAATTACTTTACGAGCCTTGCGTGACTTTTTCGTATATTTTGCAATTTCAGGAGATTTCCAGGAGCTCCTGTTAAATCAGGAGGCCGCAGAAAATCTATTATAAGTTATAAAATGGTTTAAATTAATTATTTACACCTAGAATTAGCTTGGGCCTATGACAGTGCGGGGCCCACTGCGGTCGCATATGTTGCAGCGGCTTATGCTACGATGCGGGTCGACTAGTAAAAATAATTTCTCTAATATAATTTCTAGAGCGATTTCAGTATTAAATTTGTTTCCTTTTAATCATTATTGACTTATCCACTAAATAATGGCGAGGTGGCTGAATGGTTAAGCGCTTGGCTGGGTTCTTGGGTTTGAATCGCGGTGACGACTGGGATTTATAAATTCGTCATTTTTAGCGCTACTGACTCCACCCAACTCTAATCGATACCTGACTTTAGTTAGGGAAAGTAAAGGCGGTTTGCCGTTGTGCTGGCTACATGACACCCTTCTCTTTAACTGATGACCAAAGAAACAGATGACCTTAACATAGACCGCAAGGTCTGAAATGGGAAACATTTTTTATCCACTCATTTCCATAAGTATCAATAAAGCAGTCTTAGTCTTAATTATATGTTCGCTAAAATTCATAAAGTATTAAATGTAATATGGATAACTAGAACTAAACGAAATGTTCATTACCTAGTTATCTAACTATGGAACATTACTAACCTATACTAACGAGACCAGAGATCTCTATATTCGGAGCGTTCTAGTTATTCAAAACCAAAAAAAAAAATCTGGTTCTGTAGTGATGAAAGTTGATTATTATAAATGGAGTCGAATGATTTGACATGAATGACAGGTTAAACTTTATTTTTTGAAATAAATATTTCTTTTAGTTTTCAACAAACCAGGGAAGAAGCCGTAAAGCCTTCTCAGATTTCCATGATAATTTTCAGAGCCAGGCCGAAACGACGCTTCGCTGAAAGAAGCACTGGACTATGAACTTCTACTTTATTGTTCGTGATGTCCTGAAAGCACGTGGTTGTCGGAAAAGAGAGTGGATACAAATCCGAACGTTGTGGGTTACTACGTAAAGATGGATAGTAGATGATTAGAGAAGGAAAAGGTATGCGTTGTATCAAGCAGATATCATATGGTTTTAATGAACTTGTACAAATAAGATCGCGACAACTTTTATTTTGAAAGAAATATGTCCAAATAAATGACAATTAATATAATACTGTAAACAAGAACTGGCAATCCTCAAGTTGAAGAGATCGGTGTAATATCAATAAAACAGAGTGCAAATCGATTTGTTTTCAAGCATACACTTTACATATGAGGATAAAAGTGGAACTACAAGAGCTCTTGGTTAATTGAATGATCTCTGTGTATTGAATTGAATCGCATGGTTCCATTTGGCCTGACCGAATGACGGTTGTTTTGAAATGGTCTTTCTCCACGCCCTTAGGCAAGTGTTATCAGGCACTTTTCAGAACAAAATACAAGAGCAAAGCCTTACAAAGAATGACCAAAGAAAATATTCTTTAAAAATAGGCTGTGTTTTATTCTTATTATAATATTTCTCAGACCATTATTAACAGGAGTTCACCATTTACTCTAAATTAGGCACGACTTTTGAAATTGCACTTAGAAAAAGGCCTCTCGCTGGAGAATCTCTCTCTTCTCTCTCTCTCTCTCTCTCTCTTTCTCTCACACTTGTTCAATGTTTACTTTTGATCAGCGAAAACCCTTTTTCAAATAAATCATCATTAAAGCGAACTGCTAGAGAAAAAAAAATCCTACAAAAGATTTTGCTGAGATGTTTTTAAACTTAGCCCGATTTGGTCAATGTGTCGTGCGGTCAAGTTTAAATCTGCATACAAGAGTGTTTGTGTATTGAAACTAGCTCATTTTAATAGATAGACATTTAGAGGAACACAATATCTGCAGGAATATAATACACTAGTCGACCAACGGCGTAGCATACGCCGCTATTTACCGGAAGTATTCATGTAAGCAGCGCAATGTCGAGCAGAGTGTATGACTGTGCTTCTTTGAGTAAGATCAACGGACAGGGCGTCGACATAGTTATTCCAATGTTCGCAAACAAAATTTACAGCCATCTTGCGAAATTCGAGAGCAACAGTTTAGTCAATGACATTTTTCCAGAAATATGCGACTGATAGAAATAAACAGTTACCTGATGCAGGCATTTCGACTACATTGAAAGACCTGTTGACTCCACGAAATATATGTGAAGCGGTGGCCATGGTTAGGAAACGAAGGGCAATACGAAGAGGCAAAATAAAAAAAAAAGCTACAGAAAAAAACACGCAACTATTTTAATGACACCAGATATTGACGTGTGTAGAAAATACACACATAAATGTAGTCAAATAAATAGAATGTAGAAAGAGTACTTGTTTCGATCCCCCCCCCAACCCTTTTTTTTCTGAGCCGTGCTATCTGTCGCCTCAAAAGTTACCTGGGGTAACTTTACTCCGACTTGCAGAAATAAAATAGTTATCTTTCCATGACTTTATAGTGAAGTCCCGCATGGTTGGGCCATGAAGAGAATTGTATATAGAGATTACAATTTACTTGAGAAAAACAACTGAATTAGGAGTGTCTACAGTCAAAATAACGAAACCGGATGTACCTGAAGGCCGGTCTGGTTCTGTTTACTTTAGGCCCCATACCTATCTCTCATTATGGGGGTCCCTCTTGACCGACCCAGTGACGTCAAAAGGGGTGTATGGGCCTCACCGGTTGACACCCAAAAGGGGCTGACAACCAAGTGAGAACAAAATTCACTTTTGCAAATCAAACAATTTTAAAACATAATTGTCACTGCAGTTCAAAGAGGGAGAGAGAGAGAAAGAAGGAGAGAGAGAGAGAGAGAGAGGGAGAGAGAGAGAGAGAGAGAGAGAGTCTATGTATTTCTTATACTTGTAACTTTTTGTATACAGATTTAATGATGGGGGGGGGGTTGCGTAGCGAGGATATGGGTGGTTTGGAGGGAGGCTGCTACTTGACGTTTCATATATTTACTGTATGAATGGAGCCAAACGACTAAACTCTAACTCCCCCCTCCCCCCAGCAACGCCCATGACACATTTCCTTATCTAGCAAAGATACACATGATGACGTCTAGAATAAAAGGAAACTTCAAGGCTGTTGCAGTCATGTATGCACGTGACTTTGGAGAATGTGTTCACATCTTGTGCATCGTGCTTACACTCTACATGATATGTCGCCCAATAACATCCAGCCCGCATTCCTCTCGAATTAAATGTAAATCTTGCAGCCCTGTGCAATGCACCGCCTGTCTTTAATCAATACCTACTCTTTGTTCTCAAAATAATCAGTGATCTTCTTTGTAGAACAATACAAAGATTAATAACAAGGAAGTGATGAAATTGAAATGTTTTTTCTTTCTTTTTTTTTTAATGAATCGTTTGCTTACGGGAAGTAACTATATAATATTGACTTACGCTCATCACATAATCATTGTCTCCCTTGATCTCTTTTGATCCCTCTGACACTAAAGACATCCACATGACGTTTTATGAGGTAGACTGTCATAGACATTAGGTTTTAACAAATGGTGTACAGCCGATAAAAGGCAAGACTTTTGAAACAAGACATTACAAGCGAAAACAAAACTTGATATACCTATATGTACACCTAAAATTCAATAAGTGACATTAAACTACAGTGACAATGACTTTTAATTCATCTGTTGATCTAACTACTTTTCAATCTATCTGCATCAGATGATTTAGTTAGCATCGTAACGGAGTCCACACAGCTCTAACGGGCACCTGACATTAGTTGGGGGAAAAGTAAAAGCGGTTGGTCGTTGTGCTGGTCACATGACACCCTCGTTAACCGTAGGCCACATAAACAGATGACCCTTACAACATCTGCCCTATAGACCACAAGGTCTGAAAGGGGAACTTTACTTCTTTATCTTCTTTTTTGAAGTAACGTCTGTATAATATAAGATAAGATAAGATATCGTAACGTAGAACAAAAGACAAGAGAGCTGATGATGTTATACAAAAACGTCTTGAGTTGATTGCATGGAGAGTATAGCTTCGTCAAAGAAAAAATAAATAAAACAACAAATGCATTATAAGAAAAATGAAAAAAAAAATGATACAATGATAATTGTAGAAAGCCTTATTTTGATAAGCTAAAACCAAAAGCCTTTGATGTAGATAAATGTATGATGAAAAATACAATAATATATGTAATAGACACACTAAAACAACATAAGCTTTAATAAACACAATGATTTTATGAGTCTCTATTTATGTTCTTTACTCCAGCCACTTGTTCTCTAAACTGACTTCCCTTTATACACAGTCCTGACACACTGCTGTTCACTCAACCATGTACACTCAAGGTCCACTGGTCATTTAAATTTAAAGAAACCAAGGCAGAAAGAGTTTACAAAAAGTATATAAAAATTAAACACCTAACCCAAAAAGTAAGCAGACAGCTGCAGAGTGAATACATAAACAATGTAATATCTAAAGATAATGAAACTAAAGCAAACATCCTAAACAAATACTTTGCATCAGCATTCTCAGCCCAAGGAGACAAAGACATAATTCTTAATTTGAACCAAGTAGACAACATAGAAGATTTAGTAGTACAAGAAAATGGAATTAAAAAACTATTAGCCAACACCAAACCAAATAAAGCGTCTGGACCTGATGGTATTCCAGCTAGATTACTCAAAGAACTAAGCAATGAGCTAGCCCCAGTGTTCAAAATACTCTTTCAGGCATCGCTTAACGAGGGCAGAGTACCAAAGGACTGGAAAGAAGCTAATGTCACCCCCCTTTTTAAAAAAGGAGAAAAATCTGACCCAGGAAACTACAGACCAGTATCACTTACCAGCATCACATGTAAAATCCTAGAACAGCTAATATGTAGCAACATCATAAACCACTTAGACAAACATAATGTCCTCACCCCATACCAACATGGCTTTAGGAAATATAGATCATGTGAAACACAACTAATAGGACTAATTGATGATTTTCCTAAAGGTTTAGATAATAGTGAACAAATAGATGCTATCTTACTAGATTTTTCCAAGGCTTTTGACAAAGTTCACCACCATAGTTTGCTTAAAAAATTAAAATATTTCGGCATTAATGGTCCACTGCATCAGTGGATTAAAGATTTTCTGACAGGGAGAGAACAAACTGTAATAATAAATGGCTCTAAATCAACACCAATAACAGTAAACTCAGGTGTACCTCAAGGAACAGTCTTGGGTCCACTACTATTTTTAATTTACATAAATGATTTACCAAATTGCATTAGTTCAGGAACAAAAGTCAGATTATTTGCAGACGATTGCATAATATATAGAACAATAAGTAAAACAAAGAGAATTAGATGAATTACAGAAATGGGAATCAAATTGGAGCATGTCTTTCCACCCAGAAAAATGTCAGTTGTTAAGAGTAACAAAAAAACTAAAACAAATTAATTCCACTTATCTTATTCATGGCAAACCAGTAACACAGACTAAAAACGCAAAATACCTAGGTGTTATAATAAATGAAAAACTGTCATGGAATCCACATATTGATGAAACTATAAAAAAATCAAACAAAGCATTAGTGTTTATTAAAAGAAATTTCTATAAATCAAATAAGAACATAAAACTAAAATGTTATTTAACCTTGGTTAGGCCAATAATAGAATATGCATCCACCGTTTGGGACCCCTCAACTCAAGAAAACATTAAGAAACTGGAACAAACACAAAATAGAGCAGTGAGATTCATAACAAACGAATATTCACATTTGACTAGGGTAACACCATTAGTAAAATCACTAAATTTAGGAAGCCTTCAGGACAGAAGACTCAAAAGTAAAGTAGCAATTATACATAAAACACTGAACAATAATCTTCAAATACAAAAACAAAATTTAATAAAATACTCTGAAAGACACAAAAATAAAGGCACATTCCTCGTCCCATATGCTAGGACAAATTTGTACAAATACTTCTTCTTCCCTAGTGCTATTAGAGCATGGAATGGGTTGCCTGAGCTAGCCAGAAAAACCAGTGACTTGGCAGAATTTAAGTCATTGGTTAATATGCATGACTAAATGCATGACGCGTAGGACGTAATCATCTTCTTTTTTGAAGTAACGTCTGTATTATATAAGATTTCATACACAGGCACACACATTGCACTACCAGCCACTCAAAACACATACACTTATCACAACCATTACTACACTGTAAATCGCACTCAGTTACTTTAAATTTAAGCACCGCTCCTGCTCTGACCCCAAACAAATTTGTCACTACTTCACAACAGCCACAGCTGCACAACAGCTCTGTCACAGCTCCACAAAATATCCATCACAGCTTCACAAGAACTCAAGAATTCAGTCACAGCGGAACAACAGCTCTGTCAAGGCGACACATCAGCTTTGTCACGGCGGCACAACATCACTGTAACGGCGGCACAACAGCACTGTAACGGCGACACAACAGCTCTGTCACGTCGACACAACAGCTCTGTCACGGCGAACAAAATCACTGTAACGGCGACACAACAGCTCTGTCACGTCGACACAACAGCTCTGTCAGGGCGGCACAACAGCTCTGTCTCGGCGGCACAACAGCTCTGTCACAGCAGCACAAGAGCTCTGTCATAGCGACACAACAGCTCTGTCAAGGCGGCACAGTAGCTCTGTCACGGCGGCACAACAGCACTGTAACGGCGGCACAACAAGTCTGTCACAGCGGCACAACAGCTCTGTCACGGCGACACAACAGCTCTGTCACGGCGGCACAACAGCTCTGTCACAGCGGCACAACAGCTCTGTCACGGCGACACAACAGCTCTGTCACGGCGGCACAACAGCTCTGTCGCTGCGGCACAACAGCTGTCACAGCGGCACAACAGCTCTGTCACGGAGTCACAACTGCTTAGCTCTCACGGCTGCACAACATCTTGGTCACTGTTTCACAACAGTTGTCACAGTTTCATAACAGCCAAACAACAGCTTTGTCAAGGTGGCTCTGTCTCCGACACAGCTAGACAATGGCTCTGTCTCCGGCTCAACTAAACAATGGCTCTGTCTCCGACACAGCTAGACAATGGCTCTGTCTCCGACTCAGCTAGACAATGGTCCTGTCTCCGACACAGCTAGACAATGGCTCTGTCTCCGACACAGCTAGACAATGGCTCTGTCTCCGACTCAGCTAGACAATGGCCCTGTCTCCGACACAGCTAGACAATGGCTCTGTCTCCGACACAGCTAGACAATGGCTCTGTCTCGGACACAGCTAGACAATGGCTCTGTCACAACACCACGTCAGCGTCGTCACGACTCTACAACAGCCACATGTTAAAAAAAAAAAACGTATGACATGGTGTCATATGATTTAAATGAAATCTAGTGTGCATTTTTTTGTGTGCAATTATTCACCTTTGAACTTGTTGACCTCTCTTTTGATATTGACTCTGAAGCTACTTTAGAAGACTCTAGATACGCTCAATGGATATAATTTATTATTTCATTTCAATGCAACTGAAACACACAATTTGTAAAAAAAACTATAATTACATTATTATTACTATGTAATATTACTTTTTTTTTAAACAAGTGCCTTTAAAAGCCTGATAATTTTAAGAAGTCTTAGGTTAAGTTATTAATTTATAATAATAACTTGAGCTTCGTCGTCTATTTGGAAAATGAAGGCATACAGACTTTCACGTCGCTTCATTAAACTTTGCCTCATCATTGATACACAATTTCTTTAACTTACCCACTAATAAAATGTGTAACTGGTGAATGTAATGGGTGAAAAGGTTAAGATTGCTTTCGACGTTTGCAAATAGTTCAATTTAGTAACTCACGAAAATATATAGTGGAGATAATCTTGATGTCAATCTATTTGTTTATACGACCTGCAGGTCACATCCGACCTTTGAAATGAGCTCTGACCTCTGACATCAGTGTATAATACAGCCGCAGACTATCACTTCCATCGGAATCAACGAATTTTTGCAGTGATTCGACCCATGACAAGAGCGTAAGACATGTCAATCAACGCTTTCCAAAAAGACCTACATGGTTCAACATTGTCCTACATAGTCCCAAATTGTCCTACGTTGTCCTTATTAGTCCTACATTGCCATAAACTTTACTGTATTGTCCTAAATTGTCCTACATTGTCAAGATTTGTACTGAATTGTTCTAAATTGTGCTGCCTTAACCACCATTGTCCTACATAGTCCGACATAGTTCCACATTATCCTAAATTGTCCTACATTGTTCTAAATTGTCCTATATAGTTCAACATTGTCCTACATACTAGTTTAAACGTTCCTCGTTCATTCTCTAAGCCTAGAGATGACTAAACTAGAGTATAAAGCCACTATGTACATTGCACCACAAAAAATATTTGTAGACATCTTAAATGCACACAAGCTTTATAATGTACATATCTGAGGGGCTGCTAGGGCTGCCACACTTAAACAGACATCCTTGATAGCATGGGCGTAGCCAGGATTCATATTTAAAGGAGTGCGTATGTGTGCGTAAATAATTTTTATTACATTATATTGTAAGACGTTTATTGTACCCGGGAATAGGTTTTTCCTGGAGTGAATGGAAAGACTGTATACACCCCGCCCTTGCCAGATTGGGGGTCTGGGGGAGCGCTTTGAGCACTATTTTCGGTATTTAAAACAAAAAAAAGCATATTCTGAGGTATCTACAATGCATTATCGTGCAATTAAAAGCTGCTATTTAATGCACGTTAATACTGGAGCCCAACGACTGGTTGAAATTTGTAACTCCTCTCGGCTTCGCTCATGGAATTTCGTGACTGTAGTAAAAAAGTAAAGTTCCCCTTTCAGACCTTGTGATCTATAGGGCAGATGATGTAAAGGTCATCTGTTTCTGTGGCCTACGATTAACAAGGGTGTCATGTGGCCAGCACAACGACCAACCGCCTTTACTTTTCCCTAACTAATGTCAGGTACCCTTTAGAGCTGGGTGGACTCAGAGGCGCCCGACGATCTCGAAATTAAAAATCCCAGTCTTCACCAGGATTCGAACCCCGGTCCCTGGTTTGGAAGCCAAGCGCTTTACCGCTCAGCTTTAGATTTTATATCGAAAAGGGAAATTTTATCGTCAAATCCATTAGTTCGTGGGCTTTTAACTAAAAAAATCTCTGGAGGTTTTTTTTAAACAAACTCAAAACCCCTTAGCTACACTCATAAGATCTGGTGGCTGTAGTTTGCTTTAGAATAATATTGAAGAAAGGGTTTTTAACAAAAAAACTCTCGGGGGGGGGTAAATTCAAAAACCTTCTAGAGGGGGTTTTAAACGTAAAGCCCTCTGGAGGGGGGAAACTCAAAACCCCCCTTTGCTATGCTCATAGAATTTGGTGACTGTAGTTTGCTTTAATGTTGTATTGGAGAGGTGGCTTTTAGCTTCAAACCCCTCTGGAGGGGTTTTATAAACTCAAAACCCGTCTTAGCTACGCTCATAGAATCAGGTGACTGTTGTATGCCTTGCTATTATATTGAAGAGGGTGTTTTATTATCAACAAAATTTTGGAGGAGATTTTTATTTCTTAGAGTTCCGCTTGGCTATGCTCATGGAATTTGGTGACTGTCGTTTGTATTATTGTTTTGTTTTAGAGAAGAGGGGGGTAACCTCAAAACTCCCTGGGAGGGGAGGGATTTTAAACTCAAAAGTCCAATCGGCTGCGCTGAGGCAAGTGATGATTTAACATTAAAATTTCACCTAAAAAGAAGGACTCCAAGCAAAAAATCAGTCACAAAATTGCGGGTGAGTGATTTCAATTCGAGGGGGGGGGAGGCGGTTTGAATCCCAACCCCCCTTGGCTACGCCAATGCTTGATGGATCTGCAATGTTTCAAGTGGAGGAAACATGGAGAAGATATCGAGATTATGTCATAAAAAAAACAACTTTAAATAGAAAAAAAAACTGTCGAGAGCTTCGTTCCTTTACAAGTGCTTTATTTGTGCAAACAAGGAGCCTCCTTGGCTAGCACGCCCTCTTGTATCACTTTAGTACGTCTTGCCTAACCTGCAGTTGGGGTGCTATATAATAGGGAGGCTGTTTTTACTTTTCCTTCACATTTATTAATAGCCGTGTCGTGTTTACTATATAAAAATAAAAAGGGGCGTCTGTGTGTGTAAGTATATTGACTAGTTGCTGGTGTTTATTGTAGCGTGAACCGTAATTAGAAAACAGACAGGTGTGTTTTCTTATGGGTGTGTATGTAATTGAATAACTTTCAACAGCTATTTTCTTATGTGTTTCTCTTACATAGCTGTATATATAACATTTGTGTTCCTTCAGACTGCACAGTAGGATAAGGTAGGCCTAATTCATAACTAAACTATGTTACAACATAAAATAGGTGAAACTCGAATACATTGAGGAGATTAAATAAAGCGTGTCCTAGAGGAGTTTGAAGTATTGATTTATATTACTAATAAATTGCTATTTAACGTTTAAGAGACATTTGGGCTTTCTTTTAAAATATTCACAATTTTGAATTATTCAATATACATGTTACTAGATATTACCTAACAATCTTGCTGAGTTTTAGTTTATTTATTGGAAACTAGCATTACCCACCGCTAAGACCGAAGATTCGTTCCCATGCTCATTGTTAGCGGTCCCCGAAAGGAGAAAAGACGCTATTAGTTTTGTGTGGCCTGTCTGTCCGTCTGTCCCGTTTAGATCTCGTACACTAGAAAAGAGTAAAAATCCGACATCATAATATTTTAGACCATTCAAAGTTCTGATGCAACGGCTACTTTTTTCTTTTCTGAAACCGAAAAATCTAATTTTTAAAATCACTTATGCAAGCAGTTTTTTCATAAAAGTACACCACTTTTACAACTATTCCCTATTAATAGTAACAAACACGGGAGTCTCGTTAGTTGCGAGGTGACCAACATACCATACATGTAATACATTTATGCGTACGGTTTTAGATTTCTTGTCCAAAAAAAATATTTGTATATTTGTATTGCAAACTTAAATACGTTCTGTTATTTAATTTACTAGATTTACACACACACACAAATGTTTAATTTTTTTTTCTTTAGAGAAGAAAAACTATTTAGTATGCATATAAGTTAGATATAATTTAAAACAACAATTAATAAGTAGTTTTTCACATTAAATACAGAACCGTAACACTATATGACTATACCAATCTAAAGGAATTTTTTTTACTGTCTGTGGACCGCTGAGGCACCACACAAGATCCGTCAACCTGCTTTCTCCATTCCTCTCTGTCATTTGTCTTTGATAGAATTTCATTCTGATGTTCTTTCCGAAAATATTGAAACATGCCTTTTTACCTGCTTGGGTGGACCACCTCGGGGGCCGATTTTGAGTTTGTGTCCCCACACAAATTGTTTTAGTAACCTTGTTTTTTTTTTTTTTGGAGGGGGGAGTTTTGGACATCCCCCTTCTTTTTTATTATTTCTATTTTGCTTTTTCAATAACCTACTTTTTAGCCCGTGAACTCTAGAATCTCTTATGTTAAAACTGAACGCCCGGTTTTATCTCTGTCATTCTTTCTCTCTCCGACTCTTTCCTCTTTCTCTCTCTCTCTCTCTTGACCTCCCGCCCCTACATTTTTTTTTTGCACCCTGCATAGTAATCCATTTCCATATCGGTTTTTGACTAATTTGGAAAGGACCCGCTTTAAAACGCCCCTCCCCCAACAAAACTCATAACTTTGGCCTGTGAAGTTCCGTATCACTTTCCTCCCCTGACTACATAATGGAAACGTGAGTACTCCAAACCAAATTCTGATCTTTTTAGATTTATTGTTGGTATTTCTGGGGATGGGGGCGGAGCCATTATTTTGTACTCGACTGTAAATATTAGTATCCCTTTAACCAGTGATGCCACATCAGGGCCGCGACGTAGTTCCATGTACAGTGGGCCTCCCTCCTCTGTCAGGTCTTTAGATGAGTAAAATTATTACATATTACAAATGTATTAATGTATGTAATTATTAAAACTAATTTATTTAAATTACCATATATACACCATACACACCCAGTTGTGCATAAATTAATAAACGATGTGTATGATGATTTAAATAAAATTATGAATTTAATACGATGATATTTATACAATGATAGGATATATGAATAATGATAATGATATGAATAAAAGTATATATATATATATGATATAGTATAATATATTTTAACTACAATACTAAAATAGTATTTATTAAAAAAAATAAAAAAATATTGACCTCATCGATTCTCCAATTTAAGTCAAAGATGCCGTCTACTTCATGTGTAGTTCATACACCAGTGACACACAAGTAGATATATCTTTTAACTAAGATAAATGTTCATCACGATGAAGAGTCAAAGTTCAAATCACAACTTCACAACATCACACCAAGTCTGTATTTTGAAACCTACAATCTGGAATCTGGAATCTCAGACTCGAACCTCAGCCCCAACACCTGAGATGAAAGACCTCAGTCCTGTAATCTAAAACTGAGACTGACACTGAAACTGAAACTTGACACTGAGACACTATAAAAAGATAAAGAACAGATTCTTCTAATCTTCTAATCTATATACAAAATACGTATCTGTCAAGACTCATTTCTTCTCTAATATACGTATGTGTATTACAAAATGTACCCAAGTCCTGGGCAATACCACAACGACACATACAACGATAGAACAAATATTCAGAATGCCAACTCACAGACATATAACATGTTTATTTCATTATCTGTACTATAATACAGAATCAGTTCAGACATTTCAAATATCCAGTATCTATTAAAAATATATCAGCTTTATATTCCATAGACTGAATAGTGACAACACAGAGAAATAATTAGTCTACACTTCGACTATATCTATATCCTAAAGTCCAACTGTCCTGGACTGGGAACAAAACCACACTGCCTTATTATGAGTTACATTATTTTTAACAAAAACATCTCACCAAATCAAAACAACCCAAAATACAGTTTTGAAGTCAACAACCTGAATTGCCCCCCTTCTCCTCTACAGTAAACAGGAGACCCAGGCTGACCAGAACTCAGTCCTGACAGTATCCAATCGTTATAGTATTATGTTCCTTATAGCTGTAGCAGCCTTTGTTTTGATTGTTCAGCCTTCTTCCTCTTTCATTACTTGTATAATATAAACCTGTGCGTCTTTCTTTCAGTTCATTTTGAGTTTCAACTTAACGCATGTCTATGTCAGCCACCCCATTCAAATGTAATGTCAACATTTCCCCATATAGTTTCTTATCTCTTCACCCTTCACAACCATACAGTCTCCTCTCTCGGCTACATGTAAGGCATTATTCAAGCGTAAAGACTTCTTTTAATGCATCTCGGTTAGTTGTACCTGTCTACAAATACTGCGCCTATTTCAAGACACGTTTCTTAAGGGTTGAACTTCAAGTTTGTAGTACCGTCTTACTTTTGTTCACATGCAGTTGCAATGTTTGAAACAAGAAACTTTTTTCCCTACTAACTGAAAGGCTTTTTGTTTTGGACGGTGAGGGAGAATGAATATTGTAAGACAAATTTGCTACGGATAATAAAGATTATTATTATTTTCATTATTATTATAATTATATATATAGATAGCCTATATATATATATATATATATATATATATATATATATATATATATATATATATATATATATATATATATATATATATATATATATATATATTAGGGGTGCACCGGATAGTACTTTTATATATCCGGCCGGAGCCGGATATAACCGGATAGTAAAATTAGATATTCGGCCGGAGCCGGAGCCGAATACCTACATGACTCAAACAGCTCGTTTTACTGAAGTTTTTGCAAATCTTCTATATAACATACCTTTATTCATATTATTTTGTTATTACTTTCTTACTTTAAACTCTATCACTGATTGATAAATCAACAGCATTTTTTTTTACAGATATGCTTATCATAAACTAATCTTTGTAACATGAGATGGTGTGTGCGTATGTATGAGGCCGCTAATTGTAAAGTAGAATGTGGGATAACTCATGCAGAATATATAAACTTATATGTAACTAATGTAAATCTTTCAAAGGTAAAGTTCAATCTTGGTTTTATAGCGTAAATCTCTTTAAAGTACAATCTAAGTTGTAAAGTGGGTAGATGTTTGTGTTCATGTATTTTACACCATCAACTTGTCATTAGGCTCGTGTTTTAAAGACCACAAACCGCTTCTGGTTTGTACCTTATACGGATAGTGGCTTAGTAAATATCTTAAGTAATTCCAGTAATAACGAGGAGTTACTTGACACTTTTAAATTTTATTAAGAATATTGTGATTCAATCAAGACACACACATAACACAAGAGTAAGATTTAAAGTTAACAAGTTAGAAAAAGTAATTCAACAGTAGATGACTAATCATATTGCTGGTTGAGAAGTCTTTAGGTTTGCCTAGTTTACCACGTGACAGAACTATTTTACAAGCATTGCAAACTGCTTTAGAGTTGTCCATTGTTTTGACATTAAAGTAACGCCATATAAGTGATGACTTTTTATCAGCCATTATTATTACTTTTCAATTTACTAAATGCCCTTGCAAGCCACTTTTATACCCGTGGCTTGTGTAACAAAATACTTGTTGGGGTGTGTCCTGTAGTTCAGCGCCCTAATTGACATTTCTCTCCAAGTAAACAAACTTAGTGTCATGATCTAGTGACCTCTAGACAGTGTCAATATGTCTTAACAATTTGCGTTAATCCATTCTGGCTTAAGAATGGTCAATGTCTATATTCTCTATCAATACATTGTCATGGATTAAACAAATAAGAAGTTGGGGGTGTTGAGTCTCTTGAGCCCTCCCTTTAAAGATACCCCTGGTCAGTGTCTGTTTGGCTTGTAGTCCTGACTCATAATTGAGACTCAAAGTAAACAAACTTATTACCCGTCCAATAGTATAAAAGGTGTGGTTTGTGGTCCAGACCCTTGATTGACAACCTATCTCATAATAAACAAACTCATACCAAATTAACCTTATAGAGATTTGGCTTGTAGTCCCGCCCCTAATAAAAATTCTACTACAAGTAAACAAACTCAGTTCCCTCATAAGATGTGACCTCTAGACAGTGCCAACAAGTTGACATCTGGCTTAATGTGGTCAGCTGCCTATCTGTGAACTCAATGTTATGGACTAAACAAACAAAAGGAGGTGGGGGTAGCTCATCTCTACCTCTGGAGATATACCCGCACATCTAGACAGATTATCAGCGTGACGTAGTTAAGGAATATGACATGTTATATATATATATATATACAGAGAGAGAGAGAAAGAGAGAGTCTAGTATACTGAAAACAATTGTTTGTGTTTCTATTTTGGTTTTCAAATGATCAGAACGTCTAGCGTCTACACTGCCCGTGTTGAACGACTTCGCCAAACGTTTCGAACCGTGTTATTCTTGTTTTCTATAGGTTTGCTTTTCTGTTAGAACAAGGGTGGGCAAATTAGGAACCGCCGGTCACATGCGGCCCGCCGGTGCGTTTTATGCGGCCCGCCGGAGCGTTTTGTGGGCCCGCGACACCTACAGAAATTAGATGAATCAACAGATTATATGTATGCATAGATTAATAAATGTAAAAAAAAATGCCAATAAAAAAAATAAAAATGTATAGAAACTTTTCGAAACTTCTGTTTACAGTTTATATATGGAGATTATTATATTTGATATCATAAATTGTTGTCAGGACTGAGTTCTGGTCAGCCTGGGTCTCCTGTTTACTGTAGAGGAGAAGGGGGGCAATTCAGGTTGTTGACTTCAAAACTGTTATTATTTTGGATTGTTTTATTTGGTGAGATGTTTTTGTTGAATACAATGTAAAGTAAAATAAGGTAGTGTGGTTTTGTTCCTAGTCCAGGACAGTTGGACTTTTGGATATAGATATAGTCGAAGTGTAGACTCAAATTTTTTCTCTGTGTTGTCACTATTCAGTCTATGGAATATTAAGCTGATATATTTTTAATTGATACTGGATATTTCAAATGTCTGAACTGATTCTGTATTGTAGTACAGATAATGTAATAAACATGTTATATGTCTGTGAGTTGGCATTCTGAATCTTTGTTCTATCGTTGTATGTGTGTTGTGGTATTGCCCAGGACTTGGGTACATTTAGTAATACACATACGTATACTAGAGAGGAAATGAGTCTTGACAATTGCGATCATGAAGAGGCTAAAGAAAACATTCTCTAAAATTCCAAAATGTTTCACGGAAACTGGGACTACATATTGGTATTTATAATAACTTGTCAGTTCTCAACGAATCCTTTAGAGCCAGTTCTGTATGCCTACAACGTTATATCTTCTTTGGCCAGAAACAAACGTTTTCAAGTTAACAACTTCTCACTGATGTTCAGTTTTTGTTACTCAAATTCTAGCAAATAAGAAGCTATGTAGTTTGTTGTTGTTACTTTAGCTGTTTTTCAGGATCAACCATACTTCGTTTGCTCAAAAGCAAAATATTTTATTATAATTTGAATTTTGAAATTCGTACTGTATAATTGTATGCCCTTTTTTAAAAAAGAATACTTTCAAATTTATTAGGTTTGTGGGATAATTTTCCGAACTGAAGGTACACGAATTCGAATCCTGTTTTTTTATGATATTTTTAAGGCGTTACTTAATGCATCTCACTTTAATGGTACCTGACATTAGTTTGGAGCAGTACATGTAGTTAGTCACATGAAACATTTGGTAACCGTCGCCATGGAAACAGAGAAGCTTTACATCATTCGTCCTTTTAACCGCAAGGTCTGAGAAGTGCGACGTTCAGGCTCACATTGACGTATAACAATGGAGCTACATCCTTCATAGCAACTAAAGGGTCATTGCATGAGTAAGGTCGAGAACTGGCAAGTTAATATAAATATCAATATGTTGTCCCCCCCCCCCGCTCCCAGCCGGTATTTCTTTCTTTTTTTTTTTACATTTTATCTTCTCATCTCTTCAATAAGCAGATTTAATGAGTTACATAAACCCCTTAAAGATCTTCCCCGCAATAGCCGTGTGTGTGTGTGTGTGCATTGTGTGTGATTCATGTCAATATTGCTTTCGAAGCAAGTGTATTGTAGTAATACATGGCTTAGCACTGACGTGTTAGAGGGAGGGCGTAGTTCTGTTAGAAATAATATTTTGTGGCTCATAATTTCGTCATTTTGTGTTTTACTTAACCAAAGTATAAAAAGAGATGAACTATTATTTATTTAATAAAACAAGATTACTTAGTGAGTAATCTGAGTTTTTGAAACACAAACTCAGAAGCGGACCTCACAGTTCCCACCGATGGGTCCACGTTAAAATAATATGTACCATTGACAAGTTAATCTCACAGTTCGGGGCTATGCATTAGAATTAGGGGCTATACAATAGAGTTAGGGGCTATACAATAGAGTTAGGGGCTATACAATACAGTTAGGGGCTATACATTAGATTTAGGGGCTATACAATAGAGCAGTGTTTTCCAAACTTTTTCCTCAACGGATTACTTTGCTTATTTTTTAGATGAGTTAATTCACGTGGTGGTCTACTAGTTAATTATTCCAGTAGTTCATGGAACACCTGTTCAGGCCTCGCGAAACACTAGGGTTCCATGGAACACAGTTTGGGAAACACTGCATTAGAAGAAAATGAAGGACTACCTCGTGGGACTAGACCTGGCAGTGCAGGGAGAAACCGGGCAATGGATCCAGGAGCTGTGATGTATTTAAAACTTCAGACATTGGCCAGTTTTTGGCCTCTAATGCTGACAATTAAAGCCTTGTTCGCTATTGTGCGTTTTTTTTTCGGTATTTATATGCATACCATATGCTGCGGAAATCTCTTCACCAAGTCAGCTATCTCTATCTGCCACTGCCACTGCCACTAGATCTAACCAAAGGTCATAGATATTTCTTTTGTCATTTACATATGCATCTAGATCTAGGTCAAAATATTTACAGCACCTTGCGATCTAAAGGCCAGATGATGTAAAGGTCATCTGTTTCTGTGACCCACAGTTAACAACAAGCACAACGACCAACCGTCTTTACTTTACCTCGACTAGTGTCAGGTACCAAGTGGACCAGGGTGGACTCAGAGGCGCACACAAGATCCAGTGGAGGGGCGGTAGCTGAGCGGTAAGGCGCTTGGCTTCCGAACCGGGCGTTCCGGGTTCGAATCCTGGTGAAGACTGAGATTTTTCTTACTTCGTCTAATAGGCCTGCATTATTAAATATAAATATTTAACAGTTTTGCTTTCAATTTATTTATTAGCTTTTTTTTTTTGTGATGATACCCAGTATAACATAGTATCGCCTTACTAACACGATTTATATTAAAATGATTAAAAGTTAATTGTTCAATATTGTTTTCCATTCTTTTCCAATTATCAATTAACATGGATCTAGATCTGTGAACCGAATAGATGTATTGTGACCTCAGGTGCAAAGCAATTACAACGTATTAACCAATTAACAGTTGAAACTAAATAGAATTTCTGAATCAAACATGTTTTTAAAAAAAAATGACCGAATTCAAACTGGCCGCTCACGTCTTCTCTGGCAGTTTCTTATGACTAGAGAAGATTGTAGAGCTGTATAGTGTTTATTAACAGGGCTTTTTTTGTAATAAAAAAATAGATGCCGGTACTTAGTGATGGATTGCCTAACTTTTAACTACTAATACATTAATAATAAATGTTAAAATACAAGAAAAGTAATAATTTTTTCCCACATTGAAAAAGGTACCGTCACAAAAAGGCACTGTTTATTACAATTTAGACCGGCAACCTGTAAAGGGGACTAACTCAGCTTATGTCACCACTTCAGTCGAATAAAGCTTCTTTCCTTTGTTCGAGATACCAAACAAAATAATTAATTACCAATAGTTAATTAACTAATTAATTAATTGTTTTTTATTGATTCTTGTGTTGACAGGTAAAAGAAATATTTGTGCGAAATTTCAGCTTTGGCGTCAGAGAAATAAATGAGACAATATAAGCTTTAAATTTCACTAATAAGTTTGTAATTATATGGTGGATGCCTGGTCGTGCGATATCTAGTTCATATCATGCCCGCAATGGGCGTAACCAGTGGGGGTTGGGGATCAACCGGGTTGGGGGAACGGAATATAGTGACTGATTTTTTGCTTTGCTTTTGTTTATTTTAGGTGAGATTTTAATACTAAACCATCACTTGCCCCAGCGCAGCCTAGAGGGTTCTGAGTTTAAAATCCTCTACCAGGGGGTTTGCAGTTAAATCACCCTCTTCTATAAAACAAAACAAAAAAAAATAATTCCAAGAGCATAGCTAAGGAAAATTTTGGTTTTAAAACCCCCTCTTCAATATAAAAAAAAAAGAAAATTACACGTTCCAAATTCAATGAGAGTAGCCAAAAGGGTTTTAAGTTAACCCCCCACCACCACCCAAGCGGGGTTAGAAGCTAAAAACTACCTCTTCAATATAAAAAAATAAATTAAAAAATTAGACTAAAATTCTTTTAGCGTAGCCAACCAAAAGGGGGATTTTAAGTTTAATCCCCCTCCCTCCTCCAGATGGCTTTTTTTAAAGTTTAGAACCCCTCCATATGGTTTTGAGTTATATATATATATATATATATATATATATATATAAATATATATATATGGCTTGGGGGGGGAGAGAAAAAAATACCCCCCATGCATCCCGCTGCCATGCCACGAAGTCTTGTGGGAGGTTTGGACTAGGAAGTAGATTCTCTTCAACTCTGAAGGAACATCAAACAAACAAGGAGAATAAATATTTCATAATGAGCCATTAAACGGTTTGAGTTTTTCACGTATATGTATTTATTTTTTACCAACTGTACTATCCAGATATATCTAAAATAACCCCTTTTTATTTAATGTGGATTAACATTTTTTGATATAGTTATAATGCTTACCACGTTTTCCTATAAGTATTAAAAATGATCTTTAAATCTTTTAAGTATTTAAATAAAAATGGTGTACTTTTAATGAAAATGATACTAAATTTAACAGACAGAACGACAGAAAGACAACGCAAAAAATAGTAGCAGCTTTTCCACCGTTCGAGGGCCTCTAAAAATATTTGTTTTATTTCCTTCTCAAAATCAGGTTTGAAGGTTTAGAATTAGATGAGTAATCCTGTATCTGAGATGAACTGCGCAGTGATTTTCAGATTTTGCATCTCTTCTTAAACATTTTTTGTGAGTGTTTTAGAGCGATTCTATTGCTGGGGTCTCTCATTACAGTTTGCAGTGCTGAACTACATGGTTGACATTATCTTATGACACTATGACTTAACCCTGTGTGCACTCCCAGGAGAGCATAGGGCCGTAACCACACCTCTCCACCGAACTCGGTTCTGAGCAGCTTTCTTCATCTACTCCCATGTCATTCCAGTACCCTCTAACTGCTGATGACTGACCATTTCCAGGTTTGCTTGGGTCTACCCACTTTCCTCTTTCCTTGCGGATTCCAATATACATCGTGTTATGGAGTGTGTGTGTGTGTCTGTTTCTATGGTGATGCGGAGAAGATGTTAGCGATTGGTTGGTGGCTATGCAGTGTGAATGATGAAGTAGAGGCTGATTTGATGCGAGAGGGAGACAATCTAGGCATTTCAAACAGTAAGGACGTGGTGTGGGTAGATTTGGTTGAAAGAGCGGCTATTGCTATTAGATCTATTTCTCATTTCAAGTTGAATTTGTCTATATTGTTCATTTGTTTATGTTGTTAGATTTGGTTGAAAAAGCGGCTATTGCTATTAGATCTATTTCTCATTTCAAGTTGAATTTGTCTATATTGTTAATAATAGTTTTATTCAGTTTTTATTTTGAAACCAAAAGAAAATCTGCTGCCGAGGACAAACGCAGACGACGAAAAGAAAATCTAAATCGACCACCTGCGGACAATGGTTATGGATGTGGCAAGATATGTAGGTCACAGCTGGGGCTTCGCAGCCTCGGGAAATACTGTATTCCTCATTAATCTGCGGACTCGAAGACAAGCCTTATTATTATTATTTTGAAAAAGAAGTTTTTTCATGTTATTTTCTGTATTAAAAATATTATAGGCCTACCCGTACATCGGTTTAGTGGTACTAGCGATTCGGTGCTACAAGTCAACGACCAATCAACAACACATGGGCATGTTTCAATGGCTCCAATTTTATTTATTTATTCAATAGTATATTTATTTTAGGTTTGCACACAAATAGAAATATAGAAAAGGGGGGAAAAAGCAAATCAGTATTTAAAGAAAATATTTTAAATTTTAATTTTTAATGTGTCTAATATAAAAAGTAAAATAAAATACTAGACCTACTTATTCTAATCGAAAACATAACGATATAATGAAGAAATATTGGTGAGTTTTCTTTCTAATGATCGTATAGCCGAATAGAACTATGACACATGACTCATACTGTACACCTCACGAGCACGTATCTGAAATCCAAAACTTCCAATGTGTTACTCAATTTAACTCAACGGGCAACATTGTTTTGTTTCTTTGATGTACTCCTGTTGATATTTTGTGTACTTCTACTCACCCATTTGTGTCGAGTACTCACCAACAAAATCAATACGATGTCCACCATGTTTTCATTACACAGCGCAAGCTGCTCAGAAATCAAGATGAAACTCATTCTGTTCACTTTGTGTTTTCACCTGGGCAATGCTTTATTATCTTTTGGGACGTCAGCAGGAGATAACGTCATGAATTTCAATACACCAGCTCTGATCAACTTACGTCCAGGGTTCCCATATTATGGAAATACATACAATTCATTGACAGTAAGTATTTGTACAACTTCCATAAGCCCTCAGCTAGTATCTGGGTGTGAATGTTTTACTTAATATATACTATTTCCTTGTAGCGTAAGCTCATAAAAAAACTTGTTTAAAATCAATATCACAGCATGATAAATTGTCATTTCCGCTGTGTCAATCTGACGTTATTTCTCTGCAAATTTATCATGCAACCTGTCAACATAAAGCGGGTCCAAAGGCAAAGTGCCCCGAAAGGTTCTGCTACATATCTGATAACAATTTCACCAATGTCTTACTAGTGCTGCACTGGAGATAGTGAAAGTGTTTTGATTAGTTCAAAAACTGTTACCCTTATCCTGACATGTGCAATGAAATGGACCACTTCAAGGAAATTGATAACATCATAATCATCATCAAACTCTGTGATGTTCGAAATTTCAAACGCTTATCGAAAATTTCCATCACAGAGGGCAGTGAAGCGTTTTTATTTGCTACTAGTTCTATAGGTATACTGTAAGTGTCAGAGGCTTGGATGCGAATACACCTATGTATAACGTTTTTTGAGGTATAATATATTTCCATATATTTTTTTTACATAATCTACCAAATTATTTATCACCGTGTGTTATATAAAAATAATGTAGCCAATGAATTAAAACCTGACAGATTATTTCAATTGGATATAAATTTTTACAGTTAAATTTTTTCTAACATTTTAACTCAAAATCATAAAATATGACAACAGAAAAAAAGCTATACTGGTAAAGCTCTTTAAACAGTGCAAAGTCTGCATTGGGACTGGGATAATCCCTTCTATCATAATGTACAAACATTTAGGCCTCCTCTCAATTAAAAAAAAAAATAAAAAGGTTTGGCTTTACAATAAGTTTTGTTTGCTTTGTTTAATACTTTTTATTAATATAGAAAAGAAAAGAAATCTGTCAAATATAGCTACACACAATTACTTGCACCTAACTTTACTATCCTTAAAGTTTGAAGTCGAGTTTTAGTTACCCCAATTATAAAATCTTCACCTATCAATGCAACTTTTCATGTATCATCTCCAAAAAGTTTATCGACAACATGTTTCCGTGAAAATGTGACCATTTCAAAGGTGAAAGGTCGTGGTGTAAACTAGAGCTCAGTGATTCACTATGAGATTGGGTAACACTTTAGAAGTCATGTCCCAAAACTGCTTCTGTCACCTTGCAATTACACAGATCTAGTTACTTCTTTATGAGTTTGTTTTTCTAAGTTTACATTTACTGAAGTTCTTTACGAAATGAACTTTTTCATTTTAGTTCTAATCAAAGTTTATTTCGTAATCGTTTAAACTTCAATGGCACAATGTCGACTTGACATTAGACAAACATAATTCGGAGAATATTCAAGAAACATGCATAAAAGTTTTTGCATTATTAATTATTTTTTTACCTTTTTTATTTCAGATACAGAAAGATGGGTTTGTGGCATTTGCCGAAACAAATGTGAAATCTTACTCCGACTTTTTAAATATCAATGACGTAAAACTTGCATCAATCGGAATCTGGATAGCACATATTGGTACAGTGAATGGGAATATTTTTTACAGGTAATTAGCCTAATATCCATTATAGTAACATCCTGAATCCTAAGTTTTGGCAATCACTTTCTAAATCTTAGCTTTCAATAAGGAGTAAAACATATCGCAGACTTCTGCGTGAAATTTGACTCCTAAATGAAAAGTGTGATACTACAAGATGTGAGTCAACAGTGTCAGGGCTACGACTTTCAACATTGATATGAAGAGCCAAGCTAGACAAACTGTGAATAAAATTAATATCGAAGTAAAGAAATAAATTTCCTTTTCAGACCTTGCGAACTCTGGGCATATTATGTAAAAGTCATCTGGTTCTGTGGCCCACAGTGAACGAGGGCTCCCTGTGACCAGCACAACGACCAACCGCCTTTACCTTTCCTCCACTAATGTTTGGTTGGGCCTACTCATTAGAGCTGGGTGGACCTAGAGGCTTAAAAATCCCAACCTTCACCAGTACCCGCCCCTTTCAGTTTGGAAGCCAAGCTCTTCACCATTCAGCCACCGCGCCTCCAGTTAACATAGTACTGTTGTTTTTGTCTGTTTTTTTTTCCTCAGACTGGTGAACGATCCTATTTCTATTGCTAAGACAAATATCAGCTCGATTGCAAGAAGTCTCTCAAATTTTGCTGCAGACTTTACGCCTAGTTACGTGCTGGTAGTCACGTGGTATGACGTAGGAACAGAACACTTCGGCAGTGAGGGGGACTTCAAGGTAAAACTTGTTGAAAACTCTTCACTCTTTATAAGCCATAAGGCAGTTCTGTATGAGAACTGTGTAGCTTGAGCTTTTACATCACGACATTTTTGAACTACAGTTTTATTATCTGCTGTTTAGGCCAAGAAAATCCAGACAAATGATATCATTGCTTCACACAGGTTCCTATAAAATAGGTCTCAGAAATAGTGTCAAGGTCAACGGTACAGGTTTTCACCGTCTATTTATTTATTGAAAGAGAGTCTTTAGTCTTGTGTCATGTCACTCAGTGGTTGACGTTGAAGTATTAGTCTTGTGTCATGTCACTCAGTGGTTGACGTTGAAGTATTAGTCTTGTGATGTCACTCAGTGGTTGACGTTGAAGTATTAGTCTTGTGATGTCACTCAGTGGTTGACGTTGAAGTATTAGTCTTGTGATGTCACTCAGTGGTTGACGTTGAAGTATTAGTCTTGTGATGTCACTCAGTGGTTGACGTTGAAGTATTAGTCTTGTGATGTCACTCAGTGGTTGACGTTGAAGTATTAGTCTTGTGATGTCACTCAGTGGTTGACGTTGAAGTATTAGTCTTGTGATGTCACTCAGTGGTTGACGTTGAAGTATTAGTCTTGTGATGTCACTCAGTGGTTGACGTTGAAGTATTAGTCTTGTGATGTCACTCAGTGGTTGACGTTGAAGTATTAGTCTTGTGATGTCACTCAGTGGTTGACGTTGAAGTATTAGTCTTGTGATGTCACTCAGTGGTTGACGTTGAAGTATTTGTCTTGTGATGTCACTCAGTGGTTGACGTTGAAGTATTAGTCTTGTGATGTCACTCAGTGGTTGACGTTGAAGTATTAGTCTTGTGATGTCACTCAGTGGTTGACGTTGAAGTATTAGTCTTGTGATGTCACTCAGTGGTTGACGTTGAAGTATTAGTCTTGTGATGTCACTCAGTGGTTGACGTTGAAGTATTAGTCTTGTGATGTCACTCAGTGGTTGACGTTGAAGTATTAGTCTTGTGATGTCACTCAGTGGTTGACGTTGAAGGTTAGTCTTGTGATGTCACTCAGTGGTTGACGTTGAAGTATTAGTCTTGTGATGTCACTCAGTGGTTGACGTTGAAGTATTAGTCTTGTGATGTCACTCAGTGGTTGACGTTGAAGTATTAGTCTTGTGATGTCACTCAGTGGTTGACGTTGAAGTATTAGTCTTGTGATGTCACTCAGTGGTTGACGTTGAAGTATTAGTCTTGTGATGTCACTCAGTGGTTGACGTTGAAGTATTAGTCTTGTGATGTCACTCAGTGGTTGACGTTGAAGTATTAGTCTTGTGATGTCACTCAGTGGTTGACGTTGAAGTATTAGTCTTGTGATGTCACTCAGTGGTTGACGTTGAAGTATTAGTCTTGTGATGTCACTCAGTGGTTGACGTTGAAGTATTAGTCTTGTGATGTCACTCAGTGGTTGACGTTGAAGTATTAGTCTTGTGATGTCACTCAGTGGTTGACGTTGAAGTATTAGTCTTGTGATGTCACTCAGTGGTTGACGTTGAAGTATTAGTCTTGTTATGTCACTCAGTGGTTGACGTTGAAGTATTAGTCTTGTGATGTCACTCAGTGGTTGACGTTGAAGTATTAGTCTTGTGATGTCACTCAGTGTTTGACGTTGAAGTATTAGTTTTGTGATGTCACTCAGTGGTTGACGTTGAAGGTTAGTCTTGTGATGTCACTCAGTGGTTGACGTTGAAGTATTAGTCTTGTGATGTCACTCAGTGGTTGACGTTGAAGTATTAGTCTTGTGATGTCACTCAGTGGTTGACGTTGAAGTCTTAGTCTTGTGATGTCACTCAGTGGTTGACGTTGAAGGTTAGTCTTGTGATGTCACTCAGTGGTTGACGTTGAAGGTTAGTCTTGTGATGTCACTCAGTGGTTGACGTTGAAGGTTAGTCTTGTGATGTCACTCAGTGGTTGACCTTGAAGGTTAGTCTTGTGATGTCACTCAGTGGTTGACCTTGAAGGTTAGTCTTGTGATGTCACTCATTGGTTGACGTTGAAGGTTAGTCTTGTGATGTCACTCATTGGTTGACGTTGAAGGTTAGTCTTGTGATGTCACTCAGTGGTTGACGTTGAAGGTTAGTCTTGTGATGTCACTCAGTGGTTGACGTTGAAGGTTAGTCTTGTGATGTCACTCAGTGGTTGACGTTGAAGGTTAGTCTTGTGATGTCACTCAGTGGTTGACGTTGAAGGTTAGTCTTGTGATGTCACTCAGTGGTTTACGTTGAAGGTTAGTCTTGTGATGTCACTCAGTGGTTTACGTTAAAGTTTAGTCTTGTGATGTCACTCAGTGGTTGACCTTGAAGGTTAGTCTTGTGATGTCACTCAGTGGTTTACGTTGAAGGTTAGTCTTGTGATGTCACTCAGTGGTTGACGTTGAAGTGTTATCAAAAATCCAATTTTCACTGTCAACAGTCGGGTTCAAAATATTTCAACGACTGCATTTCGGTTTCTGTAAACGAACCTTGTTGTTCTGTAAACTTAGCAAGCAGATCTTTTTTTCCCTTTGTATTTGTGTGTGTACATTTATATGCATTTAAAACAAAATTTCTTATATTTTTATATTTCTATTCACTAATTCAAGGAAAATAGTATAAATATGCAGCAAGTTGTATATTTAAAATTTATTTTTGACAGGTTTTTGTTTTATTTCGCAGTTGTGTTTTGTTTCAAAAGTTTAACTCAACTCACTCTGTCTTTCTGTTTGCTACAAAAGTTTAACTTAACTCACTCTGTTTATCTGTTTGTTACAAAAGTTTAACTCAACTCACTCTGTTTATCTGTTTGTTACAAAAGTTTAACTCAACTCACTCTGTTTATCTGTTTGTTACAAAAGTTTAACTCAACTCACTCTGTTTATCTGTTTGTTACAAAAGTTTAACTCAACTCACTCTGTTTATCTGTTTGTTACAAAAGTTTAACTCAACTCACTCTGTTTATCTGTTTGTTACAAAAGTTTAACTCAACTCACTCTGTTTATCTGTTTTTTTACAAAAGTTTTACTCAACTCACTCTGTTTATCTGTTTGTTACAAAAGTTTAACTCAACTCACTCTGTCTATCTGTTTGTTACAAAAGTTTAACTCAACTCACTCTGTTTATCTGTTTGTTAATAAGTTAGATTTTTTTTTCTCCCGTGTTCCCATACCCGGATCAAGTTGAAACGTTGCACACAATTATTCATTGAACCTGACAAGACATGAATAAAGGATACAAATTAACCAATTACTTATTTAATTGTTGGTGACTTATTTTGTTTGATTTCGTAATATGACAAATAGTGCTTATAAACATTTGTTTACTTTGAAACAGAAAAACACAATTCAGCTGATTCTCGCAACGGATGGTGTTCAGAGTTTGGCCAGTTTCTACTTTGTTACCATTGGGTGGGTCTTTTTTGAGGATATAACAAATTATGCGGCTTATCCTGACCTTAGTGACTTCCCCCCAGAAATACCCATTTCTACAAAGGTAAAGCAGTCTACGTTATAGTCATCTTGTGATGTTCATAAATGGGGCATATTATTACATTGAACTTGATTTTTACAAAGTTTATATCAATTCCAGGGGCGGACTGGCCATATTGGCATTCGGGCAAATGCCCGGTGGGATGGTACCCAAATGGGCTGGTAGGGCCACGAAAATGCCGCATGGATGCCACTATGGCACGCATCGAATTGTTAATGGTTATAAAACCTTATAGAAAGTCCCTTTGAGCGTTGTGTAAACAAAAAATAGTTCTACAGTGTAATACTATTTTTAATCTAACACATTTTCCAAAATATTGTGATAGCCTACATCCGTAGATAGTGCTACTAGTAAGCCTCGTCGTTTTAGGGCCTAGACATATCGATATATAATGACTTTGAGGACAGGTGGGCCTAGAATTGGATGCCCATCCTAGGATATACAAGTTATGGAGGGGATTGTATAGAAATGCCTGGGCCGATTTCGATACCCAGTCCGCCCCTGATTAACTCACTCTGTCTGTCTGGTATAAATATTGAACATGTTTTTTTCTCCCACTTCCAATTTTCCAATCAAATTAAAACTTTTCATAATTATTCATTGAACCTAACAAGACATGAATCAATAAAAAAAATAACCAATTAGTTTGTTAATTGTCTGTGAATAAATATTTTGTCTGAAATCGAACTAAGGGGCATGAATTCTACATAAAGAGATATATGGATGTATATATGGATTTAATCCCCTTATTACGTTTTGGCAGGGTTTTTTTTTTTCTGCCACTTCCCATTATCGAATTAAGTTGAAATAGTCACAGTCGATGACAATACACGAATCAATCCAAAAATTAACCAAATTAGTTAATTATTTAGTACAAATTCATTATTAAGGGGAAGACGATACTAGTTAAGAATCGATATAGGTTATTATTCGATGTAGGTTAAAGGGAAACTCCGAAGGTTTTTCAAATTTGATTATTGACATATTTAAATTCTGCGTGAAAAGTTGTATTAGTAAACATTTTACTATTTTGTATTTAAATGCTTAGAAACATTTATATTTAATAAATTACTCAGTAAATTCTTAACATCTAAAAAAAAAAACGGGATTCTTTGAGATTTAGTTTTAAGCTAGTTCATACGTCACTTCCCTCAACAATACTGAAAGAGAAACTACATTTAACCAATCGTATCGCTTCATTTTTACAGTAGCTGTTAGGCTTAGTGACGGCCTAGTCCAGATCTATGATACGTATATATACATACTTGTATAAATAGATCTAAAAGCATTGGATAACCAACTCGAGAAAAAAAGTAACATTTTCATCTAAGCCTCTCCCTATCCCAAGAAGTAAATAGATCGTTTGTCTGACTGATTCGAACAAACTGGTCAGTGTAAGGCTAGACGAGACTATGTGTAGTCGGTCATGACAAGACAACCAAGCGATAGTGTTTGTTGTGTGTTGAGTGGTCTGGCGAGAAAATACACACTGCGTGGTTAGTCAAACATGTAAATCTACTTTTAATACAGTAGAACGTCGTTTATCCGACTCAATTGGGACCGGACACCGTTCGGATACGCGATTGTTCGGATAACCGAAAACCGAAGCGATCCATGCAGTATATGCAACCGGACACTATACGAATATTGAAAATCATCACATGCGGGACACGTGCGTGAAGAACGAGCAAAATAGGTGACAAATGTCGCAATTTTACCTTTATTGTGGAAAATAATCACTTATTTTTCGTATTCATACAGTATATGTGCATCACAGTACATGTGGTTGATAAAAAAAAAAAAAAAAAACTGGTCCGGATATTTGACGCTCCGGATAATAAACGTTCGGATAAACGACGTTCTACTGTACGCATTTTTTTCTTTGCATACTAGATCTAACTGCATTGACGAATATATATTTCTTTTACGAGAATGTAAACTTTGATGTATGGTCTCCCGTTATATATCCGATATCCGATAAGAGAAGATAAGAAGGTATACAGAAGTCAATAGATTAAATTAAACGTATTTGTGACGTCACATAGAAACCCGGTGAAAGTCTGACTGTTTTGGATGCGCAGGAAAATTACTTTGGAAAAACATCAATTACTAAGTTATTATTGCAATAAAAAAAAAAAGAATAATATAATCATTATCTGTAAATCAAAATATATATTATATCTAAAATTGTCAAAACCATCGGAGTTTCCCTTTAAGATTCGATGTAAGTTAAGAATAGTTACAAGTTAAGAATCGATTCCAAATGTCAATAAGTAGTGTATTATATAGAGTATATATAGTGTATTATATCGATGCATGACTAAATGCATGACGCGTAGGACGTAATCATCTTCTTTTTTGAAGTAACGTCTGTATTATATAAGATAAGATAAGATTAGCAATACATTATATACAAACATAGTGTAATTTCCTTAAAGAAAATTACCTCCGTTTCTCTCCTTTGAGATGGGGTCCGAATGATGGGTGGGTGGGGCGTTCATATGTAGGGCCCCCCACCATACACACACACCCAACTCAAACTTAATCCGCCGGTGGCGTTTGGTGAGATCTGTCGTATGTTAGGAAATCGTGTTTTTTTTTTCAATTAGAGGGCCAAAATAGCTGAAAAGGAAACACACACTTGTGATTTAAATGCTACAGTAAGCTGTGTCACTTAGTACAAAGACATTTAACCATGTGGAAATATAGGAATACAGCCTTGACAAAATCAAAATCGCTTACCTTTTAGCTACATCAAATATGAAAGAAATCAACGGTCATAAAATATATTCTACTTAGAGGCCTACACTTCATCCGCTATTCGTTATATTTCATACCTATATTATATATTAGTAAATAATAAGTTGAAATACTATTTTAAATCTCATACACTTTGTTTCTGAAACTGGTTCATGAAGGTTGGATTCTTTAAAGGCGATGGTCCCACAAAGTTCATTCTTCCACTTTCAATGACAAAAGAGTTAAAACAAATTGAGAAGTACACCAGCATTGGTGAGCCGGGTCAGTTAATATTCAGGTAAGAATTACATTATTTATTAACTCCCATTCTTATATGCTTGCGAATCTTGGACACTGACAGCAGATCTTGAGAATAGAATCCTTACAATGTAGCTAAGATGCTACGGAATGATCCTAGGTATCACTTACAAAGACCGCATCACAAATGAAAAGATTAGAAACAGGATTAACACAGAAATTGGATCTAACGACGACCTGCTAACAATGTCAAAAAAACGCAAACTTAAACTCTATGACCACATCACAAGGTGCTCAGGGCTCGCAAAAACCTTCCTTCAGGGAACAGTACCAGGAAAAAGAAGAAGATGCAGACATAGAAAGCGATGGGATATATAGCTTTAAATGTGGAGTTCTCTTCCTCAAATAAGTGTTGCTGTTTTTTCTAGTTTATTTTTTTTTTTTTTTTGCTTTTTTCAATTCTATTATTACACATAGTGTCAAATTTAACAAACAAATTGTGCTTTTATTTAAAGAAAAAAAACTACCTTACACTAGTTTTATTTTTGTTAATATTATATATATATATATACATTTTGGGAAAGAAAGGAAAAACCTGTTTGATCAAGACAAAGTTCCGGTGTGTCTGTACATGTTTTTAGGTCAGGCTGTATTTGTACTTCCTTTCAACATTCATGTCACATTTTTTAAATTTATTTTTGCAGAGTTGATAAAACGCCTGAAAATGGGACATTATTGACTACTACTACTACATCCACTACTCCAACCACTGCCCCTACCACTACCACTACTCCAACCACTACCACTACCTCAACCACTACCACTACATCAGCCACTACCACTAATCCAACCACTAAGCCTACCACTACATCAACCACTACGTCAACCACTACTTCAACACCAACACCGAGTACTACCGAGTCCAAAAAAGGTGGAATGAGCTCTACAAAGAAAGGTTAGTAATAGTTTATTGCAGTGATGCCCAACCTAATTCGACCCGCGGGCCATTTTTATTTCCAACACTCGTCTCGTGGGCCACACGAGCGAAAAGTTACAAAAACGAAATAAAATTGTTTTGAAAATATTTTGGAAGAAAGTAGTGGATTTAAAAATTAACTTATAAGTTACTTACAATTATATTTTTTTATGGGTCAGAAAATAGCTCATTTCCCTATTTAAAATGTGAGCCAACAGTGTAGCTAGCTTTACCAACGACTCATTTTGTGGTCTCTTTTTTGGTCAATATTCCCATGGATCCTTCAACCTCTAGGCGTAGTTTAACAATCTTTTATTCGAGACTCAAACCTATAATGCCGCCATATTTATTTAATAATACCGTTTTTATGTTGTTGTTTTATTAGACCGCCCCCCTTTCTATATAAAATAAATATTTTGGCTTATGTTCAACAAAAAAAAAGATATGTTCACTTTTCCTGGTAGAATCTACAATCATAAACACACAAATGTGAAAGTTCATAATAGCAATCTATCAAAGAAAAAGTGAAGGCTCAAACGTAGGTTAAGATACATTTTTCAAACTTCTTTTTTGTTTGGAAGGGGGATTTCTACACTTCGTGCCGACGTTTCGGGGGGCCAGATGGAACCGGATGTGACCCACGGGCCGTATTTTGGGCACCACTGGTTTATTGAATTCAAGTAAAACACATGTTATCTAGAAATACCACATCTACTTTATTAAAGTAGAATGAATATGAGGCGTATGTATGTTAGGAATTGAAATAAAACCGCTTGACCAATCTTAATAAAACTTGACACAAATGTTCCTTGGGTACTAACTTAGACCGTAGTGTATGTATGTAGCCCTAAAACAAACTTAAGACCCTCAAAAAAAACGTTGACCGACTCTATTAAAGCCATAGTATTGTATGGATCTAGGCTTTGTTTACAATGTTCACACGAAAAAAGATCGATGGGATTTAGATCTAGATCTACTTTTAAGAATTACACTTTGCACTTATAGTTTTTTACTGTGACACATGAAAATATAAAATATAGTCTATTGATTTCATTATTTAGTAAAATTAACCTTCAAATGTGTGTTTCAAAAGCATTTTTACATAAATTCGTTCCATATATCTGCGAATTCAGATCGTCCTGACTTACTTATAATACCCTTCATTTAACAAATCGGTAAACCCGTTTTAATTGTACTTAATATCCTTATTCATCTATCGCTCCTTTCGTTTTTAACAGATATGAATGTATCGGCTTCGGGTAAACCCATTTTCGCAAAACTAATTTTATTTTCGTAGCGAAAGAAAGAAACTTGAAAGGATCATTAGCTAAGTTTAACATACATCTAAATCCAATCCACTAGATTAGTAAACACAAACTAAGACCCGCAGGACGCGGGTAATGTTAGGCTAGTAGTAATATAAATATTAATGTATGCTAACACAATACTTATGAATAGAAATGTAACTATATAATGTTTTATAATAATAATAATAACATATATATCTTCACTAACACAGTGTACGGTGGTATAGTATTTTGATCAAACTTCTCTCAAGTTGTCTACTCTCTTAGCACTGAACTCTAAAGCTTATATCAAAGCTGTGTTTTTATATTAACTAATACTCTTTGCTTTATTATTGGTAGTGTACTGTTATCTTTTGAGGGACGAGGTGACTGTGATGAACAGGCCGAGGATTGTATTAATAAGTTGATAAATTCACATGAAATGAAGAAAGAAACATCTCTGTATTTTCATCCAAACTTCTTTACTAATACTTCTTCAACTTTCACATAAAATTAACTTCTCAATTCAATAACAACTTGACTTGATACTTCGTAAATAAAACTTAAAGATACATGAAACTTCACTTAGTATAACATTCAACTTCAACTAATAAAACTTCAATTAATGGACCCGCTAATATCACAAAACTTATATTTCTATCAAACCATTACTAATCGAGGACTAAGCGAGGACCATCGCTCTACAAGAACTACTACTATGCGAGGACCCCGTCTAACTGACTTTCCCCTAATTTATACTTTTTTTTTTAATCGGATGTTCTAGAATCATGGAAACTTCTCAGATAATTATTTTAGTAACTTTGACCTTCTAGAAGCTGACGTGTGCTATTTTTTTCTTTAACCCTTTTCTTTGATTGGATACCTAAAATTAACTTGTTTACGCTGGACAGCACTGGCTTGACCTCGAGCTTCTAGAAACTGGTCGAAATAGGTAACAGACTCGACTCGTGATAGTGACCAAGTAGTTAGGCGCTTTGCATACGAGTCCCTATAGTCTTGTGTACGAAGAGGGATTGGTTAAGATTTTCATTATTGAATCTCGAGGAAATCCAACTTGTTTGGGAAAGGTTTTGAACTAGCTCCTTACTGAGCACCACTTTGCTAAAGCAAAACAATCGGACCTATTTGTTTCACATTTTGATTTTGTAGCCTCTCCATTTGTTTTGTTTCCTACGTGCACAGGATCATTATTATTATTATTATAGCTTGTATATAGCGCTACTTTCATGCTTATAGCATGCTCAGGGCATACTTTTGGTCCAATCTCATTTGTGGACCAGTGGGGGGGGGGGGGGCAGGGGGTATCTAGGAGTTGGTTTTCCGTGCTGCCTTTAGGCGCTCAGTAAACGCAACTCTGCCCGAGTCGGGTGTTCAAGCGTACTTGGCCTCTCGACCACGCTTCCCGTTGTGGTTTTTAAAAACGCCAATTAAAAAATAAAGTCATTATTATATAACAAAAGCAACTGGTCATTGTCTGTTAGACATGCTCGTTAAGCTTGCACACAGAAACATGGTAAATATGAACAAGAGAACTTAATTTCTTCCTCTCTGAGAGCTAAGCTTAAACAGGGGAAATAAATATAAAAAGAAAATAAGACTTTGTTATTACTGTTTATAATAATTGTGTTATCTACAATGCTTCTACTACAGGGCTGTGATTAACACTAGCTATAGATGAGTTATTTTTTAGTGTGAGTGAAAGATGTAGATGGCAGTGATAGAAATATCTCAAGCCGATTCAAGTTAATGTTCTAACGCATTTGAAACAGTTTCTAGTATATGCATTACAATGCAAGTCTCTAGTCTCTATACAATATACATTTCTTATTTTTAATTTGGTTATCTTTTGATGCTACAGGCTGTCGCTATCGCACTTAATACAAAGACCGTTACAGCTTTGACAACTCTTCCAACAAGAAATCTGACATTATAGTTGTTTTTTGAAGTCATCGCTTATTGCCATGAAGTGGTTAAGGAAAGAAAAACAAGCGAATAAATTGAAACTTACATTTATTGCGTTTGCTAAGTGCTTTTGTAACATTCATGAATGGGCTTCAAAGTTTTTACATTGAACTGGTTAAAAAAGATACTAATTGCTATAGATATATAGCAGGATATAACATAATTAGATTAGACTTACATATAGCTCTATTTAATCCTCGGGGACAACGCAAGCGCCCAGATTTAAGGGCACATTTTTGGGCTTTAAGTAAAGTGCCTTGCAGCATGGTCAAAATAATTGTTAAGGCAAAATATGAGACATTTTCTGTATGCAGTGACATGTCTGCGCTTAGAGGATCCTTCTTTAGGGCGCATCCCGAGCTATAAGGATTACGATTTGGCCTTGCTTGAGTTTCAGCAGCTGCAGGAAGCACTAGTTGGTAGTGCCTTAGAGGTTATTCTCCTGATATTTCCTTAAATCAGATCACTACTTTTCCTTGTCGCAGGGTACAGCTCTTAAACAATAAGGCTTACAGATCTGCCATTAATTTTTAAAAAAAGGCTGACAAGATGAAGAAATTCTGAACTCTATAATGGAACGAATTTCCTTCTGGTTATCTGAATCTGCATAAAATATCCTGGTAGGATAATACTCTGCAGACGAAGTTATGTTTCCGCGCTGAATATCTTATAGCCCAGTTTTATTTTGCCACGGTATTACAAACCAACCACCTGCCTGTCTCTTAACGAACAAATAGAATTAAAGGTTATTCATTTTGCATGTTACCATAATTTTGTAAAGCTTTATCTAAGTATAACTTTTACAACTCTTTGAAATTATGACCACGCACTCCTATCGTGTATCACTTTGTTTTAAAACACTTTGGCACTTCTAAAAAAGTTTAGTGTAATAAGACTAAAAAAGAATAAATAAATAGATACCACTAATAAATCTAACCATGCAACTAACAACCACTAAGTTATTTTACAGATACTTTTCTCTATAACAGTTTTTTTTTTCTAAATAGATTCTTTTATATACGTCTGTATTATATAAGATAAGAAGATACAATATGTAAAACTTCTGCCAGTGGATTTACCAGGCAAGGGGCGAGAGAGTGAGGCTGATGCAGCATCTCTCTCACTTCAATACACTTTCATCGCGCGAGACACATTCTCATCTCTCATCAATCAAAACGCCCTACGGCGATAGGCAGGTAGCGAAGTGGCAGGTGTGGCTACAGTGGCAGCCATAGCTACAAACCTACACGTAGGCGGCCCAGACCATGTAGTCGCTTGTCAGTGACGGGGACAGCACTGGAACTCGGCAGCCGTCCGAGCGTCTAAGCAGCTTTGCTTACCTCCTAGGCACGAGGAAGGAGCCAGAAAAGGTGCCCTAAACATTGCCTGTCCCCCATAACCCTGGCCACTGGCCAGCCTCCCGCGACTGGCGGGGATACCACTAATGCGGGACAAATAAAACAAATACAAACCCCAAGAAGAAACAAATCCAAACACATGTAAAACGTATGATGTACATACACAAGTATTAGTCACAATCCTAATAGACATTCACATTCTCTTCATTGAATTCGTCGTTATTCATTGCCTTAAAGTAAATGAACACTAAAACAAGGGAGATAATTATTAATTTTTTTTTGTTAATCATTCTTTTTGAAGCTAATGACATTTTGTAAGAGCGATTTCGCCCTCAATAAAGAATGAATAAAAAATGCTATCCCTTCACTCCCCCCTCCCCAATTTTCTAAATAAATTCTGGTTACGCCCATGAATAGATGATCTACTCAAAGATTTTAGTTTGATGATATAGATCCAAACATTTAGAGACAGTAGTCTAGACTAGAATAATGGATGTACTTAGAGATACATTATTAATATAATGTACTGATAAAATGTACGTATGCATTTGTCATACATTAATTCTAGCCGTCCAGCTAATTATTTCAGATAAGACTTGCGCCAATTTTCATGTACTTCACTAGCGGAACCAGAGCTTTGGAGTGGAGGGGGGGGGGCGATTTTTTTCCCAAACCCTAACCCTAACGCCCAATAAACCCAAACCTATGCGTTAACGTGCATACAGCATATATATATATATATATATATATATATATATATATATATATATATATATATATATATATATATATGTAAGTAAGTATGTATGTATGTATGTATGTATTGTTGAAAACCTGGTGGGGGCACAGAAGGGGGTAGTTGTGTGTGTGTGCAGTCAGACGACGTAAATCACCTCAGGCCAGCACTAGACGAGCAGTCAACCGTGACGAGTTACGACGGTCAGCCAAGACGAGTGTCAACATGACGGTTCGGGAAGGATCGGCGTCGTGAACAGAGCTCAGGAGCGTCACGAGGGCTGCAGTCCTGTGATAACTAGAATGGTCGAGTGATCTTGCATTTATATAAAGGGCGAAGGTATCGGAGACCAGGGAGACAACTTCCCGATCTACGGCCGGCCCAGTCCGAGACAAGACAAAGAGACCAACGCAAGAGTTGATACGGCGGCACGGCTATTAACGGAGAGATATTTGTACAGTCTTGTGTTACGTGCTGCCAATTGTACAATATTGGCTGTGATTTATTGACATTAAACTATTTCTTTATTTCGAGCCCTGAGTTGTCAAGTTCTTTCAGTTGGTGGTGTCGTGTGGTGCAGTTTATAGAGAGCCTGGAGAGGGAGACTCGTAACAGTATGTATGTATTTGTGTATGTGTGTGTGTGTGTGTGAATAAAAAAACGGAATGTTTCTCAATTTTCGGCGAAAAAAAAAAAGTCATGTTGACGCATTCCTCTTGTCAGCTAGGGGGTCTGGGAGAGCGCTGTAAGTTCTACAAGTGGAGTTAGGGTTAGGGCATTTCCTTGCATTCTTCACTGCAGAAATGCATTATCCTGACATGTAAAGCTAGTTATTCATCCAATTAAAAAAGGTCCTTCTGAAAAAAAAAAAACTTTTAAAAAAACGTCTTGGAAAGGGGAGGGGAGTGGTAGAGTGAAAACGATTTAATCCTCACTCCTTTTTATAATTTCAGTTACTGATTGCATTTGGCATTAAAGAATAGGGGGGGGGGGCGACTCGATATAAGAATTTAATATATAGCATATTAGTGACAGATTTTTTTTTAATTTTGTAATTTCTTAACCAAAATACAAAAAGAAAAAGTATTGGTTTGTCCGATGGGCGGAGGGCAATCTCATTTACTATCCTTTTTCATTTTATATTTATTGATAATAAAATTTGAGATTAGAGTGTGGTGCGACATGAAATATAAATTGATTTAAATATCAATATGTAGCTTATATTATATAGATATCAACTAATTTTGTTTACAAACTATAATTTCTCCATAAGAGTAGGACCTATCCTCACACTCAAAGGATTTAGGTGGGAAGGGCAACAGGGGAACGAAATAATATAAAGATCGGTTAAAATATCAAGTTTTAATCATTTAGAAAAAAAAAAGATATTTAATTGATTATGTTAACAAGCTGTGATTTCTAAAAAAAAAAAAAAAAATTGGACCCCCCCCAACTCAAAAGTTTATGATGAGATTTTAGCCAACACCCCTCCCCACCCAACCAGATTGGCCAACATGCCACAGGGGGGGGCGAGATAATCTAAAAGTAGGTTGAAAAATAAATAATTAGTATATATTATTAACATAAGTAAATAAATTCGTGTACAAATAGTGTCATTTCTATACTAATATTCTTCCGACCCCCCCCCTACGGGGAGGGAGGGCGATCGCCCCTACCCCCCATAAGGATCCGCCAGTGATGTACACCTGTAACGTTTATAAGTGTGTTGATGACGTAATCTTGTATGTAATAATAATTATGTTCTGTCTCTTTCTGGGTACTACATTACTTTCTGCTGGCGCGAATGTCGTTGTTCTGTGTAGAGCTTTTGACATGAGTAGCACAACAGATATTACAATTCACTAAGTAACACATTTGTCGGCAGATAGTAAATTTTTGAATAAAAAGACAACTTGGCGGATAATCCAGCCACAAAGGCATAGTTTACATTTTAATGATAACATCAGCAATACATCTCCATGTTTGGGACAAGCAGATCGTAATACCAGGTGGGGGGGGGGGGGGTTCTTACAAAGTAAATTGACGTTCACAAAATATACTTCCTACCTGTTCAAGGACAAAGTTATAACTGCCTTCCTACCTGTTCAAGGACAAAGTTATAACTGCCTTCCTACCTGTTCAAGGACAAAGTTATAACTGCCTTCCTACCTGTTCAAGGACAAAGTTATAACTGCCTTCCTACCTGTTCAAGGACAAAGTTATAACTGCCTTCCTACCTCGTGAGTTCAGCTCAGACCAAGCCCCGTCAGATAAACACACAAAATTGTAAGTGTCACAATGAGTCTCAAAAAACATTTGAGTGGAGTGCTGGAATTCCCCCTGAGCTGTATTTTGATAATTTTTCAAGATGATTTTAATTTATAACGGCCACCCAAAGCAGAATTTTATATTGTGTGGCTAATAAGTTAGTGATTTTTAAAAAAGATATACACTTAATGTCATATATCTAAGAAAACCGTTAGAGCCTATTTCAAAATAGCCGTCCAGTTTTTTTTTTTGTTTTTTTTTTTTTGATAAGAGGAATTGTAATTAGTAAAATATTTTCAAATATTTTCAAAAAAAATCTTTTATTGAGTGACATTGCATCAGTTATTTTGAATCAATCATGCAATTAATTTTTAATAGATCTAGACTAACAATAACTATTGGAAATATTTTAATTAATTGTTTTTGTTTAGCGGAACTTTCATACTCATAGAATGCTCAGTGCGCTATGGTCCAACCACTTTTGTGGACCAGTTGGGGGGGGGGGGTAGAAAAGTTTCAGTGCTGCTTTTTCAAAAGCAATTTAAAAACATTGTTTGAGTCAGAATTAAAACTACAGACTTCAAGCTTCCTGGATATGGTGGGAAGCGTGGTCGAGAGGCTAAGTGCTTGAACTTGGCTTGTCTTGGCTACCTAGAAGGGGGCTTGAGGTTCGACACCCGACTCGGGCAGAGTTGCGTTTACTGAGCGCCTAAAGGCAGCACGGAAAACCAACTACTAGATACCCCTCCACCCTAATGGTCCACAAATAAGATTGGACCAAAGCGCTCTGAGCATGCTATAAGCATAAAAGTAGCGCTATATAAAAGCTATAATAATAATAATATGCTAGCCATTCCTGTACGTTTAAAAATAAAAGTTTTTATAGTCTAAAGATAGTTTAGAATTGTTAGCGAACTAAATCTTCACACAAGGCTTGTCTCCCCTAAGAATACTTCATTTTATATTTAAACAAAGTTAATTAATTACGTTTGATTGATTAACAAATTGGTTAATTTATTTTTTGATTATTTCATGTGTTGTCATCGACGATTAATAGTTGTGCAGAGTTGATTAAGTTGATGGCGCCATCCACCGCTTTAATTTGTAAACAAATTCTGTCACATGTGTCTGTTATCATTCATTTGTGTTTATGTATGGCTGCCTGGTCGTGCGGTTTGTGCGCTGGACTGTCGTTCGGATTTATCGACGGTCGAGGGTCCTAACCCTGCCCGTTCCCATCCCCCGTCGTCCTGCGGGAGGTTTGGACTAGGAAGTAAACTTCTGAAGGAACATCCAAAACACGTAAAACATTTTACAAAACATGAAACAACTTTGTAACAACAAAAATGTTCATTTTCTGTAAATCAACTACTTTAAATTTTGTATATTTCAAAAGAACGGTTTAAGTCTTCAATATTTCACGAGACTTTTTCATTTCACTGCTGGAGTATCCCAGATACGAGGAAGCTCTTTTTCAATGTAAGAACGGAAACAGGTAAAAATGTAGAAAAAAAAAAAGGAACTTCCGTATTGAAATTGTATATTTACTTCAGCGAAGTGGACATAGTTATATTCAAAATTGTTCAATTTCTTTTGTTTCTTCTTTATTCCATTAACTCCACCAATGACACACTTCAATGTCGTATGCCCATAATGTTTGCTAGCTCATGAGATATATAGTGCCAAAGTGGCGAGGCACTGTCTGCTAGCTCATGAGACAAATATTAGTTCACTAGATCCACACGGGAGTGTCGCCAAACTATAGCTTCACAGTCACATGAAAAGGTGTTCGAGATGAACCATAACCGCTCTACGCTTGAATGAGGTCAACAAGATCCAGATCGAATAATTGTCTAACTGTGTGACGAAATACGTCCTCTCAATACAGAACTGACCAGGGCGGAACTATCCCCCCCCTTTTTTTTTTACCACTAGTTAGCATTGTATAGCCCCCTCTCGACAATAAACTGACCAGTGTAGAACACAAACATCCAATTACACCAAGGTTAGATCCCACCACCTAATTATAGGCCATAAACACGCATCCCAAGTTACGCCCCATACGCCAAAACAAACGTGTGCAGCCATTAAGTCCAGGAACATTAAAATTGAAAGTTACGCCCCAAACGCCAGAACAAACGCACGCAGCCGTAAAGTCCAGGGGCATTAAAATTTGGCGTCCACGTACACCACTTTGAGTCGACACTCCTAACGCCCAGGGCTATTCAAATCGCTCCCGTCCGCTGTTCCATCGAGCGATGGTCCAGCCTGATAATTGGTGCATGGTTCCGCTTTCACCCTCCTTCGCCCCCCCCCCTTCCAGGTCGCGGGTTAAAGAAGTCAGGTGAGTAAGCCCCAAATGAAAAGAGTGTTCCAATTTAACAATTCTAAATTTGAAAGACTCGCTGGCCATTGGATCGTCACTACTCTAACGTACCGCTCGGGAACCTATAAAAGCCGGAGACGAAGGTTTCAGGTTAATGCCATTCTAGATCAGAATCACTGAGAAGTCAGAAGACTCTCAAGTCAACGATTCATTTAGGAACTTGTGTGAGGCAAAGCGGGTGAGTTGGAAAAACGTTATAATTATTATTTAGGGTTAGGGTTAGGTATCATACCATGTTAACACTTGTTTGTTTCCAAATATTAATTTTGTAAATCTCTATGAATATGTGTTCCTCATTTACTCGTCAATGTTGACTGTACTCCCAACGGTGGACATCCACCCTACAATTTAGTTAACCCTATTATCTATTTATGCATTTGTTATTTCCTTACCTGTGCATATGTAGGCCTGCCTGTATATGTGCACACATATATATACATATAATAATGCTTGTTTTTGCTATGCATGTACTGTGCTGTTACCATGTATCCTTAGGCCCGAGAATCAGTCTCGCGTGTCTACCTCACTATTTTCGGCCGGTCGGAGTGCAATAGTTATGTGCCCTCTTCTACCCCCCCCCCCCTTTTTCTTGTCGCGGTCCTCTGGTCACGAGAGACCATGGACTTATTTGCCTGTGGCCAATGAGGTCACAGGGGCTACAACCCTGTAATATGGTCCCCCTGTTTCCCTCCCCATTTATGCCCCTGCCTTGTACATTTATATGTGTATTCGTAATATTATTATTATATTATTATTAGACCTAGTCAACGTCGTTAACATACATCTTAGTTAGTCTGAGGGAGACGCTCCTACCAAGGATGCGCCCCTCGCCAACCAGCCTGTATGGTTTAATAATCCAGGCTCCTCTCACGTCTCATCTAATAGCCTCCTACACCAGGGCTGGCGTGTTTGGTTGCCTGAAGGTAGACCTCAGCAGCTCTCCACACATTCCCGTTGAGAGTGAGTCACTCATCATCCTCGACCAGAAATGAAGGCATTCTAGGCTGAAGTCCCATGATCGGTCTGCACCTACTACGGGAGTAAGCCCAACGCATGGCATCCTCATATTCATCACACTAGTGCCTGCCTACACGCAGGGCACCAGCAACTGGCTGCCAGCACAACGGAGCCTCATCTCACCCCACCCCGAAGGAGAGTCTTGGATACAGATAAGTGAGAGACAGCCGAATAAGCAAACCATACTCGAGTTCTATGAGCAACATCCACGTGATGATATTGGCTTATAATTCGTTATAAATCACCTTGTATATCCCCCCCCCCCCCATACTCATCGATTGTATTTCTTCTTAGTAATTCTTCATTAAATATTTTTTCTTCACAAAATCATTAAGCTTTGCGTTTTGCTTGTGCCTGTCTATGTGCCTATATAATACCAACAAAATATTTACCACGTTATGGCTCTAAGACTTTACCCCTAGAAGTCGCAGGCCACCATCCCCATCGGAAAGTGCCAACTGACCGATCGGCGGACTTATTCCGCCACAAACGTTCCTGTCTCCTGTTGGTTCTTTTCATTGGTGGAACTTTTCTTTTTCTCTTAAGAAACAAAACAATTAGGCTAGATAAACATGTACTTGTTAGTCCTATATACTGCCAGTAGGCTAGATAAACATGTACTTGTTAGTCCTATATACTGCCAGTAGGCTAGATAAATATGTACTTGTTAATCTTATATACTATCAGTAGGCTACATAAACATGTACTTGTTAATCTTACATACTGCTAGTGGGATAGATAAACATGTACTTCTCACAACTCAGGGCTCCAGAGTATCAGTCAGTTTAATTTCAAATACATTACAAATACTGTACAGTTGGCAACAACATCACACTAACTGTCCAAAACCTAGCCTTGCTCCGCCTGACTTCACACACCGTCTGTCTCTAACTTCGCCTCGTCTGGTCACAATGCGAGGTTACGTGAAGTGAAGTGATTCTGACACACTCCCTCTTATATAGTGTCTCTACTGGCCTCGAACCTTCTTGACCACTCCAGTTGATCAATTTTGCCCGTGACTTGCGTGCGTAATATTTACTACAGTGGTCCTAGCTGCGCTGGCGTGTACTGTCACTGGTCACGGTTGACCGCTCGTCCTGCGCTGGACTGTGGCGATTTGGGTAGGCTGAAAACACACAGCACTACCACCATCTGTGTCACCACCAGGTTTACAACAATACTATCAGTAGGCTAGATAAACATGTACTTGTTCATCTTACATACTATCAGTAGGCTAGATAAATATGTACTTGTTAATCGTATATACTATCAGTAGGCTAGATAAACATGTACTTGTTCATCTTACATACTATCAGTAGGCTAGATAAACATGTACTTGTTCATCTTACATACTATCAGTAGGCTAGATAAACATGTAGGCTACTCGTTAGTCCTACATACTATCAGTAGGCTAGATAAATATGTACTTGTTAGTCTTACATACCACCAGAGCAATAGTTGTTCTAGTCAAAGGGATATAATAATATAATAATAAAATAATGTTCTATGGTCTGGTTAAGGCCATGTTATTTTGTCATACATACACTGTGTAGAACTTGTAATGCTGTATTTGTTTTCTACACTTATATATACATAGAGTCACATCATAAGGATAAATCTGACGAAAGCGACAGCAATGAACAAAATCAAAGCAATAAATCTGACGAAAGCGACAGCAATGAACAAAATCAAAGCAATAAATCTGGCAACACCAATTGGAAATCTGACGTAAGTGACTGCAATGAACAAAATCAAAGAAATAAACCTGGCAACCACAAGTTGCAACATAATGGGAATCATAAGCACCAAATGAATAAAATAAAGAAACAGATCTTTAAACACAAGAAATAATATTATATTGGAAATGTCGTCATACAATGTATTATGTTCATACACAACTGCCCTTATGTATGATTAGATTAGGAATTACATTGTGTTTTTCTCCGTCTGTCTGTCCGTCTGTCACATTTAGATTTAAGCACACTAAAGTCAGTATTGAAAAAAAAATTGTAACGCACCATCTCACATCGCCAAAAATAATTGCATCAGCTACTTTTTGTCCAATAAAGATGAAACGTTTTCATTAAAAGTAATTATAGTGTGGAATATGAATAAAACATGTTTCAAAACAGATTTAAAAGGCAGGCTAACATGTTTTAAAATACTCAGCAAATAAACTTAAATTAAAAACGAAAACATCACAAACATTTGAATGAGGTGAATCAGGAATGGATAATGGTTCTTCAAGAGCATTCAGAGGATTTAGACTAGACTGTAATAGTTGTCATATTTGAAAGAACTTTGAAACTAACAAGCCAAATCATAATTATATATTAAATGTTTTAAAGTAGATGCCACGTGTTTGTAATTGTATACGTACGCCTTTGACACAGCTTTCCGTTGCTTATTAATAGTCTATAGTGTTTTTAGACAATACAAAGTTTCATGAAAACTATTGTTTCTTTTTTTATTTTGAATATACCATACACCTAGCCCTATACACTGTACGTGGTGTTAACTAGAAATGTCCTTACGCGCTAAATAGTTAAATCAGTTTCGGTTAAAAAGAAAAACAATGAACAAACAAGAACATATTTTTTAAAATACTTTAAAAAAAAAACAATGCTTATATAAAATGTAGTTGTATCAATTATTTTGGATGTCATATTATTGAATTTGTAATAGATTTAGACTAACAATAATAAATCGGTGCAATTAAAAATACTTTTACCAGTGTTTTTTGTTTAGCACAATTTCATGCTTTTAGCTTTCTCAATACACTATGATCGTATTACTTGTCCAGACCAGTTGGAAAGTTGTAGTGAGAGAAAGAAGAGAGTATCTATGACTATTACCGTGATCGCTTTTTAAATGAATTTATAAAAGAAATTAAATGATTGAACGACTTGGATTCGAACTTCTCAAGCCTTTTCAAGCCAACATTATAACCACTGTGCCAGAGAAGTGCTTATGAAAATAGAAGGTTTTGTACTTATCTATTGTTAGTTTTAAACTTTAAAGCAAAGTATAAAGGGGACTAATTCAACTTATACCACCAAATCAGTCAAGTACAATTCTTTCACTTGTTCGATACCAAACAACAAAATATTTAATCACCAATAGTAAATTAATAATTTTTTTATATTTTTTGTTTTGTCGAGTAAAAGAAATCAGTTTGCAAAGTTTCAGCTAATTGGGTGTTGGAGAAATAACGTATACAAAAACTTGTCACCAGACAGAGGGTCTTAATGTAAGCGTTGTAAAAAAAAGTCTTTCCATCCAGAATAAGATCATTAAGAGTAACAAGAAAACTATAGTAAATAAGATTACATTTCTTAGTAGACCAATACATTAATACCTTCCTCTATTCCTTCGTCTGTTGGACCCTTGGGACACCACACAAGATCTGTTGACCGTCTTTCTCCATTCCTCTCTGTGTAGCAATTCTTTGGATAGAATCTCTAAGCCAGTTACAGACTAAAATCTCAAATATCTGTTATAATGTATGAAGAGAAATAAAATCATCATAGTGGCGACATTGTTACAAATCAAACAAAAAAGTAAAACTTAAAGGTTATTTCACCTTGGTTGGCAAATATTTGAATTTGCGTCTTCTGTTCGTGGCCCTATAATTCAAGAAAACACAAAGAAACTAGAACATAAGCAAAAGAGAGCAGTGAGATTTGTTAATTTAGAGACAATTCATGGCAGAAGATTAAAAAGTAAAGTAGCAATATACATTAAACATTAAACTACTTTTTAGTTAACTCAAAAAAAATTCAGAAAGACACACCGATGAAGACACATTTGTTATGTCATATGCTACGACAATTCTTACATGTAATGGATTATATCTTCGTGCTTATGATGTAACAGTGAAAAAAAGTGGCACGGGTGGTTTTGGTTGTGTAGGCTGAGGAATTTCTGAAGAAACCACGATGTGGTTTGACGTTATTCAAGCGTAATCAAATAAATTGACTGATGTGAAAATTGATCACATCCTGCCCCGTTAACATTAAAGTAGGAATGATGCATAAAATGTTACATAAAAGTTATATTTTTTTCCGAAGTCGCTTAATATTGAAAAAAGTAAAACATTTGAATACGTTTAGACACAGACGGTATAACTGTTCTTATATGACCTGACCCCCCTTTCTAAAAAAAAGTAGAAATAGGTCACAGTATAGATTCGTGACAATAGTGACCAAAGCACTGCGTAAGCTAGGTGTTTGAATCAACTTTATTGAACACGTTTAGATCCCGATTACATTCTTGTTTTCTATTGTGTATTCCTGTCTTACTGTGTCTATATCTGGGTCAAACGTCACGACAGGGATGGACCACTGCACAAGGTAACCTGTCATTGGTTGGCCGCAGGGCGTAATACAATTATTATGCATTTAACAAGGACATTTACTGGTTTAGATAGAAGACAGAAGACATAGCCTGAAATAGGCTACTTAGTCTGTTGTAAATATTTATTGGATTAAAAAGGATAGAATGTGTTACACTTTACAAGCTCATCCACTCCATGTGTGTACAGTGTCATGTAAGTCTAATGTTTGCTTTCACAAAACGTTTTATAGTACAATAAGTTAAACATCAAACTTCAAATGATCATTATGAACAGTTAAAAAAATAGTTCTTTAATAGATACAAATTAAACTAGTATAAAAATGACAGGGTTTTAAATGTCTGGAAAGTTACACCACAAGCTAAGGTTTATTATAGTTTTAGTTTGCTTTAGTATGGGGTTTCATGGTAACATATTAAGATCACTTTTGTAAATTATAAATTATAAACGAAATGAAGAAAAAAATCCATAGACCGTAACAGGGGAAAGATCACTCACTAATCTAAGTATATATTAACTAAATTCATTTCAAGACGTGTTGAACACAAGTCGGGCGTGACTTTGGTAGCCAACAGAACAGGAGAACATTCAACTGTTTAGATGGGCTAGAAATATATTAATAGCAATCACTCCCAGGTGTCAAGAAGATTCACAAAGAGAAATTATATGTGCATGTAAATAGTTAAGAGGCAGAAGGTATACAACATAAAACTCATTTTGTGTATGTTAGTTTGTTCATGAGGTGTGATAAACAATGTATAAATCACGGATGTCTGGGCTCAATGCACATGGCGTCTATGAATCTAAAGAACTAGTAAGGTAAGTAATGTTTAGTATAGCATTGGCTACCATGGCATTTACAACATCTCTCTAATCGAGCAGTAGACGCTTACGCGCTGAATGACCTAATTTACACAATAATGAATGTAATAACTCAATAGTTATATTTAAATTTAACAAGGGCTTACAGCTACCTAAATTAATTATAGCGTCAGCCATAACTGATATTCCTTCTTGCATAGACAACAATGTCGAATTGTTTTTGTTAGAAGTTTTGGACGTTTGTTCAGAAAAGAAGACTGTTATGATATTTCTTTCCTAACCGAGACCTCCAGTAGGATGTGAGGGGATGGTAGGGATCAAGTTTTGAGATATGGACCCTTGTGACGAAAGTGCGAGGAGCATACCACACGCCTAGACAGCCGTCCAAGAAATTGTTATTATTAAACATAACTTTATATTCATCTAATAAAAATATGTTAATAGAGGATAAGTGGCTGCTGACATTCTAAATGACCACGCCCAAACGTCCAGAGCCAGAAACTTCCAGCCAACAAATTGACTTCTTCAGATTCACATAACTCATTATTATTATTATTGTTATTATTATTATTATTATTTCTTTTCTATTTGCGTTCACTGTTTCAACTGAACCAACACGTGTCTGACTTAGTTGCTTGTGATGGCAAATGTCTACAATAAAAAAAATACAAAATCCCACCCACTTTACCCATACATTCCTGAGTAGCAGATGAACAGGTTTAGATCTCATTCTGTGAGCAGTTTAGTCAATTTAAAAATAATCGTTTTAAAGTTACCTTGATATTATACTTTCAATATTAACATGGACATTCCTTATATTTAAACAAAAATCCATTTCCGTTGAATTCTAACATGAATTAGTCCAGCATACATTTAGAAAATGAGCAACACGTGTACGCTTGAAAGTGTTGTTGTTTTCTAAGCAGTAATGAGAACAAATGCATAGTTGTTTTAAATTAATTGGAATAAGTTTGTTATGTCATGGTTACAGCGTCCTGTAAGATTGGAGTATCTGTTAAGAAACTATGTTCTATATATATATAAAGGAAATTTTGAGTCTCAAAATTAAATATGGAAATAAAAAAATATATATATTCCAATGGTAATGGAGACAAGATGAATGCATGTTATCTAATCATATTTTCTTTCTAGTTATTTTTAGTTTGACTTAAACAAGTAATATAAAAAAAAAGGTTTTTAAAAAATCCCCCATTATGAAACACATGATACTCCAAAGAACAATTTCTTCGCTATTAATAGGCAATAATTGATTGATTAATTTAAAAGGTTTTTACCCTGCCCAGTACAACGTGGCGTCGCACTTTATTTTAGTAGACCCAAAATCCGTGGTCACCAGCTGGAAGGATACTGAAACTTGCCTGTAATAAGGACCGAGTTTAGACTTGATAAGGTCCTAAACAATTAGAAATATAGGTCCAACATACGGCAATGTATTCCTTTCTTTTTTTTCAAACAATATTTGGAAAGTGGGCAAGTGGGGGCCATAAGCTGCGTAAGTTCATTATTTCTACATTAGACGGTGCCCAAAATATTCCTGAAAGTCTGTTTATTTATTCAACTCTTTTCTGAATACAGACGGAAATTCTCACGAGTGTTCTAAATAGACTTTTCATTTTATGATGATTATATTTTGAAAAATTAAAACGGTCAAACCAGAGTTTTCCCTATTTGGACAATTAACTAGTATTTTTTCCCAAAGATATATAAAATCTCAAACTTATAGGGAAATTGTTAGAGACGAATGTGCCCAGTCCAAGTTCAAGACAGTGTCTGTCCATCAATGAATTAGCAAGGTAATAAGAGGAATTGTGAAAATGCGCATGACAACTTTACTATTGCATGTTAAGATAACTCAAATAATCAATCAATATTACAGAAGGTTTGTTTTGTTGTTTATTTGGTTTTTTATTTGGTTCCTAGACTAGATTTCTCTTAAAATGTTTAACTATCTCCGTATATTAAGAATGTTCAATGGAAGTGACCTCTCTATAAAGCAACGAGTGTTACTTTACTTAACACAGAATGTATCTTATACCCTCAAAAAGCAGATAATCGATAGTTGCTGAATACTGCTGTATTACATATTTTAAAGCTGTTTTTTTTTTGCTAGAAGCATCTTTTGCTATAATATCCTGAATCTGTCTAAATTAATGTTAAATACTTAGCTCCTGTCAGAGGTGTTTTAATACAGAAACGTAATCTACCGAAAAGTATGACCTCACAGTGTAAGGGATGAATACATTAAAAGGTTTGTCTATTTTTAGTCGTAGGTAGAAAAAAAAGGATGAACACAATCTTGACTAGTTATGACGTTACAACAATAGCAAACAAAAAATGTTATTATAATTCTAGGGAGTTTTTTAAAAACACTTTTCTTACGACTCACGCGTTTCCTTGTATTTGCATTGAGATATATATTCCTCCACTGTCAATACCACTGACTTCAGCCAGGTTTTGGACAAAGGACACACTTATCATGGTTGTCGTTCGTTCTCAACTTCGCCTTCACCCTTAATAACAATTCGTAATATTTTTAAATACGATCACCAGAGGCTTAGTGTGGTGGGGGAGAGAGGAGGCAAGGGGCATTGTGCCGCTGGGGGGGGGGGGGGGGGGGGGGTAGGGGGGAGCCACAAATCGACTTTTGTGAATCACTGTTTTAAGCCTGCGCTCTTCTTACTCTGGGAAATAGTATGTTGCAAACCATCAATCTTCATGATGAACGGGAGATGGAGAGAGATCTATGTTTTAAATTATTGTAAGACATGGTACAACAATGGAATCTACTTGGCTTACAGAAATCGCAAAGTGTGTTTAATTATTTTTGTTTGTTTGCCCCTACGTTGCTGTTGAACTCCGGGTATGTAGCCTGGGCAGCATTAGTCTAGATCTAATACTATTATTAACCGTATCGTTTCTCTAACAGATAGAACGCTTCCCCCTCCCATAGGAGGAGCGCGACATCCTGCCAACGTGAAGACATTTAAAAAGGCAATTTTTCTTGCCTTTTTTGTCTGTCCAACTTCTCGTTACCACAATATTTCGTTATGTTTTGACTACTCTTGTGTAAACACTAGGAGAATGAATTTCTAAAACTCAGAACACAAGAAAACGCTGCCTTTCATATGATATCTCCATGAAGAATTCTAGCATGCAAAACACTTAATGATGAAATACTTTTCTTCTGATAAAAAGTCTAAAATTATTAGTGTTAATGAACACTCATTACGTAATTTATGATTCCAAATATATTGTAAATATATTTGCCGATAAAAAATTACTATTGAAGATGCATTTTAGCATGTGTTTTAATAAATCTTAAAAGTGATACTGTTAGCTAAATTAGCTGGCTGAATTAGCCAGAAAACCAACGAATTAGCAGTGGTTAAGTCTGTTAGTGAGCTGTGACCTATATTTGGAGTGGGTGTGGTGGGAGGCTCCCACTTCAAATAGAAAGTACATCATTCACTTCTTGCTACTCGTCTCGGTGTCCCCCGGGGTTCAACTGTACATATACAAACACAATAACATGGTCATCACAAACACAGCTTTATTATTACTATTGGTATGTCTCAAACACTGGTTGCCCTGTCCTTATCTAAGAACTAACACACTTCCGGTCATTGGCACTTACGTTTTAACTGGCATATAATATATAAGTAAAAATAAATTTTAGAGACATACACACAGTCATCCGAGAAAATATGTATAACTCAATCTAAAGACATGAGGATAGTTGTACTTCAGAGGGAACCAAAGTCATAGCGAATCAAGTTTACGCTTAAAGAAACTGTTAAAGTGACTCTGAAACACAACGGAGCGTCAGAATACTAACAGTTAACGTGGTTGGCTAACAAAAAGTCGAATCTGACTCCAAATACCACGCGTTTTTATTGTGTCCATTTCAGCACGAGAAACTCTGGTATTATGTAGAAGTGAAATTAGGTAGCATCTATTAGCAGATATTTTGATTCAGTAATACATTCCAGTGTAGTTGTTTGTGTGTGTTATATTCTTATTATTATCTATTTATAAAAAATGTCAATCACCGGGAACCAGTTATACTCGCTACGCCTCTGACAACTATTTAACACTTAAAGCCCAGTCTAAGTATATATGCTTTGAATAGTGAGAAAAAATCCGTTGCACAAATAGAAAGGCTTTGGTGTAACAAAGTTTGAGAAGACTACGATTCGCGGGCTAACTCCTGCTCAATAAAGTTTTGACCTATCACATAATTTATTTTTAAAAAATCCCAATTATTAATTCAGAATGTAAATATTCAAGTTTTTGTTTTTATAAATTGGGGAATCATTGTGACTTTACATACGCTATTAGCCTATTGGCTTCTTCCGCTGGCTTTAAATAGGCTTAAAAATAGACATGTTCATCCTGCCCGCTTAGCTTTTGATTTACCGAACTTCTCCATGTTTGCTTTGGTCTTCCGACTTTCTCTTCTCCTCTGTACATTTCAGTCTAGTGCCCGTTTTAAACCTGTATTGTGACCATTGTGTTGGTGTGAAGTGTTTCTCTGTGTGAGTAAAACATGTCAATCTAAACAGGTCGAGTTAAAAACAACGTAGTATTTTGTTCTAGAAACAAGTCGTATCAAACAACCACTACCTAAAGTATACTGTATATGGTACGTTTTTTTTAAAGGTGGGTGCAAGTCCAAGTACTTTTTTTTCTAGTTTAAAGTCTAATCACGATGTCTCACTTGCAATAAAACCAAAGCCGTAACAAAGACTAAAATATTTCACGATATTTCACATGTAAACAAAATATTAAAAGTTAAAAGCGAACGCAGTAAATTTGAAATCCATTGTAATGTTGTTACTAGAAATAACTAATTTTTAGTTTTCTTTCTTGAGGAATGTATTTTTGTGGGCTAGTCAATTACTTCTGATTCATTTTGTGGGACATCTGTTTAGGCACAGTTTGATAATCCCGGTATTAGGCAATCCTCCGCTATGAGCCATTTATAGCAGCACAGCTAACCACAGAAGTCTTGTATGTATAAATACATCAAGATAACGTTGAATCCTGAGGCGATATATGTACCATTATTAACTCTCTCGATATGATCTTTGAAAATATGTTTTTAACATTCCGTCCGCAAGAAATTGTTTCAACTGCTTTTTTGTTCTGTAGGAGCTAACATTTAGTTTCAACGTTCACATTGTGAACATGAGAACTACTGTTAGAAACCCAAATTTTTGAGAATCGTGGCCCCACACCCACATTTCACGATGATACGAGTTGAATAGAGGTATTTTCAAAAAGCAATGCCAATGTGGGCATGATTGCTTTCTAATGTTCAACTACTAAGCTTAACAACATAGGTCGACTTGATTTGGAATGTTTCATTTATACTAATCACACTCAATACCGGGGTGCGCGGTGGTTAAGTGGTTAAGCGCTTGGCTTCTGAACTTTGGGGTTCTTGTGTTCGAATATCGGTGCGCCCTTGATTCCACCGAACTCTAATGGGTACCTGACTTTAGTTGGGGAAAGTAAAGGCGGTTGGTCGTTGTGTTGGACACATGACACCCTGCTCATTAACCGTTGGCCAAAGAAACAGACGACCTTAACATCATCTGCCCTATAGATCACGAGGTCTGAAAGGGGAAACTTAACACTAAATACCAGTAGATGTTGAAGTTTTGTGGCACCGTTTGGAATCGAAGTTCTTCAAAGACAACATAAAAGTTAGAAACATTAAGTTGGTCAATGCGAATCAGGATTACTCTAGATAATAAATAGGTAAATTATCTATTGGGATTGTCCACTTTGGTACAGAGTCTACAGTCCTTACACCCGTAGATCAATACATACTAGATCTAGCTTACAAATATAGAATTTGGTGTCATTCCTGACTGTTGTGGTAAAGGAGTAGATAACTCTAGTTACGTTGTCTCTAGGCAAAGGGTATTGTCAGATGGTTGTCATGTCAATCAGAAAGTTTACACACATGCACACACACATACACATACATATATGTGCTGGGCAATAGCAACACGTGTTATATTCGATGTGTTGAAGTATATTGAGAAAACACTCAACTCTGAACTCACTCTGTCAGTCTGTCAGTCTGTCTGTCTGTCTGATAAAAGTTTTGTACTCGTTATTTCTCTCACACCCACATCTCAGATCAAGTGGAAACTTTGTACAATTATTCATTGGCATAGTCAAGACATCAATCAATTAGAAGTACCAATTAGTCATTGAATTACTGGTAATTAATTATTTTGTTTGATACTAACAAGGGAGACGAATTCTGCAGTATTCACAGATATACACAGATAATATCTAGGTTTCGTCCCTTTAGTACACACATTATTCTCCCACACCTATTCTCAGATAAAGTTGAAACTTTAAACAATGATTTATTGTATCTAGCAAGACGCGAATCAATTAAAAAATTAACCAATTATTCAATTAATTATTGATATATATTTATTCTTGTTTGATATCAACTGAGGGAAATAACTTCTACATTTTTTAGGAATACAGTTTAAGTGCGGAGTTCTTCCCCTTAGATAAGTTTTGTTAGTTGTTTTTTTTTTAAGATTTTTTTTTCTTGGTTGTAGGCTATTCTTCTATAATGAAGCTTACCACCTACAGGCCCAATATCCCTGCCTGAGATTCATTCTAAATTACGAAGAGCAGTGCAAAAAGTTATAAAATACCTTTGGAAGTGTATAGCTTATAAATGATTCCGTATTGAGTTCACAAATGTTATCAAAAAGGTTGCTCAAAATGGATTTGTTTCCATTTTATGAAAATCTCTAAAAAGTTTTTTAGAATGTGGAGATTATATTTAAACCAAAAAAAAAAAAAAAGAAAGAAAGAAAAACTACATTTCTAACAGCGGACGAAATACGGCTAATTGCTAGTTGTTGTTAATTTTTAATTAATGTTGCCTACAAGCTCAAAGTTTTGAAATGAAACCTTGTCCCAAAACTACAATTGACGAGAAACTTTTTTCCAAAATGGAAGTGATCTATTATTTTAGACTTCGAGATAGTAGGTGTTGAATTTCACCATTCAATATTCAGCTCAAGTTTACTTGACAGTGCTTTGGTCTGCATCGCTACAGTGCGTAGTGTAGAAATACAACCGCTTGATCCAATTGAAATGCACTAACAATATTTATTTGTATACAGATCAGCGATCATGATGAAACTATTTCTGTTAACTTTGTGCGTTCATCTGGGAAGTGCTTTACTAGCTTTTGGAACTTCTGCATTAGATACAACAATGAGTTTTGATAAACCAGCTGTCGTTGAGTTGAGCCCAGGATTCCCGTATTATGGAACGACATACTCATCAGTGACAGTAGGTAGCTTTGTAGTAGTCTAGAGATATTTATACTATACTAATAACCCATGAAAACATTCCTTCTACAGCCTATTTTGTTTAGAGACATTGTGTTGTGCACAATCTCAGCGGTTTTTCTTTGTTTGTTTGTTTGCTTTATTGGCCCCCGAAAGGGGAATAGCCGCTATTAGTTTTGTGTGGTCGATCTGTCCGTTCGTCCGTCTGCCCGTCCCGTTTATATCACAGAAACCAGAAAAGATATTGAAAATTCGACAGTACAATATAACCATCATGTAAAGGATACTTTTTTTTTCTTTTCTGAAAGAAAATCATATAATTTTTCAAATTTAATGTGCACAATTCTTAGAATACAAGTATTCACTATTAATGGTAACAAAAAACAACAAAACACGGGAGACAATTATACAAATGAACATAATTATGCTCCCCCTATTTTTTTAAAAAATAGTTATACAAACACTTTTGTTTTTTCCAATACTATTTCTTTTAAATATATTTATAACTAAATCCAGTCTGGTCTGTTATGTAAGCTACTTACATTTTTATTTGAAATGTTAACTCTTGTTTTAAAATTGAAAGAATATATTTAGTATTTATCTATATAAGTTGATTATAATTTTAAGCATCATTTAATAAGCAATGTTTTATGGTATGCACTGTCATCGCAATATGATACAGATTGCAAATTATAACAATTTTGAGATTTAACCAAAGGAGAAAGTGTCATCTTTGAGGCATTGAATGAGAGATTGACCTTTTAGAAAACGATCAATTAGATAACCATTCAATCAGGTAAGACAGGTTCACATTTAACCATATTTTCTCAATCATCAGATCATTGAATACATATGTAAATTAACAAAGTAATAATAATAAAATTAATATACGCTTGTACCTCTGTGTGGTGTTATGCCGTCAGTTAACCCAACACTTAGCATCGACTAGACTTTCGATGCGTACACCTGTCTTCTTTTTGTATTGCCGGAGATGCGGTTGTGGTTGTTGGTAGTTCATAGCTTCTGATATTCTTGATGAAAATATTGAAACCTGACTTTTGTTACCTGACTGAGTGGAACACTTCGAGGGCCGATTCTGAGTTTGTCTTCCCACTAAAAACTATCTCTGTTACCTTGTTGTTTTTTTTTCGTTTTGAAAGTGACGATTTTATCCTCTTAGCCTTCATTCGCATTGAGTTGTACAATAATAATGATAATGATCATTGTGATGATGATGATGACGAAGATAGAATGTCCAGAACAAACTAGAAGCTACAACGTTATTGCTTAATTTTCATTAAAACTTCAAAAAACAAATACACATGGCATCTTACAGAAGGTTACAGTTTTGATTTAGTACAATGACCTATCCAATCTTAGTTCCTTGGTGTAAATACTAGATACTAACATTTTACAACTATTTTTTTGTTTTTATAGGAAGACAAATTTTATATCATTTTTAAATCAATCAATAAATACGTTCAGACTTGAAACAAAACTGTTGACAAACTGTATCTCATACACTTGAGATTTTTGTCTGCCTCATCATAAAGACTGAAGCCGAGGGTGAACGTCACCTGTTCAGTTATTGAGGAAGCGGATATGATTGAATCTCTAGCCGAGACATTATAATCCAACAGTGTTAATAGTAGAATATTCGGAAAGTTAAATTACTTGAAAATTGGATATTTTGGGAGTTGAATAAGTGGACAGCTGGTTAGTTTTACAGATGCTTTAGAGGATGGTTGGAATGTTGGACAGTTAAATTAGTATTACAGGGGTCATTGACCAATCCAATGAGATATTAAAAGCAATAGAAACTTGCAATAAATATTCTAACCAAGTACATCTCTTACACGTGTCGGGGGGGGGGGGGGGCATTCAAAGAAATATTCACCTGCATCTGTGTGCAGCGGGTGGTCCACCCAATAACAAGCTTTCGAAAAAAATATTCAATTGATTGTTTTAATTAGAACGCCCTAAATACGCCCTTATAATGCCATAGTTTTTTAAAAGAATTCAAACTCAAAAATTTAGGATTGAGCTTTTTTAATTAAAAAATAGAAGTTACAAAATAAAAAAATATAAAAAAATAAAGGAAACCATTCAGAGATATAAATAATGCTACATGATCTCAATCTAATGTGTTTTTGCGAGTTGAGTAGAATACAATTTAGGAAGGAGAGTAAGCTAACAAAAGTAGAAAAATAAAGTTGCACATACTACATGTACGTAGGTTGAAACGTGAACTTAAGTTACCAATACAAAAACTAATATCACATTTTGTTTTCTCAGTTGTCAGCTATGCTGCAGTCTTTACCATAGAACAAGAAAATATTTTTAAAAATACTTTTACCATAGAACAAGAAAATATTTTTTAAAATACTTAAAAAAAAACACAACTTATATTGAGCTGTATCAATTAGTTTGAATCAGTCATGTAATTAAATTTGTAATAGGTCTAGACAACAAAAAAAAAGCATTTATAAAAATAAAAAGGGTAACGACCTGAATTTGAACTCATGGCTCAAGGCTTCTCAAGCCGACACTGTAACCACTCTACTAGTGAAGTACTTATGAACATTGAACATTTAATAGTTATGTATTGTTTCTAAAGTCTCGTCGTATTTCATGTTTGTGTTCACTATAACTCAGACGACGACCTATAAAGGGGACTAATTCAGCTTACACCACTACTTCAATCAAGTAGAATTTTTTCCTATGTTTGATATAGCAAACAAAAATAATAAATTACCAATAGCTAATTAACAAATTGATTAATATTTTAAATATTTTCTTGTATTGTCAGGTAAAAGAAATAAATATGCGAAATTTAAGCTTAATCCCAGTTTTAGTGATGGAGAAATAACGTGTATACACTTTTCACCAGACAGACAAAGTGAGTGGATAGAAGCTTTGTAAAAATAGCAAGCTCTTCTCCTGAATGAATCGCAATGCCATGCATAATTTGTTATACAATATTATTAAAGTAATAGGATATGTTTGAAGTGAAATAAACAGAGGCGTTCCAAGAAGGTATGTTTGACAGTTTCATATGTGTGGGCGCTGCGTCTACATTAAGGTGGGTTCGTGGAGTATTATTCTGTTTTAGTGAAACAAGGCCGACCACATACAACATTTCGTCGCATCTTTTTAGAAGATCTAAAATCTGAAAACTACATGTGAAAATCAATACAATAAACTATAATTTCTTAAGCAGCATTTCAAATACTATTTGCAGATTCAGAAAGATGGAGTTCTCGTACTTAACAATCCTGCAAAGGCCTCATACAATGATTTTAGCAATGTCAATGATGTGAAACTTGCATCAATAGGAGCATGGATAGCCGGTATAGGTACAGCGCATGGGAATATCTTTTACAGGTTAGTACATATCAAATAGTCATTGGCTATTTACTGTTTCTTCTTCTTCGTAATTATCGTAAGATTTGAGTTGAAGACTCTTGGAACTCTAGGTCCGTAGAAACTCTATACAATGGGCTTCTTGGAACAACTGTGATGTCTGTTTGTACATCCAAGCAGATGTACATTAGTTGCAGCACTATTTTCATTGGCTCGTATTCCTAGATGCTCGAGTTCGAGGCGAGTCCTTGGACACCCCAATCAAGTTCTGTTATAGCTCCCTATTGTTTTAATCGTCTCCTCTAACGACCCATTTCTCCCGGGCGCCACTTTGAGCATGAGAATTATTGCCCGGGCTGTCTAGGTAGAGTTGACAAGTTCCGCTATTACCAATTAAGCTCAAACACCGCGATTATCTCTTTACTTCAGACAGATGTTACTTTTCAACTAAGTAGCTCATGAACTTTCTTAGATCAGCCGCGAAATATTTCACATCTCTACCAAATGTAAAAAAGAATTCTGGTATTTCTTCAAATAAATATCTTCGGCATTCTTTAGGTATATGGTCATAGATTTACTATCTGATATGTGTACACTACATAACAAATCTATTTTCATAGTTACAATAATAATTAGAATATATAAAACAAATTCAAAATTTATACTAATCCAACCACTTAACATTAAGCTTACGTAACCTATCCTAAGGGGTTGGCTGTCATTACTGCCACCCAAGTATTCACCCTTAATTAGCGTCTAACATCCGATGACAGAAAGACCCCCGCGCATAATGTACAAGTCCTGCACCCTGAGAGGGTCGGCCATGGATGCCTGGGTGACTTAGTGTAACTTATGTTATAAAACTAAGGATTTTTAAATTACTTCAAATAGAATGCAACGCGTTTGTTTCGAAATAAACTCGTCTGAATACCAACTAGAGCACAAATCGACCCTTTCTAAATGTCTAAACGAACGTTAACTTTAAATAGTTCATTACTTAGTACATTATATTTTTGAATATAGAGAAACACGAACATTATACCAAAACAATTTTGGCCTAAGGATAGACGTGAAACGCATAGAACGGCCATTAGCGCTCTTCAACAAAGGAAGTCATCTATATTCGAAACATTAAGGGCAACTACTCTCTCAACGGACTATAAACAGCGCGCTCTACTTCCTCTTCCATTCCCCTCCCTACACACACCGGAAGATGTGACGCGCGTCCCAAAGGTCAAGTTCATACTATTTACCTTATATAGGAGATGCTACAGAGAAATTCTAGGTATCAAATTCAAAGACCGCATCACAAGCGAAGAGATTAGAGACAGGGTTATTGCAGCGATTTGACTTCTCGATGACCTGCTAACTACTGTAAAAAAAAACTAAAACTCTATGGCCATATTACAAGGTCTTCAGGGCTCGCATAGACATTCCTTCAGGTAACAGTACCAGGAAGAAGAAGAGGCTGACAAATCTTGTGTGGTGCCCCAAAGGTCCAACAGACTAAGGGATAGGTAAGGTGAAGTTGAAAATGATACCGAGAAAAATACGTTTAAAAGAATTCAATCAGACAAACTGATGGAGCGCATTAATATAAACTTTCTAAACTCGATCTAGAACAGGGGTTCTCAACCTGTGGAACGCAACCCCCTTGGGAGTCGATTGACAATTTGTCAGGGGTCGCTTTTGTCCATCGAAAATATGTTGTTGTTTTTTCCATTCAACATGTAAAACTTGTCATATATTAAGTTTTTCCATTGAAATTTATTAAATATATTGTTATTCGAGGATAGATATTGCAGTCAACTGAATCAGAATTAATTTCGAACATTTTGATTGTGCAGCAGATTTATTTGCATAGGTTTACTTCTGGACTATCATCTGTCAACTTGAAAAAGTCGGTGTTATTCATCGTATAAGTATGTTTAAGAAGCATTAAGGCCTTTATTTAAGTGTAATTTAAGTGTAAAAGGGTTGAATAAGGCATCCACAAATGTGAATTTCGATACGTAAACTTTGTTTAGAAATCCATAACACTTCGGACAACATAAACATTGAATGATGTCTAAATGGTAGCTGGGAAGGAAAGCATGGGCTTCCCGTAGTGCTCTGGTAAGAAACCAATGTTGTACTTAGTCTCTCAGAGCTCCCCCATGCAGTTAAAGTGACCCTTCAACCGTACCTGCTCTCTGTGAGGGAAATGACCTTGAACCTGGCAAACAGATAAACTGATAATTTCTGTGAAAGAACATTTGCGCATGTCTGTAGACATTTCTCCCTTCTTTTCAAATCTACTCAACATCCAATTTGCACTTGACAGAAATCCAATGAAAGTTAAAGTTAAGGAATTTTAGGAGACAGAAATAGTTGAACAATGAAACATTTCTCTTTAAATAGGCCAACAAAATTCTGGATCAAGCTTTTGCAGCCATGTTCACATTTGTCTGTGTTACACCTTCTTCTTCCATTTGCAATAATATATTTATTTCTCGAAACAGCCTGTTAGTTATCCAATTGAAATACAGAAAATTGTCACGTGTGTGGAATGTAAATAGGAAATACTCACGTAAATAGAGGCACGTCATAAAGAAATTATTTCATTGATTTGTAATTGGATAATAAGGAGAAATATCTATTTCAAGACTATAATTACATACTGTACCGCAATTAAACATTAAGCTTTAGCAATGCAAATCAGATAGTTACATGGCCTCCAATTATAATTTTGTAACATCAAACTTATAAACCAAAATAATTTAATGTTGGGGGTCGCCAATACGTGAGTAATTGTAAAAAGGGGTCGCCAAGCTAAAAAGGTTGAGAACCGCTGGTCTAGCATGTATGACATATTTGTATTTCAGATTGAGCAACGCTCCTAGGGAGGTAGATTATGTCACCTCTATTGCACGTAAACTCTCGAATTTCGATCCCAACTTCACGCCACTGAATGTCTTGGTGGTCACGTGGGCTGAAGTAGGCACTGCCCACTATGGCTTTGAGGGGGACTTTAAGGTAAACAAAGAATAAAATGGACTGTGACTTAGATTGAATCGCTGCCTGATATTATTTTTATTTTTTTAATGAATTATTTAATTATTTTAAACTTATTTTTATGTTTGGGGTGCGGTGGCTGAGTGGTTAAGCGCTCGGCTCCCAAACCTGGTTTCTAGGGGTTCGAATCTCCGTAAAGACTGTGATTTTGAATTTCGGGATTTTTAGGGCGTCCCTGTGTCCGCCCAACTCTAATGGGTACCTGACTCTAGTTGGGGAAAGTAAAGGCGGTTGGTCGTTGTGCTGGCCACATGACACCCTGCTCGTTAACCGCTGGCCACAGAAACAGATGCCTTATAGATCTAAGGTCTAAAAGGGAAACTTTGCTTTTTTTTAAATTTTTATGTTGCGTGGCACCCTCACCCCATTCTAAATCGTCAATGTGAATTTAGAAAAATAAAAAAAGAAATGGGTTGGAGGGGGGTGGGGAATTTACCATTTTGAAAAGACAGAATGTTGAAAAAAAGTTTAATATAAGACAATTTACTCGCCATATCAATGAACTGTCTACTCACCTGTGACTAATGACATGACAGAAGAAACAAAACGGAGATAGGAAGTCAACTTGGAGTATTTTCTGATTGTAAGTCTGGCTGGTAACGAGATGCTCCAGGACTGCACGCTTGTAAAAGTATACCAGACTCGAAGTACGTTTTGTGGGCTCAGTTCCCTTGTTTTAAAGACAGCAATAGAAGTACCTTACAACTTAATCAACATAGTGACTTTGATTGGTACGTCACACCTATTTTGAGCTTACAACTTAATCAACATATTAACTTTGATTGGTACATTTCACACCAAACTATCTGACTGAGGGTTTTCATAAGCGTATTCTTCTGTTGTATAGTGATATGCTTGGGTCCATATGTGAAGGTAAGATTACTTATCTTTAGGACAGAACAGTGATAATTAAATCGCAATGAGTGAAGCTTACATTAGCAAAGTTATTACATATAATGAAAAAAATATAAGAATAAGCCGCTGCACATACAAGTAGTTACCACACATTACCACACAAATACAATAATCCAAATATGAACACTGATTGATACTCTGTACTAAAATTGCACAGAGTCCAAGATGAATACTATATAACACACACGTGATTTGTGATATCTTCACTGTCCCCATCTCGGAAGCTAAAGGGGATGGGGCGTGTTTGGACAGTCAGTCGTAATGTAGAGAGGCTACGAGGTATTGTGCTGTACGGCCCAGTCTGTTGCCAGAGCACTACGGGAGGTTTAGCCCTTCCCGCTCTGTTCCCAATCGGAGGTCATCTCAAGTGATGTGGGAAGTCGGCAGCAGATAGGCTTAGTTTTATTTATTTATTATTATTATTATTATTATTATTATTATGTTAGAAACGAATGAGTATTCATTCTCTGGCACTGCCAGTGTCGAGAATCGTTAAAGGAAACAAAATTCTATGTACTCTGTTTATCAGTGAATAAAATAAACTAAAAAGGCGATGAAAAAAGAAACATTTTAAACTTTCTGTGTGGGTTTTAACTACATGTAAATCTGTTACATTTATATGTGTATTTATGTTTATGTATGTTGTGTGTGTGTTTGTTTTCATGTAATCTCCCTTGTTCTACTGTTCAGTATGTTCACGTGTTCACGGTTTACTCTTAAGTGTTTAAGTAGTGTGTATTCACTGTGTATTAGTCTCTGCTGCCAGTGTTAATGTCATACCTAAGAAGCTTATTAAATCTGCACAAATCTGTCCCACTCAAAACAAGCTACGTGTGTATGACGGTAGCACACTCATACCTATTGGAAAGGTACACCTCGTAGTACAAAATCCAAGGACCAACAAGAGATATCGTGTTGATTTCGTGGTTGTGAGAGATGACTTAACTCCCTTGTTAGGGAAGAAAACGTCAGAAAAAATGGGACTAATTACAATTAACTATCATACTTTTGAAAGTGTTGACAAGGTTGAAAGTGTTGATAAGCCTCTACCAAGGTTATCGACAAAAATATTTGAACAGTTCTCTGATGTATTTGATGATCAGCAGGGTGAATTACCTGGTGTTGTACACTTAGAAGTGAATCCTGACATAACACCAGTTACATGTCCATCTGGTCGTGTACCTTTAGCTATGCAGGCTAAAGTACAGTTTGAGTTACAACTACTAACAGAAAAAGGAATCATTGAGCCTGTTGATATACCTACTGACTGGGTCAGTCGAATGGTGATTGCAACTAAAAAATCTGGAAAACTCCGTATCTGTTTAGATCCTCGTCCTCTCAACAAGGCACTTAAAAGAGAACGTTTTCCCCTTCCAGTAATGGAAGACTTGCTTCCTAGATTATCGAATGCAAGTGGAGAAGATTACCATTTGGATAATCTGTGAGCTCAGAACTGTTTCAGAAACATTTAAATGTTGCTCTTGAAGGTCTTGAAGGTGTGATTGGTGTAGCTGATGATATTATAGTTTATGGTCCGGAGACACATGGGAAACAGCTTCCCATAACCATGACTAGAATATTACAGCATTATTTGAGAGATGTCGCTCTGTGGGAATTAAACTGAACAAAGAAAAAGCTGAGATTAAAATGAAAGAAATTACATTTCTGGGACATCTAATTACAAGGGATGGTTTAAAGATTGATCCTGAAAAGGTAAAGGCTGTTAAAGAAATGAACAAACCAACAAACGTTGAGGAAGTTCGGCGCTTTTGTGGGTTTGTGAACTATCTTGCTAAATTCCTACCCAAACTATCCGACGTCATTGAACCAATTCGGCAGCTACTTCATACAGATATCCCTTGGTCATGGTCGAGAAAACATGACAGTGCATTCTGTGACATAAATCTATGGTGACTCAAGCTCCTGTGCTAGCATTCTACAATCCACTTAAAGAATTGACCATATAGTGTGATTCCAGTCAAAATGGTCTTGGCGCTGTCTTAATGCAGGAAAGTAAGCCCATAGCTTACGCAAGTCGATCTTTGACTGATACTGAAACTACATACGCACAGATCGAGAAAGAAATGCTAGCAATTGTATTTGCACTGGATAAGTTCCACCAATACACATTTGGTCGACATATAACCATTGAAAGTGATCACAAACCTCTTGAAGCAATAATGGCTAAACCTCTCTCAGCTGCTCCTCGAAGATTGCAGGGAATGATGTTGCGCATACAAAACTATGACATAACTGTCATTTATAAAAAGGGAAAAGAAATGTATCTTGCCGATGCATTTTCAAGAGCTCAGATCAAGTCATCAGCAAACAGTCAAGGGGAGTTTGAGCTCATAAATATGGCCAGTTTTCTAGCAATTGGGGAAGAAAGACTACAGAAACTAAAGGAAGAAACCGAGAAAGATAGGACGCTTCAAAAACTTCTAATCACAATTAATCAAGGTTGGCCAGAAGGCAAGCATCTTCTACCATATCAGCTAACGCCTTATTATAATTTCAGAGACGAAATGTCAGTTCAAGAGGGGCTTATATTTAAAGGTGAAAGAGTAGTAGTGCCCATGTCACTACGATTAGAAATGAAAAGAGAAGTTCATTCTACACACTCAGGCATTGAAGGATGTCTAAAAAGAGCTCGTGAGAGTTTATTCTGGCCAGGAATGACCGGTGACATAAAGCATTATATTTCAACTTGTGAAATATGTCAAGCTTTTCAACCCAATCAACAGAAATGAATCATGAAGTTCCCACACACCCCTGGGAAAGGGTTGGTGTTGATCTATTCACACTTGACGGCAAAGACTATCTTGGGTGTGTGGACTACTACAGTAACTTCTGCGAAGTTGATCGTCTAGAGAACACTAGTTCAGAAACTGTCATAAGAAAACTTAAAGCCCATTTCGCTAGATATGGCATCCCATCCACAGTGGTCTCTGACAATGGACCTCAGCTATCTTCGGACAGCTTCGCAAAATTCGCCAACGATTGGAGTTTCAACCGTTTGACAAGCAGTCCCCACTATCCCAGATCAAATGGGAAAGCTGAATCAGCCGTAAAGACTGTAAAGACATTATTTCTTAAAAATAAAGATCAGTTCATGGCTTTACTTAATCATAGAAGCACCCCGAATAAAACTGGTACTAGCCCATCACAGGCATTCTTAACAGAAGAATCAGAAACTTGCTGCCTATAGCTAAAAGCCTGTTGAAACCTCAAGTTCTGGATACTCAGAAACATAGAAAAGCGCTGAAAGAAAACCAGATGAGATCAGCGATTTACTACAACTCCCACACTAAAGATTTACCTCCCCTTGCTAAGGGTGAAGAGGTGAGACTAAAGTCAAGGTCGCGTGGCCATGAGCGTTGGCAAAAGGGAGTTATAACTCGTCAGTTACAACAACGGTCGTATGAAGTTGAATCGGGCGGAGGAGTTTATCGCCGAAATAGACTTCACTTACGAAGAATCCCACTGCCTGCTGAAACGAATGCGCCTACACCAACAGGTACGACCGAGCCCGACAACCCCGCACCTGTGGATGCACCCAGCACAGATGAAAGTAGGCCTAATGCTCAGAAACCTGAGAGCCATATAGAAGACGGGTCTCACAGATCGACAACCTATACAACTAGGTCAGGCCGAGTGGTCAAATCCACAAGAACTAGTGACTATGTATATGACTAACCTCAAACACAGGAGGATGTTACATTTATATGTGTATTTATGTTTATGTATGTTGTGTGTGTGTTTGTTTCTTTTCATGTAGTCTCCCTTGTTCTACTGTTCAGTATGTTCACGTGTTCACGGTTTACTCTTAAGTGTGTCAGTAGTGTGTATTCACTGTGTATTAGTCTCTGCTGGTTGGTCTCTCCTTGTTTCACGTTAATAAAAATGGAGTGTAACTTTTAAACATCAGTATTGTTAGTGTGTATTGTGATAATATAACAAATCTACTTTAAATTAGATTGTAAAAGAAGTTCCTTACTTTTGAACAGAAAAACACAATTCAGCTGCTCCTTGCCACGGACGGGGTTCAAAGTTTTGTCGTTTTAGACTATGATACCATTGAATGGTGCTATTTCGAGGATCTGACCAATTATTTATCATACGGGGACCTTACCCACTTCGACATCGCCATACCGATTTCTACAAAGGTACACTCACTTTCGGTTCTTGTGAACTAACTTCTACACATTGTGTTATCTATTTTTTTAATACAACTAACATATACATTTATTATTGATGGCATCTAATCCTTGTAGTACGTAACTGTATATGTCCTATGTGACTGTATATGTACTATGTAACTGTATATTCATGAAATCACTTGCACAGGGACCTGTGATGAATTCCGTTTGTCGGAGCACAATTGGGTAGGCACAATAGATCAGGTCATGTCTATTTCTTCTCTTTCTGTTATTGTGCCTTGCAAAAAAAAAAGCCTTATTACGCCTTTATCAAAGCCCCTTTTTGTGTCTCGTTTTTGAATTCCTCAAAAAAAAATGTTTCTTTTCTATTACGATTTTCCTCATTTTCTTTTTTTGGTTCTCTACAAGCTGCTTTGCAATCTTTCTGACCAGATTAAAATTAATTTTACAAGTAATATGGAAGAAAGAGGAATGGGGAATTTGCATAGATCATAGATTTATATCAAATAGAAATTATATTAAAAAAACATTTTTTTATCTCCATGTCAAGATACTTTAAAATCGTTTTCAGCTTTAACCACTGTGAGAGTATCAACCCAAAACCCAAGCCAAACAATTGTTATTTGTGGTTAGCTTTGGAAAGACTACTAGTTTTACGTGCAATACGTACAGCCCATCTCATGATAGCTAATAACTATTTTACAATTCAAGATATTTTGAATTTCAATGTAACTTACAGGCTGGTTTCTTCAAAGGAGATGGACCAACGAAATTCCTTTTTCCTGTTTCAATGAACAGAAATTTGTTCGATATAAAATCGGACTCCAACATTGGCGATCCGGGACTCTATGTATTTAGGTAAGACTTAATAAGTTAAAGGTAAACATTCAAGTGAACTTGTCCATTCCATACCCACAAACGTATTTATTGGCAGGGCCTATATAGGCAATACAAAGGTATAGCTTAGGGTGGATCCAGCACGATTTTGTTGGGGAGATTTTTTTTTCAAAACCCTAACACAGTGCAAGCCTTAACCATAACCCTAAGCACAAACACACAATCATAAGAAGTTTGTTTAGACAGGCAGAAGGAGGTAAGCCTAGATTTCCAAAAATCTTAAATTCAATTCTAGGACAATTACAAAGACTGAAAAGAATAATATATATAAAAGAGAAAGAGAGAGAGAAATAGATGTATATACAATGGATCGCTGGGCACATAGGCATTATGAGAAATGAAAAGGCTGATAGATTCTCAAAAGCGGGGGCATCATTCAATGGGCATCAAGAAGCACAGGTAGAGCTGTGTACATAGAAAAGTACAAAGAAATGAACTCACCAGACAAAGTGGTTACTACCAATTTTTTACCTCACATAGATCCGTCTGTAACGTTCCAACTAAGAGCAGGACTAGCATCTAAATTAACAGGATAAATCCAACTTGCTCACCCCTCTGTATACACAGCGCCCACCCTTACGAAACTGTAAATCTTAGGAAGGCAGACCTTACTTCCATAATAACCCAACATAACTAACACTCTGAATGGCAGTGCTGAACATCTAAAAAAAAGGTACGCTTTTTACAGGTACAGGTCAGTTTAACACACACAAAAAAACTGGCTAGAAATGTATATATATATATATATAAATGCAAAACAAATAAAACTGTCCAGTCCTTCCGAAGGGTCAAGGTTGGAACGGTAGATGCAATCCCCTTCTTCCCCGTACCACCAAGTCGACCTCTGTATCCAAGGGAGGGGGAGGGGCGACATAATATACAAATTGGTTCAAATATTGCTATAGTTCAGGCCTTAGAGTTCTAAAAAAACTCATTAATTCGGCGCTCTTTCTTTGAATACAGTCTATTCGTAAGAAACAGTCTAGTATCTTAGTTCAATACAATGAATAGGTAATCATGCCAAAGAATTAACTTATACTAATTTAAAAAAGGAATGTACCTATATCCAATCAATCCTCAATCTCTCTAATACAACTTTTCTTCAAAACCGACCCAGAATTCTCTCTTCTTCATACTTCTTGTGTGTATCTGCATGAGTTTTCCAAATAGTTCTCTTTATAGTTCTACATTCATCTTCACGAAGTTTTCTACTTCCCCTTCTAGTCATTATAGTTATGTGGAGTAGTGATTGTAAAGAATTCATATGTGTCTTGTTTTAGGGTGTGTAGTCCCGTTGGTAGAGTTCGTTTGTAGACTGGGTATGGGCCTTTTCGGCCGTGGGCAGTGTGAGCCCAGAATTGATCTCTAACAGATTGTTAGTTTATTCGGCCTCACAATCCAACAGTATTGGCACTCGACTCTTGTTTTTGTATTTGCGGACTTAAGGTTGTGATTGTTGATAGTTTGCAGTCCATACCTTCGGATATTCATTCTGAACATTGTTTAATCTGCCTTTTTACCTGCCTGAGTGGACAACTCCGGGGCTGATTCTGAGTTTGTGTTTTCTCACAAAACTATATTTTTGTAATCCTTGTTGAATTATATTTTAAGTTATGTTATAAAACATTTAAACAGCTTTTATTTAAATCTAATTCTATTGCAAATCGGTCCTAACGTTTGTGAAAATAAAATTATTTCCTCTCTCCGTCTGTCTGGTACAAATTTTGTACACGGTGTTTCTTCCAATTCCTTTTCTCGGATCAAGTTGAAAATGTTCGCAATTATTTATAGTCGATGACAAAATCAATTAGTGGTAATTGGCTAATTTGTTTTTTTGTAGAAAAAAAGGAGTTAAACCTTTCAGATTTTAAAGATAAGGCAATGCGTTCTTTGCGCTCCATTCTATTGTCAATGTAAGCTTTGGTTTCAATAGTGCTCATTACTGTGTTTGTTGTCAATGTAAGCGTTGGTTTCAATAGTGCTCATTACTGTGTTTGTTGTCAATGTAAGCGTTGGTTTCAATTGGTGCTCATTACTGTGTTTGTTGTCAATGTAAGCGTTTGTTTCAATTGGTGCTCATTACTGTGTTTGTTGTCAATGTAAGAAGCGTTGGTTTCAATTGGTGCTCATTACTGTGTTTGTTGTCAATGTAAGCGTTGGTTTCAATTGGTGCTCATGACTGTGTTGTAAGCGTTGGTTTCAATTGGTGCTCATTACTGTGTGTGTTGTCAATGTAAGCGTTGGTTTCAATTGGTGCTCATTACTGTGTGTGTTGTCAATGTAAGCGTTGGTTTCAATTGGTGCTCATTACTGTGTTTGTTTTTCTTTTTAGAGTAGATGAGACGCCTGTGAATGCCACTTTAATGGTAACTACCACTCCAACCTCTACTACTACTACATCCAGCACGACATCTGAGACTACAACAACATCAACTACTACCACTTCAGAGACCACTACATCAACTACCACCACAACACCAACTACTACCACTTCTGAGACCACTACATCAACAACTACCAGACCACCAACTACTACCACTTCTGAGACCACTACATCAACAACTACCACAACACCAACTACTACCACTTCTGAGTCCACTACTTCGACAACTACTACAACACCAACTACTACCACTGTAGAGACTACCACTTCAACATCGACAACAAAGTCGGCTATTGGCAATGTTGCATCTACAACGAGCTCTAAAGGAAATGGCTATTCTGTAGAAAATGAATATCCTAGAATACCTCCTGTACAATATCAATTTCGTCAAATAGGTTTGTATTGTATGTTATTATTGGTACTGCCTACACATTTTTGAAATTAATATTAACAATGGTATTTTGACTCTTTAAATACATGATTATAGAGTTGAAAAAAAAAACATTATTTAAAAAATTAAATTAAGCAAAAACTTTAAAAAATTAGCTCGAAAAAAATGAAACACAATAATATATTAATTTGAAACTACAGATTCAAATATGGAATAATTTGGTACATTAAAGAGAAATTAAATGTTTCGAAGGAAATCCTATACAAAATTGTGTTGCCTAGCACTATTTCCGGTATTGAAACCCAATAAAATGCATATTCTGAGGTATCTACAATGCATTATCCTGCTACGCTTTTGGAATTAGGTGACTGTAGTTTGGTTTAGATTTTATTTCGAAAAGGGAAGTTTTATCGTCAAAATTATCTGTTGTTGTTTTTTTAACTAAAAAATCTCTGGAGTTTTCTTAACAAATTCAAAACCCTCTTAGCTACGCTCATATAATTTGGTGACTGTAGTTTGCTTCAGAATAATATTGAAGAGAGAGATTTTCATTCTCAAAACTCTTTATAAAGGGATTTAAACTCAAAACCATCTGGGGGGGGTACATTTTTAAAAAGTCCTCTGGAGGAGGGGGTTTAAACTCAAAACCCTCATTGGTTTGGCTACGCTCATAGAATTTTGAGTAATTTGCTTTTTTATCTTGAAGAGGTATTTTTTAGCTTTAAACCCCGCTGAAGGGATGGGATTAAACTCAAAACCCCCTTAGACTACGCTCATAGCATTTTAAGATTTAAGAATGTAATTTTTTTATATATATTGAAGAGGTATTTTTTATTTTAAACCCCGCTGGAGGGAAGTTTAAACTCCAAACCCCCTTAGACTCTACGCTCATAGCATTTTAAGATTTAAAAATGTAATTTTTTTATATATATTGAAGAGGTATTTTTTATTTTAAACCCCGCTGGAGGGAAGTTTAAACTCCAAACCCCCTTAGACTCTACGCTCATAGAATTGTATGTAATCGCCTTTTTATCTTGAAGAGGTTTTTAACTGCAAACTCTACTGGAAGGGGTTTTAAACACAAAACCCCTCTTCGCTAAGCTCTTAGAATCTTGTGACTGATGTATAGTTTAGTTTTATATTGAAGAAGGGGTTTTATCGTAAATTTCGGAGGGGGATTTAAAATCAAAATCCTCCTTACCTATGCTCTTGGAATTTGGGAATGTCGTTTGCATTATTATATTTTTGTTTTTGTTTTATAGAAGAGGGGGATTTAATCGCAAAACCCCCTGGTTGGGGTTTTAAACTAAAAACCTCCCTTGGCTGCGCTGGATCATGTGATGGTTTAGTATTAAAATCTCACCTAAAATATAGAAAATCAAAGCAAAAATCAGCCGCTAAATTCCGACCCCCCCCCTGCCGGGGGTGGATTTCATTTCGGGGGGGGGGGGGGTTGAACTCCAACTCCCCCTGGCTACGCCCATGATCTTCATCTTTATGATTCATACTCCGTTCCGCTTACCACTGGACATATCTGTAAGCCTATCTGATGACATATCATTTTTTAATATGCCAATTTTTTTACGATTATAAGTTCATTAACAATTTTTATGCAAACAGAAATTTAAAAAATAGATTGATAACTACCCCCCACTTAAAATTACATTATCAAGTACTCTTAGTAAAAATACATTGTCAAGTACTCTTAGTAAAATTACATTGTCAAGTACTCTTAGTAAAAATACATTATCAAGTACTCTTAGTAAAATTACATTATCAAGTACTCTTAGTAAAAATACATTATCAAGTACTCTTAGTAAAAATACATTGTCAGGTACGTTCGGTAAAAAAAAGTCATTATCAAGTAATATTGATAAAAATTACAATGTCAGGTACTGTCGGTAAAACTAGATTGCAATTAATGTTAATACAAAATAAATGTGTGAGTATCATTCAATGCTAATGCTACAATGTTTTCAATTATTTTCACCAACTCTAAGGGATATTGATGGATAATGTAAGACTACTTATAGTTTGACATCATTTGTTTTTTATAAATGACTATCGAATGAAACATTGTGCTCAGTATAGTTGTCTACACCGTCCATGGGGGTCAATGTTTCTTTTCCAGCAAGTCTTGATATCAGATACAAACATTTTGGTGGCGTTAGACCACCTTGTACACCTTCCTAGAATCGTATAAGAGAAAGGGCTTATAAGATAAATCATATCTTCTCTAGCTTAAAATCTTCTCTTTATACTCTAAAGATTACCAGTCGTATCTTTATGGTTGGACGAATTCGTTTTAAATGACAAATGTTTGATCATAAAATGTGCTTCACTGGTTCAGAGTTTCATATACATATAATTCATTCAAGCAAATGTTACCCAGATTCAATAAATAGCATCTTAAGGAATTGAACGCTAGCCATGTACTATCGACACGAATGTTTATGTTTATTTATTTATTCTTATTTGCAAATTTTCCCTTTTTTAATTCTTATTTTGATGATCTTTTTGCTTTTGGAGCAAGGGCATTTTTGTAGAAGTGCTTTAACTAATTTCTATTTATATACAGCTCACAAGAAAACTAGATGAATCTATTTTGACAGTTCTTCACAAAGTATAAAGTATATCTCCATATCTCATCATCTTATTGTCTAATTCTATCTACTATAGACCTTCTAACACTATCTCCATACATTTCTCTATTTACCTTATCACATTCGCTATTTTAACTTTCAGCTACTTCTGTTTTTTCTTCCCTCTTTCAAGTTCACTCTCACTCTCTCTCCCTCTCTTTTTCTCTCTACATCTCTCTCTCTTTTTATTTCCCCTTGGTGACGTCATTAGGACGATGCCACTATTGGGGGACTATGACTTTTAGCTTGTAAAGCCTGTTATACGAACCGCTAGGCATACAGTAAAAGGTAATGAAGATGCTATCTTTATTTGTTAAGGAAATACAAACATCTAGGAACGTAATGCAAAGTAGGACCTACTACTATAAATACGATCTAATACAGCAAACACTCTAGGCGCCATGAGAACATAACTGGAATTTAAAAGTTGACATGAGCGACTATCATTCTTTAGATTCTGTCAATTATTTATGTTTGTTTGTGTTACAGATTCACATTGGATGTGGCTATACTGTTTTCTGTTCAAGTGTTTGGAATAAAGTCAACGGACTAAAAAGTGTATTATTATATATATAAGCAATAACTGTAAACACGAACAAGCAATTTTACATTGTAAATACATTATTGTGTGAAGTTATCAAACAAGGCAGAATATTCATGTCTAAACTTAGATTGCCTGGTCGCATGAATTACTATATTCATCCTTAAACTTGAGCTTCACCAAAAGAACAGTGATATAGAGCTTGACCAAAGAACAGTGATATAGAGCTTGACGACCAAAGAACAGTGATATAGAGCTTGACCAAAGAACAGTGATATAGAGCTTGACCCAAGAACAGTGATATAGAGCTTGACCAAAGAACAGTGATATAGAGCTTGATCAAAGAACAGGACTTTAAGGGTTAGAGCTTCACATTGTTTGGAGCAAGAAATATAATGAGCTAAATCTAAAGTTTGTAGTTTAGGGAAGACTGATTTTGATTTATCGTATTTGCTTTAATATTAAGCTGTATAAATATTTTTAAAGTATTTTTCTTCTTGCTTATATCAACTCTGTCTGTCTGGTAAAAAGTTTGTACACGTTTTTTCTATCACACCCAATCTCGGATCAAGCTGAAATTTTTCATTATTATTTCTTTTACCTGACAAAACAAGTATCAATAAACAAAGTTAACCAATTACTTAATTAGTTATTGGTAATTAATTGTTTAGTTTGGTATCGAACAAGATAAAGAAATTTTACTTTAATGATGTGGGGGTATTAGTTGACTTAGTCGCTTTTATACTTTGCTAAAACTTTAACCTAACGATCGATAAATATAAACCTTCTAATTTCATAAGCACTTCTCTGGTGCAGTGGTTAGTGTGTTGGCTTGAGGATACTAGATTCCCTCGAGTTCTATTCTAGGTCGCTTTAAGAAAAAGATCACGGTAATTTTCACCCAGGTACTTTCTCCCTCACACCTTTTTCAACTGGTCCAGACAAGTGATAGGATCATAATGTATTGAGAAAGCTAAAAGCATGAAATTGCGCTAATTATTCAACATTACTTATTAAATATATAAAACCAACTTGATAATCCTATATCACATATAATAATCGTACAGGGCGTCTTTAGAGTTTCAGTGTCTCATTTCTCATTAATGGTGGCGGCTTGTATATTTTTTATGCCAAAAATTTTCTTTCCTTTTGTATACCCAACAGTTTGGTCTTCATCCGTCACTTTTTGTTTGGTCACTTTTTGTTTGGTCAACATTTGGTGACATTAATATCTGGTATTATAGTTCAGCAAAACCCAAGTCAAAAATATTTGTGGGAAAAGTGTTGAGCTTTCAAATTTAAAATTGTTTACTAATTTATTTTTACTTCAGTTACCAGCACATTTAAATTACGGAAAATAGTTTTATATCATTTAAAATGTCCGTACATTCTTTCAACAATTCATGGAAACCATACAATTTGACATCGTCCATACAATATTGAAATATTAGGTGCTTTGATTGAAGTTATGACTTTTAAAAAAGAAAACAATGTATCTTTCCTCTATGTATAAAAAAAACAAATTTCTTTCGGCTTTCTCATTCTCAAGTTAGAGTGCTCCAATAACCAATAAACTGCGCAGGGGTTTACAGATCAGGACGCTCTTTCTATAAAGGATGTCGAAGCAGGTGGTCCAAATATCGTGTTTTTGTCTTTTGATAAAGTAAGCAACTTTGAAGCGGGTAGTCAGCATTTTCTGGAAACAATTCACGATGAAAAGTTTCGCTAATTCCAGTGTTCAGCTACCATAGCAAGACGAGAAATTATTCGTTGACCGTTAAGCAGAGCTTGGAGTGTGCATTATTTGTGTCTTAAGTTTGTTTTTCGTCGGAAAAAAATAGTTTCTTTATTGTTTTGTTTCGAAACTTCTAAATCCAATTTATTATTTTTTACTAACGTTTTGTACGGATCTGTATTTACTAACTTTTCACGCTTGAATAATTTTGTACATACATAAAACTTCTAAATGGTAAACTGGACATTTCTTTTTTGCTCTTTACGTTTCTATAACAACTGGTCTAAAGTCTAAATTCTAAATTAATGAGTTTAGAATTTGTATTCAATTTTTTTAAAATATACAATAAAGAATCTTTGAAACAAACTTATGAAACTTTAATATAATCTACATTTTGTAAAATTAATACCACCTCAACATCCCTTATAATAGGCAGCATTTACAGACCACCAAATTCTAGTTTAGAATACATGCAGGAACTATGTAATCAGATTACTACACTTAAAGAGACAAATAAAAATGCAGTTTTTTGGATTATGGGTGACTTCAACCTACCTGATATAAATTGGAAAACACTAACCATAGATAAACACCAAAACCTTAAGGACATAAATGAGCTTTTCATAGAAACTTTACACAACCTAAGTTTAGATCAAATCATTGAAAAGCCAACTAGATTAAACAACACATTAGATCTCTTCTTAACCAACAGACCTGGATTAGTAGTTGATTATGATATTATCCCTGGTCTATGAGACCATGAGATCATAAAAATACACAGTCAGAAAAAAGCAGTAGCCAATACAAAACCCAAAAGAAAAATCTTACTCTGGAATAAATGTAACCTAACACAACTACACCAAGCTGCATTAAACTTTCAACAAACATTCTTATTAGAAAAAGACATTAACCAACCAGTCGATGACCTCTGGAATTTCATTAAAAACCATCTTAAAAGCATTATAGAAAATCATATACCAACTAAATACACATCAAACAAAATAAATAAATGCTGGTTTAATAATAGATTAAAGAAGCTTTGTAAACAGAAGGAAAACCTATATAGAAAATTTAAAGAAACCAAGGCAGAAAGAGTTTACAAAAAGTATATAAAAATTAAACACCTAACCCAAAAAGTAAGCAGACAGCTGCAGAGTGAATACATAAACAATGTAATATCTAAAGATAACAACAAAAACCTATGGTCATACATTAAGTCTAAGAAAATGGAAACAACAGGCATAGCGCCATTAAAAGATGAACATAACATAATACATAATGATAATGAAACTAAAGCAAACATCCTAAACAAATACTTTGCATCAGCATTCTCAGCCCCAGGAGACAAAGACATATTTCTTAATTTGAACCAAGTAGACAACATAGAAGATTTAGTAGTACAAGAAAATGGAATTAAAAAACTATTAGCCAACACCAAACCAAATAAAGCGTCTGGACCTGATGGTATTCCAGCTAGATTACTCAAAGAACTAAGCAATGAGCTAGCCCCAGTGTTCAAAATACTCTTTCAGGCATCGCTTAACCAGGGCAGAGTACCAAAGGACTGGAAAGAAGCTAATGTCACCCCCCTATTTAAAAAAGGAGAAAAATCTGATCCAGGAAACTACAGACCAGTATCACTTACCAGCATCACATGTAAAATACTAGAACACATAATATGTAGCAATATCATAAACCACTTAGACAAACATAATGTCCTCACCCCATACCAACATGGCTTTAGGAAATATAGATCATGTGAAACACAACTAATAGGACTAATTGATGATTTTTCTAAAGGTTTAGATAATAGTGAACAAATAGATGCTATCTTACTAGATTTTTCCAAGGCTTTTGACAAAGTTCACCACCATAGTTTGCTTAAAAAATTAAAATATTTCGGCATTAACGGTCCACTGCATCAGTGGATTAAAGATTTTCTGATAGGGAGAGAACAAACTGTAATAATAAATGGCTCTAAATCAACACCAATAACAGTAAACTCAGGTGTACCTCAAGGAACAGTCTTGGGTACACTACTATTTTTAATTTACATAAATGATTTACCAAATTGCATTAGTTCAGGAACAAAAGTCAGATTATTTGCAGACGATTGCATAATATATAGAACAATAAAAACAAAACAAGACACAGATATTTTACAAAGAGAATTAGATGAACTACAGAAATGGGAATCAAATTGGAGCATGTCTTTCCACCCAGAAAAATGTCAGTTGTTAAGAGTAACAAAAAAACTAAAACAAATTAATTCCACTTATCTTATTCATGGCAAACCAGTAACACAGACTAAAAACTCAAAATACCTAGGTGTTATAATAAATGAAAAACTGTCATGGAATCCACATATTGATGAAACTATAAAAAAAATCCAACAAAGCATTAGGGTTTATTAAAAGAAATTTTTATAAATCAAATAAGAACATAAAACTAAAATGTTATTTAACCTTGGTTAGGCCAATAATAGAATATGCATCCACCGTGTGGGACCCCTCAACTCAAGAAAACATTAAGAAACTGGAACAAACACAAAATAGAGCAGTGAGATTCATAACAAACGAATATTCACATTTGACTAGGGTAACACCATTAGTAAAATCACTAAATTTAGAAAGCCTTCAGGACAGAAGACTCAAAGGTAAAGTAGCAATTATACATAAAACGCTGAACCATAATCTTCAAATACAAAAACAAAATTTAATAAAAATACTCTGAAAGACACAAAAATAAAGGCACATTCCTCGTACCATATGCTAGGACAAATTTGTACAAATACTCCTTCTTCCCTAGTGCTATTAGAGCATGGAATGGGTTGCCTGAGCTAGCCAGAAAAACCAGTGACTTGGCAGAATTTAAGTCATTGGTTAATATGCATGACTAAATGCATGACGCGTAGGACGTAATCATCTTCTTTTTTGAAGTAACGTCTGTATTATATAAGATAAGATAAGATAAGATTTCTCTAGCTAGTTAAGTTCCCTTTTCAAATATTGCGATCTTTAGGGCATATTATGTAAAGGTCATCTGTTTCTGTGGTCTACAGTTAGCGAGGGTGTCATGTGGCCAGTATAACAACCAACCACCTTTATATTTCCCCAACTGTTAGGTACGCGAACCCATTAGAGCTGGGTGGACCTCTGAAGCCAAGCGCTTTGTCACTCAGCCACCTTTTCTAATATCTATGTAGCTATCAGTTAATTATCTCACAATTCTAAAAGTCTATTTTATCTCGTAGGCCCACTGATTTTAATCTATTTTATCTCGTAGGCCCACTGATTTTAATTTATTTTATCTCGTAGGCCCACTGATTTTAATCTATTTTATCTCGTAGGCCACTGATTTTAATATATTTTATCTCGTAGGCCCACAGATTTTAATCTATTTTATCTCGTAGGCCCACAGATTTAAATCTATTTTATCTCGTAGGCCCACTGATTTTAATCTATTTTATCTCGTAGGCCCACATATTTTAATCTATTTTATCTCTAGGCCCACAGATTTTAATCTATTTTATCACGAAAATAAAACTAGCTTGAAACGTCCGATTGCTTTAATATGTGCTTCGTTGTGAAGTCCTAGATGCCAAAACTCTGCCTCAATATTAGTAGGTTCATTCTCAGGGTTATTAGACATTTTTTGCCCAAAGTAGGTTTGGTATTTAAAATTTAATTATGAAACTTTAGGTACCCTTCCCCCATATAAAAATCAGCTCACGCTCCATTTTGACTTGACTGACATAGGATAAAACCAGCAGATGGCCTCTGAGATAGACAGTTGGAGGTCTCTCACGAAGGTTGCGGGAAAAACGTTTGAAGGCCAAAGAAAAGTCAGCCCCCCCCCCCCCAAGCGGCTTGTTTCTGATTCAGAAATAATAAAAAAACAGGTCCCAACTTGGTTTGCGTAGTCATGTGAAACACTGCACTCATCCTTAATCTTACATGGCCTATACTATTACTTGGGTCATTTAATTCTAGAGCTAATTTTAAAACTGCGTCATAATCAGGGTATAAATAGTCTGACGAGGGTCTACATAGTCAAGCTAAGAAGAGAAACCAAATCAACAAACAGAAATAACTTGTAAGCAGTGAGTGGCTTTGAGAGGCACGATTTTGATTTATTTCACATGGTTTACCTGTACTTGGTTTTACAAAGCTTATATCAACTCTGTCTGTCTGTCTGTCTGTCTGGTAAAAGGTTTGAAATTTCTTCCACGCCATTCTCGGATCATGTGGAAACGTTAAACAATTATTTATTGTACCTAACAAAACATGAATCAAATAAAAATTAGCCAATTATTCAATTAATTATCGGTAATTAATTGTGTTGCTTATCATAAAAAATGGAAATAGCTTCTACATTATTGAGATATATAGTTGGAAGTGTGGCGTTCTTCCCGTTTAATAAAATATAAAACCGGTACAATAATGTACCATTTAGTGACACATTGCTGGCATTGTATAATTGTGGATTTTTTTTGTTTGCTCTTCATTTAGGATGGTGTAAACGTTTTTGCGTCTATCGTTTGGCTCTATGGTGCCAATATGGGATTCGGTACAAGTATTTCATCAGAGAGTGTTATTGAATTGCATTTCTTGCGTTCCATCTGTGATCCTCTATATTCGACCTGAACATTTTGCTTTATTGGTATGGAAGCTAATAATAAAGCATACTACATTATTGATCTACCTTATAACGAAGCTATACAGTAAACACAAAGGAAACAAACTTCAATGACATATAATGTTTTGTTTAGATGTAGGTCTATAGTTGAAATGCTGCCTATTGTTTCCTTCATGAATAGAATTATTAAAAGAATATGTGTAAAATAAATTCTACAAGAGCTATGAGAGGGGAGGCCACTTCTTCTTTGAGGCAGTTCTGTTTCTTTATTTGTTTTTGCTTTTTAATTTATGTATTTCTGCTTCTATCTCCATAAACAATTTTGTTTTGTTTTTTAAATGTCTCATTAAAATACTAAATTGGGCTACTGAAATATGTAAATAAAATAATTAGCATTACACACAGGTCATGCCCGTTGACTTGTTTTCTGGACTTTTCATTGTTAGTATGGCTGTGTACGAAATGCGATATAAATCCAAAATATACTTACAGAAATCCCTTGATCAATTAGCGGTACATATGAGTATATATAGTAGATACTAATAATAAAATAAAGTCCCAAATGACTTGAAGTTTATTGCTCAATGTAAGCACTTTTTGTGTACAATCTACACGGCGGTCCTTGGTGTACTTCCGACTAGTAGTTAAAGATTGTATTGGATCTTGTTTTTGAAAGTAGACTAGCACGTCGTTTATTATAATTAATACAAGGCCCAAGGTGAAAAAAAGTTAAAGATTGCACAGCAACTAAAAATCCACCTGCATAATGCAAGAAGCAGTGAAACTAAAAATAATATAGTAAAATGAAAATAAGCTACAGCAATTATTTAGATCTAGAGTCTAGTGATATACAATTTAGATGAAACCAGTGTAGTGAATAGTAAGCCTTATATAAAACCAATGCAATGAGCAATGATGTAACAACATCCATGTGTCTCAGAAGAAAGTGGGCGTGTAAAAGTGCGTTGCCTTCGGAGATTTTAGACAAATCTAGTTAATTTGATTCAATCTAGTCTATAGCTTACATTTGATTTAAGAAAGAAATGTAGCAGATTTTAAAAGTAGAAAAATTAATAAAACTTTTTAGCTTACGTTTGTAAAAAAAACCCAGTAATTTGTGTAAGTTCGAGTATGTACAATGTATAGTTTTTAATGAAAAGCTCAGGGGAATAGAAACTTAATAGATACTGGAAAAAAGTTTCATACCCTTCTCAACTTGATATCCCGTGCGGCCCGCACCACCCACACATTGCTAGGTACACCTCTGCTATATAGTTAAAACATAACAAACTTTATCTCAATTTTATTAGCTAAGAATGTAGATTTTTAGGTCTAGGGTGTGAATAAATATGAAAAGTAAGGGCGTAGCAGCATCCCATGATAACATTCACTTATTGATGGGCTAGGGTGGGATCTACTGTGAATGAGATAGACCTGTTGAATATCTAAAAGATCTATATTGAAACCCTAGTAGAAGTAGCGTGCGGTCTAAGAGTCCAAGTTTAATGTCCACGAAACATCTAGTATTTTATGTAACTACAGAGAACCAGCAATGACCTACACATACTGTCACTCTTTATTCAGAGAAGGCAAAATTAGTGCCAATCATACAGGCATGAAGGAGAACAGCTGGCGGTAACTTGTTCCGGGAAAGTGAAGCTAGTCAACTGATACACCTTTTTATTTCACCTAAACAAAGTCATCGGCACGCAGGACGAGAGCATCAGTTTAGTCAGTTAGAGAAAGAAATCATATTCTCTGTGCGTGTAATTTTCTATTCATGATCTTTTCGTTTCTCTGTTTCCTTCAAGTAGTTGAAGTCTCGAGTAATGCGTAGGGCCCAAATAGTATGGAAAAGTGCAGAATTGTACATCAATTTGAAGATCAATCCATTGTCAAAATTCATAGCCAAATACATAGCCACATCTGGCAATCATAGTATAACAGAAATTAAAACTCTTTTGAAAAACTGCAGATTTTGTTTTTACAATTCAGAATGATAATTTAAACATAAATATAGAAGAAAAACACAAAAAGCGAAAAAAACATAATAATTCTAAAAACATTTCGTAATGATTATAACACCTCTGATGGTCATACATTGTAGGTTTTAAATTTTGAATTAAAGGTTTCATTTGGAATGTTTCAATTTACTTGCAGATTGCAAACAAACAGAAAACGTGAATACACTTTACAATATTCAATACTCAAGCCTGAACTATTTCGACCACCAGCTTTAAAACTGGTAGATTTTTCCAAAAGATGTGTCAAAAAGAGAAACAATGAGATTTAAACTATGAGATTAAACTTAGACCAAAACACATTTCATTAGAAAAAAAAAAGAATCATTTTAATTGAAACAAACATTCAAGAGGTCTTACATTATTAATCAATTGAAAAAAAAAGACTTCAGCCAACAAATCAAGGTACAAACGTTATTTCAATTTTGTTTATTCTAAAATGATAACAAAACTTGGATTTGTTTAAATCTAAATTTCTTCAATAGTGGTGTCTCATATAGCCATCGCCTTTTCCAGTTCTTTCAGTTGTACACTTTTAAAACTCTATTCCTTATTCTTCCGATAGCTTTGAGCTATGACCAGGACATCCAGTCCTTTTGTTTCCACATATATACCAATTTAATCGCGCATCAACACATAGGCTAACAACAGACCTGCTATCACAATCATGTCAGAAGAAACTAATGGTACAATACCGCTGCCGGTTTTCACCGTGGTCATTTTGGTTGTTGTAAGTACTGTTGATGTTGTGGTTACTGATTCCATTAAAACATTGGAAACTATTTTTGTCCAGAACACTGTTTTATCCTTGACAAAAGTAACTCTGCCGAAATGTAAACAAAAAAATATTCACTACATACAAGTTAGAAAAAGTGTTCCCCCTTTTCTCTCTGTCTCTCTCTCTCTCACACACACACACACATAGGCCTATGAAAACACACATACATATATATATATACATATCGAATGTTAATAACAGCCAGTTCGTTAAATTTTTTAGTCTGTTGAATTTTTAATCCTTTGAAAACAACACAAAATTTAGAAAACCTTAACTTTCTATATTTGGACATAGCTATAATAGCAGTAAAACTTTACCTTGAGATTTCGGCCTAGAAAAAAAAACCACAAGAAACTTCAATTGTGACACTCATGTTTACCTGAAGCTAACATCCCCGACTGATGTCACTGGTGCTGTCCAGTTGAACGCTAAACTCTGTTTAACTGTATTACTTGAATGCACTAAAGCTTTCTAAAAAAAACAAAGAAATTCGGTTGTGGCCCTCTTTTATAATGTTTTATTAATTTAAAATTTTAAGAGGGGAAATACTTATATTTCAATGAACAAGCGACCCTTCAATTAAGAAGATATGTATCTCTATTCCAATATTATCTACTTGCAGACTGCATTGTGATTTTTAAAGAATGTACATTTACAATAGTTATTACAATAGCGTAAAGGTTCTTACCCCAGCACAAGCTTGAATTGTGCTTGCTACAACAGAAAAAGAGCCCAAATATTCTTGATTTTGAGAAATGTTAGCTCTTCGTGCCTGGATCATGAAACCTTTGAAACCTGTAGCTTGTGACGTTAGCGTTACTGTAGAAATACAAAGGATATTGTCAACGTGAAGTCAGGTCGATTATCTATTTGACAACAGCTGCTTTTACAAGGGAGGGGCTGTGAAACTGAAGCATACAGTTCATAGGTCACGTTTCAGCGATGCCTTCTTGATATTGCGTCATAAGGTTTGTATAGGAGCTTTTGAAGGTAGTACACATTTGTAATATTGAACGTAAGAGACAATAAAGGAGGGACTTTGCTTATGGGCACAAATGGCAAAGCTTTGATAATCTGCAATGTACAGTGGCTACAAACAGACCCCACAAGAAATAATTAATTTCTAACACTAATTCAGGGTACAGAATACTAATACGTGATATTTTAGAGAAGAATGGGATCGCAAATGACATTTTTAAATTTTAAGATTGATTAAGTCCCTCCGATCTTATGTCGTTTTTAAGATCATGTATTTTCAACATCCACATCCGATTGTGATAAACAAATTGTGCTATAAGAAATAAGTAGCAAATCTTTGTCACAAAACAAGTAACATGGAAAGTGTTTTTTTTTAAAGACAATTCCTCTTATAATTCTAATGACTGTAAGAGCGATTACATTACTTTTAATAACTAATGAATGATAATTTTTTTTTATATCCCCCCTCCCGACCATCCCGAAAAGAATCATGGCCATTTGTAAATATACTCAGAGTATAGTAAATTCTAGTTTGCTGATATAGATCGAGACGTTTAACCATTTAAAGACAGTAGTCTAGACTAGAATACTTGATCTAGTAAGAAATATAGTATTGATTGTGTGTGTTAATATATTATATAAGAATTAAATGCATATGTTAATTGTCACAGATCTCTTACAAAAGCCTTGGAAGACACATTGGAGACCAGACAAAAATCTACTGCCGAAGACAGTCGTAGACGTTGAAAAGAGAACCAAAATCGACCACAAGCTGACAACGGTTATGTATGTGCTGGATATGGCGAAATATGTAGGTCGCAGCTGGGACTTCGTCACCACGTAAAATGCAGCCATCCTTGTCACAGACTCGAAAACAAGCCTAATATTATAATTCTATTGTCACAGATTACTTCATGGTGTCTACATAAGTGAACGACAATGCTTTTGAACCTCTAGTGTACGTCTACATGTGGGAATTCCCACTGACGCATGTTCCAAATAGACACAATCGAATTTTAAGATGATTATACTTTTAAGAAAATGTTCGCTAAAATATACATAAACATTAAAATTTCTTGGAAATCTTTAGAGCCGTTTTCGAAATCCGTGTCCAGGTTCCAGGTATATTTGCAACCTAACCCACTAAGAGGAACTGTACAAATGATTTAAATCATAAAGATAGCGAAAGATAAAACTATGTTTGAAAATAACGATATTTAAATATAAAATAGGCTATGTCGAAATGCCAACCATTACTTAGAATAATCTTCGAGAGAAATATAGATTTAGTTAGTCACTAAGTCACAAAACGTTTCCCCAAGGTAATATTATCTTGAAGTTAGCGTCACTATCGCTACCGCCTATTTGTTTAGTAGTCTGCCCTCGTGTAGAGAGAGACACATTGTGAAATAGACATCTCATAGCTACTCCCTGCAATCCCCGTCCGTGGCCATTTTTTTTTTTTGTAATGTTATCTAGAAAAGCCTAAACCGGTTACTCCTCATAAAGATAGATAGATAGATCAGATAAATATATATATATATATATATATATATATATATATATATAGATAGATAGATAGATAGATAGATAGATAGATAGATAGATAGATAGATAGATAAATAGATAGATAGATAGATAGACAGACAGACAGACAGATAGACAGATAGATAGATAGATAGATAGATAGATAGATAGATAGATAGATAGATAGATAGATAGATAGATAGATAGATAGATAGATAGATAGATAGATAGATAGATGGGGCTTTAAAAAAGGACATTTAAATAAATTTAACTTCGATAAAATCTACTGTTAAGGAACTTTTGGAATAACAAAATTTTTGGGTTATTCTTCACTACTGCAATGACAAGTGTACGATTTAGTAGTTTCAACAGATTTATTCTACAAATATTTGTACAATACAACTCCAACTTCATAAAACTTTCTACTATCTGTTCTACAGACTCTCATTTCTCACTACAAATTCTAACTCTACCTTCGGTCTCCAAATTCTAACTAACACTAACTAAAATCAGGCTTTCAATACCCTTTTGGTTCACCTTTTTTATTACCTTTTTCACATTTACCTGTTCAAACACACAACGTAGACACTTTTATGGCCACGAGTCTTACAGTCACCCGCCCGTATCGTATCAACACACATCCTTCTCTCATCTAGACATGGACAGGTTTGCACTTTCGTATCTCCAGTCCTCACAAGGAGGCAAGTAGGAATTTTGTCGACTACAATAAAAGAAGTATGTGAATTCTTGGGGGAGACCAGATGTCATTAACATATCGTGACACAACACGAACTAATTTTAGTTGTTTTTTTAATCCCCATCTCTGTTTTAAATATTATTTTGAACTCACTTGCATGCGATATTTATATTTAATTTTTAAAAACAAATTTGATTAACAATAGTAGCAGTTCCACGATGAGGTATCATTGGCACCTTAAAACTTTGAAATGTAAAGATGACAATCAAACAAAATGATGGACAACGTGAAACATTGTTAATAGCTGACTAAAAAAATGTCTTAAATAACTAATCGGCCATGCGATGTAAAGATAAGCTAGGGTTTTTCTTTAAGAAGTTACTTTCAAACACAATCTAAACACTTACCTGTTACAGATTGACCAGGTGCAAAATTTGATGGGTTAAATGCAATATTGTAAGGTGGTTGAGTGGTTTGTGCATCAGAACCATGATTAGGCAAAAGTTCTGAGCAAGCAGAATCGATGTTCGATCCAGTAGGGTTAGGATAACTGTCAACGCTCCACAAACACGAGGCCAAACATATGAGTTGGAAGACGTGTAACATGATTGGAATCTGGAGAGACGTGTAAATAAATCCTTGTAAAACTTTGTCTACAGTAAAAAAAAGAAGTTTTATTTAAAAAGAAGCAAAATCTTGTTTTTAAAAAAGTGTATATTTCTCGTTGTTATAGCTAAAACGTTACTCCAGCGTTACTCCAGCAGCTCTCAAAAAGAGATATACATTGCCCAGGGGGAAGGGTATAAAAAGAATGTTAACACTACAACAAAGACATGTTAATATTATTAACTAATGCTAGTGTAGATACCCCTGCGATCTATGGGGGCTGATGATGTAAAGCACATCTTTTTCTCTGGACGACTGTTAACGAGGGTGTCATGTGACCAATGCAACGACTCACCCCCTTTACTTCCCCAGTGTAAGTCTGTTAATATCCGAGGTGAATGGGCTCTCGGGGCGTCCTATAAAGGCCGAATCTAGTCTCAGTGTCACCGAGATTTGAACCCGAAACCCCTTGGTTTGGAAGCCATGCGCTTTATCACTCAGATACCTCGCCCCACATAAGGCTGGAAAAAAACTCAATAACTCCTTATGTTTATATATTAAAGAAAAAAAGAGAGGGTAGCGTACTTGGAAATGTTTGGTCAACTCTAGAGAAACTACTTCACAAAACTTTTCTTTGCCATCAGTTATCTCTCAAACCTAATTTCTAGTCCAACCAAAATGACTTAATTGACACTTTTATTTTGTAAATAAAGTTCGAAATGTAACCAAAAAAAAACATCTTTCTTTTGAATAAATAAAAAGCTATTCTTAATTATTTACAGATAACAAATGGATTTATTTTAAAAAATACATGAAACAGATAGGCCTACATGAATATAGATGCGCAATTAGGAAAACGACTTATGAAACATTAAAAAATAATAACGGCTAACCTTAGTACTTAGAATAAAACAATTAAAAACTAGTTATCCAGGACTTAAAAGTTATGGTTTAACATACAGAATACGAAGTAACTGGTTCTTCTTCTGCTCAGCAAAAGAACTTACAATGACTACGCTTAGGTCACATAATTTATTCTACGCAAAGTTTGCCTGGAGTAAATAGACCCTTCTAGACTTTGAGACTGGAGTGAAAACTGAGCCAAGGGTTGTATTTTTTTTTATTTCGACATGGCTTGCATCTAATCTGAAGGCAGACTCAATAGATAATATATTGAGAGCCACATGTTCAACAGATATAAACGATATAATTCAAACTATTTCATTTAAGGAGCATTGATTAGTTATTGAATATTTCGACCACTTCGTTTTGCGCCCCATTACCCAAATATTGTCTGTTTTAATTAATTTAGATTTAATGTTGTTTAAAGGTCGCTGTTGTGTTGGTCCTCACTCAAAAAGGTTGCGCACGTTATTTCTCCCACACCTGTTCTCGGATTAAGTTGAAACTTTGCACAAATATTCATTGGCATTGATAAGACAGGAACTAAAATTAAAAAATAACAGTTAGTTAATTAATTACTGGTAATTAATTATTTTGTTTCATAACAGCAAGGGAATTTATTCCTTCAGTATTCACAGATATGACCAAATGTGCTGGGTTTGCCCCCTTGAATAATTGTACACGTTATTTCCCCCACACTCATTCTCGAATCAAGTTGAGGCCTTAAACAATTAATTATTGTACCTAAGAAAATATGAATTAATAAAAAAATATTAACCAATTAGTAAATTAATTATTGGTTGTTTTGTTTGTTGTTTTTTTTGAATAAGGAAAATACATTATTGAGAGATATAGTTTAAGTGCGGAGTTCTTCCCCATTAGATATTTTTTTTATTTAAAAAAAAAAGGATTCTCTATTTTTTTATTCTTTTTTTTTATTATTATTATTTCATATGCGACAGAGTGATGTTGAATGAAATGTTTTATTGAGTGAGACGCAGTGATGCGTGACACAGTTCTCATGTAATGTTGCACGTACTGTCATCAATCCTTTCTTTTGCCTTAGAACTCCTAGTGGACGCTAGTAAACTTGATCTAACTCCTAACTCTTAGTGGACGCTAGTAAACTTGATCTAACTCCTAACTCCTAGTGGACGCTAGTAAACTTGTTCTATCTCCTAACTCCTAGAGGACACTAGTAAACTTGATCTAACTCCTAACTCTTAGTGGACGCTAGTAAACTTGATCTAACTCCTAACTCCTAGTGGACACTAGTAAACTTGATCTAACTCCTAACTCCTAGTGGACGCTAGTAAACTTGATCTAACTATTAACTCCTAGTGGACGCTAGTAAACTTGATATAATTATTAACTCCTAGTGGACGCTAGTAAACTTGATATAACTATTAACTCCTAGTGGACGCTAGTAAACTTAATCTAACTCCTAACTCCAAGTGGACGCTAGTAAACTTAATCTAACTCCTAACTCCTAGTGGACGCTAGTAAACTTGATCTAACTATTAACTCCTAGTGGACGCTAGTAAACTTGATCTAACTATTAACTCCTAGTGGACGCTAGTAAACTTGTTCTATCTGCTGTAGAGCGTGGTTTATAGGAGAGTCTAAAAAATTATAAGGATTTTTTTTTTAGAGATTCAAAGGCCCATAAAAATTGCCTTTTTGACGGTTTAGTTGTGAGGCAAGCTTAAAGTTTTCTACACAGATCCTGTTTCTTGAGATGTTTAAATGTTTACTCTATGGGAATTTTTTTCACATTGCTAGGTCTTCATTGGTGGGTACAGTGTGGTCTGAACCTCTTCAACTAGAACATTGAACACATACAGACGTTTTCATAATTAGATTTGATAAATAGCTATTTATTTAAAGCGTGGTTAATTTTAATAATACCATAGTTCGACTATATGTACGTCTTAAAGCATTAATGAGAGATGCGCTCAATGTATTAAAAGAAAGTAGAAATTCTAAAATTAGTAATTCAGTTTTTATTAAATATCTACCGCTCGATGAGGCTCACACTATAAAAGGTCATCTTCTTGGTAGCTAAGTTTTGACGGCGAACACAAATTGCAATATTTATTTATATATCAATTAGATCTACCAATTAACGCTTTTCGGCCTGGTGAAAGTTAATTTAAACACGGTATCAAAACTGGACAAGGCGCCAAGTGTTTGTAATGATATAGGGCTATTGATTGCATTTATACCAAATGTGAGAGGGAACTACATCGTTGTCATGCTATAGTTTTAAAATTAATTAAGTATGTACAAATTAATGACGCGAACTTTTTGTTTTGGTGTTTCGTTGCTATTTAAAATGGAAGTAAAATTTAGATTTTCATCGAAGTTCTTAATAGCATAGAACATCCCGTGTGTCTTACTTGCTGTAGACTCCTCGAACACAGGGTTATCAGACACCAGCACACCCATAGCAGGACCAAAAAAAAGAGGCAAAGCCTTGCAAATGAAATTTTAATTACTCGGTTTACGTTGCATAAAGTGTGCTTGCATCAGAAGTTGTAAAAGACTCGATAAATGATCATAGTCAACAAGAGAGTGAAAGCCGTACTTTTTCACAATTTAGACCGATGTCTATTGGACGGAAGACACTCCCCCGAAAAGGAGGACATGTCCTGCATTTGCCTAAGGTCTGTTAATCTTACCTGAAAAGCTATAAAAATCAAAATATTGTTACAGTTAACTCAGCTGTAGTCGGAAGTCTTGTGTTCTAGATTTAAGTAGAATTTTAATCAATTTTTTTTTGCACGAAAAAATTAAAACAGTCATTTTTAGCGGCCCTCAAAAGGGGAATAGACGCTATTAGTTTTGTGTGAACTGTCTGTCCGTCCGTCCCGTTTAGATATCGTAAACTAGAAAAGATATTGAAAATCCGACATTATGATATTTTAGACCATTCAAAGTTCTGATGCAACGGCTACTTTTTTTTTCTGAAAACTAAAACTTTAATTTTTAAAATCAATTGAGCAAGCAGTTTTTCTTATAATGATAATAATACACCATTTTCACTATTAATAGTAACAATCACAACAGGCAATTTAGTAAGGGGGATGACAATTTACTATATTTATATAACACATTTACGAAAACGATGTTAAATTTTCTGTTAATTTTTTTTTACAATTGTATTTCTAAGTTAAGTAAGTTCTGTCATATTAACTATAGTTGTACAAAAAAGTTTACTTTTTTTTAAAGAGAAAATTCTATTTAATATGCATATAAGTGAAACATAATTTTAAACAACAATTAATATGTAGTTTTTCATATTGTCTCTTATTCAAAGCCTCACGCTGTCAGCATGAGCATTTACTTAATTTTAAAATCCTTTAATAAAGTGTTATATGGCAACAGAGCAGCCCTGCAGTTCACGCGACAATATGAAAAACTACTATGAATTACTAACCCCTTTGAATAAGAAATTGACCCTTTACAAAACAATTAGATCAATTAGATAATCATTATATGTCATCAGTAAGGCCAGGTTCACATTAAACTTCACTTTCACTTTCACCTATTCCTTGGTCTGCTGGATCGTTGGGGCACCACACAAGATCTGACAACATTCTTTCTCCATTCTTCTCTGTCATTTGCCTTTGATAGAATTTCATTCTGATATTCTTTCTGTAAATATTAAAACCTGCATTTTTACCTGCCTGGGTGGACCACTTCGGGGGCCAATTTTAAGTTTTCTGTTTCCACACAAACTGTCTTTGTAACCTTGATTTTTATTTTTATTTTATATATAATATTTTTTTAAGATCTTGTTTACATTCTTTAGCCAATAAAATACACAAGCAAAGAAAAAGAAGACAACACGATTTAGGGAAAAAGTAAATACGATGTAATGAAACCTAATAAAAATGAATATAGCTTAATTGAGAGCGATTTTTAAATTAATAGACAAACTAAACAATGTCAAAATCAAAAGAGCATTGTTGCCAAGTAGCAATAATAACAAGGTTACATAGAGAGCTTGAGTTATCCCAAACACAGAGATATCCCCGCAATTTTATTTCGACCTTAAAAAAGAAAAATATAGCCAATATATTAGTGTTTATTGCGCACAAGTCAATTAGTTGTGTTTAGATTGTTTAAAATAGTTTTTGTACAGCGTAACTTTCATTCTTCTAGCAATGCTCCTATTTGTCTTTGTGGACCGGGGGGGGGGGGGGGGGTTGAGGGTATTGAAGAAGATTTCAGTGCTTCATTTGCATAAGCAATTTAAAGAAAAATTTTAAAAAAATAGATATATTTCTGCTCAAACTAGCCCCTTTGATAAGCAGCATTTTCTAAAAAAAAAATTACCTCCCCTAAAGTTTTTCATTAGATAGTGGTGTATGAAAAAAAATTGCATATTTAATTTACAAATAAAATGATTCTCTTACAGAAAGCAAAAACGTAGCCGTTGCACAAGAACGTTGCAAGATCTAACATATCGTTATATCGGATTTTCAATATCTTTTCTAGTTTCTGCGATCTAAACGGGACGGACGGACAAACAGACCACACAAAACTAATACTAGCTTTTCCCCTTTATTGGGCTGCAAAAAAAAAAAGCGATAACGTGGGATATAATAATTGTACAATGATAAAAAGTGTACATAATAAGAATGCATATATTACATGGTCAAAAGAATTTAACTGCATTTATTGAAGTTACGAGGTAGAGATACAGTTATCTATACTATACCATTATTAACTTATGTTTATATTTATAATTGATTATAATTAGGATCAAAGGTCTTTGACGAAAATGTGTAAGCGAGACTAAAGAAAGAATTCTTATCTTATATGATACAGACGTTACTTCAAAAAGAAGATAATTACGTCCTACGCGTCATGCATTTAGTCATGTAGATTAACCAATTGCCTAAATTCTGCTAAGTCACTGGTTTTCCTGGCTTGCTTAGGCAACCCATTCCATGCTGTAATATACGAAAAGCACTAGGGAAGAAGGAGCATTTGTACAAATTAGTCTTAGAATATGGAATGAGGAATGTGCCTTTATCTTTATGTCTTTCTGAGTATTTTAGTACATTTGTTTTTGTATTTTAAGATTATGGTTCAGTGTTTTAGTTATAATTGCTACTTTACTTTTGGGTCTTTTATCCTGAAGGCTTTCTTAACGGGTCTTCACATCCGGTAGTTTGTTTTCGTCAGCTAATAGCAGCCGATATGGAAGTGAGGTGTCAACTATAGCCCATTATTCAAAATAGTTAAAAATGAAGTATATTGTGTGTAATTGTATGTATGAATATTTTCCAAATTTGTCATAGGATCATCATACCTCTACATAATAAACATAATAAATAATTGTGCCTGACTTTTGTCTACCACTCCTGAAGAGTAGGTCAAAGAGTGTGAGAAGAGATCTATAGATTAAGAATATAGATAATTAATAAGCTGGAGGGGGCTTGTGGAAGATGGTGAAAGTAAAGACTAGTATCTCACTTCTGACACCAATGTTTGTATGGACATAGTTGGTTTCTGCTTGCAGAAGTGTTTAAAAAATGTATGACTAAATCTTTACAGTTTTTGTTTTGCTTGATTGTGTATATTTCTAGTTGCTATGATAGATTTCACAAGGCTCTTTGTCCTCTCATAACGTAACATAGCTCATGTGATTAAGCAGTTCTTGAGCTAAATATTGCCACTAACATGTAGATGTGCACAACTAAATGAAGATTAAGAAATAGTGTAGGCCTTTGCAAATAACCTTCCAATTTTTTTTTTAATGTTTGTTGTTGTCGTGTTACCATAAAATAATGTAAACAAAAACAAAAAAACTAATATTACATTGAGAGATTGTATTTGCTACATATATTTATTTAAAACTTTATTTAAAATGTGTATAGGCAATCATCATGTCTCAAACATGTGAGACAACACTTGAATTAAAATGTGTATAGGCAATCATCATGTCTCAAACATGTGAGACAACACTTTATTTAAAATGTGTATAGGCAATCATCTTGTCTCAAAAATGTGAAACAACACTTGAATTAAAATGTGTATAGGCAATCATCATGTCTCAAACATGTGAGACAACACTTTATTTAAAATGTGTATAGCCAATCATCATGTCTCAAACATGTGAGACAACGATATATTAAAAAAAAAAAAAGAAATGAAACTATGCTTGAGTTTTGAGTTCACTCCCAGCTTTAAATAGAACTCACAGTGGACAACAGACCTGAAACCAAGGCTATCAGGTAAGGTTCCACATTTAACCTGGTACAACTGTTTTTAGGCGTGGTTGCGTTAGCATAGACTCTGGTTACAGTAGTAATAGATGCTGCTGTGCTAGTTGTGGAAAAAGCTGTCGAGGATAGAGCCGTTGAAGCTGAGGAAGTTGAAGCTGCAGTTGTTGAGCCTGTAGTGGAGGAGGCTGTTGTAGATGCTGAGCTTGCCTCCACCAAAACGTTCGACACAATATTAGACCAGAATATCCGTTCCGATTGCACGAACGTGACTCTGTTTTCAGACACAAGCAAAGAAAATCCTATTAGTACAACGCACACAACAGATTGTAGCTACACAACGGCCAGGACAATCCCCTTTCCCTACTTCTAGTTTACTTTCAGATTTCTGATCAATAGGACTGTTCTGTTTTTGATTTTTTTTTAAATATCTTTCTAGATTAATAATTTACAGTTTACAAAGGGATGCCTACAATGAAAACTCTCACTATAAAATTTGTCTATGAAAGATTCAAAGACATGTATTAAGAAAGACCTCTATGGAAATCTTGAGCAATATTAAAAAGTAGCTTGCACAAATGGAATTGAACAAATTAAATGGCAGTGAACAGATGAAATGAAAGTGAACAAATGAAAACTATGACGGGTTACAAAGACGATAATTTGTGTTCGCAATGTTAGAGCAATGTAGAGAGATTGGGCAAAGTTACTCTAAATAAAGCCGTGATAGAGTTAATGTAGAATACAAAGGTTAAAGGTGAAACCACTATTTGCTCTTCTTGTAGCTGACAATTAGATCTGTATGGATCGTACACAACAGAGACTGGTGTGGCTAATACATCACACACAGTTCGCAATAATACGACCTCTCTAAAACCTAAGACAGAATAAATAAGAAAGAACGATGATTCAATCTACATGGAGCTTGTGCATCTTTGGAAAATGAACGTTGTCCAATGCTTTTAATCGCGGTTTCTGGTGGATACTTTGTTTTTACAAAGCTCATATCAGCTCCATCCGTCTGTCTGTCTGTCTCTCTATTACACGTTCCTTCTCCCGCTTCCCATCCCCGATCAAGTTGAAACATTGTACAATTATTCATAGCCCCTAACAAAACATGAATAGCGAAAAAATGGACCAATTAGTCTTAATTAATCAATTTCATTTTATATAGAGACAGTATAGGCTAAGGTGAGATAAGCATTGTTTAGAGAATAAGATCGTCACCTAAAAATTTGAAACTATAGATAACTATAAAACCTTCTATTTTCTTAAGCACTTGGCTGGGTGAGGGGCTAGAATGTCAGCCTGATGAGGCTTCAGCCCTCGAGTTCAAATTCTAATCAAACAACTTTTTTGTTTATTAAATTGCTTTTAAAAAGCCATGACGGAAACCCTCTCACAGTTACCCCCTTTTCCCTCCACCCCCCCCCCTCCCAAACTGGTCTACACAAGTGATTACTAAGAAGCATGAAAATGCGCTAAACAAAAACGATTGGTACAAATATTTCCAATCACCTAGATTCATTATTATTAGTCTTTTTTAGCTCTTTTAAAAGTTAATTAAGCTATGTTCCAATCTGGATCACTGGGGGAGTTAGGTTTCCGCCTTTAGGCGCTCAGCTAACTCAACTCAGACCGAGTCGGGTTTCCAGCTTATTTGATAGGTAGCCAAGCGTTTTATGCCTTTCATCCTCACATGCACCACTTTGAAAAAAAATCTCTTGATAATGTAATCCATAGTCTTGAACTTTTTCATTCTATGAGACTCTCTTTGTATAAACATACATAACAATTAGACTTTCAACATATAGAATAGTAAATGCAATTAATAGTCCTTGATGACACACATGAACTGAAATTGGTTAGCTGCCTGGTCGGGTGGTATGCGCTTCAGACCGCCGTGACTATGGTATTGAGTTCGAATCGTCCTGTACTAGGTTTAGGCTAGGACGTACCATCCTCATTTCTGGAGAAACGTATAGACCAAACGTAGTGCTCTGCTACACATCCTGCAGGAGGTTTAGGCAAGGACGTAATATCTTGATTTCTGGAGAAACGTATAGACCAAACGTAGTGCTCTGCTACACATCTCTCAAGATTGGCTGCTTACCTGAAATTGACGTTCCCAATGAAGGCTGCTGGAGCAGTCCAGATTAATGTCATACTGGACTTCACATCACTAGAGGAATGAACCATCGCTTTCTATACAATAGAATAGGAATACGTTTAAATGAGATTTGTTTACGACAGACTAAAATGTTTGAACGAAATAGAAAATAACAACACGCCAGCTTCATTTTAGTTTCTATCGTTCATTTTTTGTAGTTCATCTTCAGTGTACGATCTAGTGCACAGACCTAACTAGACAGATATTATATCTATATAGACATGGGCTCTAGTGCACAGACCTAACTAGATAGATATTATATCTATATAGACATGGGCTCTAGTGCACAGACCTAACTAGACAGATATTATATCTATATAGACATGGGCTCTAGTGCACAGACCTAGCTAGACAGATATTATATCTATATAGGCATGGGCTCTAGTGCACAGACCTAACTAGACAGATATTATATCTATATAGACATGGCCTCTAACAGACCTAAGACTGATATAATATCCATATAGTCATGTGATTATAGATATAATGTATCTATATACGGTTATGTCTGAGCTTGGTGTTGATTGTAGCTAGGACCCCGTAGGGAATGAGCTATTGAAATACATTTCCTTCCACCTCTCTCATGTACATCTTGGAGACAAGCATATCTATCTATCTATCTATCTATCTATCTATCTATCTATCTATCTATCTATATATATATATATATATATATATATATATATATATATATATATATATATATATATATATATATATATATGAGTGTGTGTGTGTATTTGTGTGTGTATTTGTGTGTGTGAGTGAGAGAGAGAGAGAGAGATTGAGAGAGAGATTCCAAAAATTCAGACTATCTCTTACTCCAGAACATGCCAGTTGAGAGTTTGATCCAATGTAAAATGACCCCATAGGGTCTTGATTTTGGCTGGTGTCAGCTCTTCTTGCTTGGACCATAAACCCTTTAAACCCCGTGCTTGTTGACGTCAGAGAAACTATTTAGATATAAAAAAAAATATTTAACTTTTGACTTTAAAAATTAAAAAAAAAATTTTGGTTGGGTTTTTAAAATAATAAAGAATTTCATTACCTGTCACATTCTGACCAGGTGTAAATGACGTGGGACTACAAGAAATGGAGTAAGGCGAAGGACTATTCTGTGACACAGAGCCATGTTGAGGGATTAGATCGAAGCAGGCTGCATCCACATTAGTACCTGAAGCATGACTGTCCACTTGGTAGATAAATGTCAAAAGTATCAGAACTTGATAAAGAAGAGACATGGTTGCCCTCTGTAGTATAGTAGTAAGATAAAACATAAGTGGTAAGTGGTAAGATAAAACATAAGTGGTAAGTGGTAAGATAAAACATTAGTGGTAAGTGGTAAGATAAAATATTAGTGGTAAGTGGTACGATAAAACATTAGTGGTAAGTGGTAAAATAAAACATTAGTGGTAAGTGGTGAGATAAGACATTAGTGGTAAGTGGTAAAATAAAACATTAGTGGTAAGTAGTGAGATAAAACATTAGTGGTAAGTGGTAAGATAAAACATTAGTGGTAAGTGGTGTGATAAAACATTAGTGGTAAGTAGTAAGATAAAACATTAGTGGTAACTTGTAAGATAAAACATTAGTGGTAAGTGGTGAGATAAATTATTAGTGGTAAGTGGTGAGATAAAACATAAGTGGTAAGTAGTGAGATAAAACATTAGTAGTAAGTGGTGAGATAAAACATTAGTGGTAAGTGGTAAGATAAAACATTAGTGGTAAGTAGTGAGATAAGACATTAGTGGTAAGTGGTGAGATAAAACATAAGTGGCAAGTAGTGAAATAAGACATTAGTGGTAAGTAGTGAGATAAGACATTAGTGGTAAGTGGAGAGATAAAACGTTAGTGGTAAGTGGTGAGATAAAACATTAGTGGTAAGTGGTGAGATAAAACATTAGTGGTAAGTGTTGAGATAAAACATTAGTGGTAAGTAGTGAGATAAGACATTAGTGGTAAGTAGTGAGATAAGACATTAGTGGTAAGTGGTGAGATAAAACGTTAGTGGTAAGTGGTGAGATAAAACATTAGTGGTAAGTGGTGAGATAAAACATTAGTGGTAAGTGGTGAGATAAAACATTAGTGGTAAGTGGTGAGATAAAACATAATGAAACCAATGTAGAAAGTTGAGTTGGTGATAACGTTATGATAAAAGACCTGTACCTATATATTTTTAAACTACTTACTACGACGAACATTTTAATGAAAGCGTTTTAATGATTAAATCGAACAAGAAATATCAAGTTTAGTCCTTCTTTGAAAACCATATAACAAATACTGCCTTTCCTTCCTTTCTACTAATTAGCTACTAAATTAGTTTTCATTTACACGCAATTTTAAATATATGCAAATAACCAAATGAGTTGCATAATATTCGTGTGTGGCAATGATATTTCTCTTTACATTTAATCCTTGAATCCCTACCAAATTTGTCATCTGCTCTTCTATCTTACATATTGACGCCCATTCGTAGCAGTAACCAACTTTTTTTATTTCTGTTAAACTGTTAAACTGTGCATTGTCTAACTTTTTTTTTCCAAACATTTTTATCTTTTCATTTAGGCGGGTCTATTTTCTCTCCCCTAAGGCAAATGTATTTTATCTCATGTCCCATCTTAGCACACACAGCTCCACCTCTCTTCTCAAAGTCAATGACAACTACAATTATAGCTACACATTTCATAGCAAGACATTGTTTAGGTTTTTATCTTTTGACACTATTCAATATCAATCTTCCAAATGCAGTTTGCAATGTTAGCAATAAAGGTGAAAATTGTTTTAACAAAATGTCAAAAAGGTAATAAAAAAAGGAGAAGAGGGAGAAAGAATGTCGAGAGTTAAAAGAGTCAGAGAGAGTTAAAAGAGTCAGAGAGAGGGAAAAAAACAAAGTTATTGAGAGAATAAAAGTCACAATGTTGATGTTTACCTTATCTTATCTTATCTTATATAATACAGACGTTACTTCAAAAAAGAAGATGATTACGTCCTACGCGTCATGCATTTAGTCATGCATATTAACCAATGACTTAAATTCTGCCAAGTCACTGGTTTTCCTGGCTAGCTCAGGCAACCCATTCCATGCTCTAATAGCACTAGGGAAGAAGGAGTATTTGTACAAATTTGTCCTAGCATATGGGACGAGGAGTGTATATTTATCTTTGTGTCTTTCAGAGTATTTTATTTTTAAAAAATTTGTATTTGAAGATTATGGTTCAGCGTTTTATGTATAATTGCTACTTTACTTTTGAGTCTTCTGTCCTGAAGGCTTTCTAAATTTAGTGATTTTACTATAGGTGTTACTCTAGTCAAATGTGAATATTCGTTTGTTATGAATCTCACTGCTCTATTTTGTGTCTGTTCCAGTTTCTTAATGTTTTTTTTAGTTGAGGGGTCCCAAACGCCAGTAAAACTTTAACGAAATAGGTTCAAAACAAGAAATATCGTATGATCAGTCTGCCCACACGATCAAACATCAATTCTCCTTTAAAAACAAAACACTAGGAAAAGAAACAAGAAAACTTACATCAAAGCAGATGATAGAACTTTGAAATGCTCCAGGCACACTGTGCAATCTTGAATGTCAAATCACTTAAAATGGTTTAAATGTGTGCCTGTCATCAAGCGTGGCCCAAAACAAAGCGTTGTTGATAATTCAGTAAAAAAGGAAATAATTTATAAATCATTCAGAATAGCTTTTAGTTCGTTGTGAAATGTTTGTGTATTGTACGCCTGAGTGATTGGATGGGTCTCAAAAGTTAAACAAGCTGTGCGGGTTTTGTTTTAACAGAGGCTGTGCAGCGCCTAGAGACTTCATTTTAATTGAACGCCCTGGTGAGAAGGATCTATATTTAGAATTTAGATATACTGCTTTCTGTCATTCATTGCGTTGAACAGATGCATAAGAAAAGATAAGATAAGATAAGATACATTGCTAATTTGAGAGTTAAGTGAAAGGAAAGACGTCCGAGAGATACTCGAATAACGCGAGAGAGAGAGAGACAGAGAAAAGAGAGAGAGAGACAGAGAGAAAGAGAGAAAAGAGATAGATAAATAGAAGATAAAGAAAGTATTAGCGAGACGTAATCAGTCCTTCTGTCTCTCTTTCTGTAGGGAGTTACATAAAATAGTCACATAAGGCCGAATCCTTCACTGGTCTATACAAATACACTACTCTAGCTCAGCTAATCTCTCGGTCAAAAGTTAGCCTCGGAAGCGACACACTAGTTTGTCTTCCCATCTCTTTTCATGGTAAATGTCTCTCTTTAAAATAATCTTTAGGATAATCTTTAAGATAATGTTTAGTATAATCTTTAGTATAATCTTATCCAGAAAAGTGAGTCACAGAAAAGTCCAAGCCAATGATTCCCCAAATCAAAATGTATAAACACAAATTTAAAAAAAAATCATAGTTATTTACAAACGACACAGATTGTTTTGACTAAAGCTAGTTAGACTTTCTATTTGATTAAGTCTTTGCTTGTTGGAAATCTCAGAAGCGCCTGACCAATTTCAAAATACTACTCTCAGTCCCTTACTTTTCGAGGTAACAAATATTGTAATGAATTCCATAAGAACATGTACTACTTATCCTCCATCATCTAATAGCTTAACAGAAACTCATCGACATTCACGTTTCATAAGTTATACCAAGATACTTTGTAATGTAGCTATAAAATGAGTGCAACAGCCAATACCTTTTTGCATGAGAAATAAGACATAAATAAAAACTTTTATGCAGTATTGAAGAAGTTTTTCTGTATTTAATATTTGGCTTCATATCTAATTAATAGTAATTGTTTAGAATGATAGGGCTCACAGCGATGATTTGCATATATACCCTGCTGCAAAAAAATGGTATCAACAATGATTACTTTGTACATCGTGAGTTATCCAGATGTTCGCCAACACTATAGACCTAGGCCATCTTCCAGAATCCTGGAGCAATCTGTGGAGACTTCATAAAATTATCTGAAGGCACAGAGATTGATTTAACACTATCCGAAGAAAAGAAGAAAGGGTGCATACAGAGTATGTCCTAAGAGAATCTGCAAGCTAGATATATTTTCATGACATAAAACGTAGGATTGGTTCGTAAGAAATCTCTTCGCAGCTTCAAAACTCGATGACTACAGCATGGGGTTCCATTACAGCATTCAAATAAGCCAACGAATTAATATACAGAGATTTTACTTTGGTTTTAGCGGCACCTGAAAGGGAAAAAGACGCTATTAGTTTTGTGTGGAATGTCTGTCCGTCACGTTTTGATCTCGTAAACTAGAAAAGATATTGAAAATCCGACATCATGATATTTTAGACCTTTCAAAGATGCACCGCTATTTGTTTTTCTTTTCTGAAAGTAAAAAATTTAATTTTTAAAATCAAGTATGCCAGCAGTTTTTTCATGAAATACACCATTTTTACAACTATTCACTATTAATAGTAACAAACACAGGATGACTATTTACCATATTTGTAACACATTTATGCAAATGGTTTTTACAATAGTATTACAAAGTGAAGTACCCGGTACGTTCTAACATATTAATTACTACATTTACAGAAAAAATGTTTACTTTGATTTTCAAAGAGAAAAAATAAATTTAATATGCATATAAGTTGAATATAATTTAAAACAACAATAGTAGTTTTTCATATTATCGCGTGAACTACAAATTCGCTACAGTATTACAGGACACCTAACTAAGGATTTTTTTTGGGTTGCCTGACCTTATACAAAACAATTAGATCATCAGATAATCATTATATGGAATCAGTTCGGCCAGGTTCACATCTAACTTCACCTTCACTTTCACTTATCCCTTGGTTTGCTGGACCGTTTGGGCACCACACAAGATCTGTCAACCTTCTTTATAGAATTCTTGATAGAATTTCATTCTGATAATCTTTCTGAAAATATTGAACCCTGCCTTTTTACCTGCTTGGGTGGACCACTACCATACAAACTGTCTTTTTAACCTCGTTATGATTATAATTTTGTTAAAAAGGGAGTGTGTTAATTAGTGTGTACCACGCCGTGTTTTGTTATTTGGGCATTGTAAAAAATAATATCTGCAAACAGCCCTTGTTATCTAGTTTCTGTCAAAAATAAACTCAATGTTGTCACATCTAGTGTTGGCAGCTCCTTGATCCGACCAAAGCGTTATTATATTTCATTCATGTGAACGGTACTACTGCATATATTTGTGTAACATTGAACTAGAACACATTCTCACATTGCCTCCAAATGTAATAATTTTACTTTATTTATAAATTTCATTCTAGTTCAATTCATTTCTTGGCATCAATACTCATCAGAAAAGCATTGGACATTGAAAACACTCCATAATGATTTTTAAAAGCAAATTTAATTTTTGTGAAATTTTAATGAATTTTACATTTGACTTTTGACTTATCTTTGTGTAATCTCTGGTGTTGATGTGTAAAGGTAGATAAACGTGATTACACAAGATTGTTAAGCAATAAGAGTTCTAAGCCCAGAGTTATCATGCACTGATAGAACGATAGCACTGTCATGTAAGCGCTTCCTGTCTGGTGGGAATCTTCATCTGAATGTTCAAAGAAAAAACTAATTATCAGAAATAGTTTAGTTAATAAATGACTACCGGTACTTTAATATGAGATTGTGTTATGAAGTGTGTGTGTGTGTGTGTGTTCATATGGAAACGGTGGTAAGAGGTTAGCGGTTGATTGTGATGAATGAAACAACATAGGTGGCATTGTCTTCACTTGGTCTTAGGGGAGACGACTCCAGAACGTAGGACTTACAGGTTGTGCGCATTGTAGTGAGTTAGATTTTGTTAAAGGATATTATAACTAAAGTCTAGTACATTTATTTGGTTCCATATTAACTTAATTTTGTCTATATTATAAATAAAGTACCATTTAGTTTGTTCACAAAAGCAAGTTATTTATTTTTTCTTTGAAGTTTTATTAGTTAAGATACGCCTACAACGGCATAGTCTACCAGCATTTGGTGCTACAAGTCAACGACCAGTAACAAGAGATTGATCGATATATAGGCCTCAATATCCTTTAGTTTATTTCAAACTAATTGCATTATTTAGTGTTTTTTTTTTAAATATTTATAACAGCTTCTTCCTCCTTTTAAGCGGCTCCTGAAAGGGGAAAAGCTGTTATTAGTTTTGTGTGGTCTGTCCGTCGACCGTCCGTCAGTAAAGTTTAGATCGCAAGAAAAGATATTGAAAATACAATTTCATATTATTTTTAGACTTCCAAACTTATGTTGTAATCTTTAAACTTCTGAAAGCAACACATTTTACAACGCTTATATTTTGTCATTAATAGGCCATTTTGAGATTGTTTATTCTTTATAGTTCAAAAAAATAGGGGAGGCTATATTAGGCCTATATATTTTTATAATATTTGTGCAGACGCCGTAGGCTGTTTTAGGATTTTATGATTTTTAAAATATGTATAATATTCAACTATGTGCTTTCTGTTATTCGAGCTAATAGACACTTGACCGAAATGAATGAGATCATCAAATAATGTTAGGCCAGTGGCTAACATTGAACAAAAAATCAGTTTATTGAATACAATATATATAAACATTCAAACTACATGTACACTACTAATAATAGCATCATCAATAGATGTCCGTATTCTCCGTATCAATCATATCGGCAAAACTTTCTATCAGCAGACGTCTATTTTGTTTGACAAGAGTTAGGGTTGTAACTGTTGCTAGAGAATATTGAAGCCTTTGGGGGGTTGCTATTGAGTTTGTGTTTCCACACAAACTCTGAATTTTTGTTCTTCCAGAATTGACTAATGATTTTATTATGTTTTGATTAGAATGATTGAATAGTTATAGCCCCACACCAACCCAATGAAAATATCATACCTCTGTAAGAGCTATTGTTTGATAATGATGTACTTTCAAATGTTGAATCAGCGTGTGTTGATATAGATTGGGATAAAGGCATAGTCATAGATGTTGACACAACAACAGTTGTTGATAAATCTTCAGCTGAAGTTGCTGATGTTGTTAAAAGTGCTGATGTTGTATTGTCTACTGCTATTGTTAAAGACATTGTAGGTGAAATCAGCGGTGTCACAGGTTGGGAGCTATCAAAGTGCTGGACTGTTTGTTGGTCCAGAAAATTTTCTCTTTTTGTATATAAGTTACTTAAACCAGTGGAATCGAAGTTGATTATTGGTAAGACATACTCCTAGATCGCACTATTTGCTGAGATATAGTAACAAAGAAAGCTATAAACACTTAATAAGCTATATAGTAACAAAGAAAGCTATAAACACTTAATAAGCTATATAGTAACAAATAAAGCTAAAAACACTTAAAAAGCTATATAGTAACAAAGAAAGCTATAAACACTTAATAAGCTATATAGTAACAAAGAAAGCTACAAACACTTAGGCCTCTAATAAGCTATATAGTAACAAAGAAAGCTACAAACACTTAGGCCTCTAATAAGCTATATAGTTACAAAGAAAGCTATAAACACTTAATAAGCTAGCTATATAGTAACAAAGAAAGCTACAAACACTTAGGCCTCTAATAAGCTATATAGTAACAAAGAAAACTATAAACACTTAATATGCTATATAATAACAAAGAAAGCTATAAACACTTAATAAGCTATATAGTAACAAAGAAAGCTACAAACACTTAGGCCTCTAATAAGCTATATAGTAACAAAGAAAGCTACAAACACTTAGGCCTCTAATAAGCTATATAGTTACAAAGAAAGCTATAAACACTTAATAAGCTAGCTATATAGTAACAAAGCTACAAACACTTAGGCCTAATAAGCTATATAGTAACAAAGAAAACTATAAACACTTAATAAGCTATATAATAACAAAGAAAGCTAAAAACACTTAATAAGCTATATAGTAACAAAGAAAGCTACAAACACTTAATAAGCTATATAGTAACAAAGAAAGCTATAAACACTTAATAAGCTATATAGTAACAAAGAAAGCTATAAACACTTAGGCCTAATAAGCTAAATAGTAACAAAGAAAGCTACAAACACTTAATCCTAAGCTATATAGTAACAAAGAAAGCTACAAACACTTAATCCTAATAAGCTATATAGTAACAAAGAAAGCTACAAACACTTAGGCCTAATAAGCTATATAGTAACAAAGAAAGCTACAAACACTTAGGCCTAATAAGCTATATAGTAACAAAGAAAGCTACAAACACTTAGGCCTCTAATAAGCTATATAGTAATAAAGAAAGCTACAAACACTTAGGCCTCTAATAAGCTATATAGTAACAAAGAAAGCTACAAACACTTAGGCCTAATAAACTATGTAGTAACAAAGAAAGCTACAAAAACTTAGGCCTAATAAGCTATGTAGTAACAAAGAAAGCTACAAACACTTAGGCCTAATAAGCTATATAGTAACAAAGAAAGCTACAAACACTTAGGCCTCTAATAAGCTATATAGTAACAAAGAAAGCTACAAACATTTAGGCCTCTAATAAGCTATATAGTAACAAAGAAAGCTACAAACACTTAATAAGCTATATAGTAACAAAGAAAGCTACAAACACTTAGGCCTAATGAGCTATATAGTAACAAAGAAAGCTACAAACACTTAGGCCTCTAATAAGCTATATAGTAATCAAGAAAGCTACAAACACTTAGGCCTCTAATAAGCTATATAGTAACAAAGAAAGCTACAAACACTTAATCCTAATAAGCTATATAGTAACAAAGAAAGCTACAAACACTTAGGCCTAATAAGCTATATAGTAACAAAGAAAGCTACAAACACTTAGGCCTAATAAGCTATATAGTAACAAAGAAAGCTACAAACACTTAGGCCTCTGATAAGCTATATAGTAATAAAGAAAGCTACAAACACTTAGGCCTCTAATAAGCTATATAGTAACAAAGAAAGCTACAAACACTTAGGCCTCTAATAAGCTATATAGTAACAAAGAAAGCTACAAACACTTAGGCCTAATAAACTATGTAGTAACAAAGAAAGCTACAAACACTTAGGCCTAATAAGCTATGTAGTAACAAAGAAAGCTACAAACACTTAGGCCTAATAAGCTATATAGTAACAAAGAAAGCTACAAACACTTAGGCCTCTAATAAGCTATATAGTAACAAAGAAAGCTACAAACACTTAGGCCTCTAATAAGCTGTATAGTAACAAAGAAAGCTACAAACACTTAATAAGCTATATAGTAACAAAGAAAGCTACAAACACTTAGGCCTAATAAGCTATATAGTAACAAAGAAGCTACAAACACTTAGGCCTCTAATAAGCTATATAGTAACAAAGAAAGCTACAAATACTTAGGCCTAATAAGCTATATAGTAACAAAGAAAGCTACAAACACTTAGGCCTCCAATAAGCTATAGTGTAACAAAGAAAGCTACAAACACTTAGGCCTCTAATAAGCTATATAGTAATAAAGAAAGCTACAAACACTTAGGCCTCTAATAAGCTATATAGTAACAAAGAAAGCTACAAACACTTAGGCCTCTAATAAGCTATATAGTAACAAAGAAAGCTACAAACACTTAGGCCTAATAAGCTATGTAGTAACAAAGAAAGCTACAAACACTTAGGCCTCTAATAAGCTATATAGTAACAAAGAAAGCTACAAACACTTAATAAGCTATTTAGTAACAAAGAAAGCTAGAAACACTTAGGCCTAATAAGCTATATAGTAACAAAGAAAGCTACAAACACTTAGGCCTCCAATAAGCTATATAGTAACAAAGAAAGCTACAAACACTTAGGCCTAATAAGCTATATAGTAACAAAGAAAGCTACAAACACTTAGGCCTCTAATAAGCTATATAGTAACAAAGAAAGCTACAAACACTTAATAAGCTATTTAGTAACAAAGAAAGCTAGAAACACTTAGGCCTAATAAGCTATATAGTAACAAAGAAAGCTACAAACACTTAGGCCTCCAATAAGCTATATAGTAACAAAGAAAGCTACAAACACTTAGGCCTAATAAGCTATATAGTAATAAAGAAAGCTACAAAAAAACTTATGCCTCTAATAAGCTATATAGTAACAAAGAAAGCTACAAACACTTAGGCCTCTAATAAGCTATATAGTAACAAAGAAAGCTACAAACACTTAGGCCTAATAAGCTATGTAGTAACAAAGAAAGCTACAAACACTTAGGCCTAATAAGCTATATAGTAACAAAGAAAGCTACAAACACTTAGGCCTCTAATAAGCTATATAGTAATAAAGAAAGCTACAAACACTTAGGCCTCTAATAAGCTATATAGTAACAAAGAAAGCTACAAACACTTAATAAGCTATATAGTAACAAAGAAAGCTAGAAACACTTAGGCCTAATAAGCTATATAGTAACAAAGAAAGCTACAAACACTTAGGCCTCTAATAAGCTATATAGTAACAAAGAAAGCTACAAACACTTAGGCCTAATAAGCTATGTAGTAACAAAGAAAGCTACAAACACTTAGGCCTAATAAGCTATATAGTAACAAAGAAAGCTACAAACACTTAGGCCTCTAATAAGCTATATAGTAATAAAGAAAGCTACAAACACTTAGGCCTCTAATAAGCTATATAGTAACAAAGAAAGCTACAAACACTTAATAAGCTATATAGTAACAAAGAAAGCTAGAAACACTTAGGCCTAATAAGCTATATAGTAACAAAGAAAGCTACAAACACTTAGGCCTCTAAAAAGCTATATAGTAACAAAGAAAGCTACAAACACTTAGGCCTCTAATAAGCTATATAGTAACAAAGAAAGCTACAAACACTTAGGCCTCTAATAAGCTATATAGTAACAAAGAAAGCTACAAACACTTAGGCCTCTAATAAGCTATATAGTAACAAAGAAAGCTACAAACACTTAGGCCTCTAATAAGCTATGTCCTCTGCAGTGGAAAAAAAAGCGAGTTCAACGAAAAATAGGCTTGTTCCTCTTCCACCAAAACTATTGCCACCTTTAACTGGGTTCATGTGCACGGGAATGTGTTTCCAGAATAGGACTCAAGATGCTTGTCCTACATGAGATGAATCATTGTCATTCTAAGACTGACGGAGGCCAACAACAATGTATACATTATAAAACTGTACAAGTAAGTGTTGCAAAGTCCAGGCTATGTTGAATACTTCATTGTCAGTGCTATTGAAAGAAAACATTTTGTTCCTTCTCTTATTTTAAAGAGGACGTTTGCGAGTATCAAGACTTTTTGAAATACAGATTTAAACTGAATTTGTCATTTTACATAAACCAATGTTGTTATCAATGACCTTCAAATTTCACCCCGTAACAAGCTTGTCTTGTTTGAAAGTTCCCACTAAAAGCGCCAAACATTTCTTGACTTTGGTCTGTTTCAGATTTTCTCGCTTGTAACATGAATCCTAGAAAGCCAGTACTTAGAGCAGTAAGAGTGACTACAAATGTAATAGGCAAATATGTTGTTGTTATTTATCGACAAATATGTTGTTGTTATCTATAGACAAATATGTTGTTGTTATTTATAGACAAATATGTTGTTATCTATCGACAAATATGTTGTTGTTATCTATCGACAAATATGTTGTTGTTATTTATAGACAAATATGTTGTTGTTATTTATAGACAAATATGTTGTTGTTATTTATAGACAAATATGTTGCTGTTTTTTTTTAATCAAAATCAAGAAGAATGGCTACGCAGTCCTAGATGTGGTCAAAACTTTTTACCACATTCAGCACAGACCTAGTCGTTGACGGACGATGGACAGTTTTTTTTTCTTTGACTACCTTTGTCTATTTTTAATTTTTAAGAAAACAAAATGCAAATAAATTTGTATTGCGATCGTACTGCCACCAGCACACATGACAGCAAAATAAAGTTGCTATAACTCTAGTGTGATACTTTTAATGATAAATAGTAAATAATATTTTAAAAAATAGGAATTTTCACTGCTTCAATATGCAACAACTTGTTCAATCAAGTCTTGTATCTAAAACTACTCCTTTAAAATGCTAAAAAGAAATAACACCTCATAATTATTCACACTAATGATGTCATGACCACTTATTGATCGTAAAATATTTTAGCTAGTTGTTTATCCTCTTTCAGACCTTACGATCTATGGGGCAGATAGTGTTAAGGTCATCTGTTTTTTTTTGTTTTTGTGGTCAACGGTTAACGAGCAGGGTGTCATGCGGCTAGCACAACGATAAACCGCCTTTACTTTCCCCAACTAATGTCAGGTACCCATTGGAGTTGGGCGGACTCTATGGCCCCCTAAAAATCCAGAAATTCAAAATACCAGTCTTCACTGAGATTCGAATCCAGGACCCCAAGTTCGGAAGCCAGGCGCTTAACCACTGCGCCCCCTAATTTTTCTGAGACATTCATTTTATTTCAGATGTTGTCATTGTGGCGTGAGAAAGTTTATCCCTGGAAGCGATATATTAATTAACAACAAATAAACGGTAATAAAAATAATTGGCACATAGTGATAAGAGCACTACAAGAACACTTCCCTGCCACAGGTTGCCCTGGTCAGAATGTAGTCGGACTAAATGTTAGGATATAAGGGGGTGTGCTGTTCTGTGAGCTTACACCGTGTAGAGGTGTTAGATCCGAACAAGAACTATCTACACTGAGTCCATTCGGATAGCAGAGTCCATGGGATGTTAGTACGGAGATAAACCCGATGTAAATATTGATAGTCATAATATAAAAATCCAACAATCACAGAACTTCTAAATATACAATTTATATAACTTTCCTGGAAATACAAGAGTAATGAAATGCGTGGACTGAAGCTAGCGTCCATAAAACATCTTTTTTAAGACAAATTTTCAAATTCTGTTATTTTTTAAACATAATCCTATATCACTCATTATAGTAATTCATTATATTAAGGCAGTATTAAAATTAATTGAACTAAATGTATAGATAAGATACAATGGTATGTTGTGCTGTATGGTATGTCTAACGTTGTACAAGTTCCGACTAGTCACACCAACAATGCAAGATGACACATGACACTAGTCACACCAACAATGCAAGATGACACATGACACTAGTCACACCAACAATGCAAGATGACACATGACACTAGTCACACCAACAATGCAAGATGACACATGACACTAGTCACACCAACAATGCAAGATGACACATGACACTAGTCACACCAACAATGCAAGATGACACTAGTCACACCAACAATGCAAGATGACACATGACACTAGTCACACCAACAATGCAAGATGACACATGACACTAGTCACACCAACAATGCAAGATGACACATGACACTAGTCACACCAACAAGGCAAGATGACACTAGTCACACCAACAATGCAAGATGACACATGACACTAGTCACACCAACAATGCAAGATGACACTAGTCACACCAACAATGCAAGATGACACATGACACTAGTCACACCAACAATGCAAGATGACACATGACACTAGTCACACCAACAATGCAAGATGACACATGACACTAGTCACACCAACAATGCAAGATGACACTAGTCACACCAACAATGCAAGATGACACATGACACTAGTCACACCAACAATGCAAGATGACACATGACACTAGTCACACCAACAATGCAAGAAATCTCTTGCTAAGGAACAGGGAAAAGAATTTGATTTGAAGAAGAGCTCGATCTCTCTCCTGTTTATTTAAACCACATTTCGTTTTCTAACTCAACCACTTTCTTTCTGTCCCTCATTTGCACTCTCTAAGCATTTACTCCGAACACCCGCATACCTCTCTGTCATACACACACACACGTAGTCCATCGTTAAAGAATAGAGTTGCCAAGTGCAAAAGACTTTATACAGCTTGCAGTCCTGGAAAGCCAACTCTCTGGATACTCTGAAGAGGCGATCACTTACCATATTCTTCAAACAAAATAGAACATCAAGTGTGCTGGCTAAGGTGCTAGCTAAGGTACCGTTATTTTGACATGACCACAACGTTTCTGTTCACAAACCGAGATCTGGGTATTTTTAAATTTTTGTTCCAGTTTAGTTTCGGAGCAGAAACATATGTGCAAGAAAGGGAAAAAAATGGGAGCATGAATATATTTCTTTTGTTAACAACTAATTTCATCTTTTTATGTCTCCCAACTGTCTGATCTATTTGGTTGCTAGCCTAACCTCGCCTAATAATGTCTCTGTGAAGTCTAGTTCCCAACTGTCTGATCTATTTGGTTGCTAGCCTAACCTCGCCTAATAATGTCTCTGTGAAGTCTAGTTCCCAACTGTCTGATCTATTTGGTTGCTAACCTAACCTCGCCTAATAATGTCTCTGTGAAGTCTAGTTCCCAACTGACTATTCTATTTGGTTGCTAACCTAACCTAGCCTAACATTCTTTCCTCATAGTTTGTGTTTTGTTCATTACTGGTTTCTCAGATGGTATGGTACTAACTTATATATCATGTTTAGCGGACCCCGAAAGGGGAATGGCCGCTATTAGGTTTTGTGTAGTCTGTCTGTTTGTTTCTCCATCAGTCCGGTTCAGATCTCATAAACTAGGAAATATATTGAAAATTAGTTCTAAAGATATTTTAGATCTTTCAATGCTCTGATGCAACTACTACATTTTTAAAAACTATTCACTCTTAATAGTAAACAAAAACACAATTGACACAATTATACTTCATATATGCTTTTTTTTTTGTAAGTCTATTTTCTTCTAATCTAAGATTTGTTTTTGTTACTTTATCTTCTGTTGCCATATTACATTCTACATAGAATCATGTTGAAATTATTTCACATCTTTGTCAAATAACACTTGAGCTATTAAAGAAATTCTTTTGATAACAGCAAGAAAGATAGCACTTAGTAAACAATTTCTAATTCTTCAGTCATCCTAGAAATAAGATGTTGACTACAGTAAAATGACCCAGTAGAAGAATGGCCATTATTTGGCCATGTTAGCTACTTTAAAAAAGAAAATCAATTAAACAATTATAAATTGACTATTTTAGCATAAATTTAACTTACAAATTTATTTCATTAAAGAACCATTTACAAAGTAGGCATCAATGTTCATAGTATGTCACCAAAAAAAAAAGAATCATCCAAAATAAAGCAACTAAACTAGTGTACATTATATCTAAGCAAATAAGATTTTAAAATAAAAACAAACATCATAGATGCATGAATAAAATGTAAGCTTTAGAATGTTTGAAAAATATGATACATGAAAAAGTACAAAGTGAAATAAACAAGTTTCTAAAACTAAAAAAAAAATAGAAAGATTATAGACAAAGCTTATGATAAAATGCCAATCATTCTAAAGATCAAGTTTAGGCTACACACATGTTCAAACCACACAGATTTTCATTCTGAAAGAATATGTTTTAAAAGTATCTACTTTCATAAATACATTCTCATTAAAAACACACATTCATCAAATATTACTGTACAAATCAAATTACATCTTTAAAAATCTTTACATTTTTAGTAACTAGCATAAAAGAAATCAAAAAAATCAATAGACTATTATGTAGTCATACTGGTACAAGAAATCTGTATTACTTGCAAATTTTATTTTTTTTAAAAGTCATAATTGAGCATTGCAATAGAATAGAGAACTTTAAACATTTGCAAAGGGATTCTCATTTAACTTTTATTTTGTTACAATAGATTTAAATTTTAAGTACCTGAGCTCTTTCAATGGCAAGACAAGCACAGTATAGATAAGAACAAAAACGTATAATTGGCATCGCAAAAGTTTTAGGTTTAGTATATACACAAAAATAATGAGACCAGGAAGATGAATGGCACCCCTACTCTTAACAAACTTGTGACAGATACAAAATAAACTAATTTTAGCCCACAAATATTAAAAGCATATATTTAGAATCCAGGGTCAAATGTATATTAAGATAATGAATGACAGAAGGTTAAAAGAACATTAAAATCTTTAACTTAATAAAAATGTATACTTAACCAAATACTATTATAATCCTTCAAATATTCTTGAATTTATTTTTTTTTTTGCTTTTTAATTGCTACTTTTACCATTCAAATCAGACCAGGACAAAATTTTATTCACAATTTCATTAAGCCAAAATCACATTTACTTTTGTTTTATGTGGTAATTATTTTATTTAAATCTGGCTCATCAAATATTATCATTACTATCCACTTTTAAGAGATTGATGCAAAACATGTAGGTGAGCTCCAAGTTTACATTTACTAGGACTAGAAAACTACAAGAGCACTGTTGAGAAACTGTAACTACAGGAATGACAGACCAAAATACAATTAGTCATCTAATAATGAGAAATAAAAAGTTCGTTTTGTGCCAGTAAATATTTTTAGTGAAAGATCCAATGTTATAAACCACTCATTGTCAGGCATTCACTTGTGTGTCAAGTCATTTTTTTTTAAATAATAGTTGCTTGTTTCCCAAATTAATCACACTTATATTTAAAACTTTAAAAAGTTAGCACCTAAAAATATGTCTCAAAAATCCATTTTAAATCTTTTTTTTTTGTTTCTTTTTTTTTTATTTTGTAAATGGACATTAGGAAAAAAGGAAAACATTTGAGAAGAAATACATTTAAAAAAAACAAATATAAAAGACCAATGTTAAAAATATGCAATCCAATAATATATTGTTTATCTAAATTTTGTATTTATCTAAACAAAAAACTTCAGTAGAAGAAATGAACATTTTGTTCTAGTCTATATCTTTTTACATGTTATACTTCAATTTGCATAGATGTGACAAGCTTATTCCAGCAAATGTAGGATTCATTTTACACATTATGTTACAATTACTTAGATAATACTTAGATAATATCTGTTATATCTTAGTCTTCCAATTCTTTTTCTCCTATTGCTATAATTGCAATTACAGCCGCAGATAAAGCTCCAACAATAATGATATGAAGTACTAAGATAACAAGTTTCACTATTGCAACCTGTCAAACAAAACACACACAAACTATAAGCAAAACCTTTTTTTTTTTCATCATTAGACTTATTAATTGATTTATTATATTTAATTACAATTTTGGATTGGATAGGGTTCATTATGTAAAAATATTTTAATTTTCAAATAACCTAAAATTTTTAAAGTATACTATCAGCATATTTTTGCTTATGTTAATCTGGAAAGGAAATTGGGACCTATCACTAAACTAGATGATAAAAGCTTTTAAATGTTGTTGTTTTTTTTTAAATATATTGATGGATGAAAATATGGCCCTTGGAAAAGAAAATATAATCAAATAAAAAACAAATCAGTAAAGTGCATAACTCTATCTTGTCATAACAATTTACAATGATTCATAAAGTAACCGTCTAGAAAAATATTTGTATTTTTCCGTAAAATCGTTCTTTAGGTCAACCAGATTTAAGGAATTTGCCTTGAATTCATTTTCGATAGAATTCCTTGCATTTTGTCTATCAAAACTCTATAAAAGAGGTTTTTAGTTATATTTATAATATAATGTGTTGTTTATTTTTCATTTTCATAACATATATCTATTATGAGTGATACTGAAATACTTCCACTTGATCTGACTTAAAAAATCCTAAACAATAAATGGCAAAAAAAAAAAAATGCAGTGGGCAGGCCACATCTACAGAATAAATAGCTCCACATCCTGAAGAGGCAACTTTGTGGCCAGCTAACAAAACAGGAATGAAGAGTAGATAAAGGTAATGATTCAATCTCATGCTCAAAGCAACATTGGGAGCTTTCAACATAGAATCTTGTCTCTTGGGAGACTAGAGCAAACTATAGAATATCATACCACCATGATATAAGCAGTGGCACAAAATAGCAGAAGATGCCAAAACAGTCATAGACAAGCACCAGAAATATAGGGCTATCCACACCGCTCCCATCAAGCCCAGTATGCAGTAGAACAGTCCAGACTCAAATTTACTTCACTAGCCACAAGAGCCACATGCAGATGCCTAAAAATGCAGTCCTAAGCTTCTTGATGAAAGTCATCACTGCATTAGATGCATGAACCATATATATTTTTAAATATACTCTGGACTTAACTATATGCTAGATTATTAGCTAATTTACCTTATTGCTTTCAGTGTATGCAATGGCTTTAGGTGGATCTCCACCACCATTTAGTTCATAAGATTCACTTCTGTCTGTTAAAAAAAAAGTATTTTAAAATTTTCAGCCAATAACACACATCTTTAAAAGTAAAATTGTTGGATTGTTTTAACTAGAATGTTTTCTTAAGGTTTGAGATATTTATAAAAAGAGGTGATATTTCAAGTCCTTATACATTCATCAACAGGTGTGTTATTCATTATATATGACATAACAGATATAGTAAACTAATTTAAATATGTATTTTAAACATGTGTAATATTGGAAATGGTTGTTAAATTGCTTTCTTTCTTAATTTATTATAAGACTACCCTTACAATTTCATTTTTCAAAAAGACTTGTAAAGCATTGTCAACACAACGGTTAGGCCTATATGTCTCTCTAGATTTTCTTACCAACTAAACCTGTGCCTATACCAAAATGAAGTGTTAATTGTAAAGTTTGTTTAAGGAAATATACAAAAGCAATGTCAAATATAGTTAAGCAGTGCAAAAATGTGATGTAAAAAAAATAATTATGGATAAAAATATCTTTTAGAAAATAGCTACCAAGATACTCCCCTATGTATAATGTCAGGAAACTGCTTTTAAATCATTACATAAGTAAATATTGTTAAGTCTTGCCTGTCTTTTTCTATTGCTAAGCTCGTAAACAGTGTGATATAATGAGAGTTTATGCAGTGCAAAATCATGAGAAGCAATTGAAAAACTACAAACGTTTTGTTGAGCATACATTTGTTAGAAAGTGTCAAAATTTATACTAAAAGTTTTTTTCTACAATAAAGTTTTAAAAAGCATTAAAATATTCCTAATTAACCAATTTTTAACCCCTAAAAGTTCATTGAATTGTTTTACCAATATTGGAAAAAACTCCTTTCTGAACTCCTCCAACTAAAGAAACAAAATGACTAGAGCAAACCAGAAAAAGAGTCATAATAGAAAGTAAAAGTTTATTCACATATTGAAAGGAGCAAAGTTTACAACTCAGTAAAAAAATGTATCCACAACACATCCAGAAACAACTAAACACTAAAGAGATGTCTAGACATTTTCTTTTGAAATGATAAGAATTTAGAGACACTTCTTCATTCTAACCAACTAGGAAAATAAAATGAATCTCTAAATTGAACATGACTTCTTTTCCAACAAAATGAAACAAAATTCATAAGACTTTGAATATTCATTATTAACTTGAAAGCTATTGTTATCTATCATCAAGATGAACAAAATGTTTAGGATTGTAATTTATTTTTTTAAATTTGAAGATGGTTTCTAATTTTTTTAGTTAATATATGTAACCTTACTATATGAAAATAGAATTGTTAGACCTACCTCTTTTGCGCCCTATGCATGTGATGAGTTCAAGAAGAATTTCAACAAACAACTGCCATGCCACAAATGCAGCCAAAATGTAGACAGTGTAATATGGAACTTGAGAATCTGGTATTTGCACTCCAAAGAAAACACCAATCACTTTAAAAAAATGAAATACAAATATATATAATTTCAAATGTAACATTTGTGGATATAACTAAATATATATTTATTAATAATAATAATATATTGTTACAAATGAGCAAGCTGCACAGGCCAAGGTCACCATGTGTGACCTTGATGGCTGACATGTCAGCGAGTGTTCCACAATGTACATGTTTAAACAAGTTGACTTGTGAAATCATGATCATGTGATTAATCAGAATCTGAAACAATTGAGAAGTGACTAGGAACCTGTTATAAACCAGAGTGAGAACGTGCAATGTCAGTTGACTGAAGTCAGTAGAATTGTACAACTCGGAAAAATTGAGAAGATTTGAGTGCAGAACAGAACAGTGAAGTGCAGATATTGTACAGTTGTGTGTACGCTCCTACTTGTGTGCAGTCACACATGGCTTTATTTTTAATAGTAAATGAAATTATCAGAAACTGAAACTGGAGTTGTCAAATTCTTTGCTTTGGTTTTATTTGTATATCTGCATGTACATTAAACCAGAAAGAGAGAAATAGGTAACAATACATCTCATGATGAATGATAGCATTATTAACACTTGAAAAGATCTCTCCACGGGTTGAATGGTAGTATGTTAACATTTTTTTATGCTATGTTGCCAGATATTTTGTGCAAATTAAAGCTAGTTTAGATATTCCTGCCATTCAATGTAAGATTTTCTTAAGAATTTTGTGTTACTATGTCAATGCTTAAATAAAACCAATATTTGTAAACATGCTGTTGCACTTTCTTTCCTATAAATAAATTCTATTTCATTAGCATTAAAGACCATATAGCCTAGATAATTATTAAGCAGAGAAAATGTTTTCCGCTTTTTTTGCTTATATTTATTGCTGCAAAAGAAATGTGAAAGGAAGATCATGTTTACTACTAAACTAATTTTTTTTAATGTACATATTGACGTCACACAAATATTCATACTACATGTATATAGCTAGTCTTACCTGCTAAAATATGTGCAGCTGTTCCAACAAACCAGTGAGCCCAATTGAATATTGGACGATTGGTTGTTCCAGGGTGGGGGCGGAATAGAGCCATAATAGGCTGCAGAAAATCAGGCAATTTTTTTAGTGGTATTAATAAATCACAACTGTAATTTAATTTTCCTTATTTTACACAATGAATGAAAAAGAGATTTGGTGGGCTTAAAGAGTGTTACATTAGACAATGATAATTATAGTTCTCCAAGAGTTTTTTATTTCATTAATAACAACTTACATTTATAACTGTTAAGGCCATTACAATAACACCAATAATTGGATGTCCAACTAAAAATTGTTTTCCTTCAACATCTATCTGTGAAAAAAACAAAAAAAAAAAACAGTTATAAATTTAAATAGTAATTTGCTTAATACCATGACATTAATTAATTTAAAGCTAGTGTTGGTTTATATTGGTTCCAACAGTCTAATAAGATTATTTCCATGATGTAGCCACAAAAAAATATTTACATAAAAGGGTATATCCTTAAATCAATTAAATTTATATTAAACCAAATGAAAGAATATAAATGAGATAATGGGATTCATAAGCTGATGTTTTAAAGGCATTTCTGTTCATTATTTCAATCAGTTATCCAGAAAAAATGTTTTATCTCATATTAACTTTAAAAGGACTGCAAAGAGCTCTATTAATACTATCAATGTAATCAAAATTATCAAATTTTAGTAAAAAGTCTATCTACTGGCAGGCCCTAATTCTTTGTAAATATTTAAGCTTTTATTTTATTATGATTCAACTATTACAGGATAGAGTTTGCATGTTAAAATAATTTTTTTCCCTTTGTATTGTTCTGAAAACTGTTACCTCACTCCATTCTTTCTCTTCCACAAAGATAATGATAAATCCTGCTGCTGTGGCACAAAACACCAAAACCATGCAGAGCCTGTGAATCTGTAAATATTATTATAACAATATGTATATAATTTATAACAACACTTAATCTAACCATTAAAGAGACAGTCTACTTTTATATCAGACTTTCACACATTGAAATCATCAGTGGATTAAAGATTTTCTGATAGGGAGAGAACAAACTGTAATAATAAATGGCTCTAAATCAACACCAATAACAGTAAACTCAGGTGTACCTCAAGGAACAGTCTTGGGTCCACTACTATTTTTAATTTACATAAATGATTTACCAAATTGCATTAGTTCAGGAACAAAAGTCAGATTATTTGCAGACGATTGCATAATATATAGAACAATAAAAACAAAACAAGACACATATATTTTACAAAGAGAATTAGATGAATTACAGAAATGGGAATCAAATTGGAGCATGTCTTTCCACCCAGAAAAATGTCAGTTGTTAAGAGTAACAAAAAAAATTAAACCAATTATTTCCACTTATCTTATTTATGGCAAACCAGTAACACAGACTAAAAACTCAAAATACCTAGGTGTTATAATAAATGAAAAACTGTCATGGAATCCACATATTGATGAAACTATAAAAAAATCCAACAAAGCATTAGGGTTTATTAAAAGAAATTTCTATAAATCAAATAAGAACATAAAACTAAAATGTTATTTAACCTTGGTTAGGCCAATAATAGAATATGCATCCACCGTGTGGGACCCCTCAACTCAAGAAAACATTAAGAAACTGGAACAAACACAAAATAGAGCAGTGAGATTCATAACAAACGAATATTCACATTTGACTAGGGTAACACCATTATTAAAATCACTAAATTTAGAAAGCCTTCAGGACAGAAGACTCAAAAGTAAAGTAGCAATTATACATAAAACACTGAACCATAATCTTCAAATACAAAAACAAAATTTAATAAAATACTCTGAAAGACACAAAAATAAAGGCACATTCCTCGTCCCATATGCTAGGACAAATTTGTACAAATACTCCTTCTTCCCTAGTGCTATTAGAGCATGGAATGGGTTGCCTGAGCTAGCCAGAAAAACCAGTGACTTGGCAGAATTTAAGTCATTGGTTAATATGCATGACTAAATGCATGACGCGTAGGACGTAATCATCTTCTTTTTTGAAGTAACGTCTGTATTATATAAGATAAGATAAGAATTATATTGAAAAGTTCAGACAATATATTTTATTTTTCACAATTAAAAAGTAATTGTTGGTGTAACAGTCAAAGAAATATAACTCAGCAATGGAGGAATTTGAGAGAAGCAAGTATTACCTGGAACCAAACTTTCTGAGAACACAAGGTTACTTCCCACACTGGCTTGTAATACCTGGCCACAACTATGCCAACACTTGCTAAGAAGATCCATGCTCCAACCATTAGACAACCTGACAAATGCAAAATAGTTTATATTTAAACAAGATGACACTAGAAAAGTTTAATAGGCATCCCCCAGACTGACAGAAATCATACTTTCTTCTTCTACTTCTTCTGTTGACTCTTTTGCAGTCTGTACCAAGTAAAAACAGTGTTGTTGTTGTTGTTGTTTTTTTCAGAACTGCCATACAGAGTGTCGGGTTATAGTGGTAATAGGCTCTGCCTAAGGTGAATTAATATGGAGTATGTTTCATAAGAGTGGGTACATTGTCTACAGAGGGGTGGGTGTGTGGGATTGAGTCTGTTAATATTAATAGCTCAGACTGTGATTCCTGAGGCCCTACTGGTTGAATCAATGCACTTTGTGATTACTGGTGAACATTGACATGAGAGTATAGTAGTTAACTGCTTTGTCTGGTTGTTCCATGTATGACCCGACCTTGATATTTCCCAGGATGCCTGTGTGCTTATGGATCCATTGTAATGTGACTGTGATATTAAATTTTGACATAATTTGATTGGTTTAAAAACAGCAGCTTTTATATAGCTCTACTTTCATGATTATAGCATTCTCAGAGCGCAATGGTCCCGTCTCAGTTGAGGACCAGTGTGTGTGTGTGTTGGGGGGGGGGGGGTATATGGGAGAAGGTTTTTCCGTGCTGCGTTTAGGTGTTCAGTAAACACAGCTCTGCTAGAGTCGGGTGTCGAACCTCAAACCCCCTTCATAGGTAGCCAAGCCAAGCTTATTTCAAGTGTACTTAGCCTCTTTACCATGCATCCCATTTAGAATTAATCATTATGAAACCATGTATTATTAACAGAGTTGCAGGAGCAAAATAAGTATCTTTGCTGACTTCTTTTGTTTCAACACTCTTAACAAGAATAATGTAGGTTTACTATAGTTCTTTCAATCAAAATATGTGAATAATATCTCCCAATTATGTAATTGTATTTGTTTTAGATCTGTCCATATAAACTTACTAATTCTAGTTACCAATGGCCTATTTATAGCTAATGCTGTAAATATATATATGCTATAACTATAAATTGATCAATAGCAGCGTATAGAATGATTGGCGACTTATATTTTTAATCTTAATTTATAATAATATAAATATATATATACTAGTCGACCGGTGGCGTAGCATACGCCGCTATTTTGCAGGGCAGGCCTTAGGTGACCGCAGTGGGCTCCACACTTATCCGACCGCAGTAGCCCCGCACTTTCATAGGACCCGCGCTAATTCAAGGTGTATAAATTATTAAATTAAACCATTTTATAACTTAAAACAGATTTCCTGTCGATTTACCAGGAGCTTCTGAAATTTTCCAAAATTGCAAAATATACGAATAAGTCCTTAAAGTATACAGAAATACAGAAAAACAGATTTCCCGCGCACTCCTATCAATTTACCAGGAGCTCCTGAAAATTGCAAAATGTATGAAAAAGTTCTGGAAATATCCGGAAATTATTTAAATATTTAGAAAACTCAATACGAATCTCCTGAAATATATAGATCTAAAAAAATTGTTATTTTGGGGTGTCATTCAATAAGGAAAATGCCAATCCTAGGCGCGATAAAAAAAAACAGCATTATCCCGTAATTTTGGAATCTGGTGAAAGAAGCTTCTCGTGCCTCAAACAAATGAAGAATTACTTTAGTTCAACAATTCTAGTAGATAGATTGAAACATTTGGTACTTCTTGCTATTGAGCCTGATCTTAGTAAGAAATAGAATTTTAATGATATATTGTATGACTTTGCTACACGCAAGGCTCGTAAAGTTCGTGGGATAACTCTATCCGCAGAAATAAAAGAGTGATCTTTCCTTTACTTCTTCTTCTTGTTCAAACTCTTGAGGGAAGAAGAGAATTATATATAGATACTCGACTGGTGACGTGGCATATGGCGCTATTTTGCAGGGCCGGTCTTAGGCCACTGCAACCTATGTGACCGAAGGATCCGCACTTTCATGGAACCCGTGCTAATTCAAGGTGTATAAATTATTAAATTAAACCATTTTATAACTTAAAACAGATTTCCTGTCGATTTACCAGGAGCTTCTGAAATTTTCCAAAATTGCAAAATATACGAATAAGTCCTTAAAGTATACAGAAATACATAGAAAAAAAATTTCATTTTGGGGTGTCATTCAATATGGAAAACTTCAATCAATAAAAAAAACGGCATTATGCATTAGCCGTAATTGTGTAATCAGGTGAAAGAAGCTTCTCCCGCCTCAAACTAATGAAGAATTACTTGATGTCAACAATTCTCAAAGATAGATAGAAACATTTGGTAATTCTTGCTATTGAGCGGGATCTATGTGGGAAACAGAATTATTATGATATACTGTATGACTTAAATTTGCTACATGCAAGGCTCGTAATGTAATTCTGTATGTAGTAAAGAATGAATAAAATGCATAGACGAATTTATTTTCTAATACAAACTCTTAAATTTGACTTATTGTCTGCTTCCCTACCCAAACTTGGCCCCGCAAAATCCGTTTCGAATAGGGCCCCACAATGCTTAAGTCCGGCCCTGCTATTTAGTGTTTGTAAAATGTTTTACATGTTTCGGATGTTCCTTCAGAGTTGACGATAGTTTAGTTCCTAGTCCAAACCTCACGCATGGGATGGGAGCAGGCAGGGTTTGACAGTCCAGCGCGCAGCCATCTGTAGCGAGCTGTGAAAACGTGTTCTCCCCCCTCCTTGTTTTTTTTCGTGGGGTGATTACAACAAAGTGGATTACTTCCCCCCCCCCCTTTTTTTTTAAACTGAGGTAGAAATAAATAAAAAAAAGAGTGATATTTCTTGGTTACTATTTTGTGACTACGCGTGTTCTCCACCCCCTCCCTCTTTTTTTTCACGTGGACTATTCGCAGAGTGATTTTCCCATTTACTTCTCATCTGACCTGATTAGGGAAGAAGAGAATTATATATAAAGATGTATATAGACATACCATGAGCTTTAATCATTGGATTGCCTGAAGTATCTGAACCAAGATCAACAATGGAGTTAGCAGTTACTTGTTCTTCTGAGATAAATTTTCTTTCTTTATGACTGGTTAAAAAAGGAACACCTGTATTAGCTGCAGATCAATAAAAAAAGATTCAAGATTATTTTAAAAATCAACTTTTGCTTTATCAATAACATGTGAATGTAGTTTGTGTTTGCAACTATATTTTTTTTTGTTATAGTAGTTATACTGAGGTGGACAATTGTAATCCAACTGAATTTACTTTTGTTTGGAGCAACAAAATTATCATTTAAAATACTTACTATCAGTAACAGTATTCCCTTGAGCCAGAAGCAATGTCCAGGGTTTAGTGATGTCATATCTATTACTTTTTTCTGATACTGGCCGACTTATGGTACAAAACAGAACTCCATTAACAGTAGAGCTATTCAGAAGTTGAATTTCCTGCAAATTTTGGAAATAAAATTATATTTTGCTCTACATTAAAGAATATATTTGTAATGTAGTCTTCAATGTTCTGATGGAGTCCAGTGTCAGGAGTATAGAAGCACTAATTACTATTTTAAAGCTGTGCTAGGTTGGATACTTATTTGCATGGAAGACGATTGCATGCCAAAGGTCATCTTCTTTGGCAAGCTTAAAGGAGGACGGAAAAAATCATTTGAAACACTGCACTCATCCTTAATTTTCAGAATCAAAGACATTGTCATAATAGCATATATTAAGTCTAAAATGCATAGCACAAAGAAAGGTCATTTGCCTATATAAAAGAACAAATAGACAAAATTAATTATACAATATGTGATAATGTAATAATAAAAATAATTTTATTTATAAAGCACTGTTAACAAACAAAATGTAGGATAAAGGCGCTGTAATAACATCACAAAAACAAACACGACAGCTAAAATGACAATTAATCTAAAAAAGTTTTAAACAGATAGGTCTTAATGTTCTTCTTAAAAGTGGTGTAGCATGTTGTCTGTCTGAGATCAATGGGGAGTAAGTTCCAAACCTCTGGTCGGTGCACTGAAAAAGCCCGCAGACCATAGCTTTTGAGGGAGAAATGTGGCACCACTAAAAGCGTTGAGTCCATTGAAGGCAGGGCTCTCTGAGGGACATATGGAGTAATCAGTTCACTAAGGTACAAGGGCATCTCATTGTTATATATACACTGATGACAAAATGTGGCGACCTTGTAATCGATTCTCGCTTTCACTGGAAGCCAATGGAGCGTGCGCAAGAGCGTAGTAGCAGAATCTCATCTTGTTTTTCTAAGGACTTTTCGTACTGCATTGTTCTGAATATGTTGCAGCTTGGCTATTTACATGTACATGAAGAATCAAATTTATGCTTTCATTTCATTGTTTATACTAACCGAGTCAGTAAATATTTCAGGACCATTTTTATCCCTGTTGACTCCAAGCACTAGAAAAACATTACCAGAACTGTTCATAGCACAAGCCATCACACTGTCATCTCCCTGTTAGCAAAATAAGTATTTAAGATAATTTTAATTAATATATTTCCTTGGTATGCTATTGATGCTAGCATTTTCATTAGCAGCTTGCTGGTTCTAATAAAAGAATTCATTGATAGAAATGTTACCAGATAAACAAAAATAGATTAGCCTTTAAATAAGTGAGTGACTGCAACTTGGAAAATATTTTTTTCTCATATGTTAACTCATTTTTGCAACATGTTTTGGTCTCAATTTCTCATAACATTGTAACACCTTTCAAATAAAATTAATTAATCCCTCAACAAATATGAAGCTGGAATAAGCTAATGACAATGCACAGCATAACTATTTTCATTTAGAAATACTGAACTATTTTTCTTTTATCTAAAACGTCTAAGAAAAAAATAATCATTTATAACAATAAAAAAATAAACAAACTAGTCTTAAAAGAAAAAACATTCAACCAAAATTTACAAATAGAAATATGTACAAACTTAGGAAAAACAAGCAAAAGTTTTTCTTTCATTTATGTGTTAAATGTAAAATTAAAATTTGTAGTTAACATGAATAACTACATTAACACCCACATAAGTTAAAGAGATAAGTGTCAAAATAAAAGGAATAAAAGCCCTTAAAACAATGCCTCTAAATCTAATACAAGGGATGTCCCCTCTCTTGAATGAAAAAAAAAGTACATCCCTAGAACCCTTTGGCCAGCTAGGTCTAAGGGAATTTTGTAAACTCTCCTAAAGTTATGAAGCTAGTTTAATGGCATTTGCAGTACACATTTCATTTATAGTAAAAAGACAGGGTAATAAAAAAAAAAAGGATGAAATAAGGCATAAAGATGTAAATGAAGTGTGAGAGATATTTAAGACAAATGAAGAACACATCTGCCAATAATGAGCTTAATTGCTTTAAGAGGGTCTTCATGTTAAGCAAGACTTTCTTGAAACAAACCAGCTCCTGCATGCACAAGATGTCAACATTACTAAGGTTATGGACGGAATCAAAGTGAAGACTGACTAATTAACACTATGATGATTGTTTTCTTTCATTATATAACTTTCAAATGCATTTTGTGAGAAAGTTGGTTAGTTCTGACCTGAGCAATGTAGATCTCTTCTTTGGAGATGAAGTGAAATGTCTTCAGTAAAAGAATGGAGTTTGCAGACAGATGTTGACAACATGTCATTTAATAATACAAGCTAATTTCACTAAAACCAAAATGAGAGCCTTTTTAAAATCTCTGTCCTTACACCCTGGACATAAAATAACTAACAACTTTTGTAATATTAAAGTTTTATGAAGTAACTAATTTTGTATTGAAATCAAATTAAACTTGGTATTTTAAATCAAGTAAAAATATTAATACAAAAGTTCTATTACCATTTCACTATCAGATGAAAAGCCAAGAGCAATGTAAGTGTTTCCTTGATTCAAAATCTCAGTGGATAAAACAAAAATGGATATGTTGGCAGATGTTACCCAAGACACAGTAAAAGTGCAGCCACGGCCACTACATGATGAAAAGCATCCTTTAGTCTGACCACAGCTGGCATCTTTAGTTAGATTTGTCTTACTTGTGTCACTGGTAGCAGCAGTAGTCGTAATGCTTGTTATCTGTTGCCCTCCTTAGATATAAACAAAAGAACATTCTTTTAATAATCAAAAACTGAATATGGCTAATACATTCATGTCAAAATATCAGGTAAGCTCATTTTGTTTGTTTACAGTAGATTCGATAAGCTTTCTAGATTCTTTAGACCTTCATCACATCACATATTATAATGAAAGCTAACAGTAGAATATTTATGATGGACTAGAGAATAGAAAGGGACAGTTATCCAAGGTGAATGTTTAAAATATTAAGTTCAAGGAAATTATTTCCTTATAAATTTAGGGGATTTGCTTAGTCTCTGGAGGTTTGTAAAATGTTTGACATGGTTTGGATGCTCCTTCAGAGTTAAAAAATAATCTAATTCCTAGTCCAAACCTCCCACAGGGCATGCAGGGTATGAACCCGGGACTGTCAAGATGACCCAACAACAGTCCAGTGGGGCCTACCACACAACCAGGCAGCCAATCTATCTATTTGGAGGGGAAAAGCTATTCTTAGTTTAAAAACAAAGTCCAACTATTGATAATTTGTTTAGTATTTAATCCTATGAAGTATTCATATTTTGTAAAATCGTAGTAACTAAGCTTCTACCTGAACACACTGGATCTACATCAGTTTTATTTTCAAGTGCTCCACTTGCTGAGTTTAAACTTGCATCATATAAAACATCTGAACGAATGTTAGCCCAAAATGTGCTAATCTCCAGTACATATGTCACTCTGTCAAAGAGTTTTAACAAATGCATAAAAAATGAAATGTATTGTTGCTACAAAATGTTTTATGCACTTAGAATCACAAAATAATTGTTATATTTAACATTTTTTATCTTGAGGATCTTTTCTGCATAAATTGTGACATTTGGTTCTTAATAATAATAATCTACCTAAATATAATGTGACCAACAGAAAGTTGAGGTGGAGTCCATTGGATGTTCACTGTAGTCTTTGGGCTACTATTTGAATGAACTAAGGCTGACTGAAAAAGAAAATGTGGTGAATCTAGAATCTATTTATGTAGAACTAGAGATGAAGAAAAATGTGGACTTATGAATTAGATTTGTGAACAGAAATTTAGTTTAAATATACAAACTATAGATTTATAGATGTAATTTCAGCTTACTCCATTGCCCCCTATACAAGCTGGGTGGCTTTCATTTGCTGTAAATGTACCGTACAATTCTGACTGATTCTTGCTTATATCAGCAAGACGAGCTTGTATCATGTAACCTTTGAATGCACCATTGCAAGCTAACAGTGTAACTGAAATTTAAAAAATATGTCTTTAACTTTAACAAACGTCAGTCAGAGGACTCTTGATCATCAAGAAAAATATCAATTCATCACATACATAGGCCTACATATAAATATATGATAAATCTATAATTTAAGTATATATCTAGTCTAAATTTAAAATTCTATAGTGAAAAAAAATATAACGTCAAAAGGAATGAAGAAACCTATATCTAGATTTTCACGATTTATGTAAATATAGATGTAGGGCCTAGACCTAATCTACAACTAGAAGGTCTTGTTTTTGCTACAAGATTTGACAGGCTTTCAGACATTTCCTTACCAGTTCTGCACCTTTTTCCACCAAAACGGACTCATTCATAGATTCCATGTTATTATCCTTGACTTAACATTATTAACAAGAAAGGCAGTTTATAGATCTCCTCAAAGTATATAATCTAATTAATAAAAACAATAAGTTACAATACGTATGATAAGTGAACCGAGCAACGTCCTGCCAATATTCCAAATTTTACAAAGGGTCCACAAATCTAGATCTAGATCTAAGCCTACTAAAGAAACGAAAAAAACAAGTTAAAACAACGTGTAAACTTCACGGTAGAGAGTAGAACAGCTGTGCCATTTTTTTCATCTTTGAATGCTATTGTTAAAATACGTCAGCACGACTGATCAAAAGAGATCTGTGAAGACTTCAGAAAGACCTTGAACAGAATCGACGCTTTGTGGGCAACAATGCTAAGATTCAACATTAGCGCGAAACTCGGACAAAATGGATTACACCTCAAGGCGACAAGCTCAAAAATTATTATATCCTACAATAAATTACATTTTTAGATGACATTTTAGAGTAACAGTCGGAGTCGGACCATATGATTAGACAAAGCATGTAAACCATAATCTTCAAATACAAAAACAAAATTTAATAAAATACTCAGAAAGAAACAACGATAAAGGCACATTTCCTCATCCCATATGCTAGGGCAAATTTGTACAAATACTCTTTCTTCCCTAGTGCTATTAGAGCATGGAATGGGTTGCCTGAGCTAGCCAGGAAAACGAGTGACTTTGCAGAATTTAAGTCATTGGTTAATATGCATGACTGAATGCATGACGCGTATGACGTAATCATCTTCTTTTTGAAGTAACGTCTGTATTATATTAGATAAGATAAGATAAGCAGTTAGCTCATTTTCCTGGGCAACGACGTCGAAAGTTAATGTAGGATTAATTAGAATCGGCCTAGGAACTAGCCTGCCCTGGATTAATAATCTTTTTTTCAATCGATAAAATTAAATTAAAATTAAATTGGACGAAAAAATTTTAGGATTTTGTTGTAAGCCTACTAGATTTAAAAATTTCCGTGGTTATTAAGCCTGAGGACTGATAGACAGGCATTCAAATAAAAGGGCTGTTCAATATTTTCAAGCAACTTGTTACTATTTTAGCTAGGAAAAAAAAAGTTCTTGCTAGAAAATCACGAATTTGGGCATGCAAGAAAGCCAATGGCGCACACTTCTCATTGAGTTAACGGCTTTTCAGAAAGTACGTCTAAAGGGAGGGAAATAGGCCTACAGAGTATAGTATGAATGGAATCAAAGAGAAGACTGTGACTAATGAACACTAAGATGATTGTTTTGAATGTTGTTTTCATTATATAACTTTAAAAGAGATAGCTAGCATATTAAACATCCAATACAACATTCAGAAGCCCAACTAATTCACTTAATAAAGTAGTTTTTAGTTTATAGTTTAGCCATTTTTACTCTTAATGATATTGATTTTGTTTCTTTTCCTATCAACGACATGTACGGTAAAATAAATATAGCCTAATAATTAAAAGGTTCTCTTTATGCTGATTTAAATGTCCAGACCAATGGCATTGTGGGTGTGATTGGAGGGGGGGAGGAGTAATGAAATGAAATTCATATCAACAACAAAAAAGCATAAGGAAATAAAAGCTCAAAGAATGGTTGAAATTAGCAGATTTTTTAAATAGTATATCCTTAGTACAGACTAAAATATTTATTACTTGATACTGGTGTTCCGGGTGTGTAGCTGGTGGCATTCAATGTTATCTTGTAAGGGGGTGGTGTACTTTGGCTTTTTGATCCATGTTCAGGTACAAGGTTTAGACATGCGCCATCCACTTGTTGTCCGTCAGCGTGACCATCCACATTCGTTGAAAATATTAAGCCTAGTAGCAGCAGAAATATTGGACATGTGTTTGTCATCCTTTCCTTTGGTTACAATCTGTCAAAGAAAGAAATGGACACAATTATTGACTTTCTCCCTTCTCTTCCCATTCGTACCCTCTACTCTTTTAGAAAACGGATGTAAATGCTAAGTTTCAGAAATTATTTATATCTATCTATACAGCTTATAAATCAACAGCTGATAATTATGTAATAGAGAAAAATGTTAGAACGTTTGTCAAGTTATGTATGCTCTTCAGTTTGTCAAGTTATGTATGCTCTTCAGTTTGTCAAGTTATGTATATTCTTCAGTCAAGTTTGTATGTTCTTCAGTTTGACAAATTATGTATGTTCCTCAATCAAGTTATGCTTTTCTTCAGTTTGTCTAGTTATATTAGTTCTTCAGTTTGTTAAGTTATGTATGCTCTTCAGTAAATTTATTCCTTCTGTTGCTATAATTATGTCATTATGTTACATTATGTTACAGACAAAGAAAGAAGAAAGGAGAATATTTTAATTTGAGTATATTTGACATGTTTCGGATGTTCCTCTGGAACTGAAGATCATCTACTTTCTAGTCCAAACCTCCTGCAGGACGACGGCGGATGGCAGCGGGCAGGGTTTGAACGCAGGACCATCGAGACGACCGAACGACAGACCAGCGCGCATACCGCACGACCAGGCAGCCGCAAAAAGTAGTTATTTTATTGTAATTATATTATATTGATATTTTTGTTAACATTCTTTCTCCCCTGTTCGTGTGATAGAGTTGACTGTTTAGGATCATTAAAGACATCTAAATCACATATACATCTGTGGTCTAAATCTACTTGCTTTATCTAATTTATCTCCCTTTTGCTACTATTGGTAGCTCTTTTCCAAACTATCTTAAGTTTCTTTATTTCTTAAAATAAATCTGCTTTTAGATTGGATCGCTTCTTATTCAAATAGAAAGGTAAAGTAAAGTACCCTTTCAGATCTTGTGATCTATAGGGCAGATGATGTTAAGGTCATCTGTTTATTTGGCCAAAGGTTAACGAGCAGGGTGTTATGTGGTCAGCACAACGACCAACCGCCCTTACTTTCACCAACTAAAGTCAAGTACCCATTAGAGTTGGGTGAACTCAGGGGTGCCCTAAAAATCCCGGAATTCAAAATCACAATCTTCACCGAGATTCGAACCCAGGACCCCAGGTTCGGAAGCCAAGCACTTAACCACTCAGCCACCGCGACCCCTCTTATTTAAATGGTAACAGATTAAGCTCGACGTGAGTTGGAAAAAAAAAAAAAGACTTTGTCGCCTTTGAGATGAAATTCTTTTAAAAATTGAAAGGATAGTATAATGTACCTGCATCGATGACCACCTCCCAACATTGTGTTGAGTCAACAAGATGAACACAAGGATACAAGTAGGATGTAAATAGCATTATCTTGTTTTGTTTTGTGAACTAACGTCTGTCATTTTTAAGGTAGAATTTTTTTTTTTCTGAAAAAGCACAGTACCAGGTATTAGAAAGAGATGTTAGGCCATCAAAAAGTGGGCAGACTTGCTTTCTGAGGAAGAAGCGACATTTGAGTGACATTCTGAAGAGGTCCGTATCGGTCCCTAGGCTGAGTCCCATGTTCGTTAACCACTTAGCCCCCCCCCCACACACACACCCTTACAGTAAACAGAAGATATTAAGAATTCCCTCATGATATAAACATTACACCAATTTATGAAACAATTCATATAATTGGTGAACTCTTAGTTTTAAATTTAATCAATTTAGAATAAATATATACTTTCAATGTCAGTGGTTATCAAACGATTTGGACCCTGGGACTCCTTTTTATAGTCAAACTGACCCATAAGGAATAAGGAAGAAAGCTACATAAATGAATAGTGTAAAGTAACAAATGTCAAAACAAAACATTTAGTTGAGGGAGTGTTGATTGTATTATTATATTGAAGGGTTAAAAATGAAGAGATACGGAACAGCAAAATCTTACAAGCGTACTATCTCCCCTTTCACGTTTGTAACCAGTTTTATGTTTGTTTGATGAAACATAAGTAAATACATTAGTACATTATGACTTGCACAGCATAATAACTGTAATATCATGTCACGTTTCATATAATCGTCATATCTACACTTAAGTACTAATACAACTTGTCAGCTTAGGAAAAAAAAGAGTAATAGAGAAACAAAAAATGATCAGAGTTTGCTATATCATAGTATAACGGTAGACCGTCATCGAGAATAATCCTCCCTTACAAATTTTCAATCACAAATGAAATCAACACCCGATTGGAGAGTGGTCAATCGAATTGGTACACAATTATAGGTAATGTTTTGCTTATCAATAAAATGTTGTTTTTTTGTTAGTCAGTCCCTTAGGGTCCCGTCCCTGCCCGCGGCCAGATGTACCGGTTGCCATCAAAACAGTGAGCTGCCTTCCATGGCCTCCCGCGAAAGCATATCTACAAGTACACCAGGGCCGCCGCTACCTATTGTTCAATGTCTGCATTGCACGCAGGCGGCTGACTTTAGGGGGCGGCCGAATCATTAAAGGTTCCTTTTTTTTAAATGCTGGTTTAATAATTAAACGTTACTTAAATATTTTATATAAATTCTAATGATTCAATTATCCACTGCAGACTTGTGACGAAAAAACGATATTCGTACTATAAGAAATTATTTTGGAAACTTATTTAAAACAAAACAAAGAAAAAAAAAAAAGAGCGTCGATCGAGGGATTCCCACGGGTTTTCCATAGGCGCCGATTCGATTCTTTTCTGGCCTTGAATTTTCGCGGGCTATGTGTGATATTTGTTTCGAGTGGAATAGACCACCCTGTACGTAGATCTAGAAATGAAAAAGTCAATTTTAAAAACTTTTCACTTTTAAATAGCTGTTAGTTAAGCGTTGAATATTTTTGGCCGATTGTAAAGTCTAGATGTAAATCTACATTAAGTTCATGTGTGTTCTACTTAAAAATACATTTTAATTAAGCTCTTTTCTTAGTCGAATCAGTTAAAAACGATATATATTTTATATTTAACATTAGATCTACTTAATATTGAATTATATATAAAGATATGTAAGTTTCTTTCTAGTGCTTTCTTTTAGAAAATTGTGCCAGTAGGCCTATCCCGTATTGGATTATTTTTTAGTATTATTCTGTTTTACATCAATTGATCATCTGTAATTTTAATGCAACGTTTCTCAAACTTTGGGTCCTGTGGGGGGGGGGGGGGGGTGCAACGTCCTTATAAAAAGGGGTGTTATAGAGTGGCGAAGAGGTTTATGCGGTTGATTTGTGGCAGTGCATTGAGGAGGACGAAATAGGCGTAATGCAAATGTGAAACGGCAGACAATCTTGAGACATAAAAGAGTAAAGATGTTGTTTTGTTGTGAGCTAGATTTTGCTTAAATATCAGTTTATTTCATTACTATTAGATCTATATCTCAAGTTAAATCTGTGAATATTGTAAAAACGCTTATATTTATATTGAGCTTTTGTTAACATAAGAACTGTGTACAAGTTATTTAAAGCTTATGTATTAAAAATATAAAATGCCCACATTGGCTCAGTTGTACTAGCTGTTTGGAGCGACAAGCCAACGACCAACCAACAACAAGGGGAGGGGGCGGCGAAAAAAATGTTTATTTTAGTAAAATGACATTATTAACAAAGTTTTAAACATTAAAATATCTTAAGAAGGAGACGCCGTTTCATTTTCTAATAGGATCTTGTCAAAAGTAGACTTTTTTAGCGGCTATCAGTTTTTTAAATAGAAAATGTTAATTAGTATGCATCATAATTTATACCTAATTTAAAATGAATAGTAATATTGTAAACTTCATTTGCCTTAACTTCCGCTACCTCGTATTAGAATATGAGTCATTTCAAAACAATTAGATCAATTATAAGACATCAGTTAGGCCAGGGTAGGCGCGGTGGCCGAGCGGTAAAGCGCTTGGCTTCCAAACCGGGGGTCCCGGGATCGAATTCGATTGGAATCTTTGGGCGCCTCTGAGTCCACTCAGCTCTAATGGGCACCTGACATTAATTGGGGAAAAATAAAGGCGGTTGGTCGTTGTGGCTACATGAAACCCTCGTTAACCGTAGGCCACAAAAACAGGTTCATATCTAACTTTACATTCACTTTCACCTAACCCTTGATCTGCGGGACCGTTGGGGCACTACACAAGATCTGTTAACCTTCTTTCTAAATTCTTATCTCTCATTTGTCTTTGATATAATTTCATTCGGATGTTCTTTCTGAAAATATTGATGCCTGACTGGGTGGACCACTTCGGGGGCCTATTTTGAGTTTGTGTTTCCACACAAACTGTCTTTTGTAACCTTGTTTTGTTTTTGTTTTTTTGTTGCGAGAAGCGATTAGCAACAATATGGGTCCAAACGTTTTGAAGAAAACATTTCAAGACGTCTCCGCTAGTGTGATTCTTCTGGATTTTTGTCTCAGAATGAAATGTCATTACTTAAATTTGGATTTTATATATAGTGTTCAATTAATATAAATGAAAAATAAAGCCTAAAAAAATTGTACAATTGTATTATAATTAAGACTTAAGCTTATTTTCTTTTTCCTTACATTCTTTTTAAAAAATGCAAAGTTAAAAGGAAAAAATAAAACATCTTAGAGGGCATGGGGATATGACAACGATGCGAATAGGAAAGGGAAAAAAAGGAATTGGTTTACACAAGATAGATTTGAATCAAAGAGCGCTTATAGTACACTGTCCAGCGCAGTCATATTTTTGTTCTTTGAAAAAAGGGGAAGGGCGGCATTTTTAAATTTCGCACGCAAGCGGCCACAAGCCTCGCGGCGGTCCTGCTAGGCTCTCCTCTTCTACAAGCACATGGACTTACAAGACCATAATATACAATATCTGAATGGTAATGTCATTTTCTTGCACTATCATCTACAAATCGACACTGTTAATTGCGCTATGAAAAGTTACTGACATGATACCACATAATACGGAGATACAAGCGTATATATTACTATTATTAGGCTACATGCTAATATTAATAAGAATTAAATGGTCTAATAGATTCTGTAATTTCATTATTGGCTTATCTAGTTATAGCCTAATATTGTTAATAATATGAATTAAATGGTCTAATCTACTGGGGTGTTATTTCTTTATTAGCTGATCTGGTTATAGTAACAGGTCAGGAATAACTCTAGTCATGTGTAGTGTCATTTTCTCTTTCTTCCCCAACATATGTACTGAAGGCGGCAGCGACTGCGGTACAAACAATAGATTTCATATGTAAATGTGTCTGCCTTATGACCCACTTATATCATGGACATTTGTCACTGCCACTCGGTGGACCGGGCGAACCTGACGAGCCGCATAGATGAAGTTAAGACATACACGTGTGCTTGTATTTGTGCTTCTGTGTCAGTTCGTGGGCCTATATGTTCTTGTATCTGTGTTTGTATGTGTCCCAAACGGCAAAAAACAGGTCCGACTATTTTGTTTTTATTAATGTTTTTATTGTAAATACCAACAAAAATGTACTGCCAAGAATAGATGTGTTGAACAAAAATGGTATCAATCATTGGCGTGTTGACATTCAATAGCACGCTAGAACCAAAGTTTGTTATCATTGGTAGTATTGTAATGTATTACTTATATTATATTATACAGATGCGACTTACCAAATATATTAAAGTGGATACCGGTACTTGGACAAAAACGTGTTTTCTGAAAAGGCTTTAGAAATAATTATGTTAGGCATAGCTCACACACACACACACACACACACTTTAATATAATGTAATGCTTATATTATGCTCTGTACTCTTTAAAAAAAAAAACAGACCACTATCGTCTTTCTCATGCAGCTCAGTACGGGCATGACTAAAAAGGCCTAAATTTAGACTGGCCTTTGCTTGTAAATACAACAATACTCAGATTTAAATTGTATTTTTAAAAATTGAATTCACGCATTAATGATTATCTTTATAAAAAGCATACACTAATTCTATTTTTTTTAAAAAGTGTACGGAATGAATCCACAAGAAGTTGAATGAGACACAGATGTTAATGTTGGCATCGTAGAGCGACAAAGGTTCTCTCCACACGGAGCGGTCTATGGCTGTACAGTGATACCTCTTTTTCTGTATGGGATGCGTTCCAAGATCACCCGTTGAAAAACGAATTTGCGCCAAGTAGAAGAAAGATATTTTGAATGTATTTCGCGAGTATTGAAACTTTGATAACTCTAACCCTGTAATGTTCATAGCCCATCCTTTGCATAAACAGTCTTTCTAGAATGTTTTAAATCTGGAACTACGTGTGATATATATTCTACCAGTTTCTTTCATAGCATGATTGTGATTCCGGGTAGCCTATGTGAATTTCACTGGGATGTGGGCATGGACAATACATGTACTCTACGTAAGAAATATTTCTAAATGAGATATTTTGTCACATACAGGCCTAGTCTCATAAATATTTTGTATAATTCTTTAATTTAAATACATTAAGAAAATGATAATTTTAGACACCTAGTCTAATAAATGCTTTACAACTACAGTAATGGGTTTTCATTTACACACCTACTTTATTAATAAGAGGGTCTACAACATTAATTAAATTAATAATATATAGAATAATAATGTACTAAAACGAAATGGACAAGGATTTGAGAACATGCTAATAATATGAGAATATATAGAAGAATTTTATGAAGCTTTAATGGATTTAATTAAATATTTTAGCTATCCATCCTTACTTAGATTTCAACCAATATCCGCGATATAGTGGGTCATAAGCCCACTTGAAAAAAAAAAAAACCCGCGAAGTAGTTAATCTACGGAAGATGAACCGCCATGTAGCGAGGGATGATTGTATCTTCCCAGTAGTCAACATGGATGTCTTCTGCTTTGAGGTACCGTTAATAACATCCATTGCCTAAACCTGATATAGATGCCTACGTGCAATCGCTACCTCATTTGACCCAGCATTACGCCAAAGAAAATAGCGAATAGAGTAGGAGCAAGTACACAGCCCTGCTTCAATCCATTTTCTATTTGGGAAGTGATCAGAAAGGTCACCATTTTATCTAATCTGGCCTTTTTGTCCCACATGAAGCTGTTTGAGAATGGATAGGAGCGTATTTGGGCATCCGAGCCTTGCCAAAATCCTCCATAAACCATCGACCGTGTCGAAAGCCTTGGTGAGGTCCATAAAGGCAGCGTATATAGGTTTATATAGTATCCAAGAATTATATCTAGTCTAAAATCAAGACTGAATCTAAGACTAGATCTAGACTGCCTATAGTTACAGTCTAGAGTAAATTCTGATTACCTTAGATTCTATTTCTACTATATTTATAACCTAGATATATATTCTAGAAGTAGATATATACTGATTACAATTCGAATTCAACTTGAATATTTATGATTATATAGATTACAGATTATAACTAGATTTTATAGATCTATGCCCATGGCATGTGTGAGATCAATTTTTCAAATCAACTATAATTAATGAACTTCATCTAAAACAAGTTCATTCATATATTCACATGCGATTTTTTCCAATATTTATAAGCTTAGCATTATTTTGGACCAATGTCTCACAACGGCTGATAAGGGAAATCAGGTATAAACATCAGTAGAAAACACGACCCCTCAACTCAAGAAAAAATTAAGAAATTATAACAGACACAAAATAGACTGACATTCATAACAAATGAATATTCACAATTGATTACAGCTGCACCTTTTTAAAAACACCTTTAAAAAAATCATTAAAAGTTCTAAAATCACTACAATTTGTATTTCTACAATTATTTTTGTGTGTGAAACTGTTTATCGGAAAAAGCCGGGTAATTGAAGTAAGCTAGTCCTAAAATAAATACACAGCTCTTGGGTAAAAGACTCATCAAATAAAGTACTGTAAATGTGTAGTTTCACATGCTTGTTTCAGATCTTTTCTTTTCATAGCCTCTACCCGTATTTTTATGCAGAATTTTGTTTTTCTATCAGGTGCACTTAAATTAATAATGTCAGTTTAATTTAAATGAGAACTGAAAAATGCAAAAGATTTATAAGGAAAAAGGTACTTTCGGTCCAATTGACTAATTCTAGTTTTATACCAAAGAAACGAAACGTATACGCGAAATTTTGTGTATTAAGTTTCAAGTAAGTAATATGAAACACTGCTTATTAAATGACGTTATAAATTAAGTTTGACTTGTGTACATACTAAATATATATTTCTCCACTTTTAAAACAAAGTAAACGTTAAAATTAATAATAAAATTGCTTACATAACAGAACACACATAATTTAGTAATGTACAAAAAAATTAACACAGTTTAAAAGAAATTTTAAAAAATGCATAAATAATTTTTATATTATATGCTAATATAGTCTCCCGTGTTGGGTTGGTTTTTTTTTACTATTAATAGTGAATAGTTGTAAAAATGGTGTAATTTATGAAAAAAAAACTGATTACATATAATATAATCAAAGAAAATTATACATCTTCAATGAAAGTAGTTTGCAAAATTGTGATCTTTAATCACACACAGCCCTTGATCTATATCACCATTAATACAAGTGTTATCGATCCATTTCTGATGTCTTTCCGTGTTAACTATTGACATCTAGGTCTGTAGGTCGATGTCTCAATATCTGAAGCCTAACATTACATTCTGATCACATGTTGCAAGTCCTTATTTCTAAACATTGAAATATATCGCATGTTTTTTAAATATCTCTACCTGACCTTATTGCTAATAAAAAGGATAATAAATTGGTATAAATATTTGCTACTTTATCTAAATATCAAGTAGATTTTTTTGTGTTTACTTGTTTAGGTTGTAACACATTTTTGCTGGAAACGGTCGTTGGAGGAGACGTTTAGCCCAATTGGAAAAGAAAACAGAATTTACAGGACAATTCAAAAGAAGAATGATTATCATAATAGTGTAATTACGTCGTACTCGTATCCATAGGTTCATCTAGTCCTGAATGTTAATAAAAGACTTTATTTTGGGTTTCCTGGCTGATCCAGGCAACCCGTTCCATCATTCCATGCTCCGATGGCACTAGTGGAAAAGGAGCACTTGTACAAAATTGTCTTAGCATTTAGGTTCTTATTTTAAATGACACGTTTCTTGCTCATCTAACTAGAAGAAAAACAAAATTGTATCCACATAAATCTGTACCGGTATGTCTTTAGTTTGCCTATTACTTTAAATAAGAATCATCTAGTAATAAAGCCAAAAACAACGAAAGTGAAATAGTCAAACTTAATATATATACATGTATATATATATTCATATATAAAGTAGAAGGTAAGGAGTATGTATGTGTGTATGTATATATGTATGTATGTATGTATGTATGTATGTATGTATGTATGTATGTATGTATGTATGTATGTATGTATGTATGTATGTATATATGTATGTATGTATGTATGTATGTATGTATGTATGTATGTATGTATGTATATGTATTTTATGTATGTATGTATGTATGTATGTATGTATGTATGTATGTATGTATGTATGTATGTATGTATGTTTGAAGGCCTATGTAGCCTATGTATGAAGGCCTATGTAGCCTATGTATGAAGGCCTAAGTATGTATGTCCCGCATAGAAATTAAAACCGCTTGACCACTCTTGTTAAAACTTGGCATACATGTTCCTTTGATCATGGCGGAAACCGCAGTGTATATTTAATGTTCCCCCTCTCCTAAATGTATATTTTAAAAAACAAAACTTTTGAACAAATCGGGCAAACCCGATTTCACGGTATTTTTATATTAGATATCAATATGTCGGATGAACTGGTAAACCCATTTTGACGGCAAAATATTAACAAAATGTTATGGGAACACTCGCCATGTTTAACATGTCTAAGTCCAATCCACTAGATCAGTAATACCAAAACTAAGGTCCGCAGGCCGAGGGTCAAATCCAGCTAGTATATATATATATATATATATATATATATATATATATATATATATATATATATATATATATATATATATATATATATATATATATATATATATATATATATATAATATCTTATATAATACAGACGTTACTTCAAAAAATAAGATGATTACGTCCTACGCGTCATGCATATTAACCAATGACTTAAATTTCGCGGCGACAGAGAGCGCGGCTCAGACAAAAAAAAGAGGGGAGGAGGAGAACAAGTAATATTAATAAATAATCGTCGTCCAACCTACCACCCCACTGGACAACTGTGTCTTTCAGGAAGTGTTCACCGTCACTAAATAGCGGCGTACGCTAAGCCGCGGGTCGGCACGTTGTCATTATTATTTGTCCATTCTTGTAACAGTTTCATTATATGTAGGCCAGAAAAACTACGAAAGTTGACTGCAGCCCTGCTGAACATACAAAAAAAATACTTTCTGTTGTCAGGTTTAGTCATTCAACTATAAAAAAAGTATTAATCATAAAATATTTTAGCGTGATAAGTAGTCCACAGAAAAAAAAAATGGGTTAGAGGTAAATATCGACATGTAATCGTATGCGCAGATGTCATTAAATGAATGATCTCTTTTAAAAAAAACAACGTAGTTGAGAGGTGTAGGTGATTATAAACAAGAATGACGCATTGTGAGTGAACTCCCTTTGTGTATTGTAAGTTCGTTGACTTCAAATCGATCTGAATAAACTTAAAGTCATGCCTTTCATTTGCCACAATGGAGGGACTAAGGTGTGTACATAGAGACTAGAGGAGGAAAGGTTGGATACAAAACAAATGTTTTCAGTTGAAGTGTACGTACATGTACAAGGAATGTATCTAATAAAAAATGCATTGAACATAATAACAAGCTAAGATATAAGGTAGAGAGTGGGGATATCTTGAAAAAAAAGGAACGTATCTCTATAGGCCTACAGTGTTTATTCTTTTATTTGTACGATATAAGGAGACATAATTTCATAAAAACAAAATTTAATAAAATACTCTGAAAGACACAAAAATAAAGGCACATTCCTCGTCCCATATGCTAGGACAAATTTGTACAAATACTCCTTCTTCCCTAGTGCTATTAGAGCATGGAATGGGTTGCCTGAGCTAGCCAGAAAAACCAGTGACTTGGCAGAATTTAAGTCATTGGTTAATATGCATGACTAAATGCATGACGCGTAGGACGTAATCATCTTCTTTTATGAAGTAACGTCTGTATTATATAAGATAAGATAAGATAAGATAATACATATATTTTTTAAGTGCACGGACCGAAGGTTTGGAACTTACTACCCCATAATCTCAGACTGACAATAAATTCAAGAAGAACTTCAAGACATAATGTTCAAAACTTTTTTAGATTAGTTTGTCAATTTTAAATCTCGTGTTTAAGTTTGTAATGTTATCACAGCGCCTTGAACCTACATTATGTTTGTTAACAGCGCTCTATGAATGGAATTATTATTATTACATATATTATATTCATGTGAGGAAAATATGAATGTTTACACTTAAAAGCTAAGGTGTCAATTTATATTTCATATAAAAAAATTTATCTAATTTTGTAAGAAGAATAAATCTTTTTTAGTTTCTCTTTATTACATGTAACATGTTATTACTTTTGAATGTATGGATTAGGTTAACACACAAGCCACTCAAGCTAGAATGCATTTTAAAAAAGATAGATGCATAAAAGAAATCTTGTATTAATATCAACTAAATTAGAATACTCTCGGCCCATGAACATTAAAGGGTTATATTATAAGTATAAAAAAATAAATAAACAAAAAGAGGTTTTAATCTAAGCGTCAAATGTACCCAAAATAGTTCTTATTCATGGTTTGTTTGTTTGTTTATTGTGTACAGCAACAGGAATATGACAAACAAAGTGAAAAGTGTAAGAGTGTTGTAGACTTATGTAAGTGTTGTAGAATTACAGTGTAAGAGTGTTGTAGACTTACAGTGTAAGAGTGTTGTAGACTTGTGTACGAGTGTTGTAGACTTGTGTACGAGTGTTGTAGACTTATGTAAGTGTTGTAGACTTACATTACTGACAAGCTTGATTTTGGAAATAGGCTAATACGTTGACATATTCTAACCAAAAGTTCTGAACATGTTCTCCAAGCAAACAAACTCTTAGGTTTACAATCAATGTTCCCCAATAGCGACTTCAGTGAACGCAATTCTGCAGCCCGATTATCGACCGGTTCCATTCAATAATTCACGTATTGCATGGTCTGGTGAATAGCTGATACTTGTTGCCGAAATAAAGAAAACATAGATAGGTAGGGCTATAATTTAAAAGTGTTCACAATAGCCGAGCTGTGTTGAGGGTGGGCTAAATATACAACACCTGGAATAAGTCAAATTATATAAGGCTTATATAGATACATTCACCAGTGAAAATTTCTTTTACAACCTGATGGAATTCGGAATGTCATTATTGAATACAAATTAGATACATATATTATTTTTTTAAATTAAATCTACTTGATCGCAAAAAAAAAAAAAAAGACTGTCTTAAAAGACGGTCAAAACTAATTAGGAACTTTGAAACCAAAGAAACTCAATAGGGGGGGGGGGGGACATATACATGCACGTGTGCTTCTTTTCAGAGGATATTTGTAATGCATTTAGTTTGTAGTTATTTGTTTACCCTATGTAATAGTTTCGATATCGTTATTTACGATTTTGTATATACAGGGGGAAAAAACACACGTAGGGCGTATTTACATATTTTGGGCCAAAATGATTAAATCAGCTCAATATTTGTCATCCGATATATTTATTTGATTGAAGAGGGTAAACGGTTTAAACGCCTGAAAGTGATGGATTGGTGGGAATATTTACCAAAAAAAAGGCAAGAAAATGAGTCGGTTGTAAAACTAGCTACAGTATTGCTCATATTTTAAGTAAAGAAATTTACTGACGCGTGAAAAAAAAGGTAAATATCCCATTAATTAATGAAGTACAGGATCTACGGATTTCTAATCAAATAGTTTCAGGTTAATTTCATTTCGTTGTTGTACCTTTTTGTTCTTGTGGCCCGCGACACGAGTGTCGGAAATTAAAATGATCCCCGTGTCGAACTAGCTTGGGCAGCACTGATTTAAATTGTCGTTTATATTTCAAGAAATGTCTCATCAAGAGGTTTCTTGTCACTCTATAGTTGAAAAACTCCTTCGTCGTCACTAAAAGGAAATACCAACCTGTGGTATAACTCTTTTGACGAAACAGTTTGTGTTCTATAAAGTCAAGTGTGTAGTAACTTAGATAAACGTCTATAAAAGACGTGAAGGAACTGTTGTCAATAAGTCATTTTACAAAACTGATTGATGTCGAGTATGTACTAGGATATTAATAAGTCATGAAAACAAAACAAGGAACATAGCTTTAAAAACAAAACTAAAGCCTACTTCTCGTGGTTGTTTTTACATCCTATTTATTAACTGGTCCTAGTGACTGGTAGTAAAACAGATTATTCTGTGAAATATTTTTTTAGGCGGGGGTTGAATTTCAAGCCACCCCTCCCCAGCTACCGTCATGAAATTAGTAACTATAGTTTTGCTTAAGTTTTTTATACGGGAGGAGGGAGACCACAACCCCACCCCATGAAATTCGTGACTGTACTTTTTTTTTAAACTTTTCCCTGGCTTTGCCCATATTTTATAATGTATATTTGTAATTTATAATTATATATTAGAATTATTATTGTAGATAATAAAATTTAACAGTAATCTGACAGAGACAAACAAAGGATCAATAATCCTCAACGAAATTAATCAATAGACCTTATGACAAAGGTCGATGAACTCAGGTAAGTAGACAATAAAGAATCTCATACTAAACTTTTATAATACTAAACTGAACTTTTAAACCTTTGTATTTTATTTTCGGTATTTCCCCCAAAAGGCCGCAGACTACATAGAAAGCATTTTAAAAAATCGATTCCTTTACAAAATAGACTCAAAAACACTGCATAAATTTTATTTTACAAATCTTACAAAAAATAGTCAATAGTGATAGTGATTTCATGTTAACATATTAACATATTGTAATAATTAAAAAGATTTTAAATGTTTAGTATTTGAAGTATTAAACTATTAATACAATGATAAGCATAACCAACAAAAGTGATTTCATTACGAGGGAATTCGAAATATAATCTGGTCAGAAAGAAGTCTGTTGACGTTAAATAAACTCTGGAACACTAAATAAGAATTGCAGAAAAAAAAACTTTTTATTAGCCCTAGAGGGCTACACTGATTTTATAGTAAGTGGAATACAGAGGGTCACTAGGCATGGTTCGAAAGCTTGAAAGACAACTTTTCTTTCAGTGAGTCCAGACTATAAAGCAAACATTCAGGTTGATCCAGGCTTCAGGCTTATAATCTTACAACAAACTTGAAAAACAAAAGTTGTGATATGAACGTCACGAAGATAGGGAAAGTCAACCTTTAAACATAAACATCAAAATCTAAAGCGAATGTTTTTTTGTAAAATGTGTAATAGCGATTGAAAATGTGAATTTGTTCTGATGATAGAAACAAAAGTTATTGCAAAACTCCTCCCCCCTTCCGCTTCCAAGTAGTCTTCACCCACTGCCAATACTTGTAGAGAGACACAAAGAGAAAGGCACATTCCTCGTTCCATATGCTAGGACAAATTTGTACAAATACTCCTTCTTCCCTGGTGCTATTAGAGCAATGCCAGGGCCAGTCAGAAAAACCAATGACTTGGTAGAATTTAAGTCATTGGTTAACATGCATGATTAGATGCATGACGCTTAGGACGTAATCATCTTCTTTTTTGAAGTAACGTCTGTATTATGTAAGATAAGATACGATACTTATCATGACCACTCACCATAAAAAAAAATATTTTTTATAACTGGTGACTGGTGGGAATGATAGAATCTATTATGTCATTCTAGAAAGTAGGGCTGTTATGTCAATAAAATCTAGACTTTTAAAGTGGCCTATATCTTATCTTATATAATACATAATATATAAATGTAAGATATTTCGATCGTTTCTACAACCAAGACAATGATATCAGATCTACTAGGCTAGCAGGCTAGTTATACGGGACGTTAATTATATACTAGGGAGATGTAGTTGTTGATCTTGAAATACAATTTTCATTTTTAAAAATAAAACTAATGTTACTTACGCTGCCTACTAATGTGTCTAATAATCCGTTCGAAAGAGTATAAAAATAGAGTCCAATCTTCTCTTACAGGAATGTCTGTTTACTCAACAAACTATTCAATGTACTGGCCAACCTTGAAAACTATATCTAGATTCTTGTTTTATAAAAAGTAGTGGCAAAGTTTGGTCAGTTCTACCTGGTGTGTCCCGCCTTGTCAAACGCACCACGCCAAGACAGTAGAGAGTAAGAGAGAGAAGAGAGAGTGTCGGGGACTGGTAGGGGGAGGGCAGGGTATGGCAAAGTCCTGGTATTTTCTTTCATCTTTGACGCGTCGGTCAGACAACAATAGATTGACCCTTTCCCCCCCCCCCATCCCAAAAGCGTTTTGGCCAGCTTAAGGTTTGTTTTGGTTTACGTAGCGTGCGAGCTTGTGTGTTTGTGTACATGTGTACTTAAGCATTCTCACGCACACACACGCACACACAAATTGAGTTGAAACCCCGCCCATTATAAGCATGAATGAAGATCTTTATGGGAGGTGGGTAAGAGAGGGAACAGATCATGATTCGGATATTTGGGATAGAAAAGTGTAAGATTAAGGTGAACAGATCTGTGAAGCCTATCTCTGTTTATATCCTGTTTGCTTCTAAACATATCTCCCAAAAGCTAAGATTATACTTTCTTTTAAAGAATTATAGACTATCCTCTTAGTTCGACTAGACTGTGTCTAAATGTACACGTGTATTAAACATGATTCAGAATGTTCCAGATGCGTAGTGCGCACATTTCAAGAAACATCTAGGGTGCGTAGAGTTGTAGACAAGCACACATATATACAGAGAAATAAGCCGCTGTGTCATTTGACGCGAGGAGGCGGAAGCGAAGCTTGAAAACAACCATCAGAACCAAAGGCGGACACAGAACTTAAGGAGGGAAAGATGAAGATAGTGTATGGAGGATGGAGGCATACGTAAGCCTACTTATATGTATAGCTTTGACACACAAATATGTTACAAATTAGAAATTACAGATATTTAAAAGAGAAGCTTTTAAATACAGCAACTGGACCCCACAGTAAAAAAAAAACGCAAACTTAAACTCTATGGCCATATCACAAGATCCTGAAGGCTCGCAAAGACCTTCCTTCGGGGAACAGTACCAGGAAAAAGAAGAAGATGCAGACAGAAAAAGCAATGGCAATATAAAAGAATGGATAAGCCTGTCATTGAAAAAAAAATATGCAAGGCAAAAAACAGAAATGTAGAAAGACGGTCAACAGATCCTGTGTGGTGCCCCAACGGTTCAACAGACTAAAAGATAGGTGAAAGTAAAGCTACTGTAACTTGTGAGCCTGGATTGCGTTAGTGAAAACGTGAATGAAAAACTCATTTTAATAGGCCAAATAGAAGTATTAGAAAGGGAGCAGACTTCTGAAAAGGCAATCCAAAAAATATTTGTGTTAAAATCTCATATTTCATGTGTTCATTTCATCCATTTCCATTGAAAATCCTAAGAAGGCTTATACAAATATTACATTTTTTAATTATTTTTTTAACACTTGACAAAGGAATAATGTAAAACCCAAGAATTATTTTTACAAAGTTGTCACCCTACTATGTGTTCCGCAGTTCTTCTTTTATGGACAAAGGGCCATGGGTGGTCAGTAGGACTCAAGTTTGGCTTTTAAAACCTTTTCGGGAATTCTTTTCTTAAACTTTCATCAGTGTCCGGATTGTTACCAGGGAGCCCTATAAGATAGATCTAGGACCTACACCACCGTGAGAGCCGCTGTTAGCGCACTGTTCCCGTGAAGAACGGAGCAGTGAAAAGAGAGCAGGAGGTTAGAGAGTCTATCTTACCACCACCAATGCTACGTAGACCTACTCATTACTGCGGCAGCCCATGTCAGGTTTAAAATAGTTTCTCTTAATCTCCAACCCATTTCCTCTTTGCGGACAAAAGGGTAACAACCTTCAAGAAAACTTGATCCCTCGTCCAGCACATTCATCAGTGTATTTTATTACTTGAAAGTTGTTACGTATTATTCAAGTCACATAAAACCATATTTAGCATAAAACATATAACACTTAGGCAGAAAAAAAAACACATAAAAGAGGCATCATTACACGTAATCTTCTACGTAATTAATTAGTCACCGCTTTGAGTAATGATGAATGTGACCAGGACGACCAGAAATAAGGACACGGAGACACGTGTTAGACCTAAAGCAGTTTCGTAAGTAATTTGTCAGTAAGAAATCGCAGTCTGTCTTTTGACTTAATAATGTACTTGAGATGGTACTAATAGTAGACATGGTATAAATAATTTCCTGTGTGTAAGTCACAACTCTGCAAATTTTGTGCCAAAGACTTTACGTCTATTTTAAGTTCGTTCCCCCCCCCCCCACCTGAAAATACGAGTTGACAGTGGGTGAAGCGCGACCCAGTAAATATACCGGTAGCCTACACAATCTTCAGCCCTACACTTGTCCATGAGTTAACAAGGTCAAATCGAAGAATTCAATGAGCGTGGGGGTGTGAGGTCATCCCATTCAAGGCAATCCAACTGAAGAAGCGGAGAGAGAGCGAAACGTTTAACACATTGACAGGGCACTAGAACTGTATAGTTAACATTGATAATGTCAGGTTTACAATATCACAAATACGAGATAAAACCGTCAATATTAACGTTATGTGTATATAACATACTCTAAATAAACCCTAGGGAAAAAAAAAGATTTTTGTTCCAATTTAGCCTATATATGAACGATTAAAATGTACAATTCTATGACCTATTTCCTTTGTAGTTCATATATATATATTGGACGACGGGGGATGGGAGCGGTCAGGGTTTGAACCCTCGACCATCAATGAATCTGAACGACAGTCCAGCGCGCAAACCGCACGACCAGGCAGCCATCCTACGGTCTAAGTTAGTACCCAAGGAACATTCCTGCCTAGTTTTATTAAAATTGGTCAAGCGGTTTTGATGTCTATAAGTAACATACATACACACATACATACATACACCTCACATTCTACTTTATAATATAGAAGAAGATAAGCACTGCAGTGGAACAATTTAGTAACAAAAGACTCATAACAAATTTAGTTGACGAGATCTGATGTAGGCTCCACGTGCTTATGATAGTATCGGAAACAGTTTGATTTTAAATAACGAAGACATTGAGCTTAACCCCACCCCTCCTCTTGATATCCTGAGAGATTTATCATTCCCATCTTAGGACTAGAGCTCTTCTGGCAGCCCCAAGTGGGCCACTGACTCAACAATTACAAACAATCCTAATGTCACGTTTTAAAGTTTATTCACTGGATTCATGCTTTTAAAGTGTTAACTTAATGACGCTTTGCTAAATATAGCGAAAGGCGGGATAGCGAGCCAGATAGAACAGATTTAAAATGTAGGCCTAGATTGAAGAAATATTTTTTTCGGTTTATGTCGGTAACGTGTGACAGTGTCTTGTGTCAGTGACATGCTGCTGTGTCACATCACATGCTGATGCTGCTGGCTTGGCAGACAGACCAACGTTGTCACACTTATTTGAACTGATCCAGCTATAAAAGTCTCATTCAAGCGCTTCTTTTTTTTTTTTTTTCAATATCAGATTCAGCTAATATTTATACAGTTTGAAAATTTTATTTTGATTAATGGACTCAATATGCTATATTTTTTGCTCAATTAATAATTTTATAACATTTAATGATAAAAAGTCACCAGTAAAAATAACAGAAGAATAAACTGCAAACATCACACATAGATCAAGTTGGCAATCATCCCAGGGCCGGCCAGCCTAAGGCAAAGACAAACTAGGCATTGATGAAACCTCAAAGATAGCACAACTTTGTCTCCTAGCCTAGCTCTAAGTCTCACTATAACTCAAGGTTTATTCGCGAATGTTTAGATCTAGCCTACTTGCACAGCATATAATGTTAGAAGACCATTAATTGTTTCTTCCTTTTGGACTATTTAAACTGTGAATAGACCTTGTTTTTAATGATCTAACTGTATGGAATGTAGCTCTTGTAAAAGAGAGTGTTCCTTGAGGGATTACGAGCACGACAGGCCTAAATTGTGCCGATGTGCAAAAAACTCAAAACTCTTCTTCCTTCTTGTGAAATATCGAAATGCTTTTTCTAGTCTGGTGATCATGAATCGTCCTTGAATCACAGTCCGTATGAATAGAACTTATTTGTTGATTTAATATAGATACGGAAAGTTTTTTTTTAAATTCATTGCGTATTTTTCGGTCTTATTTTTTGTTTGTTTTTCTATATCACTTGGGACCACCCTAAGACCGACCCTGGCGGCAAATAGAAACAACAGGCCTACGCCATCAAAAGATGAACATAACATAATGATAATGAAACTAAAGCAAACATCATAAACAAATACTTTGCAGCAACATTCTCAGCCCCAGGAGACAAAGACATATTACTTAATTTGAACCAAGTAGACAACATAGAAGATATAGTAGTACAATAAAATGGAATCCAAAAACTATTAGCCAACACCAAACCAAATAAAGCGTCTGGACCTGATGGTATTCCAGCTAGATTACTCAAAGAACTAAGCAATGAGCTAGCCACAGTGTTCAGAATACTCTTTCAGGTATCGCTTAACCAGGGCAGAATACCAAAGGACTGGAAAGAAGCTAATGTCACCCCTCTATTTAAAAAAGGAGAAAAATCTGACCCAGGAAACTACAGACCAGTATCACTTACCAGCATCACATGTAAAATCCTAGAACAGCTAATATGTAGCAACATCATAAACCACTTAGACAAACATAATGTCCTCACCCCATACCAACATGGCTTTAGGAAATATAGATCATGTGAAACACAACTATTAGGACTAATTGATGATTTTTCAAAAGGTTTAGATAATAGATGCTATCTTACTAGATTTTTCCAAGGTTCACCACCATAGTTTGCTTAAAAAAATTAAAATATTTCGGCATTAATGGTCCATTGCATCAGTGGAATAAAGATTTTCTGATAGGGAGAGAACAAACTGTAATAATAAATGGCTCTAAATCAACACCGATAACAGTAAACTCAGCTGTACCTCAAGGAACAGTCTTAGGTCCGCTACTATTTTTAATTTACATAAATGATTTACCAAATTGCATTACTTCAGGAACAAAAGTCAGATTATTTGCAGACGATTGCATAATATATAGAACAATAAATACAACACAAGACACAGATATTTTACAAAGAGAATTAGATGAATTACAGAAATGGGAATCAAATTGGAGCATGTCTTTCGACCCAGAAAAATGTCAGTTGGTAAGAGTAACAAAAATACTAAAACAAATTAATTCCACTTATCTTATTCATGGCAAACCAGTAACACAGACTAAAAACGCAAAATACCTAGGTGTTATAATAAATGAAAAACTATCATGGAATCCATATATTGATGAAACTATTTTTAAAAAATCAAACAAAGCATTAGGGTTTATTAAAAGAAATTTCTATCAATCAAATATGAACATAAAACTAAAATGTTATTTAACCTTGGTTAGGCCAATAATAGAATATGCATCCTCCGTTTGGGACCCCTCAACTCAAGAAAACATTAAGAATCTGGAACAGACACAAAATAGATTCATAACAAACGAAGATTCACCTTTAACCAGAGTAACACCCTTAGTAAAATCACTAAATTTAGAAAGCCTTCAGGACAGAAGACTCAAAAGTAAAGTAGCAATTATACATAAAACACTGAACCATAATCTTCAAATACAAAAACAAAATTTAATAAAATACTCTGAAAGACACAAAGATAAAGGCACATTCCTCGTCCGATATGCTAGGACAAATTTGTACAAATACTCCTTCTTCCCTAGTGCTATTAGAGCGTGGAATGGGTTGCCTGAGCTAGCCAGGAAAACCAGTGACTTGGCAGAATTTAAGTCATTGGTTAATATGCATGAATAAATGCATGACACGTAGGACGTAATCATCTTCTTTTTTGAAGTAACGTCTGTATTATATAAGATAAGATAAGATATAAATTTCCATTTGTGGCCGAAAATGACAAAATAGATATTTTAGGTGTATCCGGTATACAGAAAATTTTAAGGTTTGATTAGCTGTAAAGTTTGGTACGTTTACTATAAATTTCAGTGCACTTTGAAGCAATGTAAAATCTATCTATCTATCTATCTATCTATCTATCAGTCTGTCTGTCTGTCTATCTATCTATCTATCTATCTAATCTATCTATCTTTACATTTTTATTACTATTATCTTAACCTGCAAGATGTCATATAGTTTAGACATTATAAAGATACCGGTATGGATTTTGTAATGAAAAATTGAAGGTGTTCATGGACTGACCCAGCTGTCACGACGTGTAGCATTGCGTTTGCTTACAAGATAGGTGTATCTGTTAAGTCAACGGTAGATCGGTGTGTTAACCAATTAAGCTAAAAAAAATCAATACAACGCAGCAATAACGGCTGTTTACAGAGCTTAGCTAGAAAACAATATCATCCATCATTTAAGAATAATGTATTTCCCTTGTTTTTTGTACATTAATCTATTTTAAAACTTTTAAAGTTGTATTTGGGATCCAGAGAGTTTAGAAATCCATTTAGATATCATTTGGAAATTTTTACCAATTAGTGTGGTGAATCTATTTTCAGAAAAAAAAGTTTGGTTTGATTGAGATCTCTTTGAATCCAGTCTATGTTTGGATTTCTTCAATAAATAAAGATGTGAAGGCAAAGAGTGTAGTCATGTTCAAATTTAGTCTTGTACACACTTCTGCTGATGAATGTACTATTTTAAAGTGACACACATTCGATGACTTATTTAGAAGAGCAATATGAATTAAACACCAACTTAATCTCCGTGTCCTTATCAATCCAACTATACAACCATTTCACTATATGTCAATCACACCATCTTGCTAATCATTTTGTTTCTATGGCGTTATTGCATTTATAGCCTAATATCAAAAGCTACATAGAACATTCTTTCCGCTTTCCATTCGTTTTGCATTCTCACTACCAACATAGTAATGTCTTATTATTTTACAAGCTCAAAGTAGCCTTGTTTTCATTACTGAAACAGAAGATAATCATCTTATTATCATCGTTAGATTCAGAACTAGGTCGCGAAGAAAATTAAAGTCTTAGCTGTTGTGTAGTATGCGTTTGGGGGATTCATGATTTAAATAATGTATTCTATTCTGTTTAACATTAGTGTACTTCCCTATAAGCACTCTTTTATCTTTTTCTCAATTACTGATATACATTTTTTATCCCTTATAATTGTCATGGAGTGTGTATGTGTGTGTGAGTTTCTGTTGTGACTTTGTAACCATGAGTAAATCTTTCGTATACATAGTTTGTTTCTATTAACTCAATAAATTCTGATGTAACCCCGAGGAAGTCTGTCGTAGATGAGGTGACTGAACGCTGAACTATAATATGAACGTTGAACTATAATATGAACGTATAATATGACGTTGAACTATAATATGAACGTTGAACTATAATATGACGTTGAACTATAATATGTGGGCTTGGGCTACAAGCGAGTGGCTAGTGACAGAAAGACGAGCAGTTGAATGTGTGTTGTAACTTAGTTGAAGATTTCATTAGTTCACTTCTGTTTTAACTTACACATCTACTCTGTTTAAACGCTGTTGTTAAACATTTTCGTTATTTTGTGTTCAAAAAGAAGTTTTTTCAAGTTTTGTTAGATTTAGCCATTAAGAAATGAATACGCCTATAATGGTTAAGTTACATTAGCCGGAGCTACAACCTCACAGCTGTGTATCAACAATAACCCGAATGCTGGAGTAAGCTGTGGACCTACGTTAACTAGATGCAGATGCAGTTCGTTGCTCACATTGTTCATGCAACCTTTCCCATACTATTAATGACACTTTCAAATGCCTATGGAACGTTTTTTGCGGGATGCAGTTTCATTCATTTCATACCAAATAAAAGTTATTTCTTTAAAAATAAAATACAAATAAAGAAATAAAGAAACATTTGGAAAACAAAGAGAAGAGACTCCCACGTGTATCTTTTACCTTTCAAGACAGCGGATTATCGTACTTTACATCGTGGAGTGTCACGGTTCTCGTTTGTCGTCCCACATCCTATTGTCTTACCTAGCATGTCATTTCAGCTCTAGTAATCAAACCCAACCCAACCTAACATTCATTTAGATCTATTTATATATATTGGCTGTCAGAACGAGACACCCTTTTGTCGTTAAAACAATGGTTCTCATACTTAAGCCCTAACCTCCTCGTTTAGTTTCTATTTCAGTATCGCCTTTATAATATATGTAGGCCCTATATAGGTGTTAGAACCAAGTATAGACTAGACATCTAAGCAGCCAGTCTCACTTACACATGTGTTGATTAGATGTGAATGCACAGACTATAGATCTTCAGCTTGTACGTGCCTTAGATTTCAAACAGATTCATGCCTTGAAATGTGTAGGTATTTTAATTTAAAATACATTTTAATTTACAATAAATTAGATGAGATACAGATCGAAAGAGAAAGGCTGAGTGGAGGGGGTGGAGTGGATAAAGATAAGGTGACGAGCAAGCAATTAAATGAGAAAGAAAGAGAGAGAGAGAGAATGCACTATTTTCTTAAGCTCTTGTCCCGTGAAACAATAACCATTGTAGATTTCTAATTGTGTGAGTAGATGTGTGTTAATGTGTAGAGAGTGTGTATGGACTCTCGTCTGCTCTACAGCTATCAATATTTCTAAATCTGTAGATAGCCATCTCAGTTAAGCCTTGAGCTGAATAGACAAATCTAGAAAATTGAATGACTTGCTATTCTGAAACAAATATTGTTTAATCCTCTTTAGTGCACTGGTAATCTGTTAAAATGACGTCTTATAACACAGTTATAGTATTTTAGGTGCAGCTTGGGCAGGCGAGAAGAAAATATTGTGTATTCAATACTAACATTTAATGGTAACTGAATGTAAACGTTGTGCACTTATTATTAGCGATTTATATAAGTTAATTAGTTTTTTAAAAAAGGGAAACTTATCTTGTAATTATTAATTTACATATAGGCCAATATTAAGTACACGAGAAAGTTGTATATTTATTGAGAGAGTAAGGTAAAGTTCTCCATTCAAATCTTGCAATCTATAGGGAAGATGTTAAGGCCATCTGTTTCTGTGGCACACGGTTAACGAGGGTTTCGTGGCCAGCACAACGACCAACCGCCTTTACTTTTACCCAACTAATGTCAGGTACCCATTAGAGCTGGCTGGACTCAGAGGCGTTCAAAGATACTAAAGTTAAAAATCCCAGTCTTCACCAGGATTCGAGCCCAGGACTTGGCTCGGAAGCCAAGCGCTTTACTTCTCAGCCCAGCGCCTCCTGTATAGTAATTAGTTATTACTAAAAGAATGGACGAGTTAGCAAGAGAAGGTAAACATCTATTTTAACGTCTGTTCTCTGGGAGGTTTAACAAGTGAAATCATATTTATGTTAAGCTTGGCACTAAACACAGAACTACTTCACAGTTTGCCTGGTGTTCTGCACGGCCACTTGACATTAATCTAATAGAATCTCAAGTTAATGGCTTAGTTTTGTTAATCACTCAAAGCTTTGAAAAAAAAAAAAAAAAAGTGATACCTTTGGACAACCCTCTTCCCATTCATAGGCTCCTAGCTTTCAGAAGGACTAATTCAACTATTCAGTTTATTGACTACTAAAATTAAGTTTTATCGGTATTCAGGGGGGGACAAAAAGGGTGTGGGGAGGTTCTAGCTGTGGATTGAAACGTTCCTCCTCTATGACGTTATGTCTCTGAAAACAAATTTCATTGTGTTCTTTTTTTTTAAATTATATTTTTAAAGTCAGTTTTACGGTGACTGTATGTGTGTTGAATAGTTTGATAGTTACGTGACATGTTTCTCCTATATTAATATGTTAAATTTGACTCGGTAGATCTTAAATCTATGCGGGAGAAAAAAATGATTTAAAAAAAAAAATCTCGCTTTCATCCTTTTTGTGTCTTCTAAAGGCAACGTCCCTTTGTTGCTGTTGACAAAGCATTGACTAGAGACCTATATAGGTCTAATCTATAGCTAGATCTACAAAACAGTTTGTCTAAAGTAGATGGCCATGGCATCCAGTAGGAAAGTACTTCTTTCAGCCTTTGAGATGTAAAGGTCATCTGTTTCTGCAGCCGACGAGTTGTCCTTTCAACAACAGTCTCGTAATTATCATAAAAATCGTGTACACAAGTTTCCACAGCATGTTTCCATGTGTTTGAATTAACAAAATTCTAGACACCCCCCCTACACCGAAACGCCAGCAGTACACATATCTTGTTAATTAAAGCTTCTAAAGTCTAATTCTTACCGACAGTATTTAAACTTTTTTTTTTCAAATTATACTTATTTATATAAAGATTTGAACAAAGAATTGAACAATTTCTACCAGAAAACATTGTAGTTCTATTTATTTCTATCAACAAAACTAAATTATTTTGCTATACAGATGTTGATTGTTCATTTAAACAAGTATTGGAAGTAAACTGTTCATGCAAAAATAAATGCATTAATAAAAGAAAGTCAAAATGGCTTGAATAATATTTTTGCTACATTTGAAATGCAAGATTTATAGAAACATGTGTTGACATTTAATATTATTGTCTCGTTCTTTTCACAAGATCATAACAAAACATTGTGTTTTAAAACAAAAGTTTATTTTTTAAAAAGTTGAAATGATGTAGATACATAAAGATCTATGCCCTTATTCTTTTATCTCATTTATTGAGAAATTTCACTTGGTGTGTGTAACAAGCAAAGTAAACAGTTGACAGGAGACAAACAATGCCCTTTTCATGAAGATCAATTTAATTGACAACTCTTGATAACAGACCAAAAGAATTTAAAATGTAACTATTTTACTAAAGGCACATCAATATATTTTGTTTGTTTATCGAGGCATTATTCAATTACTAACAATGATACAAACAATAGCTAGTGGTATACTTAATGCATGATATTTTGTATAATATGATTCATCATCACTATATTTCTAACATTTACTATTTTTAGTTTCATGCAATAGTTTTTCCCATGGGAAATTAAAAAAAAAAAAAAGGTGAAAAAAAATTTAGATCAGGAAAATCTCTTTACCCAAGAAAACACCCAATGTTCTTCAATAATAAATAACATATATATATATATTTATATATGTATTACATATAAAACACACATATCAGCCCTGAATGTTAGATATATTTAAAAAATTACAAAGTAAAGAGTTAAACATAATTCTCAGCCAACCTTTCCGACAACTCGGCCAACTTCCAAATGATCTACACTTCCAAATGATCCTGGCCTTGATAACGGCTTTCTCCCAAAACTTTTTATTAATGATATTAAGTATCGCATTTTGTTTTATTAGCTTTACTTTCTATTTGTATTTCAAACTATTCACTACTTCATTTACTACATACCTTTCATTGTCCTGCGAGTCCCTCTACCCCAACTGAAAAGAAGGGAAGGGGAGATAAATAGAGCTTGGAAGAGGGGATGATGGCCCTTCCCAGCTCTGGAGCCTATAGTCACTTCAACTCACTATACATTGCATATAAGTTACAAATAAAATATAGCAAAGCTTTGCCAGTAATGTATGTGCATAGTTACAAAAAAGAGAAAATGTGCAATAAAAAAATACATGATAAAGCTCATTTACTAGAGTAGCTCATGCTCTGTCTTAGATTGAAAAACTTCATGAGCAAAGAATGATAAATACAATCAATTGTGTATGGCACTAGTATGACTACAATACTTCAAGAATATACAACAGAAATAATAATTAATATTTGTACAATTTATTTTAAGGTTTATAATTCAGTCTTTTAATTAAAAAAAAAAATCTGTTCTGGATTCATCAACCCTCATAAGACCATAGGGTGTAGTCAACTCAATGATCAGTCAATGTAAGTTTTGTGGTTATAAACCAAGGTGGTCAGTATAGCAACCAACTCTAATATATTGTCTCTGTCTGATGTGATGCACTGTTAAGAGTTTGAAGAATGAAAATAATGAGGTCTCTTAGTTAAATTAAACTGTCCAAAATAATAATGCAAAACTATTAATTCATATGGTGATATTAGAAAAGTGATGGTTTTCAAATATGATTAAACAATTCATGAGTATATCCTTAAATGATCAAATAGCTTTTCCACTTTGATGTAAATAAGTAATATAGAAATATTAGTATAAAAAAACAACATCTATAAACATCTTTTACTACATAAATCATAATTATTGCTATAAAAGTAAATTATTACTATTGTGATCAGACAAGATGCTTTGTGAGTATTTGTGACAGAACAAGATTTCATCTGTTAGCAAGTGGCTAACCTCAAAGTATTGCTTTAGGTTGATGGATTGGGTTCAAACAAATTTTGTCCTATCATGAATATCAGTGCTTTAGAGTAGCATATGAGCAGTGCCAAATTTAGACTTGAAAAGGACCTTTAAGGTCTTTAAATTGTGGGGCCCCCTACAAGACCAGATATTATAGGTCAGTGCTAAATATTTCTGGGGACTCTAAGTTATAGCTTGTGTTGTATAGAAAGATTCAGCCTACTATATGATCCTATCTGGTAAATTTTAAAAAATCACACAAAAATGTTTTTATAGACATGATTCTTGAATTTTGTTAGCTGAGCAATTTTCAACATTTTTATTTAAAGTTTAATCGACCAAGTCTGAATTATATTTATTGAATTTGGCTGAACATTTTTTTTATTTAAAAAAAACAACAATTTTCTTATAGATTGGAATGTAAAAATTATTTTATAAACGTTTATTTCCATCATTTACAAGAAAATAGTACATTGTTTAAAGTATTTTATATTACGGTAAATATAAACAGGTAATTGTCATCACAGCTGATTTACTTAAAAAAAGTAGGACATCCACAAACATGAAAACAACATAATATTTGCATTTTCCTAAGTCTAGTTTTGATTTTTTTTAACCAACAAAAATAGTTAGCATTTTCTGTAAAGATGCATTTTACTATATTCAAATATGTATATGGCCTCCTTCAGTTGCAAAGGGGCCATAGATCATCTCATAACAATGTATTCAAATACAATTATAAAATGTGCACCAAATTTCTAACATTTACATTGTAAATAATTTAGATGTATAGCCTAATTTACAAGTGTATTCTATGCTTTTAAGTGCACAAAACATCAAAGACTTATGTTGTGATCACACATGTCTGTGATAATATAGTGTTAGATGCAGACTTCAAATTGTACAGAAAGAGCAAAAGCACTTAAGTTAAAGTCTTTTCAGAGCCATGCTATAAAAATGGCTACTATTGTACAATTGATCATCTTTGCTGCTTTCTACCAGATTATATATTGAGCTTACTGCAAGAGCATAAGCAGCTGCAGATTGGTGCAACAAGACAAACAGGAGAAGTCAAGCATCCTAAAAATTGAAAGAAAATGGCTAGAACTCTTGCATAAGATAATTAAAGACAATAGCTCTTTCAAACAAGTATCAATATCATAATGTGTACTGTAAAATTCTTCCACAGCTTATTACATATGTACAATTTAAATTTTACAATTATATGTACTAAATCATAGCTTTCATATTTTTGAAAGTTAAAAGATAAATTTAAAATCACTATTGAGTAGACAAACATTCACAAAAACATCAACATTTCTGTGTTTCTTTTGTGTTGTTTTACATTAAATTCTATAATAGCTGTAATGCCTACCTTCACAATGGATATTTAATTCTGCTTATGTCTACTTGAGCCAATTATAAATGTAGGATTTTAGCCTGAGTATGTCTAAATCATTTTGCATTACATTTTTGATTATATTTATCTTTTAAAACAAAAACATGAGGAACAGATGAAAGTTTGCTATGGATTTATTGACTCAAATGAAATTTTATTACTGTATGCTGTAGTTTAGTGAAACATAGTTATTCTATCATTACAACATTTAAAGATCTGCATGTCCTAAAAGACTATAAGATTGATAAATTTGAACTTTCTTTGTTTAAACAAATATGAATAGAATTAAGATATAATTAGCCTAAGCATTCAAAGTTTGATTTAAACTTATTAAGCAAGCAAAGGCATAGCCCTGAGTAAATTTCAAATTGTTGCTACTTGTCATAAAAAAACATTTTTATTAAACCAACGTAAGATACATTAATTATCATTAGGCCAGTCAGTAATAACTAGTAAATCATCAATCACAACCAAAGTATATGTTGTCTTGCGGTTACATTATAGAACTAGAAAAGCTTTCAAATATAATGTCAATACAAATTTCAAAATTGCAATTACCAAAAAAAAATAGTAGATAAAAAAAGTTGTACTGCGAAACACATTAATGAGTGACTTTGTTTAAAGATACGCACACACAAAAAAGTTACAAAATATTCAATTCTGATTATTGTAAATGTATTTTTATCACAAATTAATTCCATTTTTTTTATAAAACATAGGTGCATCAAACAAAAAGTTTCCAAACATCTGATTGCAAAAAACTAATCAATTGTTGTCAAACTGAATTTCCATTTGATTGGATCAATAAAAATGATCTTATCTTATCTACTATACATATACAAATACAAGTCTAACAATAACTGCCATATACTTTTCTACAGGATAGAAACATTATAAATTTAAAGATTTACATTTAAAAAGGTGTTTTTTACAGATCACAACTTAAATATCTAAATGAAAGAAAACCTAATCACATAACCATACAATACTCTTGATAGAATACTGTTTTATATACTGGTACTTATAAAATGTGCACATAAAAATGTTTTTTCTAATGAGAAAAACAAGTGCATCTTTATCTTTTTTTTTTATTGTCAAGCAAAAATATGATTTTTAATTATAGGATAACAGACACTAATCTGAGAAAACAGACTAGATTTAAAAAAAAAAATAATAATAATAATAAAATCTTTATTATACAAAAATTAGACATTTATTATTTTCAATCTCATAATTATTTACATCTGTTCTGGAATTTTTCTTTTTAATTTTTATAATTACAAGCTACAATAAAAACTAACAAACAGATAATTATACATTAAAATAAATAAACTTTTAGTTATAATTAATGGCATGTGAACTTCTGGGTAGTTCATTTTCCTGTGTGATAACAGCATGCGCTTTGGCACTCTCTGGGAGGGATGAGCTGTCAGTTCTTTGACCACTGATATAACCATCAAGCTCATTAGATAAACAAATAATGCGTCTCTTTGACATAAACTTACCAAAGTCTGTTAATGTGTAGACCTGTTAGAGATAAAATGTCCAAAGTTTTAGACAAGTCAGCATCAGAACTCATTTCAAAGCAAAGTATTTTGAGGCAGTGAAAACAAATAGTTAAAGATGAGCTTTGTTTAGATTAAAAATGTTTGTTGTAAAATGTTTTGGATGTTCCTTCAGAGTTGAAGATAATCTACTTGCTAGTCCAAACCTCCAGCAGGATGACTGGGTATTGCAGCAGACATGGTATGAACCAGGGACCATTAAGTCCAGTGCACATGGTGTACATGAAAAATAAATAAGTTGTCAAAGCACTTTGTGGAATTTAGATCCAGTCAAAGGTAGATGATTGGAATGAAAACAACAGTTTGAGAAGACAATGGTATGTCTCATCCAGCCTCACACTAGCTGCAGACCATCTACTGTATCTCCCTCCTACAACCCACCCATAGAGGCAGAAGGAAAAACAGAAAGGAAAACTTGCAATAAGTATTTATTATTTTTATCAATATTCTTTGAATACCCCAAAGTAAAAATTCGCTATTAATATGAGATCTACTTAGGTTTTCTTTCTTTTTTTTTTTTGAACCAACAACAGTGACTGACTTAATCCTGTGCACTCCCAGGCGAGCATAGGGCCGCAACCACACCTCTCCACCGAACTCGGTTCTGAGCAGCTTTCTTCATCTGCTCCCATGTCATTCCAGTACCCTCAGCTTCACTAATGACTGACCAGGTTTGCTTGGGTCTGCCCACTTTCCTCTTTCCTTGTGGGTTCCAGTGCCTGCCTTGCAACATTGGTAGCTGGTTTTCGCAGGGTGTGTCCTATCCAGCTCCATTTTCGTTTTGTGATGTCTTGGGCTATGGGCTTTTGTCTAGTTCTCTCCCACAAATCGATAGTAGTTATCTTTTCTGGCCACCTAATTCCTAATATCCGGCGTAGGCATCTGTTAATAAAGGTCTGGAGCTTTTCCATATTTGTTTTAGTGACTCTCCAAGTTTCTGAACCGTATAGAAGGACAGACTTAACGTTTGTATTATAGATTCGTATCTTGTTGTGTAGAGATAATGCCTTAGACCGCCAGATAGTTTGAAGAGTTGAAAAGGCAAAACTAGCTTTATTGATCCGAGTTAGTATATCATCATCAGCTCCGCCGTCTTTACCAATTCTACTTCCCAGATATGTGAAGTGGTCCGTATTAAGGATATTCTCTCCCTGTAGCATGATTGGGTTCTCTTGTCTGTTGTTGATCCTCATAATTTCTGTTTTCTTTTTGTTGATTAGAAGTCCAGTCTTTTTCGCTATTTCTGAGAGTCTAGTCAGTTTGGTTTGAGCATTTTGTTGTGTATGGGAGAGGAGGCAGATGTCATCAGCGAAATCCAGGTCCTCTAAATGTTGTGTTAGCGTCCATTATATGCCACTTTTATTATCTAAGACTGTCTGTCTCATGACCCAATCGATCACCAGCAAAAATACCAAGGGCGAAAGCATACATCCCTGTCTTACTCCTGTTTTTACTTGAAAAGGGTTGGTCAGCTTACCATTGTGTATTACTTGGCATGATGAGTCATCATATAACTGTTTAATGATATTGGTGAATTTTGTTGGAATTCCGTAGTGATTCATCAGTCTCCAGATTACGTCTCTGTCATTACTGTCAAAGGCTTTCTCAAAATCAACAAAGGTCATGTACAGAGGAGATTGCCACTCAATAGATTGTTCTATGATAATACGTAGTGTAGCAATGTGGTCAGTGCATGATTTCTCTTTATGGAATCCAGCCTGTTCTGGTCTTAGTCTTTTGTCTAGGGCATCTTTTAGGCGTTCCAATATTATCCTAGTTAAGACCTTGCTGAGGGTTGACAGTAACATGATTCCTCGCCAGTTGTTGCATTGAGTGAGGTCACCTTTTTTGGGTAATTTAATTAGGTAGCCCAGTTTCCAGATTTTAGGGATCTTTTCTTGCTCCCAAATTTTGCATAGCAGTGGATGCATCATTTCAGCTGATATTTTGGGGTCTGCTTTTAAAGCCTCTACTGGTATATCATCTGGGCCTGGCACTTTTCCCTTTTTTGCATTCTTGATGGCCTTAATGATCTCCCCTTTTTTGTTCTTCATTCTGGCATTGGTTTATCTTTTCTTTTAGCTCTTTCCGTTCCTGGATTTTGGCCCATATCTCCGCAGACAGCCATTTCTTGTGTTGTTTCGTTTTCCTGCCTAGGACGTCTGTACATGTGCTTTTCTATATCTCTTGGATAGTGAGGCAGTGTTGCTCAAGGGTTTCATCTGTCACTAGTCCAGCAAGAACTTCAAATTTATTTTTAACCTCACAATTAAAGAGTACCTTTTTTTCTTCGCTCTTTAAATACTGAGTGTTGAATTTGTAGTGTACTGTCTGAAAAATCCTTAAAGGATTTAAGTTTGATCCTCACTGTTGCTATTAGCAGATGATGATCAAAAGCTACATCTGCTCCTCGTCTCACCCTAACATCAAGGAGACTTCTCCTCCATTTCTGAGATATTGCAAAATGGTCAATTTGGTTTTCCATTTTGCCATCTGGGGAAGTTGTCTTGTGTATAGTTTTGTGTGGAAAGATGGTTCCTCCTATGATAAGATCGTTGAAGGCGCAGAAGTCAGCCAATAAGTCCCCATTTTCATTGCTTGTGCCTGCACCATGTTTACCCATGTAGAGTTCCTTTCCAGCATTGTTTGTACCTACTTTAGCGTTCATGTCACCCATAATAAGCTTCATATCATTTTTAGGTGTTTTCTTAGTATTGATTGTAGAGCATTATAAAATTCTTCTTTCTCTTCTTCTGGTGCTGCATTTGTTGGTGCATGACACTGGATGATGGTTGTTTTCCTTCCCTTTGCATTAAACCTGGCTGACATTAGTCTTGAGGAAACTGGCTCCCATCCCAACAAAGCCTTTGATGCCTCTCTTGACAGTAGAACTGCTACTCCCTGTGTGTGATCGTGGTCTAGATCTTCATGTCCAGAATATATAATGCTCTCCCCAGTTGTCAGATTGCTTAGACCACTTCCATTCCATCCTGTTTCACTGAGGCCTAGAACCTTGATTTTGTACTTTCTCATTTCACTTGCCACTTCGTTTATTCTGCCGCTATCATACAGGGTTTTGATGTTCCAGGCCCCTATCCTGGTTGAGGTCTTGGTCGTCAGAAGGTTTGTCGGTGTGCTAGCTTCCAGAGGGCTTTCAGTAGTACACGTCATAGACTCCGCCTGGGTACACTTTATAGGGTCCCAAGCCCGGGTAAAGGAGGAGGGGTGATCATAAGGCTAGCAACCTCACATCACTAAACTATTGCTACAGAAACTGGAAATACACCAAACCAACTTGGTCAGGAAGGTTCCTCTGTGGAAGAGTCTATGGCATGTACTAGTGAAAGCCCTCTGGAACCAACAACAGTATTCTGTTTTTAAATTAAATGTTTGCTACATAAGTTGGAAGGTTTCTTACCACACACAAGCAGACTGCAAAACCTAAAATAGCTCCACCAAGCACATCACTCCAGTGATGCTTGTAGTCTGAGATCCGGCTCAAACAGGTGTAGAAAGTGAAGCAAAACAAAGCCAGTTGTACCACAGGTTTCAGTAAAACTAGATCTCTGACAGAGACTCTAGCCTCTAGATAGAGCTGTTATGACAAAAAGATCATTATAAACATGTGTGTGTTAATGAGCATTTCTAGTTGTCTTTCTTACTAGTCTATTCATAGTTCTGGTGAAAGATGGGAAGGTAAACAAAAAAAAAGATTTCATGTTCCCATCTCATTTTTCTCTCTCTCAGCTGCAGGCTAATTGGATAAGAAACAGAAGTTTACACAAGTGCATGCCTAATAGACTTTTGGAATTTTTGTTTGTTTGTTTTACATGTTTTACATGTTCCTTCATAATCGAAGGTTATTACATAAAAGCCCAAACCTTTTGCAGGATATCGGAGGATGTTGGCAGGCAGAGTTTGAACCCGGGACAATCTAGAAGGCAGTCCAGGGCCCATACCATACAACCAGGCAGAGTTAATAAGGAGGATATTTATTAAACTCTCATAGAAATCTTTATTTGTTCTTAGTTGTATAGATGAAATGCTCATGATTTAGCTGACATATCACATTAAGCAAAATGTACATTTAAAAAAAGCACTGGTTTCTGTCAATTAAGTATAAATGTAAATGAAGTTTTACTATAAACAGGCTATTCTTTTAGTTATATCAAGAGTTACTTTCAACATTTCTATTTTTTACTGGCAAAGAAATTCTAAGTATTTTTTTATCAGAAGTTTAGGGTAAATTATTAGTGACAGGGCTTTTTTTGTGCTGGTACGCACCAAAACAGCATACTAGCACCTTTTTTAATGTGGGGAAAAATTATTACTTTTCTTGTGTTTTAACATACATTATTAATTTATTAGTAGTTAGGCAGTCAATCACTGAGTACCGCACCTATTGTTTTTACAAAACAAAGCACTGATTAGTGGGAATAGAATTTTAAAAAAAATAATAATAATAATAAAGTGTATGTCTCTAGCATCAAGACACTGTAAACGAATATGTGGACAATGGAAGGATCCAGATTCACTGATGTGAGTAAATACTGCAGAGTGATCCAAATTAGATGTGTGAAATGGATGTATATTTACATGTTATTATCATACATAATTAATAGACTCCTTCAATTTACTGAGTACAACATTTTGTTACCCTCTTTTCACACAATAATTCCTTAGTTTCTAACTGCTTGACCTAAGAAATATGGCTGACAAACTTATTAACTATCAGTTGAAAACTTATTAGAAAGAACTACATTTTTACAAGTACATGTAAGTTTAAAAGTTTTCAGTAAAGGTATACTGGCTGAGTGACATTTTCTTAAAAACTAGACTATTAACTTATTAAGTCATAAAAATATAGGTAGTATATTTTTTATTTCAGATGGCTTGTTTGTTTCCTTTGCTGCAAAGTGTTAGGACGAGTCAAATATTGCTACCTATCTACTATACAATTAATTGAATTTGACCTTACCAATGAGCTATTTAGGTAGGTATGAAACAAACTGACTAAGTTAACAAAGGTTGAATTGCAATATTTACATGAATGTTTTTAATTCAGTGACTAGTAGATAAGAAAATAAGTATTTAAAACAGCTTAAGTATTCTATATTACAAAACAAAACTAAATACTTACTATGATATAAAGCATGCAGAAAGCTGTAAATGATGAGTGTCCAGATGGGAAAGAAAGTCTGCAAAAATACATTTTGTCATAATAAAAATATTATCATACAATACTTGTTACATTGCTTCAGAAGAAAAAAACTTGCATATTTACCAATTTTAACATACATTTTATAATCATCAGATGACTTGCAAACTTTCCATATTATGTAACTGAGATACAATTTTGGTGGATATGATAAAATTAAAATAGTAACTTACATGCAAAGTGCATACAGAGAGAGAGAGAGAAAAAGAGAAATAAAAGTCAAATGAACAATGCATTGAAATGATTTCAAGATTCAAATTGTCTAATAGAACAGTTCAAACTTAGATCATCAATTCATCTTTGAAAATAAATCATGTCTTTTTTTCATCCTATTTCAGCAGCATGAATTGTGTCTCAGTGGCACAGTCAATGATGTATTGCTAATAATACTATAGAAAAGTAACTTGCAATTAAAAAAAAAAGAAAGAAAACTGGAAAAGAAATGTAAAGAAAACAAAAAATCACCTGGCTTCTTTTAACATATCAAGGTTCTTAGTGGTGCACACATTTTCTGTTATGTAGCCATCACTGCAGTTAAATTTGGAATAGTCAGGCTGACAAAGTGTTAGGAAATGTGGCCTTAGGCGCCCCACAACATTTTTACCTATTTCTGTTAAAAACTGGTTCACCACATTACCAAATATAAAGACACCTACGGAGTTGTACACTGCACTAAAAAATTTCTGCTTTGGATACAACGTCTGTGATGACAATATATAGAATGACTTCCCATCACGAAGCAAGAATTCTATACATATTATCTGGAAAAAAAAAATTATACCATTAACATAATTATGTAAACTATATCAACTAAGTATATGTAATATTATTAATTTTTAAAGTTTTTTTTATTCATTATTTTAGGATCTTCAAGACTTATCCTGTTTCTGTATATGTTATCTCATGCTGACTAACCATTTAGTCACATTTAGCCTTAGCAGCTATGGCTGATACTGCTATTAGAGATTCTGTCAAACAGGCACTCACCCACTTAACAAAATGATGCTTTTTGGAACTTGTCCTTTAGACAACAAGAAGCATATTTCCCCCAAATCAGCAATAGCATGGATAATAGACAAGGAAACTGTATGCATGGAAAACTAAAACAGTGGACAACAAGAGGGAAGAGGCTGTAAACATCATTAAGGACCGAAACCTGTGGACACAGCTTGATGCCCAATGTGCTGAACTGCTTATGGGATCTAAGTCCTAAGTGGTAAATTTACAGTTTGGTAAATCAATGTTTAAGCTGTTTCCTAAACTTTATGTGAATGGTAAGTGGTATATTCACAGTTAGATAAATCAAGGTATAAGCTGTTTTCATAAGCCAATGTCAAGTAGACATGTCTGAAGGCTTCAAATATTTCTTACCCATTTCATGTAGATGAGTGGTGGGGGTAGCTAACCTTGCTTAACATTTACCTTATTCTACATTCAGATCCAAATAGATATGAAGCATTACTTACAAAATATTTTTTTTAACCAAAAAATAGTTATAACAGAATGCAAAAAAAAATTTTTTTAATGTAATTGGTGAAGTTTACCAAAACAAAAGGAATTGAAAAACCAACGCCAGCTGCCAAGGCTATAGATATAGTATCTGATTTAATTGGATGCTTTAGGCTTTCATCATCACAAAAAAAACCTCTGTGAAAAGGTTCTACTGCAAATTGAAAAACTGCTAAAAGAGCTGATACTGAAAAAAAATGTAAAAATACACAATGAAAAAATTAAATACTTAATTTAGACATTTATGTTAGGTAAATTATTGTCATTTAATGTACTTAATAAACCAACCATAATTAACTTTTTTTTAATAGATAGAGCCGCCCTATGTAGACATTTCATTTTAATAAATTGTACTTGAATACACATTCTGTGAAGATGTAATTTTTTTTGATCAATGTCATTGTGAAAGATCTCAAAATGGCATGTACCAAAGATGCATCCAACAGGTTACGGCAAAGGGGTAATGTGTGGTGAGAAAAAAGCATGTTTACTAACCATATTACATATTTCCTTAATGTGTTTTTTTTAATTATGCAAGGTACTGTGTTAGAATAGGATAAATGCTTAAAAGTATTTACCTAATTATGTCAATATGTTCTGACTTACACCAAAATTCAGTTACTGGCCCAACTGAATTAACTTTGTAGCCCGAGGACCCTCTTGTATTTTCTTGGTCTACAATTTATTAACATGTAAATTATTATTCATTTCTTTTTCTTTACATTTAAACATGAGTGTTTCTTTATAATTTGTCAGTAGTGTGCCTACGAATATTCACTCAACAGAGCATGTGTATTTAAAGTCTATTTCCCCAGACAGGCGAGCCTCTAGATATTGGTAGGCATTACACCACACCAAAAACTATAATCCCCAGGTTGTCATATGACAGTCTAAGCAAAGGTGTGTTTTTTTTATATAGATTCTAGACCTAGATGATTATTAATTCATATTTGACCTTCCATATTTTTTAAACTGTAGATGCCAAAAGGATGAATCTGTCCAGCTCAGAATGTGATGAAATGCATGATCTTAGTTAAAGTTAATCCCTAGTTATTTTTACAAAGCTAAAATCAACTCTCTCTGTCTGTCTGGTAAAAAGTTTGTACATGTTATTTCTTTGACACCAAATCTCAGATCTAGCTAAAATTTGCACAATTATTTCTTTTACCTGACAACACAACAATCAATGTAAAAAAAAACAATCAATTAATTGTTAATTAGTTAATTAACTATTGGTAATTAATTATTTTGGTTTGGTATCTCAAACAAGGGAAGGAAATTGTACTTGACTGAAGTGGTAAAGTAAAGTTCCCCTTGTGGACTATAGGGCAGAAGATGTAAAGATCATCTGTTTCTGTGGCCTACGGTTAACGAGGGTGTCATGTGGCCAGCACAACGACCAACTGCCTTTACTTTTCCCCAACTAATGTCAGATACCCATTAGAGCTGGGTGGACTCAGAGGCGCCTGAAGATCACGAAATTTAAAATCCCAGTCTTCACCAGGATTCGAACCCCGGACCTCGGTTCGGAAGTCAAGTGCTTTACCGCTCAGCCACCGCGCCTCTAACTGAAGTGGTGGTATAAGCTGAATTAGTCCCTTTATTGCTTTTTAGGTTGCTGCTTTAAATACCTTTGAAACAAACAATACATAACTATAAAATCTTCTACTTTCATACACACCTAGCAGAGTGGTTAGAGTGAGGAGGCTTGAGTCATGAGTTCAAATTCAGGTTGTCCCCCCCCCCCCTGTTTGTTTGTTTTTTTATAAAAATTATGCTTTTAAAAAATGATTCACCCAGATCTTTTCTTTCTTTCCACCCCCTCCCCCATTTTTCCAAATGGTCCAGATCAGAGATAGGATCATAGTGTATTGAGAAAGCTGAAAGCATGAAATAACGCTACACCAAAACAATTGGTAAAAATATCTAATCGCAAATATTTATTGTTGTTGGTCTATATCTAATTGATACAACTATACTATATATACGTTTTGTTGTTTTTTTTTTTGTTTTTTTTTCAAGTTTGTTTTGCTTTTACAAAGACTAAAGAAATGTCCAAATTTTGATGACTAAAATTGTAGCTCTAATAACCATCTTTAAAACTTGCCTCAGATGTTCTAACTTTAACCATCATCATGCAACAAAAATTGCGAGTAAAATTTAAATAATGATCATTTTGAATTCTTTAAAATTGAGAAAGTCTTCCTTTGACTTACCAATAAAAAGGCAGACTACATCAGCAACAATCGACAATGCTAACTTTATTGAGCATTTTCTGGGTATAGCCATTTTTACTGATTCAGATTTATTTCTGCAAATACTAGGACTAGACTCTAAATCCAGATTAGATACTCTTTTATTTTAGTACTTTTACACTCTGCAGAAAAGTGTAGTCCACTGACACTGTGGACAGTGTAGAAGAAGAGAAAAGATAGAAAAAGATCTTCACTCCTGGATTGGAAATGAACCTAGATCTAGTAGTAAGTTAAAGTAGTAGTCTAGATCTATCATGAAATTATCATATTTAGTCTTATATTATGTATATACAAAAAAATATTCACCAAATATTCTTGTTCACTATGATGATGATCCTAAATGACCATTTGATAGTGACTATATATATATATATATAGTACTAATACAGTGTATTGAGTTTAAGACATATTACTAGATGTAGATATATAGACTATAGTCAGTATAGTCACACTTACTATGACCCCAAATGGGGTCACTATGACTATTAGTATAGGACTATAGGGATTTAACCTGAACCTAGTGATAGTCTCTAGAGACTAATGTAATATTTAATTGAATAAAGTTAATAAAATATAAAAATATAGTAGACTCTAGATCTACTATGACTATGAATCTACGTCTACAATCCCACAGTCTACATGAATTGAATTCATTAATTAATCATTAAATTTAATAACATGATCTAGAATTTAATAATCTATTTATATTCTATATTAAAAAAATTTAATTCTAGAAAAATCAGAAAATAGATAAGTTAAGTATCATAAGTAATAACTTAAATAAGTAGTAATAAGTGACATAGATTAGAGTTGACTATTTTAGTATTTTTATATTAATTTATTAATATTTACTATTAACTAGATCTATTATAATAATATTATTTAGACATCTTAAATGATCTTGTTGATCTGGTGACAATCTGAATCTCAATCTGGTCACATCTGAACTGAAGATTTCCCAGTTACTTGTTGAGACAGTTGAGTTACCATTTCATTTTCATTATGTATTAATAATAATAGTATTATCAAAGAGACCCCCAAAAGAGTAGCCTTAGATTTTAAATTAATAAGATAGATCTAGATAGATTAATAAGACATTATAAGATAGATCTACATTCTATAGAATATAATCGAGTGTAAACAAATATGATCTGATTCTGATCTAGTTCCTGTACACAGGGCGTTCATTTTTAGTAGGAGATAGATAAAGTCTAAATCTAGATCACAAAACTATCTGGGATAAACCTTTCGTTATTATGAGATACTCCTATTTTCGCGAAACTAGATCTGTAGTTTGAGTCAATTACCTTCGTTTTTTTGAAGTAACGTCGACGTCTATATAAGATAAGATAGAATAAGGAACACTTTCGGAATAGACTTCTGTCTGGGAAAGATCCAAGCAGATATAAATTATTGGGTTGGGGGGGGGGGGGGGGGAGTGGTTAAGCGCTTGGCTTGTTCCGAACCTGGTCTCCTAGTCCTAGGTTCAAATCTCTGTGAATAGTGTGAAAAATGGGATTTTGAATTTCTGGATTTTTAGGTCACATGGTCATGACACCCTTCTAATCGTTAACCGTTGGCCAAAGAAACAGATGGCCGAATAGATTACAAGGTCTGAAATGGGAACTTGGTAAAACTTTTACCGGGAACTTTACTCTCTTTTTAGATGTAAAAGGCACATTCCTCGTTCCATATGCTAGGACTTATTTGTACAAATGCTCCTTCTTCCCTAATGCTATAATTAGAGAATGGAATGGGTTGTCTGAGCCAGCCAGGAAAACCAGTGACTTGGCAGAATTTAAGCCATTAATTGACATGCTAGATTACATTACATATCTTATATAATACAGATATTACTTCAAAAAAGAAGATGATTACGTCCTACGCGTCATGCATATTAACCAACGACTTAAATGATCAAATTAAATAATTTTAACTTATTTTTAAAGGGTTAACGCGGCCTCCTGATTTTCCAGGAGCATTGGAAATCTCCTGAAATGGCAGAATATACGAAAAGTCATGAAAATCTCCTGAAATTATTAAAGTCTTCTGAAAACTCATACAAATCTCCTTAAAAACAGACAAATTGTCATTCAATATGGAAAACGCCTATCCTACTCGCGTTTAAAATAAATGGCATTGTCAGCTTTCATGTAATAAAAATGTAATAAGGCGAATCGTAACAAAAAAAAAAGTTCAAATACTTAATTTACTTTAATAGTCACTGGCATACAAATACAGATCTAAATCTATCGCGATCTTTTATTTAAAAATCATTTTAATAATAATAATATTGTCCGTATGGAAATTTGTCTTACAATTTGTGCATTACACCAAACAAAAAACATTATAATTATAAGAAACCAAAGTGTACATTCACACCAGACTTACTCATAATGTACATGTGACAAAGTTTATACCAGATTGTTCTTATTTAATGATTTGATTGCTAGGGGAACAAAAGAGTGTTTGTGTCTGTTTGTCTTTGCTATCGGTGTCTTGTATCTTTTTTGTGATGGTAAAATAAAAAAATCCCGACACAAAGGGAGATTCTTTTTTTCGAGGATCTTGTTAGCTTTTTTTTTTTTTATAGATGTTTGTCTCAAACAACAGCCCAAATGGGGTTTGTTTTTTGCCAATGATTTTACCAGCAGCATTAAGGATTCTATAAAGTTTATTCTTATTTTTAATGCTCAGATTACCATACCAGGCAGTGATATTGAAACTTAAAATATTGCAGATATGAGCGTGATAAAACATAGCCAAGGCCCTTTCGCTAACATTAAACATTTGCTAGTCGATTGTATAAGCCCCTAAATCTAAAAGGCAGATCTGAATGTTTATCGGCTTTTTGTTGGAAAACTACCTTTTATTGTAGATGGCTCGTATAGTTAATTTGTCCGTGATTTTGTAATTAGTAAAGTATGAATAAAATGCAATTTTCACTTATTATCCTTATCCCTACCCAGACTGGGCCGCGCGCAATCCATTTTGCATAGGGCCGCGCAATCTGTACCACATCAGCCGTGCAGGTGTCCGCTATAAAAAAAACAAAACAAAAAACTTCATCTTGAGGAACGGTTACTGGGCTTTTTTTTTCTTCCACCCCCGCCAGTGCAATGGACTCTGTCTTTATATATACATATACGCACCCCAACGGGGATTACTGTTTGCTTTTCTATTGGCTCAATCATCTTCTCTACTCCTGTGGTCCTTTATTTTCCACGAATCTGCGTGGTATAAACAGTGGCATAGAAAGGTAGCCGTAACGTGGGCCCAGGTTAAAAAATTCGATGGTGCTACCCTTCTCCAAAGAAATAATAATTTTCAGACTGAGTGTGACAAAAATGTAAAAAATTCTAGTCATCCCATATGTATCAGTACATTTAGACCTAAATAAAGACTTAATTGTGTTGTAGGTATAACGCCTTTTACAAATAATGGTGCCCATACACTAAATTTAAATTCGATATATTACAATTAACATAAATGAATATCAAATGGTATTCAATGTGTCTAGGTCTTTTTAATAGTAATAAATGAATAGAGATAGTATAGAGGCTTACTCTAGTTTCAGGGGCACCTGCAGGATTTTTTGCAGGGGAAGGTGTAAGCTGCAACCCATGTCTCATAGTCGTAGCTTCAACTTTCTTGTTAGGGAAAATATTAAAGAAAAGAACCAGTGTCCCCCTTTTCCCTATGCGATATTAAGTACACTTTAAATACCTGTTTCATGAAATTAAAACAAAAAAATAAGTGAACAAACTATTTACTGTTCACGTTGTTAAGCTTATCCATGCAGCCCGTGCCTCCATATGGTAGATTTAAAAAACAACTGCAAACGTCGACGGTGGCTGCCGAAACTGTCAATAACTTTACTGGCGAATAGCTGCATAATTATATGTTTAATTATTTGCAAATGAAAACATGACGTCACAACTAACGTTCCGTAGAATATTTCACACCTTCTATAATGTAAAGAATTGCAAGCCTATAATATAGCATTCACGTTGGCCATCAACACTTCACCAATCCAAGCTTAGCTATTACAATAATAACTTATCCTTACAACCGTACTTCAGTGGAAGCACTACTTGTTCAGTTGATACTTAGAAGAAGTGAATAGGTTTGAAGTTGCAAAATATGGACTACAATTTGGCTATTAAGGCTCCAGGAGGCACTCCCCTCCAAGTGGGGGTCCTTGTCTAGTTTATAATTTTTTTTTAAATTAGAAACAGACTTAACATCAACTAAACATGTTTTCGTTGTCATACTTTTGGACTTGTAGAAAATTATATTATATTATGCAAGTGTCTTTTCTTTTTTAAACTTTTACTCTTGATGTCCATAATCAAGTGTTTTTCCTGCATTTCTGAATTTAAGACTCGTTCTCATACAATGTACTATTTCTGCTAATAAGAAGATTGGAAAAGTAATAAAAGTAAATTAAGGGTTGGACCGATACTGAAGTTTGACAGACATTGTAGTGGGAGGAATCCACTGCATCAAAACCACAACTCCAAAAAAAAATCAGCTGATGTCGGTGATCACTATTATAGGCGACAACCATATTCGTACGGTTTTCCTTGTTAAGCATTCGGGCTCTAATAGCCCCAAATGCCTTGGTCAATGTCAGGACTTTGATTATTTATTATTAGATATTTTAAATGTCTTGATAAAAAAGTATAATTTTACTTACAATATGTGTGTGTATTAAAGAACAATTATGTTTTCTTTCTGCTTTTATAAATATATTAGTCCAGAAGTTTTTATGGCTAAGAAAATACTTTAGACTTCATTTAGTTTAAATAACCAAATAAGTATTTAAATAACCAAATAAGTAAGACAAGAATGATCAAATAAAATCAATTTATTATACCTTAAGAGAGACTATTTGGAAACAACTCTCTGCAACATTTGTACATCATCTAATACAAACCAACTGCCAGTAATAATAATAAAAAATTAATGTATGTCAAATGTTAAGTTTGTCAAAGAAACACTAAGATACTGTTGGCTCTTATTCATAAGTTTTCTGATGTAGCTCCTCCAACTTAAACCAGTAGCCACATTCACATCGTTTAGGCTCTCCTTTGTGTACATACATCCAGTTAATGGTCAAGGCATCCTCTTCACCTAAAAATGATTTTTAAAATTTCAATAAAATATTCTTTAAAATATCAAACTAACAGACACACATTCAACAACAGAAATTGTCACGACTGTGTTGTTGCTACATTACTTACTTACTTTCTTTTACAACCGTTACTTGTGTTCAGCAGGTGAGAAACATTAAAATAGTTTGTCAAATAAAATTAGAAGTGGCATGAAATTTTTACTCAACTCCAACGGACATATTTAATTTATGGTAATTACATTAGTAAAATCCATAATTTATTAAATCAAAACATATTTTAGTGAATGAAAATTTTAGTGGGAGAAAAGTCGTTACAACTCTTTACTTAAAAAAAATTCAGTGCTGGATAATGCAAAGGTAGATTACAAAACTATTAATTTTTAATTAAATTGAAATATTACCACAGTGAAGTTTGTTGTTGTTAGTAGTGTTTTTTCAGCATATGCAATTTCTTAAAATTCATTTCTTTAAAGAAAGCAGTAGGAAACTATCAACAAAATAATCTACATAGAATAAAAATTATGTAAAAAATCCAGTATATAGTATTATGAATAACATTATACATCAATACTTACATATGCAGCCAATCATCCTTTTATTATTGACTGATTTAATAATGGTAGGCTCTTCAAATGTACCTTTGGCTCTTTTAACAACTTTCATCTCAAATGGGTCCTTCGTACAAAACAAATGCATTTATTTATTTTTTTAAAAATCATTTTCTATTGAAAAAGCTATGAATATTTTATCTTTATATATATATTATTAACAGTTAGTTTAAAAGTTTATTGTGTCATTGAAGTTTTCCTGTCTTTTCACATGTTATCACTTAATTCATTCGACTTAATGCACTTTGTTAGCTTATATAGATTAAGGTTTCACAGCTTCACTGTGATTTAAATTGAAAAATAATTATTGAATTTTTGATTTATGTGCTCTCATTTTCTATTCCTGGATTTTTTTGGGGCTTATTAATCATCAATTAACTGATTAAACTCACAGCTTAATTAAAAAAAAAAAAAGGGAAAAAAAAAGAGTGTAATGATGGTAGACACAAATCAGGGTTAAATTTTTTAGTGGACAGCTATTTAATTTTTTGCAGAATGACTCTCCCAGCATTTAAACATCTTTTCTATTGGAAAAATTATCTCAATGTAAAAGAATTTAAAACTAATTTGTTTTGTTTTCTTTCTTCCATAAAATGTTTTAAATTAAATCCATAATCATTTTTCTTCAGTTAAACATATGAATTGAAGTAATTAACTCAGATTTTTTTTCAGCTATAAGGCTGTATCAACGCTGGCAGCGTCTATGTTTTGACTTTTTTTTTTCTCCCATTTAATTGCTTAAAATATTTTATTCTAAATGGAAATAAATAAATTAAGCACCTAACATTTCATTAGAGTGTTTTAAGTCTTATATTAAGTTTTATTACCAGAACAAAAAGTAAGAATATTTAAATAATTATATACCGGTACCTTATTTCAGATTTTTTTTCAGCTATAAGGCTGTATCAACGCTGGCAGCGTCTATGTTTTAACTTTTTTTTTCTCCCGTTTAATTGCTTAAAATATTTTATTCTAAATGGAAATAAATAAATAAAGCACCTAACATTTCATTACATTGTTTTAAGTCTTATATTAAGTTTTATTACCAGAATAAAAAGTAAGAATATTTAAATAATTATATACCGGTACCTTATTTCAAACAAGTAAAGCTTCTCAAATGCAAACAATTTTGTAAACAGAAAATTAAATCTGAATACAGGCTTGTAATGAATACAGTGAGTACTACTTACATCATCACCAGCTTGATTTGCCAGAAGTTCATAGCGTTCAATACCAACAGAGTGTCCTAAACTGTCAGGTAAACCAACTTCATCAGATACTAATAAAATCAAAGAAAATTATTTTTATTAAATGCTTTAAAATAAATAGAAATAATGAAGCTAAAATTTACAGTAGCCAAAACAATTACAACTAAATCAGTATAGATATATTAGAAAATATACAGAATATCAAGATTTTAATACCATTGATAGCATAGCCTAAAGCATTCGTTAGAGAAGAAAAGATGGTTTAAAAAAAAAAAAAAAAGCATTGAAACTCTTTAAAATTTCACTTAAAACGAGTTAACACTTATATAAATTCCACATTTAAAATGTCCTTACATACTACAGATCTAGACCTACACAATTTTAAGACACTTTAATTTTATTACCACACACATTTTTATTTTGTACAATCATAAATTTAACTAGATCTAATATGCTGTCTATGAGAAAAACAGATTTATAGATCTTGAATCTAATCAGATTCTTGACTCTAGTAACAATTTATTGGATATAGATCTAGATAGACCATTCAGTCAAGCTGAAAAAGTATTTTTTTGGTCCCACTTCGCAGTGAAACGAGGTTAGGGTATCTCATTTACAATTTAAAAGCCTCTTGTGAATTTAAGTCAAGAAACAAATTTAATAAAATACTCTGAAAGACACAAAGATAAAGGCACATTCCTCATCCCAATTTAATTTGATTCCCATTTCTGTAATTCATCTAATTCTCTTTGTAAAATATCTGTGTCTTGTGTTGTTTTTATTGTTCTATATATTATGCAATCGTCTGCAAATAATCTGACTTTTGTTCCTGAAGTAATGCAATTTGGTAAATCATTTATGTAAATTAAAAATAGTAGTGGACCCAAGACTATTCCTTGAGGTACACCTGAGTTTACTGTTATCTGTGTCCAGACGCTTTATTTGGTTTGGTGTTGGCTAATAGTTTTTGGATTCCATTTTATTGTACTACTATATCTTCTATGTTGTCTACTTGGTTCAAATTCAGTAATATGTCTTTGTCTCCTGGGGCTGAGAATGCTGATGCAAAGTATTTGTATAGGATGTTTGCTTTAGTTTCATTATCATTATGTATTATGTTATGTTCATCTTTTAATGGGCCTATGCCTGTTGTTTCCATTTTCTTAGACTTAATATATGACCATAGGTTTTTGTTGTTATCTTTAGATATTACATTGTTTATGTATTCACTCTGCAGCTGTCTGCTTACTTTTTGGGTTAAGTGTTTAATTTTTATATACTTTTTGTAAACTTATCTTCTTATCTTATCTTATATAATACAGACGTTACTTCAAAAAAGAAGATGATTACGTCCTACGCGTCATGCATTTAGTCATGCATATTAACCAATGACTTAAATTCTGCCAAGTCACTGGTTTTTCTGGCTAGCTCAGGCAACCCATTCCATGCTCTAATAGCACTAGGGAAGAAGGAGTATTTGTACAAATTTGTCCTAGCATATGGGACGAGGAATGTGCCTTTATTTTTGTGTCTTTCAGAGTATTTTATTAAATTTTGTTTTTGTATTTGAAGATTATGGTTCAGTGTTTTATGTATAATTGCTACTTTACTTTTGAGTCTTCTGTCCTGAAGGCTTTCTAAATTTAGTGATTTTACTAATGGTGTTACCCTAGTCAAATGTGAATATTCGTTTGTTATGAATCTCACTGCTCTATTTTGTGTTTGTTCCAGTTTCTTAATGTTTTCTTGAGTTGAGGGGTCCCACACGGTGGATGCATATTCTATTATTGGCCTAACCAAGGTTAAATAACATTTTAGTTTTATGTTCTTATTTGATTTATAGAAATTTCTTTTAATAAACCCTAATGCTTTGTTGGATTTTTTTATAGTTTCATCAATATGTGGATTCCATGACAGTTTTTCATTTATTATAACACCTAGGTATTTTGAGTTTTTAGTCTGTGTTACTGGTTTGCCATGAATAAGATAAGTGGAATTAATTTGTTTAATTTTTTTTGTTACTCTTAACAACTGACATTTTTCTGGGTGGAAAGACATGCTCCAATTTGATTCCCATTTCTGTAATTCATCTAATTCTCTTTGTAAAATATCTGTGTCTTGTTTTGTTTTTATTGTTCTATATATTATGCAGTCGTCTGCAAATAATCTGACTTTTGTTCCTGAACTAATGCAATTTGGTAAATCATTTATGTAAATTAAAAATAGTAGTGGACCCAAGACTGTTCCTTGAGGTACACCTGAGTTTACTGTTATTGGTGTTGATTTAGAGCCATTTATTATTACAGTTTGTTCTCTCCCTATCAGAAAATCTTTAATCCACTGATGCAGTGGACCGTTAATGCCGAAATATTTTAATTTTTTAAGCAAACTATGGTGGTGAACTTTGTCAAAAGCCTTGGAAAAATCTAGTAAGATAGCATCTATTTGTTCACTATTATCTAAACCTTTTGAGAAATCATCAATTAGTCCTATTAGTTGTGTTTCACATGATCTATATTTCCTAAAGCCATGTTGGTATGGGGTGAGGACATTATGTTTGTCTAAGTGGTTTATGATGTTGCTACATATTATGTGTTCTAGTATTTTACATGTGATGCTGGTAAGTGATACTGGTCTGTAGTTTCCTGGCTTAGTTTCTTTAAATTTTCTATATAGGTTTTCCTTCTGTTTACAAAGCTTCTTTAGTCTATTATTAAACCAGCATTTATTTATTTTGTTTGATGTGTATTTAGTTGGTATATGATTTTCTATAATGTTTTTAAGATGGTTTTTAATGAACTTCCAGAGGTCATCGACTGGTTGGTTAATGTCTTTTTCTAATAAGAATGTTTGTTGAAAGTTTAATGCAGCTTGGTGTAGTTGTGTTAGGTTACATTTATTCCAGAGTAAGATTTTTCTTTTGGGTTTTGAATTGGCTACTGCTTTTATCTGACTTTGTATTTTTATGATCTCATGGTCTGATAGACCAGGGATAATATCATAATCAACTACTAATCCAGGTCTGTTTGTTAAGATGAGATCTAATGTGTTGTTTAATCTAGTTGGCTTTTTAATGATTTGATCATTATTATCTCAATAATATCCATTTAGTTTTAGCAGAGTTTAGCTGTAATGGTTTCATTTCATATAAATATAAGTAACTATTTAGTCACTAAATGCATTAATCTAGAATCTTTATTTGGGCATTGGGGCTGACAATGATTATGAAATAAATTATGATCATGATTGATTATGATAGCACTGCCGCTGCGGCTGCCTGTCACTGCCACCCACACTAGTACTGCCTACTGGTGGTAGAGATCTATTTTACTTGGCTAACTTGCCCTTCTACATTCTAGAATCTAGATCTATATACTAGTCTACTTTTAGATCTAGACCCTTCCTACATTTTCTTGTAAATCTATATATATATATAGAATCTAGAGATCTTTAAGACAATCAAAATGAATGATAATTAATCATTAATGCGTACGTGACTCTAGCAGTCATAAATAAATAGAGTTATAGACTAGATCTAGACAACGAACGAGCGGATCGAAACGTAAAGGTCAATTCAAAAATACAAAAAAAGAAGCTTAGTAAAATGATAGACATACAAAGAAATAATCATATAATTTACGTACAGACTTTCCCCTTATGAATGTCAACTTGTTTTGATGGTGGACCATGGCCATATCTAACAGATGCCAACGAAACTGATCGTTTCAAAATGCAAGTAGTTGTCCTCCACAACGATACAGCCATGTTGATTGACCTAAGGGACAGTGTGACAGATTTTTTAGACAATGTATTCAGTACCTTGGATAAATCTAAAATAATAGTCAATAGAATCCACTATAGTGACAATATCAAACAAGTAAAAAATACTTCCTAATTTTACGTTTAAAAAATCTTTTAATAAAAAAACTTTTTAAAAGCTTCATAAAATGTAATTCGTTTGACTAAAAATATTATTTAAATAAATAGATGTTGATATAGATCTAATAATTTACAACAATTTAAAAATTAGTCATTTATAGACTCAGTTTTATTGTTTTAAAATTTTAATTTTTGAATACATGACATAATAGCACAAGATCTATAATGATTTATTTGTTAGATCTATTTGTTGGCGCTTTTGTATCAATACATTGTATTACTTTATTTATAAATATTTAGTTGTAGACTTTGTGCATTCTGGCAGTTAAGTAACGTAAACAAAATGTAACAATATAGAATCAAGACTAGATCTAGATCAAGATTTAAATTATTCTACTGTTTATAAAATAGACTAAATGTTTATTGTCTAAAAAGTGCGCTCATTAATATTTAAAATTATTATTTAACAAAGATCAAAAATTTAATTTTGTTCATATTAATTTGTTCCGTCAATAAACCCGTGTGAATTTATAATAGCACTGCTAAACATGGCCGAACTCGTAGACAAAATTCTTCTTGAAATAGAAAGACTTAATGAAGCCGATTCTCTTGAATTATCTCGTCTATTAGCTGTTAATCATCAAACTGTCGTAGGAGCAATTAAAAGTTTACAGTCTCTTGGTGATGTAAGCTATGTAATATGTTTATGGGCTAAACATATGGACTTTTGATGCTTTCACTGATGATGTCTAAAATTAAAAATCTAAACTAAATTAAATGTTGATGATTGATCGATGATAATGTTAAATGTATGATGCAACACGCAACCTCAATTTTAAATTTAGATTCTTATAACTGAACACCGACTTTCGGGAACTAGGTCAATTTTTTATTTAATTTTTTTATTTGGTGAAGGTTTAACTTACAAAAAAAATGAAAGCAGATTCTTATTCTGCAACTAAACTTAGTCTTAGACTAAAAAAAGGACTATAAAAATAGCTGTGTTCCTTTGTATTACCACCCATATTCAAGATTTTATTTTAAAATAAACTGGGTCACTTCATGCTCCTATTTCGAGCGCAGTTTTTGGGCTTTCTCCTTTAGTTGAACAGTGAGCACTGGTGTTGAACACCACTATGTAATTACTAATAAATTATATCTGTGTTACTTAAAAATTATTTAGATTGTAGTAAAAGAAGTAGATTCACTTTTGTAATATGTATTTATAGTCTATTTCCTCATATAATTTAAGTCATTGGTTAATATGCATGACTAAATGCATGACGCGTAGGACGTAATCATCTTTTTGAAGTAACGTCTGTATTATATAAGATAAGATAAGATACTCTCTCTCTCTCTCTTTATATATATATATATCGTATATAGTTTATTTATTTAAATACCTATATAATCTATGTGTATAAACAGACAGAAATAAATTTATATAGATTATAGAGCTATAAATTAATTATTTTAATTTAATAAACATAATAATTTCTACTAGGCTACTTGCATTTTCTCTCTGTCTTTCTTTTAACTCCCATCCAAGGACCCTCTTCTTGTTTTCATAATTTGGATGTTCGTTTTGTGAAATGTTAACATCCCCTCCCTCCCATAGATGCTTATAATTCTTTTCATGACTCTCACCCCCTTCCCTCCACTGCCTGTTGGATAGTTTGGGACACTACACGTTTAGCGTTTAGTGTATACCTCTCCTCACCACCAGCTTATCTTGCGTGATCACATGCAGTGGGCATGGTCTCTGGCTTCAAATTAGCAGCCCACACTTTTTCTTCCATTCATAAGTTATATATTCTAAATATCTCGATCTAGGTCATGTTTATTCATTGAAAAAATCATAGATTTATTTTAATCCCAATAATATTTCATTATACGATTTTGCTGTGTTCAAAAGGGAGAATGAGCTGAATTCATTATTATTTGTTTGGACACCCCCTTTTTAAATTTTATTTAACAGCTAACGGTATAAATGTGACTGGAATGTCTTTCTAAAGATGTTTGGAAGCTTATTTGAACATGCCCATCAGCCTACGATCAAACAGGCTCATAATATAGCCTTCATCCCTTATATGGGTATGAATTGCAGGGGGAGGTTAAAACAACAGCTTTACATACATGGTTATCGAGAATCTAAATAACTACCATCTGCTTTGGAAAAATGGAACAAAATTACAGCAACTTACATGCGCAGTCCCGAAATGTCGTTTTTAGCTCCAAACATAAAAACAAATGAATTACAAACAAAAAAAAGCGACCCGTTCAGAAAGGAGAATTCGATGGAGTGTTCAAAATATAAGAACCTCCTCTAAATATTATCAAAATAGAAGTTAGGCTGAGGTTGGATTTACTCATTTAGATCTGGACAAATCTAGATAGTAAGATTACTAAGATAGTGTCATAATGAATCATAGTGTTTTATTATTATTACTCATTTACTGTTTTATTAAGTAATTAAGTTATTTAAGTTGTTCTTATCCTTATTAAAATTAAGAATGGTAGTCTTTCTTTACTCAACTTTACTGTCCTGTAAAGTCACTTTATATACTGTAAACTGTATATTAAGTATGAACTATGATAAATGATAGTGATACTGTATCACATTGTAAATGTGGACTCATAGACGTGAATCATAGTGTTTTATTATTATTACTGTTTTATTAAGTAATTAATTCATTTAAGTTGTTCTTATTCTTATTAATATTATTATTAAAATTAAGAATGGTAGTCTTTCTTTACTCAACTTTACTGTCCTGTAAAGTCACTGTATATACTGTGTACAAACTGTATATTAAGTATGAATTATGATAGTGATACTGTATCACATTGTAAATGTGTATGCTCAAAGGTAGAAAAGAGGACTAACAACAGTAACATTGTCAAAAACTTTAAAAAGAAAACCCCATCGCCTTTTTTTAATAAAAGGCCTTACATATACTTCATATAGGCCTAACTATAAGCCTATCTATTTGATTTTTATTTTAATTTGATTCAGTTAAAAACTCACACATTTTAGATTATTAAAGTTGAAGATGTACAAAACAAGCGATGGGAACTGACTGAAGAAGGCAATTCAATACTAAAGAATGGTAGCCATGAAGCCTTAGTTTACCAAGCTATACCCAATGATGGCATTGTTCAGGCACAGCTTATGGTAATTATAATTAACACTATATGCATTAAAAAAAATATTTTTTAATTTTTTACTATCTTATCTAATAAATAATGTTACATATGTTACTTCAAAAAAGAAGATAATTACATCCTACACATTTCATGTGTCAATCTAGTCATGCATATTACAGTATTAATTGGGAAAACCCAACAAATTTTATTTTTAAAGTACTCCTGATAATTAAAATTTATTAGGTTAGACAAATTATTAAATGAAATTTTAAATAAAGAGGGGGACAATTTTGGCTAGATACTATCTTTGTCTTAATCAAGGTGTCTAAACATTTGTTTACATTTTTTACAAAATGTTTTCATTGATTTATTGTACAGGCAACTGTCCCAAATGCCAAAGTGGGGGACAATTTTGGCTAGATACTATCTTTATGTCTTAACCCAGGTGTCTAAACATTCATTTACATTTTTTACAAAATGTTTTCATTGATTTATTGTACAGGCAACTGTCCCAAATGCCAAAGTGGGATTCAGTAAAGCTATGTCAGCAGGTTGGATTAAAGTAGACAAGAATTGTGAAGGGGGCCCAAGAGTTTTTAGACAGGTTTGCAATTTATTTTCTTAATAGTTTAATCAGTAAAGATATCATTGTCTTCAAAATTTCATTTATTTTTTAGCTGCAATATTGAAAAATCTGAATTGTTTAAATATTTTTTTTTGTATGGGTATTTCTAGGTTGAAAGTATCAAAGATGCAGTCAAAGAATGTTTAGAAAAGATAGCAAATTTAGGAATAGGAGATGTAACTGATACAGAAAAAAATGAATACAAAAAAAGAAAACTCATTACTGAGGTGTAAGTGTCTGAAATGTACTTTTTTTTTTTTTTTAGAGTGGATCGCTTTTTTTTCTAAAGGTTAAAAAGCAATATCTTAAATAACAAGTTAAAATTATAAAATTGTATTTTAAACTTATTTGTGTGCATTTTTTGTAGAAAGGAAACAAGTTATAAAATTAAAAAGGGAGAGAATTTCACCACTACAGTTAGCAAACCACAAATTGATTTAACACCTGAGATGATATCTAGTGGCAGCTGGAAGACCACACAGTTCAAACCCTATAATTTTCAAGCATTAGGTGCTCCTGTAACAACTGGTCATCTCCATCCTCTGCTGAAAGTTCGGGAGCAGTATCGACAAATATTTTTAGAAATGGGGTAAATCAAATACTTCTTCATTGGTTGCATCTAATTATTTTAATTGATGTGATAGCTATTAGATTTTTATTATGAATTGTTTACAATTATAATGACTTCTAAAAAAAAAATTTATTAATGAACATACTATATGAGCTCATTAACAATTAGACTTATGTTTAATTTATTGCGGCTTAATTCTTTCAGTGCAAATTATTTTGATTGGAATTTTTTTTTTTCCGGACAAGACGAACAAGAATCTACAAAAGGATGGGGGGTAGAGTTACTAAAACTAATGTAACTTTTAGAACATATTTGATTTTTTTTTAAGGAAAATAAATTGTCTACAAAAGTGTAGTAAATGAAATACATTATTATATATCAAATATTCATTTTTTAAAAATCGATATACTTGAAGATTTAACCTTTAATACATTAAATACATAAATATTAAAAATCACACAACTGAACACATTTTCTGACTTCAAATTTCATATAAGATTAACAAATGCACTAAAAAATAATGCAAAATAAACTAAAAAAAGGAACCACTAACACAATGTTGTCTTTTTTTTTATAAACGTGTTAGTCCTGCATCCAATGTACCAAAACAAAGAACAATCACTCTCACGTCCGTAAAATTAAAAAAAAATTGAGAAATAAAAAAGTTTAACATTAAAAAGATAGTGAAATAAATATATTCCAAGTTACTCACTGAGAGTAATGTTGCACTCACCTGCATTAACAAACTTACTACCTGAGAGCAGCACAGAAAGAATTAATAAAATTGAAATAAATCATGCTTGAAAAAAAACAAAATAATTATATTACTATAGAAAATCTTTTTATACATTTTTTTACAAAATTTACTTAATATTATCAGTATTAAAGAAACCAGTAGTTGAGTTGTCAAGTTTCTGTCTTAAGTGTAATTTTTTTATGTAAAAATATTTCATTAACCTTTTTTTTCTTAAATATAGATTTTCAGAGATGCCAACAAATAATTATGTTGAGTCCAGTTTTTGGAATTTCGATGCTCTATTCCAGCCACAGCAACATCCTGCCAGAGATGCACATGATACTTTCTTTATAAGTGGTCAGTAACTTTTGGTCTTACTTCTAGTACATCTTAGATGAATTTGTTAAAAATTTTATCTCATCTCTGCCATGTTTCTGTGGGTATAAGCCACCAAACAGCTTCCTCCAGGAGTATTGATTCTGGGCGAGTCTCTCCAACTCAACTGTCCCCATGTCTTACTCATCTGCATCCAAATTATGGTGGCATGGTGATCAGTCATTTCATCCCCGGTCATTTCATCCCAAATTAAAATTTTTTTCTTAGCATTGTTTAATTGTGCTGAAAAGGATTTGATTTTAAGCCCTTATTTTATCTAATATATAAATATGATTATGTAGAATGCTTTTTAATATTTTTTGACATGTTATTAATGCGTTTAAAGTGTTCCCTTCCACTTTACATTCTTGAGAAATCTAATTTAATATATTGTAAATCTGGGAGGGTACTTACCTACAGCGCTTCTATTAAATGTGGGGGGTGTAATAATGTAATAATCCTGCACTTGACCTAATAATCAAAGGCCAAGGTGTGGTGGAAGTAGTGGAAATTTTTTGAAAGATTAGAACGATTAGAATAGTTATGACCATGCCGCTGATAGCTTATCATCAAAGGCCAAGGTGTTGTTGAAGTAGTGGAAATCATTTAAGAGATAGAACGATTAGAATACTAATCATCATGTAGCTGATTTTTCTAACGCTCTTTCTTGAAAATGGGCGCGTCATTTGTAGCCTTGAAATAAGGTTTTATTTTTTTCTAATAAAGGCTGACTTCACCCATCCTCAGGATATCATGTCGCCTATATGAGTTTTGCTTAAATTTCTTTAAAGCATTAAAGTTCTAAAGTGTGTTATAGGCAAAGAGAATTACAAACATAGTTCAGCAATACAAATCGATGGATCGTCTTTTGTACTTACAGTAGCTTAACTATCTTAATATAAATCGAGGATATATAAAATAATTTTACATGACCTCTATATCTATAAATGTTACATTTTTATAGTTTCTAGTATCATTTAATTTTATTCTTATCTAATGTGTTACACTTTTTGTCATGTAAATAAAAATAAAAGGATCAGATGATGAAATGACCAGGAACCTGGTGGCATATAGTTCGGGGCTCCCATCTTCCTTTTTCCTTGAGGGTTTCCAGGTAAGGGCATGTCTTGTGATGTTGGATGAAGAGTGTTGCATGTCCATCACCAGTGCCTCTGAAGGATATCTATTTCAATTGGGTGCTGCTTTGTTTTTCATTTGTGATCTTGTCTAGCCAGCAGATCATAAGAATTTTCCTGAGGCATGTGTTGATGCTGAACAGCCTGATCTTGATGGTGCTGTTTATTTCACCAGATAAATATTGACTCTACTGTAGAAATATTCATCCCCATTTTAACAAATGAACTTCACCTTTTTTCTTATGGTAAAAAGAATGATCTCCAGTAGATTTAAATGAGATATTAACTTGTCCTTGTTCACCTTTTTTACAGACCCTGCCACAGCTAGTGCTTTTCCAATGGATTATTTAGAAAAAGTAAAAGAGGTTCACAGCATTGGTGGCTATGGTTCACAAGGATATAAGTATGACTGGAAATTAGAAGAGGCAGAGAAGAACATTTTGAGAACACACACTACAGCAGTCAGTGCAAGGATGCTCTACAAACTAGCACAGGAGGTACCTTTTCTTGCTCTTTTTTTTTTTTATTATTTATGTTTACTTACATAGTTTTAGACCCTCTCAATTTCTTCATCGCATTGGGATGTAAGCTGTCTCTGCTAATGAGCTCATCAGTCTTATCCCATCAGGTATCCATGGTTTTTAATTCCCCTGTGAGAATATGGTTTTATAGGGGTCAGCTTCTGTTTTTTTTCTTATTTCCTCCTACCTGCTACCTGTAATTACTGTATTCAGGGAACATGCATCACCTTTTTTTTTTTACTTTGTAGGCTAAGTTAATTAAATATTGCATTTATTTTCTTTGACAGTCTAAATATGTAGTAGTTGACTTAAAAGTTTACTAGTGATTGTAGAATAGTAGGTTTATATATTTTTCTTAAATTATAAAACATGCATAAAGAATTATAAGATTAAATCTGATAATTGCAATCTAGTAATAGAATTTTGTAATTCAGTACTGTTATCTACAAATATTAATTAATGCTAAATCTAAAAAAAAAAAGATGGTAGTCTACAACAGTTCCTCTCTAATGTAAACACTATTCATTAGCAAAATAAATATAAAATATATTTACATTGTGTGTGTCAATAATGCTTTTCTATTTGTAAAATAAAAATGAGAGTATGTGTGTTGAAATAACATTCATCTAAAAATGTTGAGTGAGATGTTTCTTCTGATGTTTTTTTTTACAGAAAGAATTCAGACCTGTGAAGTATTTTTCAATAGACAGAGTGTTCCGCAATGAAAATTTAGATGCTACACATTTAGCTGAATTCCAGCAAATTGAGGGAGTGGTTGCAGACCGTGGTCTAACACTTGGTGACCTCATGGGCACGATCAACCAATTCTTTTGTAAACTTGGTGAGATTCCAACTTAAATTGCTTTCTTTTTTATTTCAATTTTATCAAATATAACACATTGTTTCTGCAATTTTTGTTCTGTATATCTAAAGGTATAACCAATCTTCGCTTCAAACCTGCATACAATCCATACACAGAACCAAGTATGGAAATATTCAGCTATCATGAAGGCAAGCACATTTATGCTACTTTATAAATGAAAATTAATTTTGCATTGCTGAAAAAAAAAATTGACATAAAATAACCTTGGGTTTATTATTTAATGTTTTGACAAATTAATATATTTCAATTTAACAGGTTTAAAGAAATGGGTAGAAATTGGTAACTCTGGAGTGTTTCGTCCTGAGTTGTTACTTCCAATGGGTCTGCCAAAAGATGTTTCTGTAATTGCTTGGGGGTTATCATTGGAAAGGTTTGTTATTTTTGTGTTTATGTCCAAATAAAAATATAATATTCTATTAGAAATATTAGTTTGCTGTACATGTTTAATTTGTAAACCTGACCATTTATGTTTTGTTCCAGACCCACCATGATCAAGTATGCCATTGACAACATCAGAGATTTAGTTGGGCCAAAAGTTAACTTGAAAATGGTCTATGACAATCCTTTATGTAGGCTGGAAAAATAAATGAACTAGAAAAAAATTTACTTAATTTTATGTGATAATTAAAAGTGACTTAAACCAAACCAAAATTGTTTTTTTTTAAAATAATAATAGCTTTTTGTTTATTTTCTACTGTTTGTTGGATGTCTGGGTGTGTCTTGTTGTAGGCCTCTCGCACAGATTACTGGTTTAACTCAAACATAGCAAATGTAACAATATGAATTTGATGACCTTAAAACTTCCAGTGGAACATAAGGCCGCAATAACATTTTGCCATTGGACTTTTTTTTTTTTTTTTTAACTCCCCTCAATTGGGTCCATGTTTATCCTGGTGTATGAACCTCTTGGTCTACAGATCTCAATGTTTGCTGTGGTCTTCCTGTCTTCTGGCTTGTTTTGCAATGTATGCCTAACCAAACCACATTTGCATTTTTTTTTTATTTCTCTGTGTTAGCTGATTTTTCCCCCCACAAACTATTGTGAAATTTATGTGTTGCTTACAAGTCTCTGCACCATATAAAAGAACTGCTTTCACAATTGTGTTGAAGATGCAGATTATATATTTTTTTTTTAGACACAATGCTTTTGACCGCCAGGTCAGCTTTAGAGTCTTGAATGTATGACTAGCCTTGTTGATTTGATTTTTGACATATGTCTGCTCTCCCCTCTCTGTTTATGATGCTTCCAAGGGGAACAAAGTTGTCTGTTTCTGGAGCTGTAGAGGAAGTGTATAGACATGTTTTGTTTTGTTCTGGAACTAGTACGTGATAGCAACTTTTAAGTGGATCAAATTTAATGATATATATTTCAACACCATCTTTAGAGTGATTCATTTGTTGTTGGCTGTGGTGTGTACCAAGTAATTGTTTTAATTACAGGCATTTCATATCATTACATTTAGCCTACTATACTTAGCTAATCCTTGTGAGAGGCCTACAATGAAACACACCTAGACTTACAAATAATATTCCATATGAACCCCCCACAATAATTTTTTTTTAATTCTCGTAACCTTGGAGTTAAGGTTAAGTCCTCCTCTGTGCGATTGATAGGAATTATTGTTATTGGGAAGGTTATGATCACAAGTGATTCAAATTGCTTGTTTAGAAAAGATATTGAGAAATGAAGCCTAAACGTGTTTTAATTGTAAGTAGAATTGAACTGTAGATGCCCTAATGCAGACGTTGCCTCATTGTTCATAAGACTACAGGTATCGCAAAGAGTGTTCGGGCAAGGACACAACCATGCTATATAGAGAAATGATCTGATAGGTCACCATTGTATCTGATTTGACAGATGGCAGCATATTTAAAATACAGCGCTTGCACTCCTATACTAAAAAAAAGATAATAGTTACCACTGAGCTGCTCTATGCGGATACTCTGATCAGGAGCTTCAATATGCCGTCCATCAATTCACTGAGGCTTCTGCCCAGTTTGTGAAAAAAAAATGAAGTAAGCCAGCTCTACAAATCAATCTGAATGGCCACTTCCTTGATGTTGTCAATCACTTTACATATATGGGCAGCATTGTCCAACGATGTGGCAATATCTAGAGAAAGAGACAGCTGTCTTGGTAAGGTCAACAGTAAGTTTGGTGGCCTCCAATTGAGAATACGGCAGAATAGGTCTCTTACCCTAACAACAAAATTATAAAGCATTTGTTCTCACCCTACTTTTCTATGACTCTGTTTCGTGACTTTGGTGCTCAGTAAAAGTCATCTAAGGCCCCTAAAATACTGTCACAAAAGGTTCCTTTGATATATAATGGGCAAATGCTAGCAAAACTATTTTATCAACCATGTACTGCTGGATGTCACGTCCCTAGTGACACCTCATTGTTTACAAAATTAGGACATTGTACCTATCTCAAATCAGGTCAGCGTACCCACGCTTAAATGCCAGAAAGACGCCGATTAAAACTTAGCTCAAGACTACAGCAGGGAAACAAAATTAACGTAGGTTAAATTACAAAAACAGTTCCTAGTGACACCTCATTGTTCACAACATGAGGACATGGTACCTATCTCAAATCAGGTCAGCGCACTCACGCTTTAATGCCAGAAAGGCGCCGATTAAAACTTAGTTCAAGGCTACAGCAGGGAAACAAAATTAACGTAGGTTGAATTAAAAGGAAAATTAAATGTAAACGGGTCAAGGATGGGTATTGAGATGTCACTGTTCGTTATTCTAAAGAAAGATATAAAAGGCGGAGTGTTGAGACGGGAGAGAGCTAGAAAGTTAGACTTAGAAGTCGCTAGTTTAAAGTAAATAGTTACTCATTGATCATTTTCACTGAATCCTGTATCCGGGTGGGTATTGCGATGTCACTGTTCGTTATTCTAAAGAAAGATATAAAAGGCGGAGTGTTGAGACGGGAGAGAGCTAGAAAGTTAGACTTAGAAGTCGCTAGTTTAAAGTAAATAGTTACTCATTGATCATTTTCACTGAATCCTGTATCCGGGTGGGTATTGAGATGTCACTGTTCGTTATTCTAAAGAAAGATATAAAAGGCGGAGTGTTGAGACGGGAGAGAGCTAGAAATTTAGACTTAGAAGTCGCTAGTTTAAAGTAAATAGTTACTCATTGATCATTTTCACTGAATCCTGTATCTGTTTTATATATCTTTGTACATACATTTATTGTTTCAAGTTCAAGTTGTAAATAATTAAAACTCAAGAAAACATATCAGCACTTTGTTACTTCATTGATTATTAAAGTTTTTGAACTATAATCAAGGCACCTGCGAACCCACATATGTCACACGTTTATAGCATCAAGCTCTGCAAGTCAAATAAACATAATAAACACGTGACACTGGACACCGGTGTGGACAGTATAGAAGCACTACTTACAATTTGACAGCTTTGTTTGGCTGGATACGTATCCCGCATGGGAAATGACCGAATTCCAAAAGCTATCGAGGGCCACATAAAAATAATATTAGGAATATCGTGTGTGTGAGTGCGTGTGTGTGTGTGTGTGTACTTACAAATTAGAAAAATATATTAGCTAACTGTATAAAATCTTTTAATTGACATTTATACTGAATTATACTTGTACATTTCATTTTTGTTTTTTAAATTATGTTATCTCCATTTTACATCACAACATTTCACCACAAATGTTCAGTTGTAGCCTACTTATTGTGAAGTATTTGACTGTTTGCATTCGTGCATAATGTCCAGGAACTGTGTTTGTTTATTTTTAAAAAATGCTTGTTCAAAGATGTATGTGAAACCAAGTCATGTGATATTTTAGCAAAAAAGTTTTTATATTGTGGAACTAGCGCAGCTTCAGCTATGTCCTCTGGAGCTAATCCACTTCTTCACTAAATGGTGAGCTGAGGGGATTATAAACTGGTTCCAAGCTCTTGACGTCTTCAAAATTTGCTTTGAGGCTATGACCTCTGGAGCTAATCCACTTCTACACTAAATGGTGAGCTGAGGGGATTATAAACTGGTTCCAAGCTCTTGACGTCTTCAAAATTTGCTTTGAGGCTATGACCTCTGGAGCTAATCCACTTCTACACTAAATGGTGAGCTGAGGGGATTATAAACTGGTTCCAAGCTCTTGACGTCTTCAAAATTTGCTTTGAGGTTATGTCCTCTGGAGCTAATCCACTTCTTCACTAAATGGTGAGCTGAGGGGATTATAAACTGGTTCCAAGCTCTTGACGTCTTCAAAATTTGCTTTGAGGCTATGACCTCTGGAGCTAATCCACTTCTACACTAAATGGTGAGCTGAGGGGATTATAAACTGGTTCCAAGCTCTTGGGCGTCTTCAAAATTTGCTTTCAAATTCCACAATCAAGAAATCCAAATGTCTTATACTTTTCATACATTTCACTAGAAATAGCTTCACCTTTCAGCAAAGGAAAATGGCAAAACCTGTTTCCACTTGCCTACCGGGGTAACAGGAAAGCTTTGTTTGAAAAGATTTAATATACACATACATTTCATGTGAAACAACCCATTGCAATACTCCCGTTGAAAAACATGAAGCCTATCTTCCAATCTTCATTAGAAATATTAGTAAAACAGTCACAGTCAATGTCCTTCAAGGGACATACTAATTCCTTCTGTGCGTTTCTATACCTTAACATTCAAAGCCAGCGGATACTACTGTGTCACTGAATATCGGAATGTTTTGTGTTAGATGTTCATTGTAACTTTGCACAAACTTTCCCGTTTAGAGTTTATGGTTGGGATATTGTTCTTTAATTTATTTTAAAAAAAGTTTTTCTCAGTTAAAGTACGGGCTCCATCACTGCCATCTTGTTCAAACCAACCCAACACTTTCAATACAGTTCTTCATAAGCTCTTTAAAATGACACGTAGAGATAATGTTTCTTTAGCCTCTTCATCATAAGTTTCATTAATTTATATAGATATTTTTTTTGAACATGTACAATCTGAGGGCACACCTAATTTCTGTAGGTGGGCCGTAATTTGCCCACCTCTGATCTACACTGTTTTAAAAACAAGATTTAGCTCATCTCTAAATACAAATATGTTAATGTGTGCCACAGTTGCTTTTGGAATGTTATTTTTAAAATATACTCTTTTGTATGTTTTGAATAGAATTCCTTTTTAAAACGATTTTAAAAGCAGACACGTTGGTCAAGCTATTTGAAACGGTTAGAACCAGTGAATGAACTGCTTACAACTACTTACATGATGGTGCTTACAACTACTTACATGATGGTGCTTACAACTACTTACATGATGGTGCATCCTAGCCCGATAAAAGTTTTAATTTAATCAAGTGAACAAGGATTAAAGCATTTTAATTTAAACCCACATTGGCTTTAATATTTGACTTTGATTTTAGGAAAAACAAAGACCATATTGCAGAAATTCAGATAAACAACCAAACCATAGAACAAGAATATAAATATCTAGGCACAACCATGAACAACAATCTAAAATAGAGTGAATCGTATCAAAATCTATACACGAAAATTCACCAGCGACTCTTCTATCTCAGAAAGCTAAGAAAATTCAACATTGACAAAATAATAATCAAACTTTTTTACACAGCAACCATCAGCAGACTTATTAACTTTTCCCATCACCTGCTGGTATGGTAATACTTCACTGGCACAAAGACTTAGACTAATTAAAAAAGCATCGTATATCACTCAAGTACAGCTACCATCTCTTGAAGAGCTTTTCCAAGAAAGATGCCTTTCCAAATCACTCACGATTCTTAAAGACAACCTGCACCCATTAAACCACCATTACATAAGATCTGAACGAAATGGTCGTCTCCTTTCCATTAGGACTAAAACTGAAAGATTTAAAAACTCCTTTATCACACTTTCGGTCAGAGTGTTACAAGATCAGCTGTCGTCATCAAGAAGTACATAGAAGTCAAATTCATAAAGCGCTGGTTGTGAATGTGTTTCGTGTGTGAATGTTGTTCGAATTTTTAATCAATATTGTTTTTGTACAGTAGTTTCGCTGAGCTTGTCAATTGTAGTCAAACTGAATTTTCATTAGATTGGATCAATAAAAATTATCTAATCTTAAATTATATTCATTTAAAACAATGTATGGATGAATGATGAATGAATGAGTGAATCTGTGAAATGGTTGTGCCTGAATAATGAACTAATACAATACAGATTATATATTTACATATATATTTTATTGATCATTTTATTCATATAAACAAATGCTCACATTTTTATAGACACTCAATAATATTGCGTTTATATCTTGTTCTCAAAAGAAAAGATAATGGTTTAGTCATAAATACAACACCATACAAACACACATACCAACTTTTACACCAATTTAGTTAAAACTATTAAATTTTTTTCCCCATCCAAAATTTGTTTTTAGGTTTTTCTAAAAGTGTTCCAGCAGCTCTTTTAAGTTTTCGTCTCTCTGAATGATGCAAATTTCTTTCCTCTACCAACTTATTGCCTTTCTTTTCCTGCAAGAAATATATTCAGAGGTTAAATCACATACAATTATGCAATTGAAAAAGGCTTGAATTTAATATTTTTCTTAAAAAAATAAAATAAAATAAATACAAACATACTATAAATGAGGCATGGAAGTTGAGTGGTAAAGCGCTTGGCTCTGAACCGAGGGGTCCCGGGTTCGAATCATGTTGAAGACTGGGATTTTTAATTTTGGGATCTTAAGGGCGCCTCTGAGTCCACCAAGCCTATAATGGGTACTTGACATTAATTGGGGGAGAGTAAAGGAGGCCACATGACACCCTCGTTAACAGTGGGCAACAGAAACAGATGACCTTTACATCATCTGCCCCTTTGATCGCAAAGTCTGAAAGGGGAAATTTACTTTTTTTTTTATGAATGAACTGGTAGACTAATAAATTAATTTTTAAATTAATAGGTAACCAAAACAACTTAGTTAAAATTATAATCATTTGCCAGGATGACACAAATGTTCAACATTTGTATGCAAGTATACTTCCTGTGGGCTAGATAACTTTTAGTGTGCAACAGTATGGTTAGTATTGTAGAATTTCCTTATAATGTGATAAAATCTTTTTTTTCTCTTGAATTTAAAAGTAATATACTTATGTCATTGGCCTCCTTCAGTCGTTGGACGACTATGGTTCAACTCAGAGCACACTTCCTCATGTGGCTGTGGAGCCCTATTTTGGAGAGACACTCCTGTCCACAGATAGCGCAGGTTAAGGTGGCTTTTGCTTCGGTGGTAGAGGAGCTGGCCGTTTTTCGGATTGTGTGTTTTTCTTCCTGGGCTGAGACCCATGTACTTTCACTGTCCATAGCTTTCTTGGTCACTGTCTCTCTCCACCTGTTGCGGTCTAGAGCTATGTCTTCCCAATTGTCAGTATTGATGTTCACTGATTTGAGGTCACGTTTTATTACATCTATGTAACGGAGGTGGGGGCGACCAGTTTTTCTTGTGCCAGTCGCGAGTTGACCATAGAGGATGACTTTCGGGATGCGCTTGTTCTCCATCCAGCGAACATGTCCAAGCCAGCGCAAACGGCGTTGTCTGAGGGCTGTAAAGATGCTGGGAATACCTGATCGCGCAAGGATCTCAGTATTGCACACTTTTTCTTTCCATGTGACATTCAAGATCCTACGGAGACATCTCAAATGTAATGAGTTCAGTTTTCTCTCTTGCTTTGCGTAGGTGGTCCATGATTCACTGCCATACAGCAGTGTACTCATAACGAATGCCTTGTAGACTTCCATTTTGGTCACCGTAGTTAGCTTATGGTTTTCCCAAACTCTTGGTCTGAGTCTAGCGAATGTCGAGGCAGCCTTCCCTATGCGTTTTTTCATCTCCTCTTCTAGGGACAGGTCATCTGTAATTGTGGATCCCAGATAGCAGAATTCGTTTACGGCGTCCAACTTGTTATCGTCTATGAGGATGGAGGGTGGTGCTGTAGTAAGTGGTCCCATAACATTTGTTTTCTTCGTGCTAATAGTCAAGCCATATTCTTTACAGGCCTGAGAGAAGCGGGACATTAGTGACTGAAGTTCCTCTTGTGTGTGTGCCACTACCGCTGCGTCTTATGTAGTTATACACTAAAAGCACCACTCATGTGCCCCCTTGGTCATGGCCATATTCTAGTATGCTTGCAATTCTTGGACGCTAACTGCAGAACTAGAGAGAACAGGAGAATCCTGGTAATGGAATTGAGATGCTATAGCAGGCTACTAGGTATCACCTACAAGACCAGAATGAATTACAAATGAGATTCGAAAAAGAATCACTATGGCAATAGGGCCCCGTAATGACCTTCAGACCATTGTAAAAAACAACAAAACTTTATAGCCATATCACAAGGTCTACATAGCTAGCATTGGCCTTCCTTCAGGGAACAGTACCAAGAAAAAAAACAACAATGAAAGCAATGGGAAGACAACTTTAAAGAATGGATAGGCCAGTCATTGAAATAAAATAAACTCTTCTAAAAATAAAATGACTATTTTTTTTTTTTTTTTAGGACAGTTAAAGCAACTTACCTTTTTGAGTGAAAATGTGATTTCTTTGTTACCTATTGAACCACCAGCCAAAGGTTTGTCTGTAGCTTCAAGTCTTTCTGCAAGGGACTTCCTATAGAGTAATAAACAAAAAATATTTAACTAAACATATAAAAGTATGAAGTATAATGCGGGCATACAAAGTGACCAACAATTTTTAGCCAGAGAATGAAAAAAAAATTTGCTGTATAAACACAAATAAAATATATATTTTAAAAATAACATTTTCAGGCTAGTATCAAAACTGTGATGACGATGACCTGTAACTATTGTAAAAACAATGCAAACTAAAATTCTATGGGAATTTTAGGATTAGGATAATCTTTGAATATTACTTTGATACATGATATATCCTGTAAAATCAAAGATATTCTTATACATAAAATTTTACTAGACTACTTGTGCCCTTTTTTTTCTCTTAAGTAAACCCTATTTAATGATCAGAAGATGTAGATCTCAATGCAATAGCCAGTTAATGAAAAATTAAAATGAACATACTTTGCTTCTTTTTTCTTGTTTACATCACTTTTGACACCTAGCTCTTCTCCATCCTTTAGTTCAAACAATCTCATTTTCCTCTTTTCTTCCCTTTGCAGCATCTGTTCTTTCATTTTCCTTTCCTGTGTCACTTTTCTGTGCTCCTTTCGAACCTCTTCAGCCCATGTGTGTTCATCTTCAGAGCTACTGCTGCCTTCTTCATCACTTGGTCGGCCTTCTAGTTCATCCTCTCCCTGAGCAAGCAAAAATAATTTGTACAATATAAAAAGCATGTATTTTTTTTCTCTCATGAGTTGACTTTTCATTTCCTAATTCCCCCACCCTTCTTTCTTTCCACCAGTGTACTTTTGCTGAGCACATTTCTGGTTTCTTCATAGACCTAGTCAGAATTTTTAAAAAATTATTTATTGACCCAATATTCTTGCATGTTTTGTAAAAACTTTAATTAAACATTACTTTATACGTAAAACAAAATGTGTAAAAAAGTAGTTACCTCAACTGGCTTGAATTGCTTGGCAAGAGCATATTTTTCCTCTCGTTTTTTTCTTGCTTTGTCTAGTTTTGACATGACAGGGTTGATCAATCTGTATTCTTCAGATTCAGGGTCAATTTGGAAATCAGGATTATTAAACATAGCTGCAAAACGATCATCTTTAAGAATACTTGAAACAGCTTTATTCTGAAAAGATTAAAACAATACAATACACATTTCCTTATTGTCAGTTCTTCTATTCAGTGTTTTAATTTTTAAGATGTTTTATTATATTACAATAAGCTTTTATTATTGCTTAAAAAATTAGTGGCTTGAAAAAATTGTCATCTATAACACATCAATTCAAACTAAAACAACACTCAACCAGAAAAATATATATGTATGGATATATCAGTTAAATGAAGTTTTGGAGAGCTACAACACAACCAAAAAAGCCTACCACACGTTTTCTTGGATTAGCTTTCTGAGCTTCATCTTCTTCCATCAGTTTTTGAGCCAACTCTTTATTAACAACAGGTAGCTTCTGAGAAATGTAAAACAATAAATAAACATTTTATTAGACTTTTTTGCTGTATGTTTGCCATGGATGTGGCTGCGTAGCCACTGGAAATATTGCATTCCTCATTAAGACTTGAAAACAAGCCTTATTTGCTGGAATTATTCAATTCACAAAATAATTTTCAATTTCATTGATCAACATTCAGTTATTATTTTCTCAGAAATGTATAGAATTTAGCTTTAAAAAAAAAAGATCATCAAGGGAAGGAATTTTAAAATCTGTTTTTGTAATGGGTGACTTAATTTAGTCATTGAGATGATGGATCTAAATGAATAAAGATTTTTTTTTTAATGTTTAAAATATTTTGGTTATTTTTTTTTAGGTCTTATTACTGATTAGAAGAGAAGTTTGAGGGGGTATTTTTCATCCCCAATGATCATCTTGGATTACTACAAGATTTTCAGTAATTATATTATTTAGGATATTCAGTAATTTATTTATAAACTATTATTATCAATCCTGTGAAAGATTCTTATAAAATGTTTATAATTAAAGGGAAGTTTACCTTGAGATGTACTCTGTTTGCTCGTTCCTGTTCAATTTTTTCTCTAACTTTGGACTTTCTATAATTATTATATGCAAATGGGTCTGACATTGCCTTGGCCTGAAATAGAATTATAAATATCTCTATTGAACATTATATCATTACAATGATTATAAAATACAGATGGAATACTTTCTTTTAAAATGAATATTGCTAAAAAAAATGTGTTTAATTACCTTATGATATAACCTAATATCTATGAAGAACCCATGCATGACAGATCTCAAAAGATTAGTTCCTATAAGATGCTCCAAACCCAATTCCTCCAACTCAGTTCTTGTCACAAATTTGTAGTCATCATAAACTGCAATTTAAAAACAGGATATGAAATATGGGTTATACTCAACAATGTATTGAGAAATTATTTTTTATTCCTGTCTGCTACTGAGAATGTTAATTAGCTTTATACCTGAGCTTTCTGTTTTCTCTTCCAGTTCTTCTGTCATGCTGTCTAAACTACTGCACCATTTTGGAGCAGGACCTAAAGCCTGTAATGTTTAAAAGATATTTTCATCCTATATTGTGAAAACAAATGTAAATTTCTTTTACTTTTAGAAAATACAAATTTTAACTAACATATAATAATAATTAGATACTAACTGGAATGAAGTAGGTCAGAATTTTAGGAGCCTCATTAGCCAGAAATAGGAGACCTGAGTTTGGTACTAAACACAATTGGTTGAGATTGACACCTGGCTCTATGGCTGTCAAATGTTTGCCCTACAAATAAAAAACGTTGGCTTACATATTATAACCCAAGTTATTTCAATTTTAACCTTCAATTTAGAAGATGAATGAATAGTAGTAAAATAAATAACTATGTTCAATTTACTAATACTATATTTGCAAAACACTTACTGTGTTCCGATTCCATAATTTTAAAATTTTGCTGTCCATGGATAAAACTAAATTTTGAGAATCTTCAAATTCTATTGACTTTATGGGCAATTCATAATTGTGATCCTTGACATGAAATGGCTTCTGGGCTCTCAAATCATACAACAGTATCTGGAATTAAACAACAACACTAGACTAGAGAGACTAGTTGACTTAAAACAAAAAAATCAGTTCTAATTCCATTTAATACAAAATTAATACAAGTACTGGATAACGAAACAGCTATATTAATCTAAATTGATTTTTTTTTAAACCCACATGATTTAGTACCAGAAAAAAAAGTTATAAGAAATTCAACTTTCCATACAAACTTTTTTTATTTAATACAACTTTAAATTTTAAAGAACATGCACTATTCTTCTTTTAACTTAAAAGATGAGACAATAACTATTCCTTATTTTAATTTTTTAAAACTTGGTAATGATTTCATTTTTACATGATAGTCATTCAAACATGGATTAATAACTACCATGCAAATACAAAAGACTTTTTGTTCCCCCCCACAATAAGTACAGCTGACAAATACTGAATTAGTCCTTAACAAAAGAAAAAAAAAATTTCTTACATGACCTGTACTTGTACCTAATGCAACAGTTAGGCCATCATTCCTAAATTTCATAGCAGTGATTTCAGGAATTTCTTGTATACTAAAAAAAAAATTCAAAATTAAATTCTAAAAATCTAAACAATATCAATCAGTTTATAAATGTCTATAAGACATTTAAAATAGTAAACAAATAACTATGGAAAAGAGCATCACTTGCTTGAAATCTTGTACAAAATTGCTGGTAGCTATGTCCAATGTCCCAACATTTCCTCTTGATCTTGGGTCCCAGCAATCTAAGTGTCCCAGCTTTGTGCCACATCCAAATAGATAGTTGACTGGATTGAATTCACAGCAATTGATCTCTCTAAGGCAATGATTTAAAATACAGACATTATTATATCACCTGTCACAACTAAGTTGTTGATTGCCTTGCATTCAGACAATTTTGTTGACATTACGGAAGGAACTAATGCTAACTTACGTGGCTGTTGACACCAGTGGTTTCATAAATCTGCCTTTCTCCAAGTTGATTCTATTTATTTCAGGGCTAAATGATACAAAAGATAATCACTATAAATTACTAAGAAAAAAAAAAAGATGTACTTAATTTAACTTTCTCTTAATTACAGTACTCATAATGAGTACAAATGTAACTAATGAAAACTTGTTTTTTTTTAAATTATTTTTTAATACAGATCTACATTTAAAGAAAAAAATAGTTACTTTACTAGATATGTATAACTTCTTATTCCTCATTTAATCAGTCAAAATAATGTTTACCTAACACCCACGAAGTACATGTCACAGGAAGGTGGGTAATAAGCTAAGTCTCTGCCATATTTTGGAAGTCTCATTCGAAATAATCTTCCAAATTGAGAATGAAATTCCACAAAGCGGTCATCTTGAAGAAAGCAAACCTGAAATATAAAATAGAAGATCACTTACAGAGTTATACAAATAATTATTTAAGATAAATGCAAAAATAAAAAAAATTAAATAAATTAAGCATTATAGTTTTACATCTTCTTTTTTTTATAATCTCTAACCAAACACAAATATATACAAGAACTTACCTTGCTATAGTCTTCAGATAAAAACTGAAAATTTACAACATTTGAGTCAAGCCCATGTTCAAATTTAAGACAAAGTTCATGAACAGAATAGCAACGAAACCTTGGTTTGTATGTCCCTGAAATGAAAAAAAAAAAAAAATTAGCAAATAAAATTAATATTAAATTAATTAATTTATTTCATAGTAGCTTAATATAAAAAAAAAGAAAGTTCCCACCTGAAGCACAAATGAACTGTTCATCTGGCGAAACTTTGACACAGTTACTAACACATGGCATTTCAAAGTCTTGTATAAGCTCCAAACGCCTTCTAACATCTGTTTAAAATTAATACTAAACAAGTTCAACTCATGAAATTTTAGTTTTCATTGACTGTTCAAACTTTGTAATTTTTGTTAGCACTGTTTCACATACCGCTTAACACAAATATGTAAAAAAACAACAAAAAAAAAAACAACAAATTTTTCCTATTTTATTTAAAAATGCATGTTTCAGTAATTTTTACAGCTATTCCATCAAGTAATCTCAGGAATATGCAGTATTCCTATGTGAGAAATAGTGCTAACAAAATTTACACAATTCGGGGGTGGGTGACCTGTTACAGTTACACCCTGACAAACAAAAGAGATCTAGTTTATTTGCTTAAAATTTTAAACTAACAATAGACTAATAAAACCTATTTTTATAAGTATTTGAATAGCTCAGTGGAAAAACCCATCTGCCTTCCATTATGGAGTCTTTAGTTTCACATTCAGACTCTAGAAAGTCTTTCTTTTAAAATTGCTTTCAAAGCTTTTGCAAAGGCAGCATGTAAACCTTCTACCAGATATCCCCTCTACCCAACAAAAGTTATTGGACTATAGCACCCTGAACATGCTATGAGCATGTTATATGGAAAATATACTAAAGCAGTGATGGGCGACCTGTGACAATAATCATGCACAGTCACACCCGGACAAACAAGAATAGTGATCTCGGATCGCATACAACAAGGTAAGGTCTTCTAATAAACCAAATGGTTAATTCTTTTTGAACAACAAATCTATATGGTAATACATGGATTTGCTTCAATTTTGAGTCAATATACAAGCGTTTTTTTTTAAAAGTATTTTAAAATATTTTAACTTGTTTATATCTAAAATTATAACTAGTACTTGGAATGATAAAATTTTACCATCGTCTTTATGTTGAAGTTTTCTTTTTTGCCTGTCTGTCAGCCACTGAATGAAAAAATATAAAAATAAAAATATTTTATAACCTGATGACATGTTATTAAATATAAGTTATTTGTAGCGGAAATGTATGGAAAAATCCAAAACGTTTGTTGCTAAAGAGAGATATAGAATTAAATGCATTAATGGTTTAAAAAATTATTATACTCTGCATTTAAGGTGTTCAGAGGCAGACTAAAATCAACACTTGATTACTTGCAAGATTAGGATCCACAAAGGGTAAGGTAACTTCCATGAAAGTAAATGTATCAACATGTAAAAAGCTGTAAAGATCATTGTATCATCCAGCAGATGTTTATTTATAGGGTTAACAAGTATTCATTAAAAAATCATATGAAATATAGATAGGGAAGCGGTTTTATACAGAGCTATCAACACTAACAGACTTGGAACAGGTTTAGCTTCTTTAAGAAAAATGCCAGAGATAGAGTAATTGGATTCCAACCAGAAAAGATCCTTGCCGGATAAAGGGAAAAATCTTCAAATTATGTTATTTAAAAGAAATTTCTATGAGTTAATATAGAAAAATATTCTTTAAAATTCTCTTTGACTGTGCTTCCCATCTTTGGCCGTATGGTGATGATTAGGCAGTTATTGTAAGAAAATTCAGCACATCTGCCTTTAAGCCTGTGGTGCACTAAATTAGATAATCTAGTTTTAATGGAAATTTAATCCAGTAAGTAAGCTTTATAATATTAATATTATAATAAAAAGTTAGAATGCATTTACTACTGCAATACATTATATGTTGTCTTTTTCATTAAAACAAATAATTGGAATTAAGAGAACTTGTAACTCCAACCAATCACAAAGTGACAAACCTCTGCAACAAACTCAGAACATTCAGTCCCCATTTTTTAAAGAGTCCACACCACATGCATACTTACTGGTCACACTTATACTCTAGGAATACACACACACACATATATATATATATGAAAATATATATATAGACATAATTGTAATAACTTAAGTGAAGCAACTCAACGAGGCACATCGATGTTTATTTACAGGACATCACAAATACATGTAGAACAACGTGTATTGATCACATCATCTTTATCTGGGCTCTCAACTTGGGCGGAAATCTGTTGTCTTTCAATGAAAAAGGCAATTCTGTCTCACCATGCATGCTACTGACATACACATTACACACAGATCCACTTTTTCTTTTATTTATATTATTATAATCAATAATCTATTACTATATAATATAAGTATCTTATATAATACAGATGTTACTTCAAAAAAGAAGATGATTACGTCATACGCATCTGCATTCAGTCATGCATATTAACCAATAACTTAAATTCTGCCAAGTCACTGGTTTTCCTGGTATATAGTATTATATATACATAGACTATAGATCCTAGTAGTAGATCTACTACTATACAATTTAATTTATAACTTTTTAATCAACTGCCAACTGAGATTTTTAAATGAAATTTTCAACAGAAATGCATGTTATATATTAGAATTTATAAGAATATAAGATTATGTCATTATGATCATATTATTTGTTTATTCTATTATAACCCTGAAATAAACCATCTACTATCAGACTAATCAATATCTCTATATTTAGACCCTCTATATATATTGACTAATCAGACTAATTATTTATAATAATGATTTAGATCTAGACATATAAAATATAATGTTTAATTTTAATTATTTTGTGCTTACTTCTGGTAGTGCTTTTCCTGCACTTAAATTGTATATTTTAACGTTGTTTGCATGTGAAACTTGCATTATTAAGACAAAAAATTTGGGCGATGCCTATATGTCGAGATAGATATCTAGATTCTAATAGATTCAGAGTCCTAAACAGTCTAGATATCTAGATTCTAGATCTAGTAAATAATAACACTTAGTTAACTTAGTATATAGCATGCCTATATATAATATAAATAAAAACTTTTGTTTGATTTGTCTACCTTTATAATTTCTTAAAAACTGAAATCATTTTTCCTAAAAAAAAAAAGTTTGTTCTAGCATATCTAGATAAGTTTCTAGATCTAGATCTATAGAATCTAATCTAGGCTTATTATTATATTTTTTTACAATAATTAGAAACAATATTTAATGTTTAATTAGAAATACATAGACTAGAGAGAATGGATAAAAAAAAAACAACATGTAGATCTATCTATAGAGATTCTAATTCATTTTTTTCATAGTATCTTATCTAGATTATATATATAGGTAGGTTTGATACTACAAAAGATGGATGAAAATCTTCTTTCTATACTTCCGGTGCTATAAGTATCGGTTTTCACAGATATCGAAAACAATTTTAATACTAAATCTGTTGAAATAAATAAAAATATAAATATAATAGAACATAATATGCTTGTGAATATAATCGTTTATTTGTTTTAGAATTTTGCTAATTTTTTAAATACTTTTTTTTGTGTAAAACTCATTTTTCGCTTTCAAAAATATATAATCGATTACTTATACTAATTAAGTACGCACGGTTGGCGTTAACAGTTTGATAAGGAAAAAAATAATGGATCTAGTCTCCCGTAATCTAGATTCTAGATCTAGACCTTTAAAGATCTAGATCTTAGTCATATTCCTATAGATTTAGATTTTCAAGAGCGTAAATTCTTATAAAAGTGTTCACTGTTGTCATTTCATACAATTTTATTAGATCTAGCATGTCGGATAAAATAGATACGCGAGTAATACAAGTCACGAATGTGGCTCCAAGTTGTACCAATGAACAAATGAGAACTCTCTTTAGTTATTTGGGAAGAGTAAAGGATCTTAAAATGTATCCCCCAGAGTAAGTAGTTTAATGTAGGTCTAGACATTTTCTTTCTTAATCTAACATAACAGAAAGACAAAGATAAAGGCACATTCCTCATTAGTGTCATCCCATATCATATGCCATGCCCATGGCATGAATCATGATAATAATTAATATCACATAAAAAAAATATGATGATAATGTTACATGTACTGATGTAGGGATGTTACAATTTTTTTCAGAAAAATTATTTTAAGAATCTTGTTGATGGTTATGTTGTAGATTTGAAAGAGCCTTATCTTATCTTATCTTATATAATACAGACGTTACTTCAAAAAAGAAGATGATTACGTCCTACGCGTCATGCATTTAGTCATGCATATTAACCAATGACTTAAATTCTGCCAAGTCACTGGTTTTTCTGGCTAGCTCAGGCAACCCATTCCATGCTCTAATAGCACTAGGGAAGAAGGAGTATTTGTACAAATTTGTCCTAGCATATGGGACGAGGAATGTGCCTTTATTTTTGTGTCTTTCAGAGTATTTTATTAAATTTTGTTTTTGTATTTGAAGATTATGGTTCAGTGTTTTATGTATAATTGCTACTTTACTTTTGAGTCTTCTGTCCTGAAGGCTTTCTAAATTTAGTGATTTTACTAATGGTGTTACCCTAGTCAAATGTGAATATTCGTTTGTTATGAATCTCACTGCTCTATTTTGTGTTTGTTCCAGTTTCTTAATGTTTTCTTGAGTTGAGGGGTCCCACACGGTGGATGCATATTCTATTATTGGCCTAACCAAGGTTAAATAACATTTTAGTTTTATGTTCTTATTTGATTTATAGAAATTTCTTTTAATAAACCCTAATGCTTTGTTGGATTTTTTTATAGTTTCATCAATATGTGGATTCCATGACAGTTTTTCATTTATTATAACACCTAGGTATTTTGAGTTTTTAGTCTGTGTTACTGGTTTGCCATGAATAAGATAAGTGGAATTAATTTGTTTTAGTTTTTTTGTTACTCTTAACAACTGACATTTTTCTGGGTGGAAAGACATGCTCCAATTTGATTCCCATTTCTGTAATTCATCTAATTCTCTTTGTAAAATATCTGTGTCTTGTTTTGTTTTTATTGTTCTATATATTATGCAATCGTCTGCAAATAATCTGACTTTTGTTCCTGAACTAATGCAATTTGGTAAATCATTTATGTAAATTAAAAATAGTAGTGGACCCAAGACTGTTCCTTGAGGTACACCTGAGTTTACTGTTATTGGTGTTGATTTAGAGCCATTTATTATTACAGTTTGTTCTCTCCCTATCAGAAAATCTTTAATCCACTGATGCAGTGGACCGTTAATGCCGAAATATTTTAATTTTTTAAGCAAACTATGGTGGTGAACTTTGTCAAAAGCCTTGGAAAAGTCTAGTAAGATAGCATCTATTTGTTCACTATTATCTAAACCTTTTGAGAAATCATCAATTAGTCCTATTAGTTGTGTTTCACATGATCTATATTTCCTAAAGCCATGTTGGTATGGGGTGAGGACATTATGTTTGTCTAAGTGGTTTATGATGTTGCTACATATTATGTGTTCTAGTATTTTACATGTGATGCTGGTAAGTGATACTGGTCTGTAGTTTCCTGGATCAGATTTTTCTCCTTTTTTAAATAGGGGGGTGACATTAGCTTCTTTCCAGTCCTTTGGTACTCTGCCCTGGTTAAGCGATGCCTGAAAGAGTATTTTGAACACTGGGGCTAGCTCATTGCTTAGTTCTTTGAGTAATCTAGCTGGAATACCATCAGGTCCAGACGCTTTATTTGGTTTGGTGTTGGCTAATAGTTTTTTAATTCCATTTTCTTGTACTACTAAATCTTCTATGTTGTCTACTTGGTTCAAATTAAGAAATATGTCTTTGTCTCCTGGGGCTGAGAATGCTGATGCAAAGTATTTGTTTAGGATGTTTGCTTTAGTTTCATTATCATTATGTATTATGTTATGTTCATCTTTTAATGGCGCTATGCCTGTTGTTTCCATTTTCTTAGACTTAATGTATGACCATAGGTTTTTGTTGTTATCTTTAGATATTACATTGTTTATGTATTCACTCTGCAGCTGTCTGCTTACTTTTTGGGTTAGGTGTTTAATTTTTATATACTTTTTGTAAACTCTTTCTGCCTTGGTTTCTTTAAATTTTCTATATAGGTTTTCCTTCTGTTTACAAAGCTTCTTTAGTCTATTATTAAACCAGCATTTATTTATTTTGTTTGATGTGTATTTAGTTGGTATATGATTTTCTATAATGCTTTTAAGATGGTTTTTAATGAAATTCCAGAGGTCATCGACTGGTTGGTTAATGTCTTTTTCTAATAAGAATGTTTGTTGAAAGTTTAATGCAGCTTGGTGTAGTTGTGTTAGGTTACATTTATTCCAGAGTAAGATTTTTCTTTTGGTTTTTGTATTGGCTACTGCTTTTATCTGACTGTGTATTTTTATGATCTCATGGTCTGATAGACCAGGGATAATATCATAATCAACTACTAATCCAGGTCTGTTGGTTAAGAAGAGATCTAATGTGTTGTTTAATCTAGTTGGCTTTTTAATGATTTGATCTAAACTTAGGTTGTGTAAAGTTTCTATGAAAAGCTCATTTATGTCCTTAAGGTTTTGGTGTTTATCTATGGTTAGTGTTTTCCAATTTATATCAGGTAGGTTGAAGTCACCCATAATCCAAAAAACTGCATTTTTATTTGTCTCTTTAAGTGTAGTAATCTGATTACATAGTTCCTGCATGTATTCTAAACTAGAATTTGGTGGTCTGTAAATGCTGCCTATTATAAGGGATGTTGAGGTGGTATTAATTTTACAAAATGTAGATTCTATGTTTTTTGAGTTAGGTAAGGTAATTTCTTCAGCTATAAGAGTGTTTTTTATTGCTAAAAGAACTCCTCCATGATTATCAGCCCTATCTTTTCTAAAAATTTCATAATTACTATTGAAAATTTCTGCATTATAAATTTCAGGATGTAGCCAAGTTTCTGTTCCTGCAATTATGTCTGGTTTCTCACATTCTAATAAAATTTCTAAGTCTGCTGTTTTGTTCCTAATACTTTGAAAATTTATTACTAAGGTTTTAAGGTATTTTGCTATTACTTCTTTAGGAGGTTATAAATTTATATGAATTATGTATGTATGATTCCTGGTTGAAAGAAAATAAATTTTCTATGTGTGCTTGTCCTTATCTAGGGAGGTGAAATAAAAAATTAATCTTTGAAAAAACAATTTTTCGTTAGTACATCATTAAAATACTTAAAATGAACTTTCCAATGGTGTTTAAATTATGACTGAATGTTTAATAGTTAGAAAGTTATGATTTTTTTTGTCGTTTTGGCTTAACATAGGTTGACATGGAACAAGTGAGATGAGAGCTATGCCAGCGAGACACACCCCCCGCTCAAAAAGTTAAAAAGTTGGAATTGAGTTTCGTAGAGGATAAATCTACTTATTAAATAAGAAATTTAATAGTAGATTTAGTATTCATAGTGAATTTCTAGCTCACAAATCTGATTTCATTTATATTTATGAACTTTACTTGTTTAAAATGTAAATATTGATGAAATAAACAAATTATCGGGTCTAGATCTACAAGAAATGTCAGAGGCGGGGACAAAATGGCGGCGTTGTGATGGCAGAAAATAACAAAATATTTAAAAAGTGGGATCAAAATCGTCTGAAACAATTATTTTTCAAATGCGCTTTAAAATTAATGCGACGACGATTAATACACAAAAACTATTTGAATATATCCAGAATATTACGCTTTACATGACCTCAAGTGGTTATAAGTTGATGACGAAATTTCCTTATCAAAATTCACAAAAACTGTAAAAATCCCATAGCCCACAATGATAACCGTATTTTCAAGTTTTTGGGCGATGCAACTTAATAGAATTATAGCCAGGCATGATATCTACCGTGAAAAAAAAAATGAATTTTTGATCATTTTCCTGGACCCTGTATTGCTAAAAACAAAAAAATGAGTATTTTTTATAATAAATATAAAAATGACAAATAACTTTTTAAAAAAACCTTAATTAAGCTTTATGTAGGCCATTGTCTTAAGTAATCGATAACACAAGTTTAAAACTTGTCACATTTCATTCAAAAGTGTAATAAATTTGCAAGTGTGGCTTATGTGAAAAAAAGTCAAAAACGCAACCTCAAGTTTATCGGTCATTTTTTACTTTTTCACTTCCTGGTATTTTCGGCTCCCTACCTTATCATAGCAACCAATGGGCACGATGTGAGGAAATTTGAATGTGTTGAATAAATATGCTTGCCATTTCTTATAGGTTGAAGTGGCCCAAGACGTCCTGAGCCCTTCCGAAAAAAAATCGAGTCTGCTAAAGTGTATAAGACCATTGTAACTCTTATAGTACACTTTGTTTTTATAGAATGTCCAATTGGCTACAATTTGCAGAGTGAGAGAGGAGACATAATATTAGTAGTGCGCAAGTGTTTTCCTATTATTTGCTTCTGTTAATGCAGAACAATTACAATACAGTATATAATATAACATTAGCGGCCAATAGTTTAAACCAACAGTACCTACATAATAGTCTATGTTTCATCGATATGACTCTGCAGTAGGTCATCAGATGTTCCGCTCATCCGTTTCAATTTCTGTTTCATTGACTTACACATTCTTACAACGTGGTTATTGGTAGCGCCGGTTGTCGGATCAACAAAATTTGTCATATGGTTGACGACATTGTGTTGATACGGGGGCAAAATGGGCAAATGAGCAATTCCATTATAGGCTGCCCATGTGTCCAAATGGTTCATCGTTCCAGTTTTGATATACTGTTCAATAATGGGAATGTTACGTGCGCATGTTAGTGTAAATGTGGAACGGTGAGAATGCATGTTGAAAGGAGGAGAACCAAAATGGAGAAATAGAAACGAAATAGTGTTTTAGTGTTCTTGGAAATTAAATGAGTTATAAACGATGACGTTGTTTTAGTGTTAATGTACTGTTCTAAGAGTCTCATCTTAGAAAGGAACCAAACAGGGAAGCAGAGTATTTGCTGAACAATCCTCAACAAATACCATGAAACCATTATCTGTAGTCGTATCAATACCCCCAAAGACCCATTTTGGAGGCACATGACGACCAACATGGTATTTCTTTTTGGCCATAACAGACTCGTCAATTTCTACAACATGTCCAACTCCGCCAATATGAATCGGATGGAGAGTAAGATATCTTCTACAAATGTCTCTAAAGTAATTAAACCAGTCCACCACAGTGCCCCTAGAAAATTTCAAAGTCTCCATCACCATCGCGTTGGAGCTGGTCTTGCTCCAAAAATAAACCAGCCATATAAATTCCCCTAGCAAAAGTTGAGATTGTGAGAGAAAACTACCTTCCTTGAGAGATAACTTTTTGCCCTTATGACTTGGGCAACGATAGTATTTGTCATCCTTCCGATCAGCACTATTTATCTCGGTCATCTCGCGGCCACATTCAGGCAAAGGACAATTCGGACCAGTTCTTCTAAAAATTCTGCGGTCTTGAAGGAACTCTCGAGCAGTTTCTATATCACGCACAATGTCAGCAACTTGACTGATATGCATTGCACTAACATAAACAGTAAAAGGGTAATGTATTACATCTAATAGCTGCATACCAAGAGGTAAGTATTATTATAATTGAACTAGTTTATCAATAAGGGGGCATAAAAAAAAAGTCGGTAAAAGAAAAAAGATTGAAAAACTCACAATTGTCTTTGTATCCGACAGTTCAGAAAAAGTTAAAACCGTGTTCACTCTCTGATGGCTAGAGAACAACTACGTGAACTACGACGTAGACTTAATTTATACACATGGTGTGAATGTTGCAGAACTTGTGTTATTATCCTAGAGTGGGAGGGTTTTCCTCTATCAGTGCCCATACCTTCCAGATCCGCCATTCTGTCTAGCACTCAACTAGGTGTTAACTCGAGTAACTAACTGAATGGATAGATTAAAAAAAAGGGTGGGGGGGGGTATTACTATATGCTTGTCGTAAAAACTCTTAAAAACCAAAGTGAGAGAACCCTTATGTTACAATTCTACTGATCTAATCCTTTGTACAAGAGACGGGTATATTGACAAAGGCCATTGCATTATAAAAGATCCCCTCCTCTAAAAAAAAAATCTTTAAAACAGATGGGTCGGCATTAAAGGAACCTGCTAGATTTGGGTTTAAGGCCCTAAAAAGCTACAGAGACTGGAATTAACTATAGGCTGTTCGATCCATGCGACTTCCTCGCATGTTCCATGGACACCAAAACTCATACAGAGATGATTAGAACAGTTGGGGCTATTATAAATAGAGCCCGAATACTCAAAAAACGAAACCATGTTGGTACTATTGTTTAATATCTGACTCTCGCTCCAGTCTTGTTACAATACCTTTATTTAAGTCAGAACTTGTAAAGTTTAAAATCTCAAAAAGAAATATATCTAGAATTTCACCGACAATTCCCCTTCACATTAGTATTCATTCACCTGACGTATCGCTTACAGACACCTTGTTCACCGACAGTTGGCTCGTTCATGACAAAAAATTCATTGATAATTTGCTCACAGACAAATTCACTAGATAGTAGGTAATACATATTGTTAATACTATATATTCTCGCCGCATGTTAAATTTTTTTACATTAAAACTTTTGTTGCTATTATTTTTAAAAAAAAAAATTGATTGCTAGAGATCGGGCCTAATCCTAATTTAAATGGTCTCACACTTAAAACTACAGGCAACAGATTTTTACTTCAGGCTTTCTTTTACACTCATGTCCGTCATGTAGTCTAGTTCGCCCCACCCACATTTGCTTATCGTCTTTGTAGCGGTCCGATTCCATCATGCCGTTATGGTCAACACTTGTTAGGGCCTTCCTCTACCCGTAACCCTTTTTATCTACCCATTCAGCTGGATACTTTAGCACCTAGTTGAGTGCTAGACAGAATAAAGGCTATAGAAGTAATAAAACATTAAAAAAAGGAGAAATGGTTAATTGACAAGCCATTGCTTTTAACATTCATCTACGTTTTTGCAAAACATTTTTGTTATCATTGAGAAATAAAAAAAAAAACACAACAAAACACTTTAAAAACTCTTTATTTCTATAGATATGCATAAAAAAATGTTTTGACATAAATTATCAGTGCAAAACACCATTCTTTTTTTTTTTTGCTAAACAAGAGGAAAAGAGAGAGGCGCGCGCTGCAGGTTACGCCAGTCCTTCAGCGTACTGGTAGACAGCTGCCAACTTATTGACCTCACTGGCCAGGGACCCAACCGTCGAATGATTACCAATTTTTTAATAGATATGCTAGGACAAATTTGTACAAATAATGATAAATACTCCTTCTTCCCTAGTGCTATTATAATTAGAGCATCATCATGGAATGGGTTGCCTGAGCTAGCCAGGAAAACCAGTGACTTGACAGAATTTACGTATATGCATGACGCGTATGATATAATCATCTTCTTTTTTGAAGTAACAAAAGATTGGAAAAACTGTTTTGATTTCTATGCAGGACATACATATATACATACATACATACATACGCTTTACTTTCTACTTTATAGTATAGATATTTTTATATATATATATATATATATATATATTTCTTTTCTTTTTTTTTTCTTCTTTATTTAGGAACACAGAGGGTGTTGTGGCAAGAGTAGCCTACATTGAATTTGATGATACTGTAACAACAGGAGTAGCACTACATCTTAGTGGAACAGTCTTTATAGATCGTGCACTGATGGTGGTTCCTGTGATGGATGGTAAACTCTTGAAAATGTTTGAATAATTTTAAATTTTCTTCAAAATGCATGTCAATTGTATAGTTTTAGCTTCTATTTACCTTTTTTTTTTTTTTTTTTTTTACTCCTTTGAACAGCAATTTAACCTAGCAGACATAAATTAAGATAGATCCCTATTTATTCAGTGCTGGGAATTTTAGAAAATTTTCAGAATTCCGAAAATTTCTTCTGATCCGATTTTCTAAAAAAAAAAATCTGAAATTTCCCCCGACATTTTTTTTTAATGAAAAAAGTCAGATTTTTAAATTTTCCATTTTTTGAAGAAAGTGAAAAAAGTTTTGATTTATATTGAACATGCGCACATCCGGTCTTTTGACACAAAGTTCTATTTTTAGAAAAATCTCGTGTTATCGTATTGTCTTACACTATAGACTAGAGATCTAGGTCTAGAGTGGTTTGAATAAGCTTAGATAGATATATTCTAGATAAGATATCTGGTTTCTGTAATTTGAATACTTTTGATCTAGATTAACTAAGTCTAGAGTGTCTAGACTTCAATTTCATATGGGTGGTTGCCAGCTTTTGAAAAGTATCTGAGTTGAGAGTATCATTATGCCCGGCCGCTAAGAGCTTTGTGTTGTCAGGCTTTGAATTTTTACTTTTTTGTTACGATGGCCCCTTGATTTTTCTAATTTGAACCCTGCCTGCCGACTCCATGAGTTCAAATAGGATTAGTCGATTAGATTTAGACATCTAGATCTATTATAAGATCTATTTATCTAGATTATTCTAGATCTAGGATCTAGTAGGCCCTCCGGTCATCTATATTGACTATATATAGATATTGTAGGCCTACTTTACATCATTATATTGAGTTACTGAGTATAAGTCTGATGGAATATAAATTATAATAGATCTAGATCTAGTAATATATTGGATCTAGAGTCACTAGTGATCTAGATTCAAATTATTAGATTTAAGTAGATCTAGATTATAGTATAGATAGATCTAGATCTATAGTGAGAAATAAATATATTTATATATATATATATATATATTTAAACGTTTTTTCTATATCTAACTAATAACTAATCATTACTAATGCTTTAAAACCCAGTGGCAGTGTAGTAGAGATCCACTTCTTGTAAACAACTTGTATCAGCATGAAAAAGAGTCACATTAGAAAGCCTCAATATATGCAGTTTTATTGCTAAACATTCTTTTTCTCTAAGCATTGCTCTTCCTCTGATTGTTCTTGCTTGCCTTGCTTAACAACTCAGCAGAGATCCAGCAGTTTTCTCTCAATAGCTTTTTAAAGCATTCTTTGGTGGGCTTCATGTACAAAGTTTAATCAAAATTGAATAATCAGTAAAACAAACAGAAGTGTAGCTCATACTTTTGAAGTATTTCCAAAACTCAAGCATGTTTTGATTTTCAAACACATTAACTCTTTTATAGTTATTTGAGAGAGAAGTTGTTACAATACCAGAAAAGCAGTTATCTATTGTAGAATGCTCAGACTGCCTGGACCCATATATAAAGCATCTGCAAAAAGCTTTCTCCTCTCATCTATATGTACAAACAAGAGTGTCTTGCATGCTTGCATGCATTTTGTGTGCATGTGTGCAGTAATGCTTATGCATTGTAATTATTATGTAATACATTATTTAAAGAAAATATTAAATAAAATGATTCTACATAATTACAAAAAAAAATAGCAACATCTTTTTTTAAGTCACAGCGACAGGCAAGTTAAAAAACGAGGGTGTGCAAAATTTCCTAAAAATTTTTCAAAGTCTATTCTCATCACTGTTTATTCTTGAATTCACTTTACATGTTTTTTAAAACCTATAGCTCTAGTAACAAATGATACATTTTACCTTTTTTTTTTAAGGTAAAATTCCAGACGAGCACACAGCTTTACAACTCACTCCTCAAGCTGTCGCAGGCATGTTACCTGGACAACCTACATGGCCTGCTAATGTTGTTAGTCAGGTTAGTTGGTCAGGCCTTTTTTTTTTTCATGTATAACCAGCTGAGTGTTTCTCCAGTACTGGTGCCAAAAAGTGTCACATTATGCTAAAAAATTAAAGTTGAAGTTTTTTGGTTTCATTTCAACGGTATTCACTTCTTCAACCAGTTCACTTTAAGAATTTTTCAATAGAAAATGAATTGCAAGATGTAGATTTTGACAGCAGTGTCTATTCAAGGGGTCACAGGTGCATCACCGGGACACCACTTGATAATTTAACAACTACCAATTGATAAATTCATTGAATTTTAGCATAATATAACTGTCTTTATTGTTATTAGCCTTTAATACTGAAATTTATGCTTTTGCATAGAAAAAGTGGATTTGAGCTCAATTCAAAAATTGGGACACCGTAGCACCTGTGACACTACAAGTTAAAGTTTTTTAAAAAGATATTCTGTGAGAATATAGAAATTATTTTATTTTTGCACTAAAGTGATCCATTAGACTTATTATTAAGTTCACTATACTAGTCATAAAGTACCCATTTGTAAAAATGCTGCTTTAATTTCACAAAATGTCGCGGGTGCTTCATGGGACACCATTTCTTTAAATAATGTTTATAAGTGTACATTTTTGTCTTATCTGTGCACAAGTGAATGATCATTATTATTTTTAATTATTGACAAATATATATTTTATATCTTTTGTTAGTTTTAACACACAGAAAAAGGTTTGAAAAAAAAAAAAAAGAAAGAAAAGAAAACGCATAACACTGTACACAAATTTTATTTGACAAATTCAGAAATCAAAACCTTCCACTCTCAAACTATTGCCATTTGGTATCAACATCACATCAGTCACAATCATGTCTGCATACACTAACTGTATGTCCTGCACTTCTGGATATACAAATATATTTTTTATTTCTAAAACATACTTTGAACTTATTTATTGAAATTAAAAGGTACACAGTGCAAAAAATTATACCTGGATAGAATATTTCTCCATACTTGACAATCACACAGCTATTTACAGTGTACTTTTGATTAGTGAAGGAATTTGTTTGGGCCTTGAAAAACAACAACATGAGGCTGAAATACTTAATTTCTAAAATTATTTAGCAGGGTATATTATTAAAAAACAACTTATACAATACAGGTAACATAAGATTCAATGAAAATTTTTTAAAATGTTTATATGTAAAAGCTCTTTACCTTTGAATTTGAGCATATGGGACTGACATCCAAAGAGACTTTAGGATTTGACTGAGATTGCACTACTGAAGAAAAAGAAACAATTTCATTTAGAAATCAATTAGGTAATTTTAAAATGAATGTTTTTTCTCAGATAATTGTAAAGTGATATTTAAAAATAAATAAATACAAGTACTTACCATTTTGTTTCTGAAGTTTGAACGCCTTCCAAGATCCACATATTTCATCATGCAGGCACTGACTGCCATATGAATTTCTACATAGAAAGCAGAAACAGCTTCTATTTCTGTAAGCAATAGTGTTAGGTGTAATACCTCTCACTAGGTCATTGAAACATCCTTCTTTATTTACTGGTCGCCACTTTGTTACCTTTCGCAGTGTACCATCACTCTGAACATACTCATACGTCATCTTTGACCACTCTGCTAATTCATCCGTGCAATTTTTTAAAGGCTCAATACTTGTTAATTAAATCCACACCACAGTTGCTACATGATCTTTCAATGCACTGCAGCTTATGAAAACAATTGGCATTAGTTCTTGGGCATAGAGTTAAGTCGAGTGATGAAGCTGGATTTTTTAATGTCAGCTCTCTGTGTCCTTTTTTGATCAGAAATTTATTAATGCCCTCTATATAAAGAAAAATCTTCAAACAGAACTCACATAAGCAAGACTGCATCGTATGTTAAGTAGCTTTTGCATGAAACGTTTTCCTGTTTGAGCACTAACAGATGATTGAGAGGGATCAGTTCTTGAGACATCCTCTCTACTGTAAAAAATGAATATTGTTTCCAAGGCATTTTGTGCAATGCAATCACTTCGTTTTTTTTTCTTGCAATTTGTTTTGATTTGCACTTGGACATAAAACTTCTTGGAAGACCAAAATGTTAGAAATGAGTAGCATAACCTCTGAGTTTGTTTTACTTATTAAGGATACTGCAGAGTACTTGTCTATGAGCACTAGACATCTGACTTTTTTTTTTGCTGGTGGAGTGTAGTTAGGTTTTGATACTTTCTTTAATGTTGTTTAGAAAGATCAGCTTTCTTCTCTCAGGTAGGCGCAGAAAGCGCAAGTCATGGACAGCTTTACTTTTTCTTGGGGAGCATATTTGTGTGAGACCATCAAAAACTGCAGCATATTTCTTGGGTGACCTAGGCAATTTCATCAAAGTCCTTGAAACAGACATTCTTTTTGCCACCGGAGTCTGGAATCCAGTACCTAGTGATTCACCAACCTCTGCTGAGATGACATTAAGTGGACTATTAGCTTGCTGTTTTCTTTCTTTGCGTTTTCTGTTTATCCAAGCTTTTTCATGTGGGCTTAACTAGGCCCTGTATGCAGCTTTTCTCAACCTTTCCTTTTCTCTCCGCTCTAAAACAGCAACACGTGTTAGAGACTCAGGCTTTGATGCTTGTAAATTTAGAGTCTTTCTTGGCTTGTGGACGCCTTGAAACTCTAACAGATAACTCCATTTACTGAAATCTGTAATTTATAAAAATGAATAAGTATCTAAATAAATAGATCTATTATATATACTAATAACTTTCATAAACATATATTATATATTGGTGCATTATTTAAATCTAGTCTAGTAATGCCCATAATTGCTTGATTGATAGGGATAGACTCAATCATTAGTATAGGACTAGTACTGTTAATTATATTAACTTAGACTGAAAGAACTGAATACAATATAATTGAATATACTGTATAAACAATACAATGGAAATTGAGTGCAGGTTAAACCAAACTTTGTTTTAGATACAATCTACACTTTAATATAGAATAGATCTATAATATAGATCTAGATAATTTTCTAGATACTTGTCAATTTAAAGAAAAATATATTATTAAATCTAGAATTAGATTCTAAATCTAGTCACTAGTCTATAGATTCATAAAAGATCTAATGATTTCTAATCTAATAATCTAGTTTAGATCTAAATCTAGATATTGAATTAGATCTAGACTCTTGTACTCTACTCTAGGTCTAGATCGAGAGTAAATCTAGCTATACTATAATGAATTACATAATTAGATCTAAATCTAGAGTAAATCTAGATTTAGTTCTAGAGGTCTAGTCAGTCTAGATTTCTAGATCTAGAGTTTATCTCTTTAAAATTTTAAAGACAATTGTCAGAGATGCGCCTTAAACGAAAAATCAAATAGATCTAAATCTTATTTACAGTAATAAGTATGTTTGAATTATTTAATATTTCTTAAACAGTACCGCTTTATTTCTTTTAGATGTAGCTAACATTATCTGACACTGTAAAATCTTTAACAAAATATCACTAAAATCTATTTGGACTTAACAGACGCAAACTAGGATACCATTTGTAAACAAACGGAGTAGTGTCCACTGAAACGCCTCAAACGATGTAAAGTAAAATTACAAAAAATATATAATGAAAGATGTCAAAAAAAATGTTCATTTAAAGTGATTATGAAAATAGTTTATTACATATATTAAAATCATTTAATCTTAATTGAAACTTTCCATGAATACAGAAAACTTAACAAATCCTAAAATTCGTATTAAACGCTACATGTGACGCCATAATTTATGCATGGAAAACACCAACACTCATCGCCTAATCCAATTTACTTCTAAAAATAAAAACAAATTAATTATTTAAAATCCCTACACACGTCTTCTATTACATCAACATAATTGTTTTAGAAATATAAACTTTTTGTTTAGTAACAGGCTTTAAAATTGATTAACTTTACGATTTAAGACTAAATTGTATTCAAGACGCTTCACGTGATGTCATGATTGAATGGTTAAATTTAGTAACCTCATAATAAAAAAGCACTTTGATTAGGATATTGCAATCAAAATTATTTGTAATAAGCTTAAATTTCAGTAGAATAATGAAATATCTACATACCTGATGGGTTGTTGATTCACAAAAGATCACAAAAAACAGATTAAATGAGATTTTTGTGCAAGATTGCCGGCGATTGATCGTGTCGACGCTTGAGGCGCATCAATGGTTAATTGTGGGACACGCTATTGTTTAAGTACTCCTGTTAATTACTACGCTAGTATTTCCTGCGGAAACAGCACTTCTTTTGTTCTACACAATACCTGTGATGCTCAAAAGAACTCTCATTCATAAAAAGTAGTGTCGTGGTAAAAATAATCCCATTCTTAACACACGCAGCACAGGCGCTTCATTTGGGACACCTCGACCTGTTTTAAGCTCGTTATGCATGTTTAGAAAGCTTTTAAGAAAAAAAATACTTTAAAAGAAATCTTTAATGCTTGTTGTAACAGAAATGCAATGTTGAGCATATTATTTATTTCTTGTTTACAATTCATAGAGGATTGTAATTCCATATAAAGCGGGACACATCGCGATGCGTCTCAAACGCATTTTTGTGGCCGTGTTTAATCAATATTTTGATAACCTTGAGAAAAACTAAGTAATGACATTGAAATGTGAGGATCTTGTTAACATATCCCAACAAAGATAGAAGTTTTATGCCCCTTGGTTTTAGTACGATATTAATTCAATCATACCATGGTGTTCTGTGTTACATCAAAAGCCGCCATTTTGGGTAGTAATTTCACACATTTTTTACAATTTCAATATTTCCCTAGCATCTTATGAGCTCAAACTATCAAAATTTATAGATTAACCATTTCTTAATGCAATGTAATGTAAATTGTCACATTTGAATTACAATCTTATGAAATACGGACTTTTTAGTGAACCAACACCCAGTTGTAACCAGTACTGGACAAACACTCAGCTGCATTTATTGGTTGGCATTGCAACGAGGGGTGTTAGACACGTGACAACGCTATACCCGGGGAAAGATTCTAGATTTTTAGTCAGTCTTGTATGGAATGTGTTAGAGAGAACATGTACTAGAGTTAAGTATTAGAACTCAATTATATTATTGTGTAGACCAGTTATTTTATTCAAGTACATTTAACCATTGTAATTATTTGTGAATAGCTTTTTCAAGTTCTGAATTAAAGTAATTGTTTTAGACGAAGAGAAGTTTCTTCATTGAATATAGTAACATACTTAGATCGACTTAACGATTGGCAACTTCTAGATGATCTTCTTATCAACTGGCAACATTCTGAATGATCGTATTATCAACTAGATCTAGCTACTTCTATACGATCATCTTATTAAAAGACGATTTCAAGATCATCGGCAATCACGATCATTGATAGTGCAATATAGCTCAAGTATAATCGTAACATCTGGCACCATCTTAGATTGCGACATTAGTACTATTGATTGATATGTGACATATACATATATATATATACATAGTAGATAACTAAATCTCTTTCCGTGACTTCTCGGTCACAATGGTTAAGTCCAGAGCTGCTATTTAGTGTTTGTAAAATGTTTTACATGTTTTGGATGTTCCTTCAGAGTTGAAGATAGTTTACTTCCTAGTCCAAACCTCCCGCAGGACAAAGGGGAAAGGAACGGGCAGGGTTTGATAAATTTAAACGACAGTCCAGCGCGCAGGCTGCCATCTGTAGTGTGAATACTACTCTTGTTTTTTCGTGGGGTGACTATCCGCAAAAATAAGAGAGTGATCTTTCCTTTACTTCTTCTTTTCGTCCAAACTCTTGAGTGATGAAGAGAATTATATATATAGATTTACTGTATGACTTCTTGGTCGCAATGATTAAGTCCGGCGGTGCTATTTAGTGTTTGTAAAATGTTTCACATGTTTCGGATTTTCCTTCAGAGTTGACAATAGTTTACTTCCTAGTCCAAACCTCCTGCAGGACAAAGGGGGATGGGAGCTGGCAGGGTTTGACAGTCCAGCGCGCAGTCATCCGTAGCGAGCTATGAAAACATGTTCTACCCCCTTCCCTTTCTTGTTTTTTTTCATGGGGTGATTATCCGCAGAAATAAGAGAGTAATCTTTCCTTTACTTTTTGCTTCTCGTCCAAACTGTTGCGGGAAGAAGAGAATTATATATATAGATATGTTATGTGTCCTTTTTCTCCAAATATCTCTGCTGATTTTTCCATATTACCAATAACTAGTGTAGGGCTTGTATTTTTGCCTTGGCTCATCTGCCCGGGCACCCTTGACAGTCTATCAACTTAGTACATTAAGTCAAACAAGAAAATAAGTAATATCAAAGGGCTAACATATAGTATTTAACAACAGGCGATTATGTAACATTTGAATGATAGTTCTTACATACTAGTTTCCTTATTTCTTTGTTAGAGTTGTCCATGTCTGGGACTTTTTAAGCTTGCATACTGTCAAGTGAGTTTTAAGGTGTTTATTTCATTATCTGTCACTAATCTTTATCTATACTATAATATATTAACATTTGAAAATAACCTTTAATATAAGTCTGTATTCCCTTTTGCCATTGTCATTCAGCAATGAGATTAATCAAAATAAGGGTGATCTTTGTGTAAGATCTGTTGCTAGATCTAGTGCACTAAAACTAAGATGGATATCAGTGCATTGAGTTTACAAAGGATTTAGAGGCTAAGGTTGTTGCTCTTACATATTTTTTGACATATTTGCTGTAAAAATTATGCTTTTTTTTTTAAGCAAGTTTATATAGTCACTGTGTCTCTGTGGTCAAAAAGTTATAAACATTATTTTTCCCATTTTCTTTCTTGGATCAAGATAAAAATTGGCACAATTAATCATGTAATCAAAGTTATTATTAACACATTATTACTTGTAACTCAAGATTAAAGTCATCATAATCTACCATATATGAGTCTGTTATTGTATCATTAAAAGTCTCATCTGTATGTAACACGTGAATCATTCAAAAAATTAATTAATCAGTCAGTCATAATTAATTAATTTAAATATAAAGTATACCATACTAAGCTAAGGGGAGATACACCCCCAAACACACACTGGTCCATAAAAGATATGACCATAGCGCATGCTGTAAGCATTTAAGTTATGCTTAAAACAATTAATAAAAATATTTCCCATTGTACTAATGTATTATTGTTAGTCTAGATCTAATTAAAAACTAATAAAAAATTTGTTACATTTTCGATTCAAAATGATTGATGCAATTTCACTCAATCTAATATATAAAGTAGAATGTAAGGCGTATGTATGTCCCCGTATAGAAATCAAACCGTTTGACCGATCTTGATAAAACTTGGCAGGAATGTTCCTTGGGTACTAACTTAGACCGTAGTGTATGTATTGTAGCCCTAAAACAAACTTAAGACCCTCAAAAAACTCAAACAAATTAATTCCACTTATCTTATTCATGGCAAACCAGTAACACAGACTAAAAACTCAAAATACCTAGGTGTTATAATAAATGAAAAACTGTCATGGAATCCACATATTGATGAAACTATAAAAAAATCCAACAAAGCATTAGGATTTATTAAAATAAATTTTTATAAATCAAATAAGAACATAAAACTAAAATGTTATTTAACCTTGGTTAGGCCAATAATAGAATATGCATCCACCGTGTGGGACCCCTCAACTCAAGAAAACATTAAGAAACTGGAACAAACACAAAATAGAGCAGTGAGATTCATAACAAACGAATATTCACATTTGACTAGGGTAACACCATTAGTAAAATCACTAAATTTAGAAAGCCTTCAGGACAGAAGACTCAAAAGTAAAGTAGCAATTATACATAAAACACTGAACCATAATCTTCAAATACAAAAACAAAATTTAATAAAATACTCTGAAAGACACAAAAATAAAGGCACATTCCTCGTCCCATATGCTAGGACAAATTTGTACAAATACTCCTTCTTCCCTAGTGCTATTAAAGCATGGAATGGGTTGCCTGAGCTAGCCAGAAAAACCAGTGGCTTGGCAGAATTTAAGTCATTGGTTAATATGCATGACTAAATGCATGACGTGTAGGACGTAATCATCTTCTTTTTTGAAGTAACGTCTGTATTATATAAGATAAGATAAGATAAAAAAAATAAAGTTGTCCGACTCTATAAAAGCTATAGTCGGCTTTGTTTACAATGTTGACATGAGAAAAGATCGAAAGGATTTAGATCTAGATCTAATTTTAAGAAATACACTTTGCACAGATATTTTTTTTCTTTGACACATTAAAATACAAAAGAAGGTCCATTGATTTCATTATATAATAAAATTAACCTTCAAATTTGGTTTTCTAAAGAATTTTAATACATTCGCTTACCGTTAACGAAAGCTGAGAAGCTGTGTTGAGCTAGGCCTATATTTATTCATGAATCGCATACTAAAAATTATTTCATTTAATTGTTTACAAAACACTCTCAGTGATTATATCGACAGTGATATGCAAATATAGACCCGCGGGTCGCAGGTAAAATATGCCTAGTACTCATTATAAGCAAGGTTTTTTAAAAAAGTTTTTACAAAAATATTTTACTTGTTCTTTTGAATTTGTTTTGTTAATTCTTTTTGTGTTGTAAAAGAATGTTATTTAGCTTATTTAAAGAAAAAAAGCCTTGTATTACCAAACTTTACAAACTGCTTAAATTCATAAAATATCTTACATTTTTTGTGCTCAGATCCTTGACAAAAATTGTAATTGCAGGTTACAGGAACTGGTCTTAATCAGGTTATTACTACTTATGATCCACGCCTGACATCACTTGGTTTACCTCAGTATCCACCTCTTCCAGCAACTACAGATGCTAGTAAGATTGAGGAGATACGCAGAACAGTTTATGTTAGTGATTTGGATCCTGCGGTTAGTATAAATAAGGAATAAAGTTTAATTTCTCACAAATCACATAATAAAAGTGAGCCTAATTGAAATACATTATTTATTTGTAATTATTTATGGCCTTTTCTTTGTTTTTTTAGATTTCTGCAGAAACGTTAATGACATTTTTTTCTCAAGTTGGGGAGATCAAATATATCAGATTAGCTGGAGATCAACGTGCAGCAGCAAGAGGAGCTTATATTGAATTCACTGACCAGAGGTCTGTTGCTCAGGCATTGACCTATAACAATGTGCAATTTCAAGGTCGGACAATGAGGTATTATTAGTAATAATTTTTTTTTTTTTAAATAATATTTAGTTACAACATACATGATTAATTCATAGTTGAAATGGCAATTAACAAAATACTATTCAATATCAATTTTAAAGATCATTAAAAAGTGTTATTTGACTTTGGCTTCTTTTTTATAGTGATTTTCTCATTTACATTAGGATACTAGTGTAATATTACAAATATTATTTTGCCAGTGTTCAGCACTCAAAAGCTAATATTGTGAAACCTATTAGTGGAAAAATTAATGAGGCTTCTCAGAGAGAGATAGATGAAGCTATGAAAAAAGTAAAAGAAGCATCAAAGTTAATTTCTGCTGCAGCAAGTGAACCCAGTAAGTATAAAAAACTCTTCTTGTGGTGAAACAAAATTAAGCTTGTTTTTGGTTGTTACTTAGTCTTATATGTTTCAAGTATCTCGAAAATAAAAAATAAGATAATGAAAATCATTTAGCAAATTTAAAGCAGCATTTGACTTAAACTTAGCTTTTTTTTTTTTTTTTTTTTTTAAGTTGTTGACAATGATGCTTTAACCTTAATTTTTTACACTTTTTTGGTCATTTTATTCATAATTGAATGAGATCTAGAGTATCTCGTATTGAAATAGTTTTGCTCTAAATAATTGTAATCTATCCTCACAGTTATGGGGCCTACTGTCATTTACTTATATTGTTAATATATTAAGGTAAATTTATCTAGTAGCTATTTCACATAAATTCAGATACCCAAGTAATTTGATTATATTGTTCGTTACCTAAAATTTTTTGTCTTAATTTTTCCTTTTAGAAAAGGATTCATCTCGTTCTCCAAGTCGTAAAAGATCCCGGTCCAAATCTAAAATTCGTAGTCGTTCACCTTCCAGGAGATCACGCTCAAGGTCCAAAGGGCGACGTCGCAGGACACGTTCAAGGTCTCGTAGGCGGTCCAGATCTCGCCATCGTTCTCCGAGAAGATCTAAATCACCTATTAGACGTAGGAGATCTCGTTCAAGGTGAGTTAATACTCGTGAAGTTTACTAAATTTACATTTTTTGTTTACATCTTGCCAATTTCTTAAGCAATTTGGTTTATAAGATTTTTTAATTTGCTAATTATTTTAGTTGATAATTGACAAATTTGAAGTATTTTGGTAGAATAATAAACACTGACATCACTTTAGTGCTAAATTTGATATAAAATAAATGTGTAGGCATGTTGTTTATAACTGTTATCTGATGCAGGGGAAGAGTGGTTCCCTCTGCCCCTCCTCCTTTGTGAGTATTATCAAGTGCTTGTCAAATTCATCACACATCAGTATTTCACCAGCTCATTTTTTAAATCACTTTGTCAGTTTTTTTTTCCTTTTTTTGTGGGTTGTAGTGATTTGCTCTCTAATAATCTTCTTTAAAATGAGGACCAAATTTCTTTTTGCTCTTTGAATAAGTTTGTAATTTATTTAAAAGAAATAATATAGATATTTTCAAGAATACTATCAACATTTACAGGATCTTAAATTTTAGCTAAGTTATTGAAGGAATCAGGTTTTGTCCTCATTTTGTTAAACTGCTTCTGTTGTGTTGCTTTGTTTTTTGTTTTTTGTTCATATTATGTAATATTTATACCAATTTGTTTTTCAAAGTAATTATTCGTATTCTTCTTATTTTAAATCATTAATTTAAAACTGCACAACACTGAATTAGTTACTCTCTTTAGAATTTATTAAGTTTTCTTTATGGCCTAGTTGTAATGCAATGAATAGTTTTTATATTTAATGAACTTAAAAATGTTTTTTATGATACTAATATACAAATTATTTAGTCTACTTTTTCCTGTTTAATCTTTGTTAATTGCTACTAGCCTAAATCATTGAATAAACTTGTCATGCATGTAATTATTTAAAAAAAATTATTCCTATTGATTCATTACCATTATGCTATTTGTATAGCAGCATGCCAATCAGGCTTATACTTTAGTCAAATATTCATTTTCTTTTTAGCTAAAATACATTTATTGATTTTTTGTTGGTGTAAGTTATCATGAATACCTTATCAAATATATTTCCAGTATATTTCTCCAGTATTGCTCACTCCTTTATAAAAACACCCCACTTTGACTTTCTAATCTAACTTGTACAGATATTCATTGATGTATCTTTTGGTAAAGTTGGTACATTTATTAAATTACAAATAATTATAATAGTAATAGTTCTTATATGGATATTGATTTGCGTCTTCTTTACCTAAATCTTATAATGTAATGCTTTTAGCCAAATATGCCTTTTAAAAAACTGTCTTAAAAAAACTGTCTTAAAAAGAGTCATGTCCTGCTTATAAATTAACTGTTTATTTCTTATCTTAAAAAATTATTTTTATTTTGGGCCTTTTGGAAACTAGTTGAAAGAAAAGTAATTCATTCTTTATTTTCCATCTAAAAATCTTTTAATTTCATTTTAAAAGTAGAGCTGGGTATTGAAAAATTATCAAGGAAAACGGACTGAGCTCAGAATCTTAATTTTCAATTTATTTGTTCAAAATTAGTTATAAATAATATCTCTAAAAGCTCTGAAAGAATTAGAAAAATAAATGCATGAATTTTTAGTATACTTCATGGTATTAAATGGCCCTTCCCTCTTCCCCCCCCCCCCCCCAACCCATAAAAATTGCATTAGAATGTTTCCTAATGTCTAACTACATAATGTTTCCTAATGTCTAGCAAAGTAGCTAATAGAAAATATGGTTAATACCCTGAATTGCTTATCAGAATATATAGCTTTATTCTTAATTTGCTTATTACTTTTGCATTTGAAAATTAATCTTCTCTTACATAATTTTTTAAAACATACATTTTTTCCCCATATTTCTGTTCATAGCTCTAAAGTAATATTCACTCATGCTACATTTTGTGATGATAATTAAATTATAAAATTAAAAGAAAAGGAAACAAAAATGCCATTGTACAAATCCAAACTAATAATCACTTTAAATTTTCAGGAAAAAGTTATTAAATATATTATATTCTATTCATTAATTTTATTAAAGTAGTGCATGAGCACTGTTTTGGTGTATAAAAGTGGCCCAAAATTATTTGGTTTATTAGGGCAAACATCACAAAACATTATTTCAAACTTTTTTAAATGTATCTGAAACTGTTTTCATGCATAGGAATTCAGTCTATTTTTTTAATACAAATGGTTCCCAATAAATTAATCTACAGGATTTATCTTATCAAAACATCTTCATAGCCTTGTCCATCTAAAACATCTTAGAGTTGGTCTAAAAGAAAATGACAATTTATTGGTAGCTTAATATGTCTGAATCAAGGTCTTTTATATAAAAAATGAACATTTGATGACTAATTTTCACATTAATTTGGCAAAATTGCTTTTATTCATTGGTCACTTAATACATTTTCCAATATCTAGTTTGAGTCTTAATTTGTGTACTTTGCTGGTGTGATCATTGTACTTTAGTTTGAATGTTTTTTGCCCTTTTTTTTAAAACCAGTTTTGGCTAATTCAACACAATCCATTGTAGTTTAAGAAATTTGAAATACATTTCAGCTATTTTAATACATGATACTCTATTTTTGTTTTAAATAATTATTAAGGTTTTATCATGAAGAATATTTTTTCTTTGAAAATACACATAGCATACTTTTTGAGTAATAACAATTAAATAATTATTAAAATAGTTTAGTATTAAAGCTAAATAAAAAGATCTTAACTTCAAGCTACATTTTCTTGTCTTAGCAGCTTTTTTGTTTCTTTTTATTCTACAGGCGAAGATCAAGATCTAGGGATAGGCGTCGATCACGAACAAGGTCACCTGTAAGGCGTAGGCGGTCGAGAACAAGATCGAGATCAAGGTAAATATTTTTTTTTTTTATTGATTAGAAGGCTTGGGGGGGGGGGGGGGGAAGAAGTAAGAATTTTAGGAAAAAATATTTTGTTTAAAAGATTTCTGAATATAAACCCTTTGTAGAGTGTCCATTAGGGTCAAGCTTGTGCCATAGTATGAACCTTGACAAAAGGGAAGGATTTTTACCCAGATGCCAGGAATGAATGATTAACTTTTCACCAACCCTTTTGTCCATAGGTCTCCTGTCACATCTGTTAGTGTGGGGATGGTTCTTTGAGCGAATTTTAGTATTCCCCCAATCTGCTGAGCCTATGAAAGATTCCTCTGTACCATGCATAATGTACCATCACTATCAGTTAGATGGCTGCCACCACAATGTGAAATCCCCCAGATTGAACAGTCTAGTGGAGCCTTACATCCTCAAAACATGCAATGTTTGTTCACTAGAACATGCTGTGGAAGCTCACTGGAGGAACATCTCCCTGTTAGCATGTCTACCCTAAAAGATATTTCTACCCTTAGGATATAATACCATACTGGCTGGCAAATAGGATAAACTTTTAAATACTGCTGTGATGGGAATTTTCCCAAAACCTTTTTTTTTTCTTTAAATTCAGAAAAAAACATTCTACTAGCTTGGAAGTTTGAAAGAGATGTTGTCATGCTATAAAAGCAAAATTATAACATGACCAAATACAAAGCTGTACTCCATGTGCAAAAAGAAGAAAAGCTGTCTTTAATTGTAAAAAAAATTGTCTTGGATGCATATTTTTATGGATACTGTAAAGCACAAGTAGTGTATTTGCACCATTTTTTAAAAATACTTAATACAAGTATTTTCTAAAACAGTATTCCATATAATTCACTGACTCTTTATTTGGGTTTACTTCAGCAAACTTATGCAGAAAATGTCTTAAAATTATTTAAAAGTCTGTTCCCTTCACTAATACTGTGAAGTATTAAAAGGTGAAATGCTTTGGATTTAATGTCATGATTTCTTTCCCTAAATTAACATTTAAAATATAATAGATTGAACATGCAAAAATAGGTGCTATAAGAAAAGTGAGACAACTTGAATCAGAGATTTTTACACAGACACACTTTTGGAGAGTATAGAACTATAGTTGCTACATTGGTACAGCATCCACAAATTTAGGGTCCATTGACCGTGAGCAGCTGTTGATTACCTTTTACAGACATGTTTGGTGTATTAAAAAGAGCTTTGCTATCCCTAATTTTTTAATATTTTATATTGGGTTGAGAATTTTGTGTTCTTTACTTTATACCTGCATAAATATGCAGAGATTTTAAATTTATTTTTCATATGCTGAAGACCTTTTACCCTTCTTCCGATCATGTGTTAAAATAGTTTGAATTTATCTAAACATTTTGTTGTGAATATTAGTTATAAAAAGAATTTATTTTTCAATAGGCGCAGATCTCGCACTCCACCTAGATCATACAGTAAGCGATCACACTCAAGGTATGTGTCTTATTTAGAATCTTAATATTATATGTGTTTCTTATACTTTTTATTACTAGAATAGTAAAATATTGTCATTTAAAAAAAAAGCCATTTCTAAGATTGTTCCTGCCCTGAAGGAATTATTTGCATGTTTAATTTAATTTTATGTTATTGTCTAGAAATAGACGAAAGACTCCATCTCCTAGTCGCAGAAGAAGCAGATCAAGAGATCGGAAAGAAAGAGTAAAGGAAAGAAAGAAAAGCATTTCATTGTCTCCTCCACAGCTTGAGCGCAGTGGTTCACTTCCACCCAAAGATGTTGATGCTGAGAAGGATAAATCTCCTGTAAAAATTGAAAGCAGGTGAGAATTTTTTACATTCTTCAAATGCTAGGCTGTTGACTATTTAAACTCTAACACACATTTTAAACCATATATGCCTATTTATTCTGCCAAATTTTCTTGCAAAGCTTCTAAGTTACAGAATAAATTTTGTTCAGAAATATGGTCCAACTTAGCTAAGAGAAGATTAATGACAATATTAGAGAATCCATTTAAAAAATTGATTTTGTGCTATTTTCACAAAGCTGACAAGAAAGATATACTGGTCACAGTATTATTTTGTATTAAATTATTTTCTTACAAAAGTATCTTAAAATATTTCTTTCAACAGTGGGCTGTCAGTACTCTTTTGAAGCATTTATTGTTTAATTTTTTTTTTTAAACCTACCTGTCATCTAAAAAAAAATATTTCTTATTTGTTTTTCATCAAAATGAAAACATTTTATTTGTTTGCACTAGACTTGATATTTATCCATCTTTGTAATCATTACTCTTTCCTAATTTGTCCTTTCTGTCCTTCAGTCAATATGGGCATAGCTCTTTTTTTTTTGCAGTTGATATTTGGACTTCAGAGCTATGCCCCTTTTATAGATTAAACTGTTGCATCTCTAAACACCATATAGCCACCCAAAAGAGCCTAAAACCTACTTGCAAAAGAAATATGTTAAATAACAATCTCTGAAGGTTTTTTTTTGCTAGTTAATAATAAGTTGACGATTTAATGTGGATTTACAAAAAATTTACCAGATTATACAAAGTTAACTTTGACACATAACACATTAATAAGTGGTGGTTTAAATATAATTTAAATAAACTGGTGGTGATTTTGTAGATTGTTTATTTTAAAATGTGTTCTTAAGAAAAGATTTGGGTTACAAATCATTTTTAAGTAACCCAACATAATGCTTTTGTTAACACTATTTAATATGTTCAATTAGTTCAATAGTTGCATCCTAGCTCCAAATCAGCTTGATTATCTGCTCTCAGTTTAGGCAAAAGGAAAAAAAATGACTAAGTATTAAAAGAGCTATTTCTGTGAGTTCTGTCTGGTATTTCTATTGAATACTGAAACTATTTTTCCTTCACAAACAGTGTTAATGCTGAAGGAGATAGTGCCAAATTGAGCACAAAAAAGAGGTAACATTTACAACTTTCTGAAAGATTTCAACCATTGTTTTTAGTTACTTTGTGAGTTCTCTTTCTTCTCTAAGCAGTATTTTTTTTTCTTTATCTAAAATTCTTCTAATATTAAACAATTAAAAAAAGTTTTACATTAAATGATATTGTTATCTTTGATTGAAAATTGATTTATTTTAAGGTCGTTGACTAAATCAGAAACCTTAATAAACTTGTTATTTTAATAAAGTAAACATTTTCTATAAAATATATGTTTATACAACAGCTAGTTTTTCTAATTGTTCTGGTTATGTTACATTTATGCTTAGTACAGAACAGACAATTGCATTCATTTAGCACCAGTTACTTTGTTCTGTCAAATCACTATGTTTGTGTATTTATTTATTTTTATTTTTATGACATACTAATCACTGGCTTGGCAATTAGTTTTAACTTTTAAAGAAATGAACAAATTGGTTTGTTTCTATTTAGCAGTGGCACTTATAGCTACAATAAAACTTTTGTTCCTGTAAATGGCATACATTTTTTGTTTGTTTTATCAGGGGTATTTTTTTTTTAAATCTATAATCAGTTTAGATATCTGATAACCATTTAAACTGTAATGCCATTTTGTTTAATAGGATCTATTTTGTTTCTGGTTCAAGTATTGCAAATGTAAAATTTTCCTTCATCCTTCTAATGCCAAGTACAATTGGTTGTGTCCTAGGTCTCCAACACCTCTAAAGTCCAGACGTATTAGTCCATCACCTAGAAAATCACCCAAAAAAAGAAGTCGATCACGTTCACCCAGGTGAAAATTTTAAAGATTATATATGTATTAGTTGATATCATTTTGTTTCATAATTTCTTTTGCCATTACCTGCTGCTTCATTTTGATGATGTTTTTGCTGTTGTTATAGCCGACGTAAGAGAAGGAGGAGAACTAGGTCACCATCTCCAAGAAAACGATCTCGATCTCGAAGTGGGTCTAGAAGCAGGTCAGTTGACCTAAACTAACATTGTTTTTAGGTCGACTGCTCTTTAAAATCTATATTTCACTGTCTAGTTTAATCCATTATCTATCTAAAGTATTTGATCCTTATCTAAAATGATTGACCTCTTCATACAACTACTTGACAGATCTAAAAGAGATCGTAGCAAGAGGAGTCGCAGTAGGGAACGCAGACATGAAATAAAAAAGAAGAGCAGCAGAGACAAGGAGGAGAAAAAGAAAGACTCAAGCTCAACAAAGGTTTTTAACTTAGCACATTTGATCCTTTCTCTATACCACTATCTTTGTGTAGCTCTATTAGTCGATTTCTATTAAACTATTTGACACATTTCAAGTTTCAATAACTCTTAAAATCCTTTGTCTTTTGTCTACCCAAAAAACATTTTCTAACACGCTCGATGTGGACAGGTATCATACATTCTCTTGAGATACAGTTTTATCCACTGTATCTCTTTCAAACATTTAGAAAACTTCCCGTTTTTTAAAGAGCATTTTATGTGTAACCATTTATGGCTGTAGATGGCATTACACGCACTCTTAATAAAGTAATTATTAAAGATTTCTTAAAAGATTGCTTTAATCAGTTACAATGGATTCGAGCATGAGAAGAAAGGTTTATAAAAGTTTTATTTTATAATTTAAGGTTAGGGTGTGGTATGAATGTCTCAGGCAACAGAGTTCAGGGGTAAGGTTGTTATCGAGGAGCTAGATTGTTTCTCAATAAATGCTCTGTTGGAAGCATTTTAAGGAGGCTTTTTTTCCTAGTATTACATTGCTGTGAGGTGTAAAAAACAAAACAACGGAATAACATGTAATTAAAATGAAAAAGAATTTACCAAATAGATAGGATGGCCATTTTTACACTATTTAATGTGCTGTCATGAGTGGCCACAGAGCTTAGGATAATGTTTTTCATTCTTATTCATAAATCCTTTTGTTGATGTCTTTGTTAGCTGTCATGTAACTGACACTTATATTTTCTTTGACTGAGCTTTTTTTTTTAAAAAAAGTTTTCTTTATTGGTATAAATAATGGACTTAATATCTCTTTGGTGATGAAAAGCTAAAAAAAAAAAAAAAAAACTTTTTTCAGCTCTTAACCTGAACCCTTGGAAGTTCATAAAATTTTGTTCTAAAACTATCATCTTTAATTTGTTAAGGTAACTATAGTCTGTAAAGGGGCATTGTGGCAGAGTGGTAAAGTGCTAGGCTTCTGAACCAACAGGTCTCAAGTTCAAATCCTGGTTGGACAGTGATTTTGAACTTCGGAATCTTTAGGACACCTCTGAGTCCAGCCAACTCTAATGGGAACCTCACACCACATGTTGAGGAAGTAAAGGCGGTTGGTCATTCTATTGGCCACATGACATCCTCATCAAACTTCAATCATAGAAACAGATATGGTTTACATTATCTTTCCTCATTAGATCGAAAGGTCTGAAAGGGATTCATAGGCTCTATAAAACATGTCATTATTTCCATACCGTTGCTAGCCAAGTAAAGTTATTTCATCCTCAGTGTATCTCATTTAGTTCTCTATTTGTGTTCAACTAGGTGAAGAGGGACTATGATGAGGAAGAAAAAGGTTTTGCTAGTGGCAGTGAGAAAGATAGAGAGATCAGTGAAGAGTGTTCCCCTTCACCTCCAACACTGGAGGCTGGAGACAAAGATTCTGACCATCAGACTGTAGACATGGATATGAGTGACTAATGTGTTGACCAAGTGTATAATAGTGCTGGCCAGCACATCAAGTCCTTTTTAAAAATATCATTTGTAACACGCCAAGTAGTTCATTGTTAATATTCAGATACCATTTTTAAATGTCCACTAGAACAATTGTTGCAATTAAAACCTAATTCACACCAATTAATTTGTTTGAGATAAAGTTCAGTTTATTTTTTAGGTTTTTTTTGTTTTTTTTTAACTTTATCTTACATTATTTTTTTTTTATGTTCCAATGAATAATCACAATTTCTTATCTCTATAAACGTAATTTTGATGCTAGTTTAAATCATATTTTCTAAAAGAGTTGTTTGTTATTAAAATGAACCTTTTTTTTTTGTAACCTAATATTCAACATTAAAAAAAAACTTTAAAATTGTTGTGCTTTACTATATTATTAAATGAATGTTTGTTTCTTTGTTGAAAACTGATCTTTTGATGAGTATTTCTTTCTTATTTAAACACTTTTTCTTTCTCTTCTCTTTTTTCAAGATTGCTCTGTCAAATTGTACACCTGCAAATTAAAGTCTGAAATAAAATTGGTTCCCTTAACAAGCAATGATATATTGTAACTTACCCTAAAAGCAAGGCTCAGTCTATGTCAATCTGAATTCAAGAAGTAGTCTTGTGGCCAGCACAATGACTTTTCTTAATCTTATTAGAATAGTGAACAATATTAGGTTTCTGAGTACAAATTACTTCACACCAGAAGCGTCTTTGGCTTGTGTGGATGCTTTTTTTTTACAATTCCTATTATCAGCTTGAAAAAAAAAATGGGTTAAAAAACAACCTGGACACAGATCTCAAAAATATCTTGAGAAATTTGCCAGTTTATGCTTATGTTTGTGAAAATAACTAGTTAATGAGCCACACAGGGAAAACCTCGGTTTGAACACAATCCATCAGCGGATATTTTCCCCTTGTATTCATTACAGAGATTAATAAATAGACGGTCTGGACCATTTTGGGCACCGTCAGTGTCTAGGATGGCTGCCTGGTTGTTCGGTATGCGCTGGACTGTCCGATATTCTCAATTGTCCCGAGTTCCTACCTTGCCCGCTGCCACCCCCCGCGGTGTTGCGGGAGTTTTGTACTAGAAATTAAATTATCTTCCACACTGAGAGAACATTCGAAACCTGTAAACCATTTAACCAACATTAGACTGCTTCTAGACCAGCCAATGTCGATCCAGCACTTGAAAAACACTCGTTTTCTTCGCCTTTCATTTTGAGCTTCAAAAAATGGTTTGAAATATATACATGTCGATTAGAATAATTTAATGGCAGGTGTTGGACTAAAAAAGAATCGATTTGTCTAGACCTGAGAGAGCGAGGACGGGTTTATTTCAGCTGCAATGAGTTGGGGGGGGGGGGGGTTTACGTACTATCAGTAGTCCAGTTCTGACTTTTTTTTTTTAATGGTACAATGACTGGATCTGTATTATCAAACTAGAATTTAATAAACTCTGAGTAGATTTATTATCAAACTCGTCATCATCAAACTCCATTTGAGTGAGGGCTTGAAAGGCTCAAATCTTCTCTTGCAAAAGTCCTGGACAGAAACCCTGCTGTCTTGCGTAGTGCATAAATGTCGCCAAACAGGTGGAGAATTTTTGGTTTCCCAGACCTGTCGAGACGGAGATCAGCAAGTCTGGGGCAGTCAAACAGGATATGAGGCACGGTTTCCTCTTCTTCCCCGCAGCGGGGGCACCGTGAATCGAAATTTGGCCATAGCCTTGAGAAATATGAGCCAACAGGACAACGGCCTGTCCTGCACTGTGCTATAATAGCTTGCTCAGACCTGGACAGCCTCCACCACCGGGAAGTGCGGTCAGGGCGCCTCATGCGCTTTTTGGGACTTGTCCCAGCACTCAAAACACTTTTCCATTTTTTTTTTTTTTTATTATTATTATTATCAAACTAGAATTTAATATACTCAATGAGTAGATTTATACATGCGGCGCGTAACAATTTTTTTTTTTTAAATGTGTCATTCAACTGTTAGCTTACACTTTCTTCCTAGTCAATAGGTGAAAGGAAGCTGGTCAAAAACTAGTACATTGCAGTTAGGCTGGATCTATCCCCATACTGGGCCCATACTGACCTAAACAAAATTGAACACTTACTGCAAATCATTTAAATGATTTAAATATAAGCTTTCCAAGTAGACCTGCCACCTATAAATGTCTCGTTTTCACTATTATAAATGCTTACAACAAAAAAAAAAAACCCACTAAAAAACTATTGCATACTTTAAAGTAAAACCAAGAATTTAAAACACTTCTTCCTTGACTTTAATGTTAGCGCTTAGAGCTGGCTTTTCATACACGGCGGAAATTTGCAGCCAGAATTCTTGCTATGTTTGCTAGAGCTTATCTCTGTGAGCAGTTCGTTTCCCTAATGAAGGCTACAAAAACACATCACCGTTTGAGATTATCCGATCGAAATTTTTCATCAGTGATGAACGTGTCAGTGGCAAACAAACGTCAACCTGACATTAATTAAAGGCACATTCCTCGTTCCATATGCTAGGACAAATTTGTACAAGTGCTCCTTCTTCTCTAGTGCTATTAGAGCATGGAATGGGTTGCCTGAGCTAGCCAGGAAAGCCAGTAACTTAGCAGAATTTGGGTCATAAGTTAATATGTATGACTAAATGCATGACGCGTAGGGCGTAATCATCTTTTTTTAAAGTAACGTCTGTATTATATAAGGTAAGAGTAATAAAATAGTATCCCAGAAAAAGATGTCAAGCCTTATGACAACGAAATAAATTCGTGATCATACTAATTTTTAATGTATACAATAATACTACAAATTTAGCTAAGGGCCAGGTATTCCATGAATTATTGTTTTCAATTGTATTGTTTACATAAAACTAGTAGGCCTAAGCTATGTTTTTCAACTAATTTTTAGCTGCGGCCCTTCAGGTCATAGTAAGTTTTTTATGTGGCCCACACACCTTAATGATTTTGGCATGCCTGGTTTAGAGTCTTTCTTGTAACATTGCTAATCTTTCGGTTTCTTGAAACAGTTTTAAACAAGGTTACAAAAGACAGTTTATGTGGAAACAAACTCAAAATCGGCCCCAGAAGTGGTCCACCCAGGCAGGCTTCAATATTTTCAGAAAGAACATCCGAATGAAATTATATTAAAGACAAATGAGAGAGAAGAATGCAAAAAGAAGGTTAACAGATCTTGTGTAGTGCCCCAACGGTCCCGCAGATCAAAGGATAGGTGATAGTGAATGTAAAGTTAGATGTGAACCTGGCCTAACTAGTTCCCCTTTCAGACCTTGTGGTCTATAGGGCAGATGATGTAAAGTTCATCTGTCTCAGTCGCATACGGTTAACGAAGGTGTCATGTAGCCAGCACAACGATCAACAGCCTTTACTTTTCCAGAACTAATGTCAGGTACCCATTAGAGCTGAGTGGACTCAGGCGCCCAAAGATTCCAAAGTATGAAAATCTCAGTCTTCACCAGGATTCGAACCGGGACCCCAGTTTGGAAGCCAAGCACTTTACCGCTCAGCCACCGCACCTCCCCTGGCCTAACTGATGTCTTATAAAATCTAATTGTTTTGAAATGCTTAATCTCTAATTCCGATCCTCATAAAAAAAAAAGAATAATTATTGTGCAAATGAAAATAAATTTTAGGAAAATGAAGTTTACAAGATTACTACTCGTTTTAAATTAGGTCTATTTTATAATGCATACTAATTAGCTTTTTCTCTTTAAAAAACTGCTTGCATAACTGATTTTAAAAATTAGATTTTTCGCTTTCAGAAAAAAAAAAGTAGCCATTGCATCAGAAATTTGAATGGTCTAAAACATAGTGATGTCGGATTTTCAATCTTTTCTAGTTTACGAGATCTAAACGGGACGGACGGACAGACATTTCGCACAAAACTAATAGCGTCTTTTCCCCTTTCGGTGGCCGCTAAAAATGACAGAAAGCGTCTGGCTCTGATGGTCTTTCAGAAGTTCTTATAATGGGTGTGCTGCTATTACGGAAAGGTTTACTTTATGCTGGGACGCCACCATCATATCCTTGTTTAAAAAGGCGATACGTCTGACTGCTCTAATTGTCAGAATACTAGTTGAGCGACAGCCTAAATTCCACAGTGAGCAATGTGCTGTCCGAAAGTCCATGTAGTCTGGTAGAGGTCCTCATTATAATGCTAGCAATCAAATATGTGTTTTTTTTCTAGATCATTCCGATCGTTGAAATTCTTCATCCACAGACACACAGTAACACACTATTAGATTTGGTAATTTAATGTTACTTTTTGTTAAACATATTTTATTTTTATTTGGCCTTTTTCTACAACTACTGCTAATGTAGGCTACCTGTCTCTAGATCTTTCAGAGCTCTACTGCTAATGTAGGCTACCTGTCTCTAGATCTTTCAGAGCTCTACTGCTAATGTAGGCTACCTGTCTCTGTAGATCTTTCAGAGCTCTACTGCTAATGTAGGCTACCTGTCTCTAGATCTTTCAGAGCTCTACTGCTAATGTAGGCTACCTGTCTCTGTAGATCTTCCAGAGCTCTACTGCTAATGTAGGCTACCTGTCTCTAGATCTTTCAGAGCTCTACTGCTAATGTAGGCTACCTGTCTCTAGATCTTTCAGAGCTCTACTGCTAATGTAGGCTACCTGTCTCTGTAGATCTTTCAGAGCTCTACTGCTAATGTAGGCTACCTGTCTCTAGATCTTCCAGAGCTCTACTGCTAATGTAGGCTACCTGTCTCTGTAGATCTTCTTGAGCTCTACTGCTAATGTAGGCTACCTGTCTCTGTAGATCTTCCAGAGCTCTACTGCTAATGTAGGCTACCTGTCTCTGTAGATCTTCCAGAGCTCTACTGCTAATGTAGGCTACCTGTCTCTGTAGATCTTCCAGAGCTCTACTGCTAATGTAGGCTACCTGTCTCTGTAGATCTTCCAGAGCTCTACTGCTAATGTAGGCTACCTGTCTCTGCAGATCTTCCAGAGCTCTACTGCTAATGTAGGCTACCTGTCTCTGTAGATCTTCCAGAGCTCTACTTCTATATTGCTGTGCTGAACTAAACCTAGGTTATTTAACTTGCTGGACTGTAATTTAAATACAATTTTCTTAATAAAATATGGAAATAGCAGTTCGATTAGCTCTGTTGAAATTTTCATCTCTGATACCTCCAAATCATACAATAAAATCTCTAGTCGTAAACTAATATCAAGATCCAAGATCTAGAATTTGATCTAAGTCACTTGAATAAGATTGTAATGAATTTGGTCATCTGACCTCGTTATTTACATCGCAACAGAACGGAAGCTCATTAAAGTACTCTGTCTTTAACTATAGGACACATAAAGCAAATTGAGTTTGTAAAGCACTACTAGATCTAGTATATGACCAGGTCCTAAAATATATATATACAAATTCTATATGAAATGAAACACTAAAATATTTTTTACTTTGTAATTTGTTAATAACTAGAGCTTTGGCTTGCTTCATTTTCTTTTTCTTGCAGTCTTTTAAGTTTGTGTTGGTTTTAATGATTTAATTATTAATTTTTTCTTCGAGCTTATACCAACTGTCTGTCTGTCTGGTAAAAGGTTTGTACACGTTATTTCTCCCATATCCGATCTCGGATCAATAAAAATTTTGCACAATTATTTCTTGAACTGTACCTGACAAAACAAGAATCAATTAAAAATAACAAATTAGTTAATTAACTATTGGTAATGTATTATTTTGTTTGGTATTGAATAGGGAAAGAAATCGTACTTCACAGATGTGGTGGTATTAGTAAATTAGACCCCTTGGGGAGGCTTGAACCCAGAGTGAACGAGTTTTTGTCAGTGCATTTAAAAGTGGTCACAGTAGCCTTCAAGATCTACCCTCTTTCCCCTCTCCCCCCCCCCCCTTTTTTTTTTAACTTGTCCAGACAGTGGTGGGATCATAACACATTAAGAAAGCTAAAAGCATGATATTGCGCTAAACAAAAACAACTAGTAAAAATATTTGTAATCACATAGTTTTAGTATTGTTGGTCTAGAATACTCTAGATCTATTACAAATTTAATCATAAGACTGACCCAAACTAATGTATACAATTACGCTTAATATAAGCTTTGTTTTCGAAGAGAAGATTCATGCACAAGAACCAAAAAAAAAAATAATAATATGAACATGAAAATAGCAAGGAATGGAATTCATGAAAGAAAGAACGAGAAGCCGTAAATAGGGACAGATACATTTTTCAACCTTTATTTGTGTGATTTTCTACATTTTAGTCCGATGTTTGGGCGGGCCAGATAACACCAGGTCGCGGGCCGGATCTGGCCAGCGTCTCTTATTTTGGCATCAGTGATATATTCGACTTAAATAACTTCGCTACAACTGACATGCTGGATTTTTTTCAATTCTTGCTTAAACTAATAGGGCAGGCAGAGAAAACATCATGTCCTACGAGTGTCCAAGAGCTGCAGGCAGACAACTGAAGGGTCACCAACTGCATGGAAACTATGAGGCACTACGTTCAACACAGAGTTTCTTACCAGAGCACTTCTGGAGGCCTAGGCTTTCATTCCCTGCTACCATTAGGAGTTCATCCAAGGTTCATGCTGTCCTATACGTTTTGCATTTCTATACCAATTTTACGTATTAAAATTCAAATTTATGGATGCGCTGTTAAACCTTTTTCAGAACGTAGGTACATCTTCGTTCACATATTACAGATTCAACACATTTTTATATATCAAATAGACCAATTGTGTAAATTTTAAGTGGCAAACTTTAAGCTTCACTTATAACTTATTCATTAATGACGATTAATACTGACTCTTGACCTTACATACGACAGTCCAGAGCTTTACTACACGACCAGGCGTAATCTTTCGTTATGCATTAAGCGCATTAATTTCGCCTGTTAAAAATATTTCTGCTGCGACAATTAAAATGTTTGAAATCAAATCTGGATCAGCTGTCTGCAACATCTATCTTCGAAAAACAATAAAAATAGGAAATTCCATTGAAGAAAACAACTTTTACATGTTAGAATATAAAAAAAAAAAATCCATATTTTCGATTATCTTTAGCGACCCCTGACAAATTATCAATCGACCCCAAGGGGGTCTCGACCCTCAGGCTAAGTACCCCTAATTCAACTGCTGAAGGAATATCTGGAATAATCGGTGGTGGAGGTCAATTTAGGACAGCTTTTCTCAAACTGTGGGGCGCGATGTCTTCCCAAGGGTTAAGCGACGTGCTGACTAAAAGGGGTTGGTGGAAGCGGAGGGAAAAATATTAATTTTTTTTTTTTCATTTTCCATCCACATAAAAAGACATTATTACAAGAGACATCGTTTCATGTGCCAAGACGGACATTGTTAAATGAAAACTATTTTAGCGAGATGCGTCCGCAATTATAGCAACTCAAAACTTTTTTAAAAAGACATTTCAAATCGTCTCTGTTACTGTGATTATTTCCGACTTCTTGACCATTCTATAAAAGAAAGTTCGACAGTTGTACATTGTTTTGGTCACGACCGGTTGGTTGCATAAAAAAGGTCCGCGGCAAGACTCCTTACTTAACATGAAGATGATCTTACGATAATCACGCCCATAACAGACGTACGTGCGCCATATGTACCTCGGATGTCTCTCGCTAGTTCTGCCTCCTTCTTGCAGCGCTCATTCTGACCCCCAGCTAATGGGGTCCGAAAGAAATTTTTCTCATTTGGGGGTTTGACATCGGTAAAAGTTATGGAAACATTTATTTGGACTTCTTGAAAGTGTTCCATTCAGCGCTCTCTTTGGTCTTTTACGTTGACCGGTGTTTTACGAGAGTCTGTTAGTGCTTTGGCGACCAGATAGTCCCATCATAGATTCATATTTCCCGGTTTAGCTGCTACCTCAGCCTCTTTTGTCAGTTCACAGATAAAGCGTTGTCTGTCTTTCTAGAACTCTGTTTCATTTCTCTGTTTATTTCCCGAGAATGTTTTGTTCCGAAATCTTTTCCGATTGATTTTGACATTGGTTTTCTACTTTACTTCCCTTCTGGACTCTACTTTTTGCCCATTTTCTGGAGTTATCCATTCATTTGTTTAAACTTCTATTATTGGTTTCCAGAATCGTTGGATTGCAAGCCCAGAGTGTTCTTTACTGTTCTATTAGTTCTGTGAGGGCGCTTGAATCTGTTTTATACTTCACAGTATTTTAATTCTGTGTTTTTTTTTCTTTAAAGTTATTTTGCTGTGTCGTTTGATCTGAAGGGATGCTAAAAGCAGAATGGGATTTGAGACAGAAGGTGATTTGAGACAGCTGGTGATTTAAGACAGCAGGTGATTTGAGACAGCAGGGGATTTAAGACAGCAGGTGATTTGAGACAGCATTTGCACCACGTCTTGCTCGTACACTCTTTCAACTTCTTTGTAACTGTGATGTGGTCAGTTTGGATATTTGTTAGTCCATTGGGTAAAGTCCAAGATGTTTTGTGGCAATTGTGGATTGTGTGAAAATACTGCAACACCATTGACCACCAATAACAAGTTCATTAAAAGTTCACAAAAGTCCATTTATAGATCTACATTTTTATTGCAGCTGCCTACTACTTTTCCATAACATAGCGCATGGCATTGAAAGGTAGTAGTTTTCCAACTTGTGTCCATTAACTCTGGCTGGCATGTGGTGAGACTGGTTCCCCTTCAAGCAGTGCTCTTGTTGCTTCTGATGTCATCATTAAGGCAACTTCTAGAGTATGATCGTGTTCGAGGTCGTCATGACTGTTGACAGTCTGATATGTCCACTAGCATTCCATCTTGTATTAATATTCTATGATGAACTTTTCAGCATTCATGTAGAGTTCTAATATTCCAGATCCCTATTCTGGTTTTTGCTTTGGCCATTAGTACATTTGTTGGCCAGCCTTTCATGGGCTTTCAGTGGTGTGTGTGGTGAACTCTTCTTGAGAGGAATCAGCATGACCAACGTCTTTCTGGCTTTGTTTTGTTGTGGTTTCTGTAGCATTGTAGTTTTCTAAAGGGTGAAGTTGCTAGCCTCACGCCCAAACCTCCTCTTTTTGCGGGCTTAAGACCAGCAAGATACATCCCGACTGTTGCCTCTTGGCGGAGTTGCTCAGTTTGGTACTTTTTACTTTCATTACTAAACAAATGTTGTTGCTAACGCGTAGTGTTTTTTTTTTTCACAACACACACTTTATAAACTTTTTGCGACAACCTCATTATGGCATCCTCCTCCTTTTTTTTTTTGGGGGGGGGGCCTCAGCGTTGTCATGGTGAGTGTGTGTTTCTATGGTGACAGTGAGAAGAAGTCAGCGATTGGTTGGGGGGTGTATGCATTGTGAATGATGCAAGATAAGCGCACTGTCGTAAGCGGTCTTGGGTACGCCAGATGACTCTAGAATGTCATAGTGAAAATAAATGTTTTTTGTAGTGAGTTAGATTTTATATTATTACTTAAGTCTACTACATTGATTTCATTTGTTTATATTTTAATCAATGTTACGTTTAGTTTTGTTCACAAAGAAGTTATTCAAGTTATCTCAAGTTTTATAAGTTTACATACAATAAGCCTACAGTGATTAAGTTGTCTACCAGCAGTTTGGTGCTACAAGTCACAAGCCGTCAACAAACAAGGGGGGGATGGGTCTTTTTTGAAGTTTTATATTTTGGTTTATACTTTTTAACGTCTTTTTTTTTTAATTAGGCCTATATTAATAAGTGGTCGGCAACATGTGACACACCGGAAGTTTCCATATGGCCCGCCGAGAGTTGACAAAACAATTATCACGCTACATATGTCATTGTTTTTCTTAAACAATAGCTTACTGGTAATGTACTTGGTTATTCTAATAGTTATTATAATATTAGAAAACATATTATTTTATACTTTCTATAATTCTTTATTGAAAACGAGAGCACTGCTGTCAAATGTCATACTAATTCTTCATGAAACAATTGATAATCTATCTGTACGTTATAGAAAGAGGACATCCATTGTTTGTTTTTTTTATTTCTTTTTATTGTTCAAACATACACACTGGTCAAATACTGGTTACTGCATTACTAAATTCATTACATAAAAGAAATTAAATATTGTTGCTCTGAATGTTCTAGTATGTATGCTAAATCAAGTGGTTTCAGTTTGGTATGTGAAATCTTATGACAGGCACTGGCAATTGTCTTTGTTATTTTATAGCGCACGTGCACAGGTGACTGGTTGTCGTCTGCACTGGTTGTTCAATGACATGTGCACTTGTTTTTAGGACATTTGAGACGTTGATTTCTTTAAGTCTGTGGATTGAGAGAAAAAAAAGTTTATTAAAGTAAACTAAGCCAATAATATTAATTACTCAACGAAATATTCTAAGGCACTTTAGTAAAATAGGAAGTGAATCTTATATTCCTTAGTAAGACGAACTGTTGTTTTTTTATATAATCATGTGAGAATTATAGTAAATTGTAGGAAAAAAAAGTTTGTTTAATAGTTGTAGTGATTCAAACGCAATGTCAATTAGTGTAACGACTTAGCCTGCAATCATTAGCTAATTTAATTAAAACATTTTTCATATGATCAACTTTTAAAAATTATACAAGTAAGTGACTTTAAGTCTAGGGTTGCTTTTAGATGTTTATTTGTTTGTTAATTACCATTTAGACCAGTAATGGGGACCAACTCCGGCCAAGTGAAAGGTTCAAACAGGCTCGACAGATATTTTAAAATTACAATGATAAAATAACAAATCAGTGATTGGGATCTGAGTTTTTCCTCCCCCAAAAAGGTTCAATACCAAGTCAGGAATATCCAAGGGAAGAATGTCTTCAAATCTTTGGTTTAGGTCGTCATAGAATAGTCCCCAATAGACATATTAATAAGTAATGAAGGTTGATCATTATTCAAATTTCCCGATCAGATAAGCTGGCTTTCAGCGAGGAAGTTATTTTAATTGTATACGATTTTCCTCTTTCTGTGGAACCCTTTCGGTCGTCTCGCGGAAACCTACGGGTCCCATACCACAGTTTGAGAACCACTGATTTAACACCTAGATTGATTTCTTGAAAGACTTTACAGAACTAAGATTTGAATTGCTTGAAAAAACAACAACAAACAAACAGAATAGGATCACTTGTAGAGAGATACAAATGCAATTCACGATCACGTGGGTGACTGCGCAGTCATGGCATAATGTAAGTATTGTAAGACTTGCCCTAGTGTCTTATCTCTCTATGCCTATGGGTCAGTGACTAGGAGCAAGCAGAAGGTTATCTCTTAGAAAGGCTAAAATATAATACTGGCCTTCCTTTGTAATCAATTGCATCATGCTCAGTGAGATGAACCTGTGTTTTGGTCTGGTTTTGGGTCAACTCATTAGAAACTTTAAGCTAGATATAAACTAATGGAAAAATTTTTGTACAAAATTTACTTGGACAAACTGTTACTTATAGCTGAGTAGGGTGTTATACATATCATCCTTTTAGTTTAGCTACATAAACAAACTAGACCATTACCTTTAGAAGATGAAAACAAGGAACAAGAATATTTTTTTACTCACTGCCACTAAATCATCTCATCATTGTGCTATGTTAGGAGATCGTTGACGTCATTCTAGTAACAGGATGATCCAATTTTAATAGTAGATCCTCATTAAAGCTTGTGGGATTTGAACCCATTAGAAATAAGTTTCTCTGCCACTAAGTTAAAAGTTTTTGACTGAGCCGAGTTTTGGGGTGTTGTGGTGGGGGATAGTTATTTGCCTTGTAGATTTTTAACTTAATTGCAAGGATCAAATGTAACATACATCGTTTGTGTGAAAAGATCAGTGATTCTTCCAAATGAAATTTAGCTTTGGCAAGAAAATAGGACGAAGATACAATTTACATGTCGCTAAATTATCTGCTTTTTCTGAGAATATTGGCGTATGAAGTCATATTCCGCTCTGAGATAAGGTTAATCTTTTTTCCCTCATTTCCAACAGCATTTCTTTGCGAAACATTTTTAGCCTTTTGGTTACCAAGAAGAAGTTTTGATGCAGAAAAGGACAGTAAAAAAAAAGGAAAGTTCCCCTTTCAGACCTTGTGATCTATGGGCAGATGTAAAGGTCATCTGTTTCTGATGCCCACGGTTAACGAGGGTGTTATGTGGCCAGCACAACAACCAAACACAATTACGTTTTCCCAACTAATGTCTGGTACTCATTAGGGCTGGGTAGACTCAAAAATCCCGAAATTCAAAATCCCAGTCTTCACCAGAATTCGCTTTTCGAATTGTCTCATTGTATGTAAGATGGTTCCACAAGGTTGTTAACGCCGGAAGTGGTAATGGTCCTAAGCCCATCATTACCTATAAAATGCTTCCAATGGCATGCGTCTCAAATAGCCTCTGACAACCAGTCCAACTCATGGCCTTCACGTGTAGTTCAGATACTGAGCCCAGGGGAACATCACCAACAGGAGAAAGGGCAAAGGCGAGCAACTGGCGCCTAAACCAGTAAGCTTCGGGCAGGATTGGCTCGTTTGCTTTGGTTGGCTACCCATCTAGGAGAAGGAAAACTCTGAATCCAAACCTCCGTTGCCTTTCGGCTATACCCAAACACGTCGAAAGGCTTCGGGAGACAATCCAGGAGCTGGTGACCCTTAGGCAGATTGTGGCACACTGTGCTACAGCCTGGCAGAGGCTGCGGCGCTACTGATCCCAAACTGTATTGGATATTCCGTTCCTTTGGTCACATCAGTTGCGCGGAGAAGGGGGGGGCGACATCGTTCCGATGAATATGATGACTACGTAAAATAAACGTAAATAAATGGAAGTCATTGAAAATATCTGTTTGTTTTCTGTAATTTTATTGAATACAGATATTTATTGTACACACAAATGAATTAAAAAAATCTTTCGCTAAGTTCAGTATCAGCTGTTTACTTTATGATTACGAATTTATAACATGAGCAGAAGTAGCTTGGGTCAATGAAAGAAAATAATTTGACGGTTGAGGGTCGCCGTATAATTATAACTGTAAGGGGTCGCCGTATAGTTATAACTGTAAGGGTTCACGTATAGTTGGAATTGTATGTAAGGGGTCGCGGAACTACAAAGTTTGAGAAAGCTGTTCTAGTCTAACCTGAGTCACTAGCTAGCCTCGAACCACCCATACGATTGCAAAGCAAGACCACTAACATCTTTCATTTGTTTAAGTACATATCATCTCCTACATAAGTTTGATAATTTAGCACCCATAAATCATATTTATAATGGTGCTACGGGCTATGTAAGCCGATGCTCAGCGCTTGTCTGTAGCCTGCATTATACGTTTCTGCAGAACTGAATGCAGAAATAGCTTGGTGGCCTGACATCTCCTGACATCACTTGAGGAACTTTCATAAAGGACGCATTTTTCAGTCCATTCGTCTCCATTACAGATAAAGTCTAAACCACAAAAGTGTCCCGTGTCTCTGGCCTTTTTAAAGATTTCTTTTTCTTCACTTCCTATTGTTTCGTTTTACTTACCATTTCGTCCTAGTAAAAATAACGTGGACTACTTCCTTTGGAGCACTTCTAGTCACTCATCCTTCATCTTCGGAATCAAAGACATTGTCATTATCTGGCTAACATTTCACACTTAATCTAGCACAGGCTGCGCAGCGTAACAGTACATTTTAAAAATTATTATAGAATTAATTCAAAAAATATTTACCATTAAAGTCTTGTGTTCTATGGGACATTGGAATTAATAATATTGCATTTAATTTAGTATTAATTATCAGTAAGATCCCTTTGGCATATGACAGCTCCCATGCAAAGGAAAGATACAATATTTGTTTTATTAATATTATTTTAAAATAAAGTAGGAATTGATTTAAAAATATAATACTTATTACTAATTAATACTTATCAACTTACTCTGTCTGGTAAAAAAATTGTACACGTTATTTCTCCCACACCCAATCTCGGATGAAATTGAAATTTCGCTCAATTATTTATTAGCATAGACAAGACATGAATCAATAAAAAAGGAAGCAATTAGTAATTTAATTACTTCTAATTTTTTTTTAATGATACCAATAAGGGAGATTAATCCTTCAGTATTCACAGATATGGCTAAATTTGTATGGTTTTGTCCCATAATATAATTGAAAACGCTATTTCTCACACACGCATAAATAACTTCTACATTATTTAGATATAAAGTTGTAAAGCCGGAGTTCTTTTCCTTTGATACTTATTTTAAAAAGATTTTTTTTTGTATTTTACTTGTTTAAATTATCATTATATTATCGAATTTCTGTTTCAATCTAAAAAGCAAACAATCCAACAAACAAAGCAATCTACGTGCATTTTTATGGCAATGGTAAGAGGCAAATGAAATATTTTGACTATTGCGTCAAGTGACCTAAACGTTTATGGTAGGGCAATAGTCTTCCAGTGGACTTAAAGCAAGGATTAGCTATTTACATGATTAAAATCCAGCTTCAAAACTTACCCAGTTATCTCGAAGACAGAGCGAGGGAACTTACATTCAAGAATAAAACAAACAAGCAATCCAAAAGAGTGTAAAAAAAAATAATCCCTAATTTGTAAAACTTCACAGTCTCAAGTTCATTCCTTATGCTCAATCTTTGAACGTGAACAAACAAATATCTAAACCTAGATCAAAATTAAAAGTCAGACATATTTACATTTAATAAATTTAACATGATTAAAAAATCACGATTCACACATTTAAAAAGAAAGAACTTGACTTTAGAAAAAAATTAACATATGGTTTGTTGTTAATTATTTTACATTTGTTTGTTTTTTTAAATTCAGCTTATCAGTTAATCAAAGTGTTGACAGTACAAAATTTGGTAGATCTAGCTAGTATAAAAAGGTGAGATTTGATCGAGTCGTTACCTCCGACACTGAACATTCTAACAGTAAGACATTGAACTGTGAAATTTAAGAAAAAAAAGTTATTGCTATTTGTCAAGATCTGTAAAGCGATCACTGCTGACTGCTCAAAATGAGGATTCTGGCTGTGGTAGTGATAGCGTTTCTGAGTTTTGTCGCATCACAAGGTAAATAATCCTCTTTCCGTCTTTGATAACGAAAGAACTACATCTATATAGACCTATCTGTTGCATTGTTTCTAAGCTATTAGATAATTGTAACATTGTTATTACTCCGCCATGCGCACCGCCATCCAGGCTAGTGCTAGAAGGTGCGCACTGTGATAGACTAGACCTAAAAGGATGTGAACATTAGAAAGAGAACGATTTCCGCCCAAGTAGAGAGCCAATATGGAGAGATTGTGCCTAAGATAGATGTTGTGTTGTGTACCTGTGATGTCGTGTAAATAAAGATATATGTGCCTCGTTGAGTTGCCTCCCTTAAGTTATTACTATTGATCTCAGAAGTGGGATTATAGGCAACTCAACGAGATGAGGTAGGCTTTGATTACAATGACATATTTGAAGCTATTACATCAGCTCTCAATTAAAGAGATAAGACAAGAGCTTCGGGACCGAGATTTAAAATCCCTCGGTAGCAGGGAAACGCTCACGGCTCGTCTGCGGCAAGCTCTGATCAATGAAGAAGAATATCCGGAGACCTATAAATTTGAAATTGAACTTGGGATTGTTGAGTTCATTGGCAAGATACAGGAAGAAAAATTGCAAAGCGTGAACAAATTAACAGGATGGGGAGTAAAGTAGATGAAAGTGTATTGCAAGTGGAAGAACTAATAGACCAAAGTGATAAACTTGTGTCTCAAGCAAAAGGAGGACTAAACTCGTTAGGGAAGGAGCAGTTGCCTGGTCAGTACTGTGTGCTGCACAAACAGTGGTGATGGAGGCGCTGGGGATTGGAGCGCCGTCTGTGACTGTGTTGTGGGCAAGTCTGGCGGGGATGACTTTCATGGCGAGAAACGTGACAACGATTGCTGCGACGATCGCAATGGGATATACAGAATTGAAAGAAAAGAAACAAATGAAGAAACTAGAGAAGTCTGTTATGTGCCTGAAACTTTTGTTCCTGGTATACCTGCAACGAGCCGGACAGATCAAGACAACGTTGGGTCTGCGTCCAAGCTGGCTGCTGTGGACCATAGAGACCTCTGTTTATCTGTCAGTACCTTTGATGAGAACTCAAACCATGAAAGCCTCAAGACCGTTTCTGATTTCTTGCCTTTGATGTCGTCGAGTGAAATTGCGAATACGGGCCCCAACAATGGCCGAGACAGAAACAACGAATTTGACTTTGGCAGCGGCATAAGAGAGAGCTCGATGCTTGGCAACTGCATCCAGGCGATTGACATGAACTGTATATGCGGCGTCCTGCGTGGACTGTGCCCATGCCAAGAAAACCAGTTACAAGATCTGAACTTGACAGAAATGTGTACTTCTGCCCACATCAGTGAGAATGACTTGAACGGTGGTGAATTAATTCCAGCAAAACCTGATGTAGTGGTGAATGAACATTACAAGGATGCTTCATGGGCATACCTTACAGATGAGGCTAAGAAAGACTATGTGCTTGAAACCATGGCTACAAGTGGGCCTACAACTGTGTCACTAGACGTCCATGGAAAAGGTCGGCTGACTCAGCGTCTTAGAACAACAACCCTGGAATCTACAATGATCGCCACAACCTCCATTTGTGTTACGTGGCTGGCAACCCTGACCTCCACTTACTCTCCGTGTCAGCTGGCTGGCATCAGCGACTATCGTCATGAGGTCGAAGAAGCGACCACAATATCGTCTCAAGCGTAGACTGGCCAACTGAAAGAAGAGGAAGCGACGACCACGGGAAACTGTGCAGATGGCTTTGTGGGCAACAGGCACCCTACCGTCTGTGGTTTCCACCGATCGACCTCCACCTAAACTGTCAACCCTCCACTGCACTGTTTCTTTTCGGGACTAAAAGCTCTAAGAAGGGGGCAATGTTATAACTCCGCTATGCGCACCGCCATCCAGACTAGTGCTAGAAGGTGCGCACTGTGATAGACTAGACCTAAAAGGATGTCAACATTAGAAAGAGAACGATTTCCGCCCAAGTAGAGAGCCAATATGGAGAGATTGTGCCTAAAATAGATGTTGTGTTGTGTACCTGTGATGTCGTGTAAATAAAGATATATGTGCATCGTTGAGTTGCCTCCCTTAAGTTATTACAATATATTAAAACTGAATTCTGTTAAGCTACTGATAGGTTAGCTAAGAACTGTAATTTTTTTTTTTTACTTCTTATGGGAGTTCTTTAACATAGGTTAAACATTTTAATATTTTTATAACTAAATGTAGATGGTATTTTAGAAATGTGTTCTACTTTATGTTATAATGTTTTGTATAGGCGTAAATATACTAAAATTTAGTTTATAGTTAACATATATTTTACTTAACTACAAAAGTTCTATTTATAGCGAGGAATGTAGAATGAAATGTTTGATGCTGAAAAGTACACTATTCTGTAAACATAAATACATAAAATACATTTATACATATTCTTATAAAGGCCTTATAGCAGCGGTTCTCAACCTTTTGAGATTCAAGGACCACTTAAAAATGTGTGTCTCAGCCACGGACCACTACTAAAAATTTGGCTACTGGCGCACTAGAAATTTATATAGTTTTATAAAAAAAAATAAAGTTGATATTTAAAAACATTTATTATATATTTTAATAAATGTTTCAACCTTTTCATCCTTTTGTAATGAACAAATATCAGTCTTACTGCTAACAATAGTTCGGATTAGAAACAATGCTACATTTAAGCCTTGAGCTTGCAAATTTGAGCACAGCTTGTCCAAACGAGGTGTAATGCTTGAAAGACTCAGTCGGAGTTCATCTTCGACTTCAAGTCGTGAACGATATTTTGTTTTAATTGTAACCCGTGCAGAATCCACATTCACAAAGATATGATGTTGCAAAGGGTAAAATTATTTTGAAAGCTTTCTGAGACAGTTCTGGATACTCATGCGAAGCTTGTGTCCAAAACTTTATCAAGCTCACTCTCGGATGCATCATCTTCAACGTAGTATCACTGGTCAGTTCAATGAATTGGTTTAATTCCGATGGTGGTAAATTTAATGAATCAATGTGTGCAAGAAACGGACTGGAAACCCACGAAAAACTCTCAACGTTCAAATCACCAAAGTAGAAGTTAAATTGATCCAGCAATGATTGAACATGTTCAGAAATCAATTTCACCACATCGGGCTTGTTGATTTCAGCATTTTCTGGTTTCTTGGTGAATTCATGCAATTGATCAAACATTTCAAAGTTACCCTGAAATAATCTTGTCTTCCACAGAGCAAGTTTTTTCGTAAAAGCAGACACTTTATCACTGAGGGTAATTAAGTTTGTGTACTTCCCTTGCAGAGATGAATTGAGTTTATTCAGCTGTTCAAAAATGTCGGCCAAGTAAGTTAGAACAGCAACCCATGAATTTTCATTCAAATGAACAACAAGCTGTGAATTTTTACTAACAAGAAACTCTCGCACAGCATCACGTATTTCAAACAGTCTGTTAAACACTTTTCCCCTTGATAACCAACGAACTTCAGTGTGCATCAGTAACTGCTCATAATCAAAATCCATATTCGAACATAATGAAGCAAAGAGACGAGAATTCAATGGATGAGCCTTGATGAAATTAACAATTTTTATGGCCTGATCAAAAATAGATTTCAAGTCCGCGTTCAATCTTTTACTCGCAAGGATCCCGATGAATCATACAGTGCGTAATGTGACAGTTGGCACATTAGAACGCACACGTTCCCACAAGCCTGTTCGTTTTCCAGTCATTGCTAAAGCACCATCCGTGCACCCTCCGATACACCAGGACCATTCGATGCCATTGGCTGCCATAAAATTATCAAGGATAGCAAAAAGTTCTGCACTTGTTGTGTGACCTGGACAAGCTTTACAAAACAAAAAAATCTTCTTCAACTTCATCCATCCAGATATATCTGACATAAGCCATTAATTGTGCCTGGCCGGAAACATCCGTTGATTAGTCCAATTGAATAGCAAATTGTTTAGAATCTTGCAGCCTTGAAATCAACTGTTCTTCAACGTCAGCTGCCGCCAAAGCTATACGTCGTTGAATTGTGTCGTTTGAAAGTGGAATTGTTTTCTGTTTACTTGCCAAGGCATCACCAAACATCTCTCGACACATATCTATAGCAGCAGGCATTATCAGAGTTTCTGCAATTGTGTGAGGCTTTTTGGCCTGTGCAACTCGGATAGCCACTTAAAATTATGCTCTTAAAGCCTTCTCATTGACTTTAGTTGCTTGGAGTATGCAAGACTTCTGAATACCAAGTGAATGTTTCTTGCGCATAAAATATTCCAATGGTTTCTCCGAGCAGTCAGTATGATTCGTTTTAAGATGTCTTCGGAGTTTCGCAGGTTTCATCGCTTCATTTGCAAGAATTTGTGAACATATTACACACTGTGGTCTGGGTTGATTATTTACTAAGACGCATATAAACCCAAAGCGCAAATACTTTTCATCATACCGTCATATGGGAGTTCGTCTTTTTTTCTCCGGAACTGCATTTGATTCACACTCAGGTTGTGAAGATGAGTCAGAGAAATCATCATCGTTGTCCTTATGTTCGGTTGCTTTCTTTATTAAAAATTTATCCATGTGTTCAATCAATTTAATTATTTTGATTAGTTTTCAAATAAAAAAGCGTATTTTTGAATGTCAATATAAACGGGAAGACGCCAGGGCCCATCTGATTTCCGGTGTAACTAAAACTTAGAGTAAACATAAAATCGAAACGCACTTTTGCGCTATCGCCATCTAGCGATTTAAAATCAATAATTTTAAAACTGACTTCATATATTCTTTTTCATGTCTTTAATTCTATTATTTTTCATATTTTTTATTTTTTAAAAAACATGCAATTCGGGTTTTGCTCGCGGACCACCAGGCAAATGTCCTCGGACCACTAGTGGTCCGCGGACCACAGGCTGAGAACCGCTGCCTTATAGGATATATTATTATAAATGTGGGTGTCATGTGACTGAGATCAGCCTGTTTTTAGAATCTGTTTGTAAACATGACGGCGTGGGAATAGTTCGAGATATGGTCACGTGATCTTCTAAATTGGAACCCCGACAGACCGAGACCAATCTTTATAGTAGGCCTCAAACACTGACCGGCGACGTCGCAACCTGTTGGATAGCTAGTTTAGTTAGTTGGGTTGCGCACTTTGTTAGACCGACAGTGAACGGATATTTTAGAATGACGACATAGACTTTGGGTTAGAGATTAGGATAGACTTTTTATTAATTAGTTACCGCTAGATTCTCAAGGGGATAACATCGTTCTATAGTGACAGACTAGACTGTGGCCCATTCTGTATTAAACGTTTGTTTGAAGTTCACCTGAGTCAACTTGGTCATTGAGTCTGTGTTCCTGTTTAGTACCTTATCTATATTTGTAACGGTGTGCATGAAGAGCTAGCAGATTGAAAATACATCATACAAGGTAGGCACGCAATTAGTCTACATAATCATCTTTAGAAATACTTTAGCTACAACTGACTACACATGCGTCCGTTACAAACCTATGGACAATGGAGACCAATAACCCATTACCACGTCGTACATAACGTGGCAATTAGTTATTGGTCTCCACTCCCCACTTGTTATGATGTTGCAGGTCTGTGTTAAGGCCATCTGTGACGTTTGGTCTCGGACAGACGCTGCACTTTTCTGGCATATTCTAGAAGCTTGTTTGGATCTTACATAAACCAGAGAGAGAATGTGCAAAGACAATGTTTACAGTCGATACAGTCGAAAGGAAATGTGTACCACTCGGTACATGTCATAGTCGGTAGAGTTGAGTATAGCGGAATACTATATATATTTCGGAGTGTATAAAATTAAATTGGCCTTTATAGTTATACAATAGCCAATAATATTCTCAGTACTAACATCATTACTCATGCATTAGTAGCTAATGTGAACATGTCGACGTCAATTTAAACAATCATAACAATAAAATAAAGTCTATTTTTTCATTTGCCAACAGAGAGCTGTAGTTTTTTTTTAATGAACGTTTACAAAGTAATTGAACTACAAACAATTTTGATTTTCTATTTCTTTTCTAGACTTACAGCACCCAGGAAATAATAATGTAGTCCATAATCATCATAGTGATGTTGTAACTCCTGCCGATAAGAGACAAGTTCATCAGACACATACGCCACATCTACACCATGACGGCCATACTACTGATGCACCAGCCAAACGTCAAGAACATACCCCACATCCACATCCAACTCACCACCCAGTCCAACGTCAAGAGCATATTCCACATCCAACTCACCACCCAGTTCAACGTCAAGAGCATACCCCACATCCACATCTAACTCACCACCCAGTCCAACGTCAAGAGCATATTCCACATCCAACTCACCACCCAGTTCAACGTCAAGAGCATATTCCACATCCAACTCACCACCCAGTTCAACGTCAAGAGCATATTCCACATCCAACTCACCACCCAGTTCAACGTCAAGAGCATATTCCACATCCAACTCACCACCCAGTTCAACGTCAAGAGCATATTCCACATCCAACTCACCACCCAGTTCAACGTCAAGAGCATATTCCACATCCAACTCACCACCCAGTTCAACGTCAAGAGCATATTCCACATCCAACTCACCACCCAGTTCAACGTCAAGAGCATATTCCACATCCAACTCACCACCCAGTTCAACGTCAAGAGCATATTCCACATCCAACTCACCATCCAGTTCAACGTCAAGAGCATATTCCACATCCAACTCACCACCCAATTCAACGTCAAGAGCATACCCCACATCCACATCCAACTCACCACCCAGTAGTAGAACGTCAAGAGCATACCCCACATCCACATCCAACTCACCACCCAGTAGTAGAACGTCAAGAGCATACCCCACATCCACATCCAACTCACCACCCAGTAGTAGAACGCCAAGAGCATACCCCACATCCACACCCAACTCACCACCCAGTAGTAGAACGTCAAGAGCATACCCCACATCCACACCCAACTCACCACACAGTAGTAGAACGTCAAGAGCATATTCCACATCCAACTCACCACCCAGTTCAACGTCAAGAGCATATTCCACATCCAACTCACCACCCAGTTCAACGTCAAGAGCATATTCCACATCCAACTCACCACCCAGTTCAACGTCAAGAGCATACCCCACATCCACATCCAACTCACCACCCAGTAGTAGAACGTCAAGAGCATACCCCACACCCACATCCAACTCACCACCCAGTCCAACGTCAAGAGCATACCCCACATCCACATCCAACTCACCACCCAGTAGTAGAACGCCAAGAGCATACCCAACATCCACATCCAACTCACCACCCAGTAGTAGAACGTCAAGAGCATACCCCACATCCACATCCAACTCACCACCCAGTAGTAGAACGCCAAGAGCATACCCCACATCCACACCCAACTCACCACCCAGTTGTAGAACGTCAAGAGCATACCCCACATCCACATCCAACTCACCACCCAGTAGTAGAACGTCAAGAGCATACCCCACATCCACACCCAACTCACCACCCAGTTGTAGAACGTCAAGAGCATACCCCACATCCACACCCAACTCACCACCCAGTAGTAGAACGTCAAGAGCATACCCCACATCCACACCCAACTCACCACCCAGTAGTAGAACGTCAAGAGCATACCCCACATCCAACTCACCACCCAATAGTCTAATCTATGGATCACTGTAAAATTCTAAACCAGTTTATACTAGAATAAAGAAGACAGATTATAAATTGTTTTCCTCATAATAATTCAAAGTACATTTTCAAAAACAACAATATTTAATAAAATTTGAAACTGAAACCTTGTTTTCGAACTTTTTTTAGCTGTGCCCAAATCGGCAAAAGCTAATTTTACTTTTGTGTCGTCTCTCTTTCAATCTGTCTGTTTGTTACGTTGAGATTTTAGAAAACTAAAAGCCATATAAAACAATCGAATATCACCATATTGTGTTGCATCCTAAAAAAAGGCTATTTTTTTCTCTTTTGAATACGAGTCCATGTGCTTTGAAATGATAAATAAACCTTATTGAAAACAATTTTTAAATGACTGATTTGTACTTAGAATTGTAAGCAACAATTATAACATTTATTGGCCTTCGAAAAATCATTTTTTATTGTCAAATTATGTTTGAACTAATAACACATTCATTTATGTATATGCCACCTACAATTTTCTGAACATTGTTTTCGTTTAAGCAAAAAGAAAACACTGCTTTGAAGATTTTTATAAAGTGGACTCGAGCCGATAAAAAGCAGCGTTTTGATGTAGCCGGTGCACATAATAAAGAAAGTATAAATATTTTATACATTTTTACAAAGCCAATATTAACTCACTCTGTCTGTCTGTCTGGCAAAATTTTGTACACTTTATTTCTCCAACACCCAATCTCAGATCAAGCTGAAATTTCGCACAATTATTTCTTTTACCTGGCAACAAAAGAATCATTAAAATAAATTAACCAATTAGTTAATTAACTATTTCTTTGTTTGGTATTTGAAACAAAGGAAAAAAATAGTACTTGACTGAGCTGGTGTATCAGCTGAATTAGTCCTCTTTATATATTGTCGTTTGGCTTATTAAAAATTTGATTACATGACTGATCCTAACTAATTGATACACTTAATAAAAGCTTTCTTTTTTTTTAAAGTATTTTTTTTTTGTATTTTGCTTGTTATAAACCTATTTTCTGTGCTGCAGACCTGTAAAAGAAAACATTTTGCAAAATTTCAGCTTGACACAATTTCTACTTTGTTCACGCTGGCTGTATTCAGAGTTTCAGACAGGCGACAGTCAGGCCTTTTCCATTGGATATGCGTTTCGGAAGTAGATATGAAGATATTAACAGTTTGTGGTTTATGGTATTTTATATATCGACACATGCAAGTTTTCTATAAATACCATAATATGACGTTCCTCATTGGTAGTAGAAGATGAACTCATTTCTTATGAACTCGAAGATGGCTATAGAGACCAATCCTCACTATAAAAGCCGGCCATATGCATGGTATGAGTAGCTTTGGTCTGTTGCAGATATGCTTCTTCGAAGTTGTTTTTTTTTAGATCTGTCTTGCCTCATATCTTGAAAGTCTGAAACTCATGGCTTCACGCCATTGGGAGCGATAGAGCTAGTGTTTCCCAGCCGAGAATGTCCGAGGGAGCTCTTATAGGTGTCTTTATAACACTTGTGTTGATTCCCTGAGAGCGCTTTCCTGCACAGTGTTCTCCTTAAACAAGTCCTTTGAGTAGGCGATTTTCAAGCATAAGGACAACATATTTCGCCAATCGTAATTGAGTTTGAGACCTTTTAACTGTGTCGAGGATACTGTTCATCTGTGAAAGTTGTAAGATTTCAAAGTTTGTTATATGTGGTTAAACCGATTCACCTGATTTTCTTACACATCGTAGCTGAAAGGAGTTTAGCTTTATGATGTGTCGGGAATATAAGTTCTAGGACTCTGATGCATATAAGAGTAAAGGGAGGGCTATAGCACTGTAGACTTTCAGTTTTATAGATAAGCTGAGTCCTCTCCGTGACCATACATGTTCTTGATGGCGGCATTGGCATGTGCAAGACGGAAGTCTACCTCGTTATCTAGGTTAGCGTTTACGGATATAGTACGTACTTCCCAAATAGACACATTGTTTTTTTTACCTTTGCTAGTGCTTGGAGATCTTTGAGAATGTCTGGTTCCATGACTGTTTTATTTGATGATGCCAAAATGTTTGCAGACACTCTTTTGAAGATATTCTTCAGTTGAGGCATTTTCGTCACGTTCATCTATGAAAAGCAAATACATTCATATTTGATTTTGGTTTTCAACTAAGTCTTTGAGCGCTGAATAGACTTGCGTCAGTGCGATAGGTATGTCTACTCCAATTCTTTCTTGCTGAAATGTATCTTTCAGCATGGCAATGAACATTATAATGAATAGTTTTGGATCCAGAACACAGCCTTGTCTCTCACCATTTTAAAGCAGAAAAGGCTTAGATTATTCTCCGTTTTCTTGGACACTTGCTTGCGTGTCATCATGAAATTAGCGCAGCACTGTTATGAATTGATCTGCGCAACCAACTTTGGATGTAATTTGTTGTAGACCTTCACAGTTGACGTTATCAAATGTTTTGGTCAAATGCGGTATAGAAATGTATTAGAAATTAGATTTTTGCTCTCTGCATTTTCCCAAAGTTGGCGGAGTGCAAACAATCATGTCTGCCATACCTCTACCCTGCCTGAAATCACATTGTCTCTCCGAAAGTAGGCCAGCTTCTAGGTGGTGTTTAGTATAGGCTATTGAACAGCACCCTAGCCAGGTTTTTACCTGCAATGGGTAAGAGGGATATGCCACGATGATTATATATCGCATATCTGCCTATATCCTTTCCTCTAGTAGAGATGAATAATGGAGGCATCTTAAAGTAGTTTCTTTTGTGCTCACATTATCTGGTAGATTTGCTAGTTTAGCTATCAGCTCTGTGCTAATATGCTTATATTGCGTCATTGTTTGTTGTGAATGTTTTTGTGAGAAAGTACTTGAAAGGATGTGACGAAATAAAATGATAGTCTTCAATATCTACTTATATCAACACAAAGTCTTTGTTCATTAATTGTTATTATTAATGTCTACACTATTTTATTTATTTCTCTGTGACAACAGAACATTGTGTCAATAGATGTAGATCTAGAAACAATGAATACAAATACAAACTAAAGAAAGTAAAAATAAAAACATTTTCCCACTTACAGGCGGTCCCAGCTGAAATTATACAATGCACAATAAAATAACTACACAGGCACCACTGTCAGCACTGACCAATGGTCAAGACAAAAGAGAGCTTAACGTGGTTCCGGAGCTAGCTATAACTGGTCAGCGCGAACATATCGGAGAGCATGACGTCACGCTAATTATCTAAAACTAAACTGGACTACTAATTTCCCTAATTTGTACCTAGCCGTACACAACAATAAAATCTAGCAAATTACTAAAGACACGGAATACACAACATTATATACCAAATTAAACAGCATTAAAAAGAGAATCTTAAAATTTAAATCCTACAAAAAATACAAAAAGGAATCTATTGTTTTGTCAGCAAAGCGGGTTGAATGGCAGGTATTTTATTTTTTCCAGAGAGAAAAAGTTGAAAGGGCGATCGAATTTTCAACAGCGCTGATACAGGATTATCTCTTTAGTAATCTTTGAAACCAAGAAGACAAGAATTAAGCGTACATTAAGTAAAGAAACAAGTAGGCCTATTATACTATTTTTATTTTAAAGACAATTCCACTTTTACGATGATGATTTTTAACAGCGATTACTTTGCTCGTAATAACTAATGAATGATAGCTTAAAAAAGACAGCATTTTACTCAGCCCCGATTCCCCCCCCCCCCCCCCCCAAGAATAAAGTCTTTGTTTTATCTACTCAGAGTAAATAAAATTCTAGTTTGGTGATACAAATCATGACATGCAACATTTAAAAACAGTAACCTACGGCCTAAAGTAAAAAAAAGTAAAGTTTCCCCCTTAAGACCTAGCGATCTATGGGACAGATGATGGTAAGGTCATCTGTTTCTGTTAACGAGCAGGGTATTGTGTGGCCAGCACAACGACCAACCGCCTTTACTTTTCCCAACCTAAGATAAGTACCCATTAGAATTGGGTGGACTCAGGGGCGCACTAACAGACCCGAAATTCAAAATCTCAGTCTTCACCGAGATTCAAAGCGCTAGGCTTCCGAAACGAGGGTCCCACGACTCCAGGTTCGAATCCTAGTGAAGAATAGGATTTTTATTTCGGGTCATTTGGATTTAGAATTTCGGGATTTGTAGGTATCCAGTTCTAATGGTTACCTGACATTTGCTGACACCTAGTATGCGTGTTCAAGACATAGATCGTCTAGATATCCAGACCAACTTTATTTTAAGAAGATAACATTTTGGAAAATTATAACGGTCAAACTCAAGTTTTCGTGTGTGGCCAATTAACTAGAATTTTTCACACAAGATATACATAAACTGTCAAATTTCTAGGAAAATCGTTAGAACCGTTTTCGAGATCCGTGTCCACCCAGGTTTTGGTTTTAAAACACATGAAGAATTTGCAAGCTGAAAAGAGGAATTGTAAAAAAGTAAACTAAAACTTCCTATCATTGTAAGTTGTTAGTTATACGTGTAGACACAGAGATGGATCAATTGCATCCTAAACTGAGGACATAGGATAGTGCTTAAGTGGAACACAAGCTGTCAATTAAATGTTGGCTTTAAAACAGACCTTCGACAAATATCAACCTTTCCTTTAAGTTTACATTCTATTACCGAAGTCTTGTTAACGCGGTGTGTCTATCCTACAGTAGAGGTGTGTAGCTGGTAGTTACGCTGGCCGCACTACTCCTTGCTTTGTCTGGCACAGGACCAACTAAACTTCTCAGTGTCTTCAATAGTCACGAAAGGAAAACATTACTTCCGGTTCATTGGATGTATGTTGTTTTCAGTGACTGCTTTCTGTATTACTATAAATTAGTATAGATTGTTTCAATTTGTACTAAAGCTTATAGCAACTCACTCTGTCTGTCTGTCTGTCTGTTAAAAAGTATGTGCACGTTATTTTACCACACCCATTCTCTGATAAAGCTGAAACTTCGCACAATTATTCATTGACATAGACAAGACATGAATCAGTAAAAGAAAAAGTAGCTAATAAGCCAATTAATTTCTGGTAATTCATTATGTTGTTTAATAGCAACAGCGGAAACGAATACTTTAGTATTCACAGATATGGCTAAATTTGTTGGGTTTAGTCCCCTTCAATAATTGTTAACTCTATTTCTCCCTTACGTCTTCTCCGAACAAGTTGATACTGTAAACATTTCTTTAGTGTAGGCCTACATAACAAAACATGAATCCAAAAATAAAATACTCAATTAGTCAATTAAGTATTGGTAATTAATTATTTTGTTTGATTTTGAATAAGAGAAATAACTTGTACATTATTGGTAGAATAGTTTTAAGGACGGAGTTCTTCCCCTTTTGATATGCCTTTTTTAAAAGTATTTTCATATTTGTTTGTTCAAAATGTGAATGAAAAAGAGGAAACAATTAAATGACACTATGAAGGAAAAAGTGTCAAATCATATTACAATTATAAATCAATTATCTACACTTTCATAATGATACATTTTTGTGCAGTTCAATACTTATCATTCACAATCTCTCTCTCTCTCTCTCTCTCTTTCTGTATATATATATTTATATATAGCGTAACATTGTCCGCCTGTGGTCGATTATATATATATAATTTATAATATATATTATTTATATACGTGCATATAGATATATATGTATAAATCACGATATTTCATTCCAATAACTGATTCTAATTTTCAAAAGACTGCAGCAACATTACCTTATAAAGAGCTCATTGATGTACCACATCACGCAGTCGGTAGTTCTACGATATGGCCCATTCAAATAACAGTCATTTTTTCAAATGTAAAATTTAATGTTATTTTTATTTTGACAAACTGATTCAGAAATATCATTTTTTTATTATTTTAAATTCATTTCTTCTATTACTAAATGAATCAATCACAACACTTCAAGCTGCTAATAAACTATTTCAACTTGAACTCACTCAAACGAAACTTTCCTTGGTGGTGAATGCGACCTTGTAATATGAATAAAATGTGCTCAGAGTTAAAATAAAAAATATATTACAATTGAAAGCAAAGCGATCTTTACTCCGCCCCTTCATTTGCATAAAAATAATGTAATATGCCATGGCTGTTTAGAAAAAAAAACAACTTTTAATAGACTCGTTGAATGAACAAAAAATGTTACAAAAACCTAAACGTGCCTTTAACCACACGACTTCAAATCACGATTTTGTTTGGCATATAGGCTCATGAAATTCTAACATCTGTTCTTTTCCTCGCTAGCTTATCATTCGTAAAACGTGACATGTGTATGGTCTAGAAAATAGCAGGTATAAAAGTAACCAGATTCCCCGGAGACTGCAGCAACAAACAGCAGGATCTCAAAAGACATCTAGACCGTCTTTGTCTCTGTCTCAATAAGACATCTAAACTTTCTTTGTCTCAGTCAGAAAACTGCTTGTGATTAGAGTGAGTTGGAAGAGCACCAGTGAATACAGTATTCAAAATGAAGCTATTGCTCCTAGTTACACTTCTTGGTCTGGCTCTAGCACAAGGTAGATCTAGATGTAGTCATTTTGTGTATTTGTTTTTTCATTGTGATCGCATTCTTTTGAAGATATGAATAATTGTAGGGCAGACATTTTGTTTGTTTAACGATATTGATTATTTTTTTGAGTTATTGAGACTTAGATCAATAAATAAACAAAACAAGGTTGAAACGTTGTATTGACTTTGAGAATATACTCAATTAAGGTTTAAAAGTTTATTTTGTCCTTGTCGATCAATTGTAGGCTTCTAGCCAGCATATCATACATCTGCTTTAGGGCCTATCTTTCCTATGCCAGGTGAACTAATTCACTAATTGCGGTCCTAAATGCCCACATCAAACACCTCATCTCCTTGAGTCCTTTGGTTGGTTGTCAAGTATTTTAGCAATCTAAGAATCAGTTACAGTTTACAACTAATATCGTCAACAATAAAAGTATATTACTATGATTTAGCAATTTGTACATGTTTTATTAATCAGAAAGTCTGTAGGAAGTCTAGCTAAAATTAAAACATTTTAATAAAGTTTTTAACTATTTTATATGTTCTACTATCCATGCCTGTTTACCAACAATTGTTCGAGCTGCCAACGTATACTGTAACTCACCACTTACAGCCTAAGTTAGAATATTTTTAAAAAATAAACAAGATTACAAAGAGAGTTTGTGTGATAACACAAACTCAGAGGCGGCCCAATCAAATTCACTAATGTTTTGATCGTTTAAAGAAAAATTTGGCGTTATTTTTCACATAAAAGCAAACAGTGCAACACGTTGTCTTTGAAAAGACTCTTCTAACTCTTCTGAAATAAGCAGAGTAAGTTTAGTGATCACATATGATCAGCATGGAAACCTCCCGATACAGTGTGAGCTGATAACCTACTTGTATTGATTTTTACTCAAATGTAAAATCCCAATGTTTATTACATTTATTCAATTGTTATTGCACATTTTACAATAATACTTAATTAAAATTATAAACAGACTTAATATCACATGAACAGGTTTCTTTTATTATACTTTAAATGGTATAACGTTGTGCTTTATCATTTACACTTAAACTTCCATCTAGATGTGTCAAGGCATCTTAGGGTATATATCTAGAGATTTTATTATTATATTTTCCCATGTGTCTGCTTTTACCAAGTTATAATATTTCCAACTTGGTTTCCACCCCCTAAATGGTGTCGACTGGTGCGGACCGCACCCCTCACACCCCCACCCCTTAGTGACACCACTGTTCCAAGATCTATCTCGAGATTTCATTATTATCTTTTTCAATGTGTCTGATTTTGCTAAGCTATAATTTTTCCAACTTGGTTGCCCCCCCCCCAAAAAAAAAAAAATGGTGTCGACTGGTGCGGACCGCCCTCTCGCCAACCCCCTCCCAATTGATGCCACTGCTCCAAGATACCTACTTCTTCACAACAATTTCGATTAATATATTGGAGTAGACGTAGTAAGAAATAAAAGAAAGGGGCCTGCACAACTGAACAGGTTTCCCATGCAAATAGAATAGGCTAATACACTATTAACCACTAGTAGGCCTACTCATCCTTATCATAATCGCTTTAGACTCTAATATGTCTAGATTAGATACAGAATATAGAATATATATATATATATATAGAATGTAGATCTAGACAAGATCTAGGTTTCTTGACTAGTTCTAGATATGATATATAGCAAGTTGAAGATTTAGATCTATCTAGATCTCGATCTAGAATCTTCTATAATAATTTATAACAGGAAAATTGTGTATGATTTATTCAGAGTGTGATACTGCTGTAGACTTTGTTGTAAGAACTCTCAGCAGTCATTCCCTTTTAGGGACTAAAACAAATCACCATCACAACTATCAGTTTATGTTAAAACAATAATAATAATAAAAAGACCAATCCTGAAACTTTTCTACATTTTTTACGTTGGAGTAGTTCTGTTATAGTGTAATAAAAAATGACAGTGTTTTTCTTATTGTCTCCTCTTTCTCTTAAGGTTTTTTTTTATTTCCTGTGATCATCATTCTAGCATAGACAATCTCTCACCATACTGTCTAATCTACTCGATTTCTTTCTTAGAATTAATCTGGAAACTGTGGTACCTAGGAAATGTTATTATTAACAGTGAATTATAGACTTATAATAAAATCATTAATTGTTGCTTTTCAGAAGTGCACAGCCCTGGAAATAATAATGATGTACAACATCCTAACGATGAGGTCAATGAAGAAGATAAAAGGCAAGAGCATACAACTCATCCACATCCAACCCACTTCCCTGTAAACAACCGTCAAGAGCACACCACTCATCCACATCCAACCCACTTCCCTGTAAACAACCGTCAAGAGCACACCACCCATCCACATCCAACCCACTTCCCTGTAAACAACCGTCAGGAGCACACCACCCATCCACATCCAACCCACTTCCCTGTAAACAACCGTCAAGAGCACACCACCCATCCACATCCAACCCACTTTCCAGTAAACAACCGTCAAGAGCACACCACCCATCCACATCCAACCCACTTCCCTGTAAACAAACGTCAAGAGCACACCACCCATCCACATCCAACCCACTTCCCTGTAAACAACCGTCAAGAGCACACCACCCATCCACATCCAACCCACTTCCCTGTAAACAAACGTCAAGAGCACACCACCCATCCACATCCAACCCACTTCCCTGTAAACAACCGTCAAGAGCACACCACCCATCCACATCCAACCCACTTTCCAGTAAACAACCGTCAAGAGCACACCACCCATCCACATCCAACCCACTTTCCAGTAAACAACCGTCAAGAGCACACCACCCATCCACATCCAACCCACTTCCCTGTAAACAAACGTCAAGAGCACACCACCCATCCACATCCAACCCACTTTCCAGTAAACAACCGTCAAGAGCACACCACCCATCCACATCCAACCCACTTTCCAGTAAACAACCGTCAAGAGCACACCACCCATCCACATCCAACCCACTTCCCTGTAAACAAACGTCAAGAGCACACCACCCATCCACATCCAACCCACTTCCCAGTTCCTCAAGTGTAAATTCAAGAAATATGAATACCTGTTACTAATCCAGCTGTTGATTATTGTTTCAAAAATAAATAGTAAATTACTTTAAAAATGACAATAAAAAACACATTTGTTTACTATTTTTAAAAATATTGTTATTTCCTACACTAATCTGCTAGCATACGGAACGAGGAATGTGCCTTTATCTTGTGTATTTCTGAGTATTTTATTAGATTTTGTTTTTATATTTTTGAAGATTATCGTTCAGTGTTTTATGTATAATTGCTACTTGACTTTTGAGTCTTCTCTCCTGAATGCTTTCTAAATTTAGTGATAGATTTTACTAAAGGTGTTACTCTAGTCAAATGTGAATATTCGTCTCACTGCTCTATTTTGTGTCTGTTCCAGTTTCGTAATGTTTTCTTGAGTTGAAGGGTCACAAACAGAGGATGCATATTCTATTATTGGCCTAACCAATAGCTCGTTATCACTTCTCTCAGGTCTGATAGTTTGACAGGTTGCTGAAATGCACTTGACGCACACATACTCGCGGTTTCTTTTTGTTTTTCTTTTGGTATTTATATCGAAAACTGCCACGAAACAGATCTATCAAATGAAACCGGAAATACTTTCATGCATGCATATGCCATGACTTGATGATATGATCGTAAGGTGTGTGTAATACTAGATCTAGGTCTAGAACAAGTAAGATGTTTGCAAATGTTGACTGAACTCATTAGTTAAAAAACTAAATCTGTTTGTTTGACTCGCTCTCTCTCTCTCTCTCTGTCTCTCTTTCTTGCTATTTCTAATCTCTATCTAGCTAGACAGGCTACTAATACTAAGATAGATAGATAGATAGATAGATAGATAGATTTATTTATTTCCTTTTACCAGCTTCATTTTGGCCTAGATCTAGATCTAGATAGATAGGTGCCTACTTTAAGTTAAAAAATGTTCTTATCTTATCTGATGAAATACAGACGTTACTTAAAAAAAAAGATTATTATGTCCTACGCATGTCCCTAGGTCAATCTAGTCATACAGGTTAATCAATGACTTAAATTCTGCTAAATCATTTCCTGGCTGACTATGGCAACCCATTTCATGTATTCAATATATGTTTGTAGTGCTATAAAAAAATGTAGAATATGCAATTAAAAGTTTCGTGCATTAAAAAATAAAAGAATTTGATTTAGCAAAAAAAAAAAAAAAAACATTTAAAGCAATGCCTTTAATATATGATTTTTTGTTCCCAAACAAATGGAAATTCAGTTTGACTACAATTGTCCACCTCAGCATTGCTACTATAACAATAACAACATAGACGCAAAACACATCATATACTCATACACAATGAACTCTGCATGAGTTTGATTCTATGTAGACTACTTTTCTCGACGAAAGTGACCTTGAAACACCAAGACTAAAAGTGAATTAAAGATTTTTAAAATATTTCTGTTCTGACCTTATTGGGATATCTTGTTAGATTTAGACATAGCGACTTTGTTTTCTGGCCTTAATTGGGAGATCTTGTCTTGTTAGGTATAGACATAGCAACATTGTGTTCTGGCCTTAATTGGGACATCTTGTTAGATAGAGACATAGCGACTTTGTGTTCCCTCCTTAATTGGGAGATCTTGCTAGATATAGACATAGCGACTTTGTGTTACTCCATCTTGTGGAGATTAGTTGATTAAGCCTAGCTACAAAATAAAAGTTTACTTAACTTGTAATTTAGTTATGTAGATGTAGCGGTTGTTTATTTCGCTACCTTGTGGGTGTCAACCAATATCTACAATTCGTTAAGTTGAAGGCCTATTACACGTGACGATTCCAAAGAATGATATATCTGAAGTTTTCCTTGCAAATTTTATCCAACTTAATTACCTTTTTTTGACTTAGCCCTAAGGAAAAATTCATAAAGGAATTGTTCCATGCTTGTCGATGGTAGCAAATTAAATACAAATGTATCGCCAATATTGAGATTTGTCAAACGAAATGATGTGGTTGTGTATGCCTCCACATTTCTGTTCTAGACTAAGAAGAGCTCTTAATTGACTGAGATGTAGCTAAAGGCTATCACTATCTGTGACATGAACTCTTTACTTACTCTATAATCAGCAAATACAAATTGCTTATCTTTGACCTACAAATGAAGAATGTGTACGCGTGATTTTTAAAGCAACTCTAAAACTGTAGAGCTTTGAGAAGTAGGACTACTGGCCCCGCTTTCACTGTCTAGCCACATAGTCAGCACCCTTATAACTTTCGCTAATGTCAATATTTTGATTATTGCAAGCAAAAAAAAAATACTTGAGGAGCTGCAGTTGTTTGCTGTCCTATAGAACTTTAAAAATCGTGTCGCTTCCATATATTAACAGAAAGCATTAAACACAAGGAACGTCACACATGCTTATTAAGTTTTGATTTCAAATTACATCAACTAAGGACTTATCTCTACACACGCCTAGGACATTATCATCTTCTTATTTGAAGGAACGTCTGTATTTTATAAGATAAGATAAGATATTAATACAACAAATTCAAACATTTTTCACAAATAAATAAAAAAAAAAGTTTCTCAAATGATACAATGCTGTAATGAAGGATGTAATTGACACATACACAAGTTAGAGCAACTTTTATTTGTCTTTGTTTTATAAGAAGCTGGCGTTGAATCAGAAATGTAAATGATTTCCCTTTAGCCCAAACCTCTTGCTGCCCTCTAGAGAAAGACCCCGGGGCTGAGTTAGAACTCGGGACTATATTAACGCCAGTCATAAGTGCATACCAAACGAAGGCAGTCCTTATGTATGTAATAACCATTGCTTAATTAAAAAATAAAATCCAGTGTGTTATAGAGGACCATGTTACAATGATTGACTTCAAAATAAATGTGGGTATTTCAATTTTAGATGCAATCATATCATGCGATATAGATTGCTACATAAACATAAGATTACTAAACGTCATAATGGTTTGTTATGAGTAATGCTCACATTGTAACACACATTTCTTCAAGGATAATAAATAATATTATTATTATTATTAGGCCTAAGTGCTAATATCTTTGCAAGGAATGAAAAGATGAAATCACTGAACCAAAGTTGAAATTTAACTAGTTATTTTCCATTATTATCTCTTTCCTTTCTTATCACTATAACATTTCTTCTACATCTCTCTCTATGCAGGTTATACAATTTCTAAGCTATGTTAAGTACGCTATATTATTGGATGCTATCAATAATAAGAAGAGAGATGGGAATCTAAGAAAATCCTGGTCATCAGGTTAGCATGTTTCTTGGATACAATGGGACAACCTACGAACTTCTGGTCAGTTTCTGCAACTTTCTTAGCTACACAGTTGTTGGGGTTACCTGCATCTACAAGGCGCCTCAAGTGTATGCCGTGGTCAGTTCTGGCTCATCTTTGGGGATCGCCATACCCAGTTTGACCTTAGAGTTTACGTCGTGAGTACACAACACACAGTCTGACCCGACACGTCTTCCAATACAAAGGCGTGCACACAACTAGGACATAGACCACAGTCATACAAGTACAGTCCTATCTGCTTCTGTACACGAGAACGATGGGCTTGTTAAATCTGTATTCATGCTTCGATTATTAAGCACTCACCTGTTTTGTTCCAACTACAAACTGTTATACACTATATTGTTTTGTTATAATGTATTTTGAAACCGCTGTAATCTCCAAATTCGTTTAATAGATTTAAATAAATTAAATATGTAGCTCATTAAATTGTAAAGCGATGGCTGTCGAAACTAGTGCTTCGAATCGAAATCACTTTAGAATTGAAGATTCCAATTGCAGAATCCTAAAGCGTCCACGAGTCCAGCCAAACTTCATTAGGTACTTTAGATTTAGTTGGGAAAGTAAAGAAAGGTGATCGTTACTTGGCCATAAGACATCTTCGATTAACAAGTACACCTCCTGTGCTGTAGTACTTTGTAATTGTCCTTAAAGTTGAGTCAAAGATTCTTAGAAATCTAGACAATTGGAATCTTGCTTCCATCTGCATGTCTGAACAAACTGTTCCGCCTGGAAAAGATCCAAGCAGATGTCATTTTTTTTTGCATTCTTATTACCGATGGCTGGTATCACAAAAACTCTTCGGTTAGGGTAGAGGCCAAAGGCCGAGTGCACCTGGGAAAATCCTCCATATTCCTTCATTGTTGCACATTGGCCTTGCCGATTTTCGCCATAAAAACAACCCACTTGAGGAACGGCGTGTGGATAATGGCATGTTTGTTGGGGCTTTCTTCTATCCCCGTCAGTGCATAGCAACTAGTTTATCAGTAGAAAAAACGTTTCTTTCACCAGCTGTAAGTCCAGTTGCAAAATTAAAATGAAATGAATTATAACACAGATGACATTTACAAATTTTTACTATAAAGCTTATATCAACTCACTCTGTCTGTGTGGATTTTGTATAAGTTATTTGTTAATAGATAACAATAAGACCTCTTTTTACAAAGCTTATGTCAACTCACTTTGTCTGTCTGTTTGTCTGTCTGGTAAATAGTTTGAAAATGTTTTTTCCCATTTCCCATTCTAGAATCAAGTAAAAACGTTGCATTGAACCTAACAACAAAAATAAAAAAATAAAAAAATAACCAGTTAGTGAATTATTGGGGATTAATAATTTTGTTTTATATCGAAATATACGATAAGATAAGATAATTTATTTTTATTGATCCAATCAAATGAAAATTCAGTTTGACTACAATTGACAACTTCAGCGTAACTACTGTACAATAACAATATAGATGCAAATACGAACAACATTCACACACGAAAACACAAACACACTCATAACCAGCGCTTTATAAATTAGACTTCTATGTACTTCTCGATGACGACAGATGATCTTGTAACACTCCGACCGACAGTGGGATGAAGGAGTTTTAAAATCTTTCTGTTTTAGTTCTAATGGAAAGGAGACAACTTCGTTCAGATCTTATGTAACAGTGGTTTAATGGGTGCAGGTTATCTTTAAGAATCGTGTTTTGGAAATATGGGGAATAGCTGCTACTTCATGCGAGAAGCGGATGTATGTATGGATTTAATCCCCTTATTACGTTTTGACTTTTTGTTTCGCCCACTTCCCATTCTCGTGAAGTTAAAATTTTGCAAAATTATTTATAGTCGATGACAATACACGAATCAATCCAAAAATTACAAATTACTAAATCAATTAGTACTAATTAATTAATTTCGTTTTATATAGCAGAAACGGAACTAAACCATTGATATATACAGATAAATGGCAGTAATTAGTGATTCTTCCCTCAGATAAGATTTTTTTTTTTTTAAGTAATCTTTTTTTCTATCGCTTTTTATAAGTACTAGAATAGTTCTGTAGCGCACGTCAACCTTCCATCGTGGAGCTCTAGACGACCTCGAGTTTTAATTCAGACTCAAGCAACTTTTTGTGTGTAAAAATAACTTTTGAAAAGGCAGCACGGAAACCTTCTTCCAGACCCCCCCCCCCTCCTTATTTCCCTTCTTTGTTCACAAAAGTGATTGGGCCCCACATAGCACACAGAGCATGCTTTAAGCATAAACATGAAAGCTGCACTAAACACTAGTTAAAATATTTCAATAGCACTAATGTATTACTGTTAGTATTGTAATGTTATAAATTAATGGATTCAAAATAATTGATGCAATTTCATTCAATATAAGCTTTGTTTTGTTTAAAGTATTTTTCTTTAAATTTTACTCGTTTATAATTATATTTAGTAGCTCTAAACCTAAACCTTTTTTATTATACCATTAAGATACACTATCGAGACTGGATATCAGTACGGTATGGGGTATCCTTTGGATACTTATTTTGAGACAACTCTGATGTGGGCGCAAGGTAAGCAGTTGTCTCTCGTGTTGTAAAGATATTTGAACTGATTAGAATGAAGACATTATTATCATTATTTATTATTATTATTATGATCATTATTATTATTGATCATCATAATCCAGGAATATCAAACAACTTTGCTCTCTGCTTAAAGAGACATGACTGATACAATGATAGTACTCCACAATGCAGAGAGGATAGAATCCTAGAGGAAATCAAAATAACATAAAGTCTTATTTGCTCCACAGTGCCTCCTCTTGATGTGTCGGAAAGAAAAAAAAAGATTAAGCAAATATTTCGTGTTTAAAGGAGTAAAAAAAAATAATTTCACTCCTCATTCGACGCTAGGCCTACAATTTACCACTGAAACAAACACAGAATTTTTCATTGTCCAAGGTTTTCACCTATTCAGGAATGTCCATTGTGTCTCTATATTTAATTCACCATTTTCAATCATCAAGCACCAACTGTGCACTTATTCTTACCTTTATAAATATTCTGCAATTAGCTGAAGAAGAAGAAGAAAGAAGGTATTTATGCGTTGCACATAGCTTGAATATATATTGCTAGGACAATATCAGATTGCACAATGTTAAGGCTATGTGATCCTACAAAATTGTTAAGCTAGTTGATGCTTATAATATAAAGGCTATTATGTTTGGCCTACAAATATCAGCACTGCGATTTGTAACTTTTTTTGTTTCACTTATATTTTCAGATGTCATTCTGTTCTGGGTGGTTCTGGAAAATCGGAAAATGGTGAACTTGAGACTCGCACCGTATATTGCATTGTATCCTTTTACCATAACAAGAAATTCAGGGGGAAAAGTAAAAATATCTCTAATGTATATTCCGTTAAGTGCATAGTTGCTCGGTACAGGAATAATTAAATTTATATAGCGCTGTTAGCAAAAACAAAAAGGTAGCCTAAAGACGCTTCAGACAGTTAATTCAATGAAAACTCAAGATTACAAATGGAACCTGCCTTTTTACTGTAAGTGATTCTTGAGTTTTGATTAACCTGCAAGACATAGCTGAGTGAATAGAAGTAAACAGCTAAGGGAATCAAAAGCACAATGAATTTAAATGTGAAGATTTCCTAGACCAAATTTGAAACCTTGCTAAATTATGCCAAACCTATCTAAAATATGTCGTAAATAGAATGCACATTTTTAATCGCAATTTTAAAAAGTCATTAGTTGACGCGAATTAATTCTCCAGGTTTTAAATCTAGAATTTAAACTAGACCTACTATTTATACTTTATGTAATGTGTTATACGGTAGTTTATTTGCTTAAATAGTTTTTCTCTTGTATATTAATCCTTTAGTAATAGTGCAACACTAACGTTATATGTTTATTATTGTACTGTAATACTTAAAGATTTACTGCATTTGATCTTAACGTAAAAACATCTACGCATTCCTTGCTACCTTCCTCATGAATCGTTGCTTCCCTGACGTTGTTATGTACGCTTTCATTGTAAGTCATCAATAGCGCAAGGAAGAGATAACCCCTTTTTTCCTTAAGGAACGACTTTTGTAGGGACTGATCAACTTCAAAAGTAACAGGTAGCAGGAAAAAATAATGGGGAAAGGGAGGGGGGGTCCATGTTCTAGAACAGGTGTTCTCAACCTGCGGATCGTGACCCCCTTGGGGGTCGAATGACAATTTTCCATGGGTCGCCTAAGACCATCGGAAAAAAATAGATTTTTTTGTCTAAATAACTTGACATTGTTCAAAATTTTTATGGACAGAAATTATTTATTTATACTATAATTGTCATTCGAGAATAGATGTTTCAAGCAACTGAATCAGAATCTTTCCAAACTTTGTAATAGTTGCAGCATATGTATTTATAACAATTTAAATGACTGTTTATTAAAAGGTGTAACGAAACGCAAGAGAGAGGGAAAAAAGAAAGAGAGGTAGAGGTGGAGGGATAGGAGTCAGAGAGAGAGAGAGGAGGGAAGCGAAAAAGATAAACATATAACAGTAGCAAAAATGTGATTTTACGGTTGAGGGGGTCGCCCAATAAAGGACTATTGTAAGACGTTTGGCTTACGAACCGAAGGGACTCAAATTAATATACCATAGAAGACTTGGAATCTAATAGAAGACTTGGAATCTAAAATTTCTGGATTTTTAAGGCGTTTTTTTGAGTCCACCTAACTGTAATATTAACTGGGGGAAAATTAAGTGAGGTAGGTCATTGTGTTGGTCACATGACACCCTCGTTTACCGTGGCCATAGTCTAAAAGGGGTACTTTACTTTTTACAAAGTTTAACTTAGGCCTATATCAACTTGCATTGTCTGTCTGGGTGGAATCGTTTACGTTATTTCTCCAGCTTTCCATTTTCGGCACAAGTTAGTTACCTGGACTTCGAATATTTAATTGTCGTTCATTAAAATAAATTCAACTATCTAATATAAACATTTCATGTGTAAATTATGAGTGAGTCTGGTGTGAATGCATATTTTGGTTTTCTACAGTTATAATGTTTTGTTTGGTATAATGTACAAATTGTAAGACAAATTACATTATGGATAATAAAGATTATTATTATAATTAATCATAACTAATTAATTTTATTTAAGATAGGTCAAGTACAAAGCTAAGGGGAGATAAACCCTTGAAATAGCTAGAACGGTGTTCTCCCTTCACTCTCTCTATTTTTTTAAAAAAAGTATTTTAAAACATATATTTTAATTTTTCTTATGTTTACTGATTGTCCCACATTCGTGCGATATTTTACAGAAAAAAAATGTAGTGATGCAAATCTGACAAGGAAACTATAAATCAGCTCCATTGCGTGTCGTATTCTGGTGTACTCCATGAAAACGATACTTTTGTAATGACAAGATAAGCTAGATCGAACACACACACACACACACACAATTTCCTTCATAGTTTCTTTCTTTCTTTCCATTACACTTTTTCTTTATATTTCATTTTGTTTTTACAGTTGTCAACAACTCCTATCATATGTAGCAGTAAAATTGTTCAGTTGTGGAAACTTTTGACTACCAAACAGCCCGGAAGTCTGAGTGCTTTGACCTGGGGGCTTCTCTCTTATTTGGCAGGAGGTAAGAATGGAAAGAGTACAAAGATGATCAACTTGAGACTCGCGCCCATATTGTCCTCTTAATTAACCATTGTTTAGTCCAGCGATGGACACACTAAGGCCCACTCAGATATCAAGACTTCAGTGTAATTGAAAAAGATTTAGATATTTTCAGTGTGCCCTTTACAAGGAAGTAGGCTTGCAGTCTGATAGATGGAACTCTAGTCTTGATGATCTCCTTCATGGCTACACTTATTTTTAAATGCACCAAAAATTTAGAGCCCCCAATGGATTGTCCAATTCAATGTTACATCTGTACTACCGGCATCTCATGATGAGTTGTGAACACTGGGTTACATGCACGCCCCATAGGCGAATTGAAGGGACCACTAAAAATAAAGACAAACTTCAAAACTAGAATTACAATTTGATTTATATTAGTAGAACAAATTTAATTTAGATAAAGTAAAACGAGAGCTATGAAACTAATGTATTACTACTAATAAATCAGTAAGCACGAATGGATCATTCTCTTCAGTTTGTGAGTAGAATGTTAACGGAGCCTTAGGGAGCGGAGAGCGTCTACTTCTCTCCCCCCTCCCACTGTTTGAGCAATGAAAACGCTTTTTCAACAATTGTTGGGCAACTAGCCAATCTGATTAAATGGGTTCCCACCACTACCGGTACACCATTTGTAAAGTGACTTTTTTACTTGACGTACAACATTTTCAGTGAGTTTGCCAAATTGGCGTTTAAACAAGAAGATATAAAGATTTGAATTGGATTGCTCAATACCATACAATGGTGGGAAACAACTGAATGTAAACGGACATTTTCACACTTTAGGCCAAGGCTTGCCTCGCATACCTCTTTTAGCCGGACATCTGGAAATCCTATGATTACTAAAGGCTTTAATTTACGTCTCAATTTGAACCAAATTATAAAAATTTCCCGGTATTATAAAACCACGGGCAGCATCATGCATTGCGTTATTTTTATTTTAGTAGTATATAACTATTCTTACCCTATTTTTTTTATCAAAATTTTTTAGATCGCTCCTTGAAAACATTTACCCACTCCTGTCTCAATTTTCTGATAGTCTTGCTGTTAGCATTACTTTTTTTTCCAACAGCGGTATATCAATTATCATGCTTTAAATAATCATTTTGTGTGGCATGGAGGAAGACGGCATTGTGGCTATTGATTTTTGTTTGTTCATTATTTCTGATATCCACACATGATGCTTTTTTCAATTACTTTTTTTTTTTTAGGCCCCTAAACTTCTTAATGCCCAAGGTTACCTCGGTTCTATATATTAAGCTATTAAGAACTATAGCCTAATGATTGGTACTGGTACTATCGTTGGTCACTATTGACATTCATCTGTCCAAAACTTAAAAGATGTATCTAATTTCATTTTCCTGTTCAATGTAAATAAAAAATTTAACCTGTTTGTTAACTTATAGAGGAGAAAAAAAAAGCAAATTTATATTAATAAAAGTTTATTAGTTTCTCGCGGTAATGTAATATAGTCATCATATAAAAATTTGTGTTGAATAGTACCTTCAGGATCAAATTAATATTCTTTATTTCTTTTCCCCACCAGCCAGGGTGTTAACAGCGATTGTGATAACAGGAGATATACCCATGTTCTTCAACAATTTCTTTGCCACATTTCTAGATATTTGGCTGTGTTGTGCTATTATCTACTATAATAGAAAAAAGAGAGCCAGGCGACGGTCCTAAGATGACCACTAAGATGACCAGGCTTATTATTTCAATATTTCAAATTTATGTCAGTTACAACAGAACAGTAACAATTGCTACCTTGGGTCTTTTTTCTAAAACAGTTAAAATGAATAAAGGAGTGACTTTATAAGGAAACAAATCAACAAATTTAGTAAATGGTTACCCTTAATTTATTATACTGTATTAGCAGTGAATTACAATTACTATAACAATACTGTAATACAGAGGTTCATCTGAATATTTTATTACAGATATTTATATGCATACATATCAGGTATATTTCGCATTTTATTTATAGATCATATTCATATAGATATGGTATATCAAAAATTAGTTACAGATTTTCTAGTTTGTAGTTGGAAAGAATGCATACAAGGAAGTAACCACTTATACATTTTACAAATCACACACATTAAACAATATATATTATAAATAGAACAAACTAACATGTACTCTTCAATGTGCTAAAGATACAGTCTAATTTTTATGACTCACCCTAAATAATAAAAAAACAACACTTTGGAATAGCAACAAACAAAAGCATTGAACCACACAAGCTTTCATAACAGCTAAAAATATGAATAAATATGGTTTGTTCCATTCCTATCATTACAGAACAGTATTGGAAAGCATCACAACAAATTGAAATGTCAAATCATAACATAATAAAACACATGCATAGCATTAATGAAAAAAACAAAGATATACACATTGGTAAGCAAGTAACATATATTAATGAAAATTGAAATGTCAAATGTAATAAAATCCCATTACCATTTGTGGATAACAAAAAAAAAATGATTTTAAGCAAAATATGTAATACATATATGTACACTGTGGAATGTCTAAATGGATATCCAATATCATTTAAATATTAATGCATAAATAAGGTAATAGTAGATGTTAGGCAGAGCTAATATGTACAAGAAGTTATGAAGTTAATTTAAAAAAATGGAATTACATAAGTAGGTTACTAATTCCACATTTAATTTTGATAATTTCATATCCCTCAATTTTCTATGCTTCTGGTAGCTTTCTCATTTGTTGACCATTTGCACAATAAAAACAAAAATAATAATAAATTTGCTTAAAAAACATTTTCCATAAAATCTTCCAGAAAAAAAAAAACATAACATGCTACTACAGCCCAAGTAAGCAGACAACCTGTTTAGAACTTTTTTCTTTTGAAAATTTATTAGTAATAGTACTAATAGATTAACTAATGACAACACAAGGCTATAAAGGTAATTGTTTCCTTACCCAGTATACTTAAGCCCATGGCTGTATCTGGTGTAACCATCTTTAAATCGCTTGTGAGGGGAATGTTTTGTTCTCACTGTGTCTGCATTACTTGGGCAATAAGAAGCAGTGTGAGCATTAGAACCAGTTGCCTTACAGTACGGGCAGACAAAAGACCTTAAAGTGGGACAAACGATTTTGCCCTTGGCATCTTTCAAGTTGTGAGACTTGTAATATTCTTCTGTCTCCCCATTTTGTCGACAAAAGGTACACAGAAATGGTGTTGTGCTCTGTTCATTTTTTCCTGAGCTCACATGACACTGTCTAGCATTCTGAAATATATAAATAATATTTTTTAAACACTATTTTAATATTCTATTTAATTATAAGGCCAAGACGTCCCTCAAAATGAGTATGTGAACAACTAAAACAAATTACAATGAAATTGTGTGATAATTAAGTAGGAGATAAGTACATTATCTGCATTAATTACTTAAACAGTCACTACACAATCTTTACTATCATTTGATAGTCCACCCTTTTGTGTATATTGTACACAGACAAATCTCAGGTTGAGAAAAATTTGCATATTAATTGAACATTTGAATGAATGGATGTTGTTTGCATTACTATTTTTAACTCTTAAAAAAATACGTAAGAAAAAATTCCTCAATAAAGAAAAAGTAACCATGTTATTTTATATAATTATATAATTCTACAAATTTGTGCAAAGAAAAAAAAAGAAAAAGCATGGAGTGTGAATATACTAAGGTATCAAAAACATTTGTGGTTATGTTTTTACAATTTCTCAAGGTTTTAAAAACATTTGCCTTTGAGTAAATAAATATAACATCAAGATGATCTGTGTCTATAACACAGCCCAATGGAATGTAAAAAGTTGATAAAATAGGCTAAGGAAAAGGGCAAAAATGGTTTCAAACAATAATGTTTGGTCATCAAACAATAATGTTTGGTCAACATGCAAAAATGTATTGCTATGTCCAGGGCTGGATCTATTGCAGTGCATAAATGCATCTAACCAGGGCCTCACACTAAGAAAGGCCTTCAGAAACTTTAAAAAAAGAAAAATAAACTAAATTATATTAGGACACAATTAAAAATATGACCTTCCACCAAAAGGGTTGTTGTTTCATCAGAAGGGTAAAGTTTTGGCTTAGCAACAATGACATGACAAAACAAGGCTACAATTTGAAGTACAATGAAAGTAAACACATAATACTTTTGACGTCTTTAGAGAGAGGCAGGTTTTAAGAACATCGTCGTTCAACTGTGCCTGACAAATGAGACTCATTGTCAGTACTGTACATGTCAATGCTCTAGTATTAATTATGCACATCTTCATTAAAGTATTAAAGAGGGTAGAATCCGTCCAGAGCTTGCACTTACGTAAGTCCGGCCCAGGTTATTTCCTCATCTGGCATCTTGAACCTGGTGATCTCCAAAATCTGATTTTGATTAAAAAAAAAATACATGCATGTTGGAAAAATTGTATTGGTCATTTTACTGATTAAAAGTAATGTCTCTAAAATAAAAGTAAAAAAAATACAACATACAATATTATTTTGTAGAAGTAACACAGGACCACCACATAAGATTCATTTTATAGGTATACAAATATGTTAGCCTCCATGTTTTCTGAATACATTCTACAAGAACACATTACAGAAGCATGTGGAGAATGCTAGATTTGCCTTAGTATAGAAAGTTTAGATTATTGAAGATTATTATCTTCTATTTATTTACATTATGCTTTTTAAGATACCTTTTATGCTATTTAAGTTATAAAAAACAGTAAGAGAGTAAGAGAGAAAAAGAACAGAAAACCATATGAAGAAATGTAGTGATGATATTATGGGGAAAAAAAGTGTGGCATTTTCACAGACTATGCAAATCCAGTTGTGACCTGCATATTTTTCAACATCTGATGTACCCGGTGTATAAATAAGCAATGTCATAAATGCAAAATAAATAATAAAAATTACTTTATGCTACATGTAAAAGGACATAGAAATTTGATTTTACCATCTGGTTTAACGAAATACTTTGCTTTCATATTAGTATCATAGAATCTCCATATTGATGAAATTTAAAAAAAAATCAAGCAAAACATTAAGGTTTATTGAAAGATATTATTACAAATCAAACAAGAACATAAAACTAAAATGCTATTTAACTTTAATTATGCTAATAGAATATGCATCCTCTGAAAACATAGAGACTAGAACTAATACCAAATAATTTTAAATAAAGATGTGAGAATTCTAACAAACGAACGAATACCGAATAACAAACAAATATTCCAATTTGATTAGAGCTTAGCAAAATTAGTAAAATCACTAAACTTAGAGACACTTCAGGACAGAAAAATAAAAAGTAAATGAACTATAGCCTCCATGTTTTATGAATACATGAACTATAAAACATAAAACCATAATGTACAAATAAAAAAAATCCAATGAATCCCTCTGAAAGATACAAATATAGCGGCTAATATCTTATTCCATATGCTAGATTAAATTCGTACAAGTGCTCTTTCTTCCAACCAGGGAAAAACAACGACTTTAAGTCATTGATTAACATGCATGACTAGATTGACTGAAATGCGTAGGATGTAATTATCTTTTTTTAGGTAATGTTAGTAATATGTAAGGTAAGATATGTAATTTGTACACAGGAAACACCAGAAAAAGCTTGCTATTTATGTTTGCCTCCAAGTATGATAAATATGAAAATTTCCAATATTAGTAAGAAAGTCTTGTCCATGTTTGTGGGATAGATTAAATCACATATTTTTACAGGATAGGACTATATCATAGCTGAAATACAATTCCATAAGAGTGGATACAATTTTGTATATATCACTATTTTATATCATATCTGAGATACAAATCAATAGAGTAGAAAAAATTATACATTTGTGTAGGCCACTATATTATATCATATCAGATATACAAAAAAATAGAGTAGAAAATAATATACATTTGTGTACACTATTATATCCATTATATTATATATCATATGTGCGTTACAAATCAATATACTATAATTATATATGAAATTATATAATTTAAAAATCAAGGAGATAAAAATCAATAGAGAAAATTTTTTAAATTGTGTAACTAATGTAACACCAGCGGATCCAGAACTTTGGAGGGTTGGGGGGGGGGGGGGGGGGATGGGGGGGGGGGCGGGGATTTTTTTTCAAAACCCTAACCCAAATGCCCAGTAAACCCTAACCCTATGCATAAATGCAGGTACAGCATATATATAATTTTTTAAAAGCAGTGTTTCTCAAACTACAGCAAGAAAAAAAAAGCTATGTTGAAGCCTTTCTCTTGACAGTAGGGGGTCTGGGGGTTAGCCCCAATGCCAAAAGTGCTTTTTTGCATTCTTCACTGCAGAAACGCATTCTCCTGACATCTACAGATCATTATTTATCCTATTTAAAAAAGGACCTTTTGAATAATGTTTTACTTGTGAATTTACAGGCCCTTACTTCATTGCAAATACAACCAATTGGTTCGTTGAAAAATAAGATACCTGAAATATTTAAATTTAGGCATTGAGGATCGCCACCAAAATTTTTTTTTCTTCGGAAAATAAACAAAAAATCATTTGTAAGTGATACATTTTGTTAAATAGGCATGTTTGTAACTTTGTTTTGTTACAGAACTATAATTCAAAGCTCTAAACAATAAATTTCGGAAGAGGGAGGAGAAATTTAAGTGGACCAATTAGATTCTACTTTATTAGATTTTAATTTATATTTTTTGCATTTTTAAGATTCAAGCATAGATCTATATTGTGAGTTATAGTCCCAAATTTAATTATACTATATAAAAATATCAGTAGGGCCTATGAGTACAGGTTGGAAAAATGGAGACTAGGAAAAGAATATTTGGGTTCAGAACTCATCTCAATTGTTACTCTTATACTAAAAATTTCGTGGCATTTCTAAATTTTCCAAAATAAAGTCTTTCTTAAAATAATTATGATAAAACATTAACTCATATACCATATTTGACTATTCTGTTTTAAAATGTTATGTTTTCTTCTGGAAAGGTGAGGGGGCGGTAGAGTGAATCCTTTTATAATTTCTGCTAATGATCTGCTAATAATGCATTGGGCATTAAAGAATAGGGGTGGGGTGACTCGATATAAGAATTTAATTTACAGCATATAAATTATAATAGTGACAGTTTTTTTTTATTTTGTAATTTCTTAACTAAAATACAAAAAGAAAAAAGTATTGGTTTGTCCGATAGGCCGAGGGTGATTGCATGTATCGCCCCTCCCACCTGGTACAACCCTTTTTCATTTAAATTTACTAAAATTAGATTGTGTGTGCGACATAATATACAAATGGGTTCAAATATCAATAAGTACCTTGTATTATACCAGAAGGGTAGCAACATAATATAAAAATTATATAGTAATTCAACTAATTTTGTTCACAAACTACGATTTCTCCATAAAAAAAGGACCGCCCCGCCAATCAAAGGGTTTAGGTTGGAAGGGTAACAGAGGAACGACATCGGTTAAAATATCATTAACAATTTTTAATCATATAGATATTTAATTGATTCTGTTAACAAGCTGTGATTTCTAAAAATAAATTGGACCGCCCCCCAACTCGAAAGTTGGGGGGGGGGGGGGGGGGAATGATACCATTACCACCTCCAGACCCCACCAAATTGGCCAACATACAAGGGGGGGGGGGGGTTCAAAATAATCTAAAAATTTGATAAAATTTCAATAATTAGTATATATTATTAACATACTATACAAATTGTGTGATTTCTTACTAAAATTTGTCACCCCCGCTCATGGATCCGCCAGTGTTATGTAATAATAGATTTATAAATTGTGTAACTTATGTAAATCTACTAATCTTAAGTATTCAAGCATAATATAACAACTATTTATTATTTTATAATAAAAGTAATGGGTTCTTTTTGATAAAGCCAGAAGAAAGACCAGGTAGGGTACTAGGTTAGTCATGCAGACCAACTAGAGAAGAAAGACCAGGTGGGGTACTAGGTTAGTCATGCAGACCAGCTAGAGAAGAAATACCAGGTAGAGAAGAAAGACAAGGTGGGGTACTAAATTAGTCATTCAGAACAGTAGAGAAAAAAAAGCAAGTAGGGCACTAGATGATACAGAACATCTAAGATAAATTAGATGTTACAGCAATTCTTTGAGCTGGAAGTTGTGAAGATTCGAAGTGTTACGGACAAAAAATGAACTGTTCATGCTCTAAAGGGGGTTGGGAGGGTGTCGGCGATGGCCCTTACCACCCACTTCCTGGATCCGCCAGTGATTGTAATTTATATTTAAGGGTCAGTACCATAAAAATAAGTATTTGTGAGAAAATAAATGTAGAGGATACATTGTTTTAAAACAAAGGACGTAATATGAAGCCCCTACTCAATTATCTAGATTTGCCAAATTTCTATATTCTTGATGTTGGCTTTGAAAATTTAGAGCATGAACAGTTCATTTTTTGTCCATTACACTTTTAAACAGAAATGTGTATGAACAAAATTAGTTGAGAATCTTTAAAATATAAGCTACTGATTGATATTTGAACCCATTTGTCACACCACACTGAAATCTCAAATTAAATCATTAGTAAATGTAAAATAAAAGAGGGTTTTACAAGGTGTTAGGGGCGATAGATGTAATCATTTTCTCCAGGCAGACCAATACTTTTTCTTTTGTATTTTAGTTAAGAATTTTTTTTTCAAAAAAATTGTAACTAAAACAAGTTACATATGCAATAAATTACATTCTTATATCGAGTTGCCCCAACCCATACTATTTCATTGCCAAATGAAATTATTAGCAATAATTATAAAAAGGAGAGAGGACTGTCGCTTACATGATCGTTTCCACTCTACCGGACCCGTCGAAAACATGACGCTTTAATTAAAACAGAATAGTTATAAATATGGCAACAGATTCTATGTGTTGCACATAAATTTAAAATAATTATTGAAAGAATATGCTTTGGTAAATTTAGAATTCATAAAAATCTTTAAGTATAAGAGCAACAATTGAGATGAGTTCTGAAACCAAATATTTTTTTCCTAGTTGCCATATCCCAACCGTTACTCAATCTGAAATTTTTCTATTGCATAAATAACTTTAGGACTATAACTCACATTTGTAGACTTGAATCCTAAAATAATAAAAAAAATAGGTTAGAATCTAATTGGTCTACCTGATTTCTTCTTTGTCTTCCAATTTTATTTATTTTTATTTTTTTGCTCAGTGCTTTTTTTATAGTTCTTAAACAAACCCAAGTTACAAACAGGCGTATTGAACAAAATTAATAACTTATATTTAATTTTTGTAAATATTATTTTTCAAAGAATTTTTTTTTGTGGCAAACCCTCAAAGCCTTAATTTAAATCTGTGGAGTATCTTTTCTTTTCAAGTAACACATCTGTTGTATTTGCAATGTACTTAGGCCCTATAAATTTAAATAATTATTTTTTAAAGTAAAAACATTATTCAAAGGGTTCTTCAAATTTAAACGTTTTGCGAGCGTCAAAACAGTCGAATATCTAAAGAGCATTTAACCATCGTTCTTATGGGGTCTTATTTTGACCAAAAAACAGAAAAATAAGAGGTCTCGCTTAACATGAAGATAATGATAAATACGCGGAATAAAGATATACTTACACTAATTGTATCTTGATTGTCACTCACACTTCAGTATCGGACATAGCCCCCACGGTACTTAATTTTACTAAATTTGACCTGCCTATTTAAATAGAATGAACAATGGGCTGTGGATGTCAGGAGAATGCGTTTCTGGAAGTGACGCGCATATGCATAGGGATAGAGTTTGCTGGGCGTTAGGGCTAGGGTTTGGAAAAAAATTGCCTCTCCCCCACTTCAAAGTTCTGGATCCACTAGTGCATAGGGTTAGGGTTTACTGGGCACTAGGGTTAGGATTTGGGAAAAATCCCCTCACTCCAAAGTTCTGGATCCGCTAGTGTTTACAATGAACTTGTTAGTAAAAATTGTTAAAAATATTTTGACTAACCTGGTCTTTTGTTTCGCTTTGATTTAAAGTTGCAGGGAATTTTCTTTCAGACATTGTGACAACTGATGGTGAAAAGGCAGATGATGGATATTTAGGCATTTGTTTTGAATTCTTAAAAGCCGGCATGCCAGCACTATTACAAATAGGATGAACTCCAATTGAGTGAGCTCTCAAAAACTCAACCAATTCTGCTTGTTCTCTATCCAATTTTGAAACTGCTTCTGCCAAAAAGAAGAAATATATGTGAAAAAACAGAAATGTTCTCCTAGGTTTATATATGGTTATTATATGTGGTTTTTAATTATATATGGTTAGTCACAGCACAACTTAGCCATCAAACAGTATAATTGAAGTACATATAAATCTTTTATAAATCCAAATATATATATTCTAAATATTTCCATCTAGCTGAAAAACCAAACAAGCAAAATTTTATATGTAAACTGAAGTGATGGGTTAAGTTATATGCACAGGAATGCTTGGTGGGATGCCAAATAGGTAATAGAGAGAGAACTAGACTTATGATGCAGCTATTGCAAAGAATTCAAGAAAAAAAACTTGCCTGCGAGAGGGCAAAGTCTGGGTCAGGCTATTCTTAGATGGGGATAATGTTTTTATTTTAAACTATAAATAATTTGGGTTGAACTAACAAGAAAGTTTCATAAAACTTTCAGTCATAAACTTGAACCCTAGCCCTGATGCAAAAACAACAACAAAAACATTTTTTAATGTAGACAAAGCCTTGTCACTTCCACTGTGTAATGTTGAGAAATCTGAAGAACAGAAACTAAGTTTTGAATAATAAACATTGGCAGAGTATTACACAAAATGACTGATGTACAGATTAATATATAAGTTAATCTTTAAGACCCAAAAAGAGCAGTACTTGATTTTCTACAATTTATGTAAAACAACATCATCAGAAAGGTTTTAAGTTAGTTTGCTTTTTAAAGAGTGAAGCAATTAACTGTATCAGACGCAGTTGTTTTCTAGTTGTTTTGAAGACATTTTTTGAAATATTTTTTCCCTCTTAATTTTTAAATAAGTCTACTAAGCAATCTGTATATATGCATATTTAAAAAAAACAAAATAGCTTACCACTAAAATTGTTAAATTTTTCTGTAGATCTTTTGGCCTTCATGTCCAGTACCATTTTTATGTAGGAGGACATATTCATATTTTGTTCTCCTTCACATGAATGATAAAGGTTGCAGAGATCATCAAATTCTTTAATTAAGTCAAAGTGTCCAACTATAAATCAGAGAATTAAATTAGCCATAGAGAATTTTTAAATTTTACTAATGTTAAACTAAAATTTAGAAGTGTTAAGCATAAGTGTTTTTATTTTCTAAATCCACCTGAAATTTTTTTTCTAAGTACTTTCCACATATTTGGTGGTGTATGTGGATTGTTGTTTTTTTCAGTTTCATTTCTACAGAGAAAATATATATGTTTAGAAAAGTAAATCTAGATTTTAATGAACTTTTTTTAAAATTAGCATTTTTAGAATCTCAACTTAAGTTTTATCTCAATATGCACAGTTATTGTTGATTTTATATCTCTGCTCTACAGATTGCAAGGTCTGAAAGGGGGACATCATTCTGTTACTTAAAAACTGGACCAAAGTTACCTCATTTTGCATTAGAAACATACTTGTTTTTAAATCTTTTGGTATTTAGTTTTAAATTAAGTAAATGTCTTCCATAAGACTGTTGGAAAACAGTTAATTAAAAACTCTGAGCAAGATAACTAAATACCAAAGACAAAACAAATTCTATTTCAGCATTGTAAAAATGGCTACATACTGAAGAACTGATTATGGTAGAATAGAATACAGAAGCATTTGAAATGAAACACTGCTTTTTAAAAAATACATTTAGAAAAAAAAAACTATTGACATTTTAAATCATATCTCTCCATTGTTTTTACCTTTTTTTTTTACTTACTATTACTATTAATGGAGTTCAATGACTCCCAACTGTACCACAGTTGGGTGTAGGCTATTGTCTCTGAAATTGGATCTATAGGTGGTGGAATTGGTGGGCGTCCAACTATTGGTCTGCCAACTGGTTGTCTTCCTGAAATATATTGATAATAAATGAAGTATTGAATGAGCTCATGCTATTTGAAATTGTGAAACATATATTTGGGGTGAATTGATTACCATGTAATACACTAGATTAGTTTAAGTTTTTTATGACTATGGTCCAGAGTTGAAATCCTGCTATCCTGCAAGAGACTTTGGGCTAGAACATTTCTGATGGATTGTCTGAAACTTGGAAGTCAAAAGTCATTATTTTGAAATCTAAGTTTAAGCTTACCATTAATGAAATAATAATATAAATGTAAAGCTTTGTGGTAAAAAATGTTAAAATAAACATGTTAAATATGAAAAAAAAAAACAATACATAATCTAGTTCAATTTTTAAAAGGGGAAATTAGTTTTCAAAATATGGTACAATTTCTGACCTGCGCCAGAGATTAAAGGCCTGGCAGCAGAACAAGGACTATATTGAAATTTCATAGAACCATCATTCCCCATTACTCTCAGAAACAAAATGTTTTTTAGATGTTTACTTGTCCAGCATATTCCACCTTCCCCCCCCTTTTTTTTCCAAATAAAACTGACCATATGCCACTATTCTACAAAAATTGAAACAGGTATTATAAATTACATTTATCAATTTATATTCTCAAATTGTAAGAAGATACAAGTTTGAAAGGGAAATCAACTGCAAGCCACATAGGTAATGCTTTGACAATTTTTAAAAAATTGCCTGATTTATGTAAACTATTAATCTAGAGTAAAGTGCGAAGTTCGAGCGCATTAAGCCCGCTGGCAGCAATTTTCAAGTTTGGATTTTTATAGCACCGTAACGGTCTGACCTATGAAAAAACTGATAGTATCTCTGAATTCCTCGTCCTTTTTTCTATGAAAATAGATTGGATTTAATGTATCACTAGGCTTAGTTAAAATTAAATACGAAGTCAAAGAGGTGTAGGGTAAGTATCGCCAAGCGTACTTTTCCTCGAGCGGATTTTCCCCAGTTAGTAACCTCGATCGGGTTGGTGGAAGGTTCGAACAGATCAAAGGAAATATATCTAAAAACATGTTTTAATATTTTGTTTTTATTACAAAGTCATTTTCTTTTTACTCCAGCGCAAGAACACCATCCATTGCACCATTTCCCACCCTCCACAACTTCAAATAGTCTCTTTACGCTGATGAGCAATCAGACTTAAAAATACCCTTAAGCCCATTTCCTTCACTACCGGGTAGTAAAAAAGACTAACTCCACACCTCCTGAGTTTGACCTCACCATGAACTTAGCCTTTACAAGGAAAAGAAAATAGTATGTGTCGGAAGTAAAGAAAAAAGGTGCATACGCAGTAGCAATATAGTGGTAATTTGGTAAACATTCAAATAAAAAAGTTATAGCAATAAAAAGTGAACTGTTCGAACCTCTTGTCAAATCGGGGCTGCTCGAACTTCGCACTTTACTCTATAAGTTATTAAGTAGTCTATCTATCATGTATTAGTTAATCAGTTAATGTATAGAATCAAGATTTAGACTCAATTTAGAGCCTAGCTAGACCTAGATGCCAAGAATCCAGGGCCTAGCGCTATTTAAATTAGATGAGAATCTAAATTTAAAAACCTAGACGTACATCTAGATAAGTCTAAATGTCAGCATAACAAAATTTGAAACATTTGATATTATTAACCGAAAATCCTTTTAATACTAGGCCAGCATCAACACTAAGCATTATGGCCAGATAAAATCAACCAGTTAAGACCAAGACTACAACTGGTATTTTTTTTATTTATTTCTGATTAAAATATTAGGTAGACAAGGTGTACAAATATATATGTAGTTATGTAGATCTACTTTTGGCACAAAGTTTTTTTTCTTCTTAGAAATTAGATACTTAGTCCTAGTGTATTCGTGGGCCAATCTAGTCGTGCATGTTAATTAGAGGGACAGAAACCCTGCTGTCTTGCGTAGTGCATAAGCAGCCCTTACCTTGTATTACTTTCTGTCTCTAATGGCACTAAGAAAGAAGGAGAGCATACGATTTTGTCCTAATCTTAGTAGGCCTACATGTTTGTGTATTTCTGAATATTTTATTAGTTTGTCTTTTAGTATTTGTAGTTAAGTATATTTTGAGATATGCTACTGTATTTTTTGTTTTAGTCTTTTAACATTCAGTGTCTTTAAATTTAGTGAAATATTCCTTTCTTATAGTTCTCATGGCTCTACTTTTAATGTTTTTATGTGCTGAAGGATCCCAAACAGGGGGACGCATATTGGCCTAACAAAGACTAAATAGAATTTTAGTTTGATATTTAATTTGTAAAATAATCTCGTCAATATGAGATTTCCTTGAGAGATTTTCATGTATTATACATTTATTATGCTTAGAATCGAACATGTATCTCAAATAGACAGCAGCTTTTTTTTTTTCACTTAGCAAACCTTCTTGTAAATTAGCAAAATATTTAGCATACTTACGAGAGAATAAAAAAACAAAATTCAAACAAATACATTTAAAAAAAAAAAAAAGCATACATTAAGCGCAATTAGTTTCGATAGGTCATGTCATTAAATTTGTCATAAGCCTCAGACGACAATTTATAAAGGCTGCTAATTCAGCTTATACCACCACTTCAGTCGAGTACTATCTTTCCCTTGTTTGAGATATCACATAAAGTATTGTATTACGATAATAGTCAATTAACTAATTGGTTATTTTTTAAATTGATTCTTGTGTTGTCAGGTAAAAGAAAATAATTGTGCAAAATTTTAGCTTGATTCAAGTTTGGGTGTCGGAGAAATAGTATGTACAAAGTTTTGGCTAGACAGACCGAGAGAGTTGATATAAGTCACAATAAGTGGTATACAAAAAGGACATAAAAGGTAGATATAGATCTAGTAAAAATAGGAGACTTACTTCTAAACTGTACAAAGGTGGGGTTGTTCATTCTCCCTTCTTGAACAGGAACAGAGCTTTTTTTTGAGGTTTCACAAGTCTGGCCGGGGTAGTCTTGCTTGGAAGTAGAGGATGTAGGAACGTTTCCCTCATTGTTACTTGAAGAATTTTGAGTAATCATTCCAGTTGATGGCGGCGAAATATTGTGCTCAGAGTGATATCCCAAATCTTTGATAACTTCCATTTCTTCAAGTTAGGAATTAAACACTAAATAATTGTATCACAAGCAAAGCAAAAAATGTCTGGGACATTAATCCAGGTTCTTTTTATAAGGTATCTAATTAATATAAGTGCAGGTCAGCGGTCATGGGCAAGTGGGAGGGACTTAAGTTTCGACTGGTCATTCTTAAACCCCACCCCCTTCCTCAAAGTAAGACTTATTAAACAGCGGCATCTCTTATCAGTTCATCCTCCCCAAGATCACCCCTTCTCCACCTTTGCGCTAACCATTTGGTCATCTAGCTCTTTTGTTCTACCGGCCAGAAGTCGTGTTGTCTACATGTCTGTGTGCGTTACATAAGATTTAACTTTCCCTTCGATGCTCGATCGTTAACAAGGTGTGACACCATCGGCATACCTCCCCCCCCCCTTTTCCTTCCCTTTCCTAGTGGGCTCGTCGCAACTTGAAACTAGAACCTTACTGTACTCCAATACGACAGTCGTCCTCTTATACTAGAGATAGGGAGGGGAGGAGGAGGGAGTAAGGATTGTATACCTCTTTAAATTTATTTCCCCAGGTGGTTCAGATTTTTTAAATTCCAATTTACATTTAGGCGATGGATTTCATAGACCCATTTGAACTAGACAGATTAACAAACTTGACAAGAAAGTAAAAAGAAAAGGATATGCCTAAAGATACGTGTATATGCTTTACAAAATTTGGTTGGTAGATGGGAACGCACACGAAAAGTGCCAATGTAAAATATTGTTTTCTTTATTTCCATTTTTTTTTCATGTTTAAAGTTGGACTAATGTTGCTAATTTTCCCAATAAATATTTTCTACTTCTAAGATGCAGTGTGGTATGCACTCCAGACTCTGGTCACGATTCTCTTAAATCAAGTAGGTCTACACTGTCCTGCAGGTCTCACCTAAGGCGTGTCTGAAGAAACGTCTAAAACGAGACCTTTACAAATGCATTTCGTATTCTTGTTGGGGAAAAAAAATACCATTTAGATTCCTTCCGATTGCCATTCGAATTTGAATTTGCTTGGATCATCCAGGTAACAGGAAAACTAATAACTTAGTAGAGATCTAATTAAAGAAGGCTACACAACTATTTGAACCCAAAGAAAAGTGCAAGACGCAATTTTTTTTTTTACAAGTAACATTTTGTATGTTATTTTTTATCATAAATATTAATAGAAATAAACTCATTATTTAAAAATAAAGATAAAGGTACATTCCTCGTTCCAGGACAAATTTGTACAAAAACTCCTTTTTCCCTAGCGCTATTAAAGCATGGAATGGGTTGCCTGGGCTAGCCAGGAAAACCAGTGACTTGGCAGAGTTTGGGTCATTGGTTTATATACATGACTAAATGCATGACGCGTAGGACGTAATCATCTTCTTTTTTGAAGTAACGTCTGTATCATATAAGAATAAAATACAATAAAAGCTATATAAATAAACATAGGTAAACTTTTAAAATAGAAACTACATATCAACAGTTCCTATATTCTGTACACCAGATACACCTAAATAGCTGGCTATTTATAGTTATTCTTTAAAGTTGAGAATCTCAACTAACGTATTATTATTTATGTAATCATCTAAGCAGAGGTTGCAGTGGCGTGGTTAGGGATTTGGGGGCCCGGAGGCTTGACCTATGCATTTTGATACTCGACATCATGACATTGGATAATGTAGGCCTACTTAATAAATATATGTCTAAATTCCAATTGTGATAGTATAAAAGCAAAATTAACAAGAAATAATGATTAAGACTCTTTTAATGAATAATACCGTTGTTTATTGGCGAGGAAAAGCACAAGTGAAAAATCTCAATTCATATCGCCTCTCGTCGTGCTTTCTGTGCAGTAAAGGTATCTTCAACATCATCTACATCAATGCTGTCTAGTTTTTTTTTTTTTACTCCACGCAAATAGCAAGATTTTATGGCAGTGGCGTAATATTTAATGTAATAAAAAATTAGGACATTCATTTGGGGGACCCTTAAGTGGGGGACCAGGGGGACTTTCCCTAGCTACGCTACTGAGAGGTTGTAGACATTAACAGCGTAACAAAAATGTTCAGGTATAGGTATAGGCGATTAAAGTATTTACTTTTATACTTTAAATACTACAAATTGTTGGGAAGGAATTGGACTACGCTAAGATGTCTAGATGTTTAGATCTGATTCCAAATACATTTAAAATAGAATATGAATGCTTTGTAGTGGCAGTACCAAACAAAATATGAACTCAGTGAAGTTATTTATAACCTATATTAGAACACTTACGCCTGCTATAACAGATGCACCAACTAACAATGCCTAATAAATGTTTCCGGTATATAAATGTTATATATGCAAAGTTACATTTTATTTTAATTTTTTTTTTTTACAAATATTTTTTAAACCGTTTGTTGTAACAGTATCAGCTAGGTATCTTCAGTATAAGCTAGGTATCTAATACTGCAACAAGAAGTCAACAACACAGATTAAGACTTCGATACTCTAGATCTACTGAAATAGCATGTGCTGCGTCAGCGAGACATCCATTAAAAACGTGGACATCGACTCACTAAGAAGGCGTGGAGGACAATTCAAAAAATCAACTAACATTGAATTTAGATTAAAAAAAAAACAAACGAATACATCAGCCAACTAAGTAGCTTGTCTATGTTTAAAGACGATGATAAGGCCCTAATATGAACTTCGTAGGCAGGTCAATAAATTATTAAAAATAATTGAAATGTTAAGACTTTCCCAATCTGAAATAAAACTTATTTAAAGAGGGAACTTGTCTCTTATCTCATCATGAGGACGTTGTGTACACGATCTTATTATCCTGGACTTTGTTTTGATTGTCAGTTCACAGACGCACATTAATGCTAATCAAAATAAAATAATAAAATCAAATCCAAAAGTCATTAAATGGGAAGTTACAAAACAACTAGTGTCCCAGACTCAACAGACGATGCATTAAGTAAATTATGAGTGAGTCTGGCGTGAGTGTAATTTTTTTTTCTTGTAGTTTTAATGTTTTGTTTGGTGTAATGCGCAAATTGAAAGACAAATTTCCTTACGGACAATAAAGATTATTATTATTATTATTGTTATTATTATCCAGTTTTTTTTTCTTCTGGCAGAGAACATCGTTCAAATACTCTTTTGTTATTGTATGGGCTGGATTTTAATTATTGAAGGCAGGCGGTGCTACTGCCCCTGGGAATACACAAATTTGAGCCCCACAAAATCTAAATTTTGACAGGTCAGAAACTTTTATAAATATTTTTTTCACATTTTTTTGTTATTTTTACCGACATTACAATCCGGACCTGACTGTGTGCGTGTTTGCCTTTATAGTCTTACGAAGCGTTACTCAAATAAAAATGGTCACGAAGTGTTGTAGTTAGTAACATCAATAGCGCAAACAGTTTTGAAAGGAGGAAAGACAAAAACATTTTGGATTGGTATAAAAGGGAAGGAGTTTGAGAGAAAAAATAACGAGACTTTAATGGAAGCTTGCAGCTAACAGATTGAGATTCACTGCAGGGTAGATTTAGGCCAACATTTTCTATTAATTTCCCCACTAAAAATGACTTTTATATTTAATTTTTTTATATGTTCAATAATGTAACTTCTAATGAAAAGGTTTTTGCCAGGAATTTTATTTCGCTTTTCCAAACAACAAAAAGTGAATGCATTGTTAAATTTGATGCTAGACAACTTTTTTTTCTTAGATAAGTAAAGTAAGGAATACATCTCAATTGTGTTAATATAAAAACTACAAATAGTAGTTAAATTTTTTTTTCTTAAAAAAGAATCTCCGAACAGTTCTTTAATTGGCACGTATTATCTTGTGACATTACACTTAGTCAAGCTATTCATTAGGAGAATTCAATAAGTATATCAAGGAATATATCTCAATTGTGTGTTTCGTTAATATGCCTATAGTATTGACAAACAGTAGTTTAACATTTTTTTCTTTAATAAGAACCACCGGGCATTCCTTTAATTGGCTCGTATTATTTGGTGACATTACACTTAGTCGAGCTATTCATTAGAAGAATTCAATACGTCTATCCTGTGGGACTCAAGACAATGTTTTGTAATTAAACAAACACTGATCGTCCCAAGTAGAGTGAAATAAAAAAAAAATGTTTTCTGTCAAACTACATAACACTCTCTAATCTATACAAATTCCAGATGACAACTCTACTCTCTAATCCATTATCTGTATTCTCCCACTTACGGGGTAAAACACACACACACGCAAGACAATGTGACGACGAAGTCTTATTCGAACAAAACAAGCGTCTGGTCAGTCAGACGCGACGAAATGGGAACAAAAGGAAAGATGGCATTTCCTTTATTGACTTTGCGGTCAGTCGCTAAGCCAGTCGGTGATGTTTTCACCCCCCGGCCCCCCGTTCAATAAAACAAAAGTCGTAGATGTTATCTACCTTGTTTGTGTTAAGTGGATTAGTAAAAGAAAAGTCTACATGTCACCTTTGAGTGGTCACGCCTTTTGTGCAGGGAGGGGGAGAGAATAGGAACGAACGTGAGAGTTTGATAGCACAGGGTCAAACGTTGCAAACAATAGTTGCCCTAATGGAGGATTATTAGATTACCTTGAAATCGACTTATAAACTTGAAGTGTATAGATTGTACAAGCAAAATACAAAAAAAAAAAAAAAATCTTTAAAAAAAAAAAAAGAGTAGTTGAAGGCCTTTCAGTTGGTTTGGATCAGTCATGTAATTAAATTTGAAATAGATCTAGACTAACATTATAGATTTGCGCGATTAGAAATATTTTTTCCAAATCGTTTTTGTTTAGCGTAATCGCAAGCTTTCTCACTACGCTATGATCCTATCACTGTCTAGTTAGAAAGAGGTAGAGAAGGGGGATAAAGAAGGGGGTATCTGGGTCAACGCTTTTTAAATCTTTTTTTTTTTTAAGTGAGCGACCTGAATTCGAACTCGAGAGCTAAGGCCTCTTCAGCCTCATCAGAAGCCAAGACGGTCACCACTGGGCCAGGGGTCTGCTTATGAAAATAGGTTTATAGTTATTTATAATTATTTACATTTTTTTCTACAAACATTAAAGGGGACTAATTCAGCTTCTGCCACTTTATCAACCAAAGAAAATAATCATACAAAATTTCAGCTTGATCCGAGATTGGGTGTGGGAAAAAACGTGTACACATTTTTGCAAGACAGATTGAGTTGAAATAAGCTTTGTAATGAAAACAAGTAACTTTTTAAAAATTAGCTTTTTGAGAAAACTAATGTTAAATCTATAACAAAACAAAATGCGCAAGATGCCTGTTTCTAATAAAAAGCTAGGATGGTCATAAAAAACATATTTATTTATTCCTTTATCTGCGGAGGGCTGGGTTTTAAAATCAGCCCACAAATCGCGTTCCAGGTGATGAGCACTCATTCGTACATGCCCTCATAATAATAATGTTAATCCTGATATTGCATCGAAACTTATCTAATGCATACGCTGTCACATCTGAGAGAAAAATGGTGTAATACGATGATTCCAAATAACACATGCATTACGACTAAATTTGCACGCCTAGATAGGAAGAGTTACATTTGAAGCCTTTTATTCACCATTTATATATTAAAGCGTTACAATATAAAGTTAATAATTTGACGGTCAAACCCGAACCAGTGCGGACGTTATAAACAGGTATATAGCCAAACCGAATAATTCATTACTATGCATTCGAAAACAATGTCTATTTCTGTGCCGGTACTGGTGTAATTGGTGAGGTGGTACACAATACACATGCTCTTGCTGAATTGAGGCTTTTCATAGACTCGACTGAGACCATTTAGAAATATGTCTTGTCACGCAAAGATAACATGAAACATCTGATCCTACGACGTGACACGAAAGAGACCCGTGATTTTATAAATCTAATTTTGAAAATGAAAAAATGATCCTCAGATTTTAGATTTTCATACATGGAGGAAAATTCAAAAATAGCAACATTATAAATTATTGGTGTGTCCGGTGTAATAAATAATGGAAGTGCTGATAAGCTATGTTTTTTTTTATATAATTTTTTTTTCACTCTTTAGAACCGCAGAAATAAATTGTCTAAGCTCTTCCGTTTGAAGCTTTTAATGAGTTGGCAACATTCAAGTTCCAATCATAGACTCAGGGTTCTATTTGTCTGGAAAATCTCCGATGATTAGAAAATGTGTGCAGTCTTATAATTTCTAGTCTGCAGCTAAGGTAAGAAACAGTAGACCTAGATGTATATCTCGATCCTGAGTAACATTAGTGATGAGAACAAACAAAAGGGAGAACTTGTCCTCCCAGACCATGCAGTTGGCTTAGGTACAAGGTACATGCTGAAAGAAAGTATACACTTCAAAATGCATTTCCTACAATCCCATCTTGCCTTTTTTTTGGTATCCTCTCAAGTTGGGATTGAAAGCGATGGGAAGACAACATAAAAGAATCTCATTGAAGGAGATTTTATTCAAGGCAAAGGACAGAGAGGAATTGAGAGAGACGGTCGAAAGATCACACGTGGAACCCCAAAGATTTAACAGTTTAATGAATAGGTAAATGTGATAAGATAAGAAAATGATGAGATGTTTTATTAATACATTTTTCAAGGAAAAACAGATATGTCTTGGGGGGGGGGGGGGTACTGCTTTTTTTTTTCAAAGGAAAAATATGCTCACTCCCAAGTAAAGGTACATCTCAAAGTATTGTGTTCGTTGATTATATAAAATATGCTCACTCCCAAGTAAAGGTACATCTCAAAGTATTGTGTTCGTTGATTATATAAAATATGCTCACTCCCAAGTAAAGGTACATCTCAAAGTATTGTGTTCGTTGATTATATAAAATATGCTCACTCCCAAGTAAAGGTACATCTCAAAGTATTGTGTTCGTTGATTATATAAAATATGCTCACTCCAAAGTAAAGGTACATCTGAAAGTATTGTGTTCGTTGATTATATAAATATTAAAAAGATAACGAAACTTTACAAACTTTGTAGCCGGTATCTTCTAACATTCTCACCGTCTGCTATGAAAGGTTCAGGAAGTAGGAGTTTATTTAGTTCTCAATAAAAGTATTCAACTTTTTACATACACCTGAGGTTGGGTCCTGACATTTATAATGTATAGGGTTAGGGTGATGAGAGTATAGCCATTCTAACATCCATGGGGAGGAAGGCAGATTTTTCAATAACGATCACAGTAGTCTAGTAAATTCAGGTCTAGTTGATAGATACACTTTGTTCTTTTCATTAGCACAGCAGGCTTCATTACTAGGTCCAAACTCAGCACTTAAATAATTGAAAACAAACAGTCATTTTTGTTGACTTTTTGTGTGGGATGCGTAGCTGAGTGACATAAGCCAATCTATCAAGGGGGCTCAAGTTCGAATCCCGCATCCAGCTGCGTGGTTGCTTAGCGTCCAGCTGAGTTGGGGTTGCTAAGCGTTCAAAAGGAAACCTTCTCCAAATGGTATCTGGAAATTTAGGCACCGGATATTTAGGCACCGGATAATTAAACACCGGATATTTAGGCACCCGGAAATTTAGGCACCCGGATATTTAGGCACCCGGATAATTAGGCACCCGGAAATTTAGGCACCGGATAATTAGGCACTTTTTGACAAGGCGGAAAATTAGGCACCGGAAAATAAGGCACTCCTTAATTAGCGACCTTAATTTTGAAAATAAATTTTAAAATGTTAACGTATATTTTATCCTTAGTCTATGGGCTATCGGTGACGTTCTAATAAATAGCCACTATAACGATTCTAACTAAAGAAAAGCTGACAAAATGGGAAAAATGACAATCATGAGAATGTGTGGAAAAAAATGACTCCAGGGATATTATATAATATAGACATCACAGGATTCAGGGAAGGGGAGGTAGAGATGATTCTCCGCTCATTGCTTCCCTCCATCACCAACCCCTAAGGTTGACTGGTGAGTTTTTTAAATTGATGGTTATGAAATTTGTGTAAATATTTAGTTACTAATGTAAATACTTTAGATTTAAAAGTATTATCAAATATTTTTATAATGTCGGGGAGTGTTGGCGATAAATATAATCGCAATCGCCCTCTGCTTGTGGGAAAGGGAGGGGTCGTACTTTTAAAATGGGATAGTCTGGGGTGGGGGGGCACACACTCCCACTTAAGGGAGAGGATTTCTCGCAGATACATGTAAATTTGGTCGTAAAAGTCACCTAGTGAATCTTAAGGCTACTCACTGTGGGTCAAGGGTATGGAACAGCATAGGTGCTAAATTGGAAGTCTGGAGAAACTTGTCTCCTTAAAAAGGGTATGGGAATGAGAAGGATGCTTTGATTGCTTTACTTATGGGGATTAGATATGTTAGTATTCATTTTTTTTATATCGGCATTAATCTCTATTATATATATATATATTATATATATAGGTGTGTTACCTCCTTCAAATGTTTTTTGTAGTAATTAATTTTTACCTATAACTACGCATATATTATGATATATTCAATATATGCAAATTTATGATCTATAATATTTATATAAAATATATATGGTTGGACATTGCAAAATGGCTAGAAATCGCGATAAAATATGTTTTGAAATTAAAAAAATAAAGAGTTTATGGAAAAGACAGATGAGTTGAAAATGTCTATATTAATTTTTGGAATATTGGTCTCTTTTCATCTGTTATAAACAGAATACTCATTCTGCTCATAACAGATGAAAATCTTTAAAGTTCTTAATTTGATGATTATGTTGACAGTTTATGATAAAACAAAAAATCAGGCTCCTTTACACGGGCGGGTATCTCAAAAGAAATTGGGTCCACCTGTTGATTCTATGAGACTCCTGGGTTCGAAATGTATCGAGTCTTTTCCGAGACCTACGAAATATCATGCCGATGCTATAAACGTTTTTATCCAGCTACATCAAAGTCAATTTGTGGTCCAGTGTTAGTGACCTATTTCAGCAGGCCACTGTATTTTTATAGTGACTACTAAGTCTCAATGTTCTAAAGCTTTTGATATAGACTACTATAGTGTTTTTCCTGTTCGTTAATTTGTTAGAGTTCTTTCTGCAACCAGGTGGCGCTCACAGATTGCATAATCAAAATTAAAAAAAAAATCACCAGTCAACATTATAGGGGCTGGTGATGGACTGAAGCAATGAGCCGAGAATCATCTTTACCTCCCCTCCCCTGAATCCTGTGATGTCTATATTATATAATGACTTAGGAGTCATTTTTCCACACATTCTCATGATTGTCATTTTTTTCCCATTTTGTCAGCTTTTCTTAAGTTAGAATCGTTATAGTTGCTATTTATTATAACGTCACCGATAGCTCATAGCCTAAGGATAAAATGTACCTTAACATTTTAAAATTATTTTCAAAATTAAGGTCGCTAATTAAAGAGTGCCTAATTATCCGGTGCCTAATTTTCCGCCTTGTCAAAAGTGCCTAATTATCCGGTGCCTAAATTTCCGGGTGCCTAAATTTCCGGGTGCCTAAATATCCGGGTGCCTAAATTTCCGGGTGCCTAAATTCCGGTGCCTAAATATCCGTAAATATGCGGTGCCTAAATATCCGGTGTCTAAATTTCCTAAATTCTCTCCCAATACCCCCGACACACACGATGTATATTAGAGCGTAAAAGACACACTTTACAAAAGCAATACAAAGAAAAGAAACAAAATCTGATCTATAGGGGTTTGAAATGAAACCTGATAATTCTTACCCCCCCCCCCCCTTGAGCCCCATTGAGACAATAAAGCATGAAGAAACTTAGTGGTCAATAAAGCATTCGAGACCTCATGAAACTCAGTGAACCATTGTCTTATGAGCAAACATTTTACTCGGTAGTCGAGATGACAAGTCTTTTCCCCCAAAACTTCAAATTGTACCATCTCTCAGTTTATAGCAATCAATTGTTTAACTTAAAAAAAAAAAGAAAGAAGAGACAATTAATTTATTGGTACATACAAATGGAAATTGACCACCTCAGCATTAATAGTATATTAATAACAACACAGACGCAAACACAAATAACATACACTCGACAATATAGAAAGGAACCATCAGCGTTTGATTACTCGAGCTCCTATGTACTTCTAGGTGACGACGAATGACATGGAAACACCCTGCTGTTTTGTATGTTAGCTAAACGAAAAGTATTTTTTATCTCGGACACTTTCCCATTGGCCGAATAGTTTACTTCAAATGGACTCACAGAGTTGAATTGTAAGACCGAATCCATATATCAAGATATTTTGTAACAATCGAGAAATGTAGCGCTTGACCAGAGATACATAAAGTGCTAGGGAGATAACTGCTCGCCTGATTGAGAATGTGAGTGTGTGTGTGAATGAAAGAAAGTGAGAAAAAGAAGGAAACCGATTAGAATGAAAATAAAAACGAAGAAAAAAAAGTTCCAACTTTTGATAATTAAATAAAGAAATACTAGGCGCCTAGTTCAATGTTAACTCCAGACACACACACACACACACACACACACACACACACACACACACATACATATACATATATATATATATATATATATACATATATATATATATATATATATATATATATATATATATATATATATATATGTACGAGGGCATGCACTACGTTCAAGATGTAAAGGTTTAGGTCAAAAAGGTTGCGCACAATGTAGCTGGTTCACTGGCTGATCCAGGGGGGGGGGCGGTAGGGACGATCGCCCCCCCCCCCTTCCCACAACAAAGATCTCGATCCGCTAGTGAGCTGGTTGGGGGATCTAACGGTTACTTTTCTTACGTAACATGAGAGTCCGCTGGAAGACTGTCTCGGTACAATCAAACGATGCCGAGACTGCGGCTACGATACAGTCGTTCTATTTTCCCATACTGTGGCGAAAATTCGTTACGTGGTCACTCTCAGCGGCATACAGCCAGGTGGAGACAAGATTAAGGACACGCACTGTGACTGCTTTGAGAGCGTGAGAGAAAAAAGGGAGGGGGCGGGGTTAACAACTGTAAGGGAAACTTGATCAACCTTTTATAAAACTAAAATGGAATTGTGTGCTTAATTGTTGCTTTTACAATATATGTATATTGTGATAGGGAAAAAAGCCACACATACTGTGGAATAAAGTTTGCAACTATAAAAAAAGTATAATGATGGACTAAATATAAACCGAAAAACGAAACAAAACATTAGTTAGCTGAATAATTTTGTTCCATTGTACAGACCATTTTTTAAAAATGATTTTTATTTGTCACATTTAATTTTAACAATATGCTTTACCTATCCTCTGCTTTCGTGGTGTTTTGAAATAAGGCCACTGGATATGAAATTAGGCCACCTGCAAATTGGGCACCGGAATTATGACCATCAGAAAAAGGCCATCGGTAACATGGGCTTTTTTGACAAGATAGAAAAATGGACATCGGGAAAATAAACAATCTTTAATTAGCAACTTTAATCTTGAAGATTATTCGATTTTTTTGTTTACGTATACATTATCCTTTGGCTGGTGACGTTATAAACAAACATTCCAACTAAGATTTGAATCAAGTATTTTCATAACACACTCACACAAAACAAAAGGTTAGAAAATGAAAAAAAAAAAAAGCAGTCATAAAAATTGCTCAGAATAAAGTGCCATTATCTAAAACATACATTTTTGTTATTGAAGGATAATACCCTAGCCCATATGGTATACGTTTAAAATCAAAAGTAGCTTAAATAAATCTGAGCGAATAGAAATATTTTTACTAATTGTTTAATCGTTTTCGTTTAGCACTATTTCATGCTATTAGCTTTCTCAAATCACTATGATCCTATCACTTGTCAAGACCAGTTGGGAAAGGGGTGGGAAAGAAAGAAGGGGGTTTCTATATTAATGTTATCGTGATCGCTTTTTAAAAAATCTTCTCAAGCCACTACACTAACCTTTGTGCTTATAGTTATCTATTGTTAGTATTAATCTTTTAAGCGATGTCCTACACAGCGCCTTCTATAATGGGGACTAATTCAACGTATACCACCACATCTGTCAAGTACTTCCCCTTGTTCGATATTTAAAAAAAATAATTACCAATAGTTAATTAAGTAATTGGCAACTTTAAAAATTGATTCTTGTTTTGTCAAGTAAAAAAAAAAAGGTAAAGTTACCCTTTCAGACCCTGCGATCTATAGGGCAGATGATGTTGTGAGATATGTGGCATAGTCGTATAGCCGCTTGGCCACCTATCAAGGGGGGCTTGAATCCGAATCCCGACTTCAGCAGTGTTTGCAGAGCGTCTAAAGGAGGCTAAAGGCATCACGTTACAGTTCATAGATGTGGTGAAGCGGTTCTTTAAGTCAATTAGTAGTATTAACCTTGGTCACATCATTACCAACATTTCCTAAGTGGTTTCAGTTCCATAAGCAACATTTTCGAGTCGCATTTGGGATAAAATTTAGTTCTTTGCTGAACCATCAGGGGCGGACTGGATTCCAGCTTCCGTCGCCTCAGCGTGGCGCCTCCGTGGAAACGTCCGCCCGGGGAAGCGGATAGGCTAAGAACGAGAGCAAACATGGCTCCCAGTGAGCTACCACAGTTATGCTCTAGCGAGTGTACTTGCACGTGGTGGGGATGTGAAAAAGACTTGCTAACCAGTCCGAGTCTTCATCCTCTATTATTTAACTGCCCATCTCACAAAGTCGTGAGTGGTTAAGCACTTGGCTTCTGAACCTGGTGTCTTGGGTTCGAATCTCAATGAAGACTGAGATTTTGAGTTTCGAGAGTTTAGGGCGCCCCTGAGTCCACCCAACTCTAACGGGTACCTGACTTCAATTGGGGGGGGGGGGAGTAAAGGCGGTTGGTCGTTGTGCTGACTACTTGACGCCTGCTTGTTAACCGTTAAACAAAGAAACCCAGAAAGACAAAAAGAGAAAGGCACATTCCTCATCCCATATGCTAGGACAAATTTTTACAAATACTCCTTCTTCCCTAGTGCTATTAGAGCATGGAATGGGTTGCCTGAGCTAGCCAGGAAAACCAGTGACTTGGCAGAATTTAAGTCATTGGTTAATATGAATGACTGAATGAATGACGCATAGGACGTAATCATCTTCTTTTTTTTTTCAAGTAACGTCTGTATCATATAATATAAAATAATATAAGAAACATATGAGCTTTACATCATCTGCCCCGTAGGAACTTTACTTACAATGTCATATACTGTTTTCTTAATAACTTGGAAACTTAAGACAGCATGCATCTAAGAGCTGACTCCACACACAACTAAACATGTAATTAAATATCCTTACTTTCAGTAAAACAAATGCTGTCAAGTTTGTTTCCTATTTTAGCAAAGCCTCTTTGTATTTCGACCTAAGTCTATAACTTTGTCTTCTTGGTATTAGTTATGGCGTTGAGCCTGTTCATTCATAAATGCTGTCATCGTAAGGTTGACGAATCTCTAGTACTTGTAAGAAAAATTTCATAATTTCAATATACATTCTTTTTCGCAGGATCAATAGTTGCTTTTTATCTTCTTATTTTCTGTTATTTCTGCTCCTTCTGTTTGGATTCTTTTGCATTTTGATTTCAATCAACGCATTGCTACACTGTTCAAGATAATAATTGTGATTTGTGAGAGACTTCGTAGCGGGGCCAACTCGAGATCATACTCCACTAAACTAATAAAAATTCTTATGTGTCTGGACATGTCATCTATAGATAGGACTTGGAACAGTGTTGTTGGTCCCTTTATAGATTCATCCGAATATATTTTAACGAACGTCGATCTCTATAAGAAATAAAGGTTACTTGTTTATCGTTTAGTAGCCTATGATAAAGAATTGACGCCTACTGGAAGCATTATAGGCCTATAGGGATGTAGGGTATTTACGACAATGCTTTGGGTTAGTATTAGACTTTAAAGTGTAGGGGCCTATAAGATTTTTTTTTTTTAAATCACTATGCTCAAAGTGTTGCTTTTAAAGAGAATATTATAAAATCTTTAAAAACAATTTACTGGTATTCATACGGCCCTTTCGATGGCCCTACCGGCCCAATTGGTACCGACCCACCGAGCATTTGCCCGAGTGCCTATATAGCCAGTCCGCCCATTGCACATTAGAATATCCTGCTAATGTCCAGCCGTGCTACGCTACCCAGCAGCAACGTGATAGCCGGATGGAAACAGTCGTTCGAGGAGGCGGCTAGGCCAATAGGGTAGCCTCAGAACATTGTTCTATGTACGGGAATTTATAGAGAGCCCCCAAAACGCCACAAGCAGTTCCTCAAGAGGCAATTCTATTGCGAACTCGCGCACGGTTAGTGTGGTTGACCTAAATTGAAAGAAAATGATGGAGAATCCCTGGTGTGCTTGGCCTTCCGCCTTATCTCTAGTCCCAAGAGTCTTGGATTATGAGCCACTGGAAATAGAGATGTGACCTATTTAGCCTACATCTGCCAGGCAGACGGACAGGAGCTTCGGCTAGCCTAGAGTTTCAAGAGTGTAGGATTAAACTCTCTCGACAATTACAAATTTGGTACTTGTATATAGATGGCCGGATTGTACACTTTTCTGCTCAAGTGTATTAAGCCAGCCAGGAAAACCAGTGACTTAGCAGAATAATTGGTTAATATGCATGACTAAATGTATAACGCGTATGACGTAATCATCTTCCTTTTTGAAGTAACGTCTGTATTATATAAGATAAGATAAGACATCACAGACCTGAAAATGTTGCCCATATTAATGTTAATAAATAAATCTGATTGCTACAACTAATTTGAAGTGACTTAATTATCTTCCGTGTGGAGAAACTAAGCTTCAATGAACAGGATGGCCAAGTTGGTTTGTAATGCATGTTGTTTCATGTCGCCCACCTTCATTGAAATGAAAAAGACATGCTTCTCTAACAAAGTCACAATACAAACCTTTGGAAACAATATTTTTAATGTATTTTTTTTTTACGATTGAAGATAATGATATATATGAATTAAATGAAATCAAATAAAATAAGTTCCATCTAAGCAACTACAGTGAATGAATGAATAAAACAATGTTGATTTTACATCTAAGTTAAAATAAATGTTTTATGTAAGAACAATATTTGAACTTTTACTTAAAACACAAAAGAAAGTATTATAATAAAAATAACAATATCAAGTTTTTAATGAATCTGTCAAGTCCATATTGATTGTCACATTATGCAATGTTTGCAATTTAACTCTATTTAAAACTACTTGTGTATTTAGTATGAACATTATTTTATTTTTGGTATGACAACAAATATTTAAAAGCTTTTGATATATTAAAATAAATTGTTTTTGGTAAAGTAAAAACAATCAAAGGAAAATATTTTGCTGATCAATATAGAACATTGAGATGAAAACATTTAATAATAAAACTGCACTCTAAATCTCTCATGTCAGTGATGGTACATACAATGTCAATACAAATTGTCATTTGTTTAGTAATATTTTTTTTATGGTGTTTGAACAAACTTACTTTTTAATAATTCATAAACATGTTTTAATGTCTGTAAACGTTATAAAAATAAAAGAGAGAATATGATAATAATAAATGCCCTAATACTGTGATATCAAAATAGTTTATTTCAATGCCTGCAAACTAATGAGATGAAAGGAAACTTAAACATAAACACTTAACTACAATGACATGTCTACACACACAGATATATACTACAGCAGTTCAATGTTGTTTTGTTTACAGCAATACAAAATTATTTATATACAAAAAATTACAAAACAACAGAAATAGATGGTGACTCTAGGAGCTCCTTGTACAGCCACAAATAATCAGTTTCTTATTCTTCCAAATACTCACATCATTTCAGTCAAAAACTTTCAAGATAAATATAAAAAATAGATACATCTGATGGTTATTATATAAATGAAAAAACATACTTAGGACAACAACATGTGAAACACACCAACAAATTTATTGCGTATGTGTATCTACTATATTTTATTTGTTAATGCTTATATATACAGGTTTACATAACATCTGGTATTTCATCTTTATTCTTGACCAGATAATGGATCTTTAACTGTGATACTACATGTAATCAGAGACTTCAAATGTTTGTGATGGTTATTAGTTTAAAGAAAGTACTGAAAGGACAATTTTTGACTGCAGCAAAAGGAAAGCTCAATAAGATTTGTAGAGAACATGATTGAATATTTTTAAAAACACTTTCTTTAAAAGATATAGAAATGTATAAAAAAATTATATAACTAGTATTATAACTAGTATTACTTACCAGCCAGATATATCTGTACTTTGATTCAGTATTTATCATTTAGTAAACTCAGAGGTAAAGCTACAAAAAAATTTAAAAAATCAAGATAGTGGAGATTTTAAGAGATTGGTTAAAATATTTTGTTTTGAAATTTTTCCTCAAAAAAGATGCTGGACTTAGACTAGACCTTGATGTATTCTACTCTCAATAGTGACTGCACAGTATATCTAAATAAATATCTTCTCTCGTATGTATTTTTCAGTTTAAAAAAATTAAAAATAGTTTCAACAAACAAGTATGTAGACCATGGGCATCTAACTTTAAACAGCGTTTTAAAAAATGTGTACCAATAAAATATAAGACACACATTTTTTCCTAATGTATTGCCCAATAATCAACCAAAAACTATTTTTAAACATAATATAGGCCTATATTATTATTTGTAAATGGATCTTATTAAACATTTTGATTATATTTTACAATTTTTTAATGGTTTCAAATTTTTGGATAGATTTTAACTTCGAAAGATGTTCAAAATTGTAATTTACTTCTCTTCAAGCAAAAGTCACAATTTGTATATATAAAGGCTCTTACAAAAGGATATTTACAAAAGTTAAAATTCATTCTAAAACCAGTGTATCAATTATGTGGCTCATAAGTTTTTTGGATGATGCAAACTGTCTTGCCTTTCAGTTCCAGATGTAAACAGACTTTTAATACTAAGACCTGGAAGGGAGCTTGGAGGTACAAATAAGATATAACTTGCTTATGTAAAGTTCCCACTTTAAAAAAACATGATTAAATCAAGATAGTCAAATCTACACACATCAGATTTGTTATCAAAACATTCAAAAAATTTCCCCAAAAATGACTTAACATTGTTTGAAAATGTATAAATAAAATAAAATACAACTACCTAGATAGCAATAAGTTAAAAAAAAAAGCAACTCAAATCTAAAATACTCATATAAATTAAGATTTATATCTACATTTCTCTAAGATAAATATATCATGTAGGCATATTATACAATGCAAATAAACAATCAGATAGTAAAGCTACTGGTTCCAATCATATACTGTGGCAAACAGGACAGTAATGCTTTTAATTTTATTAGTTTTAAAAATGTATGTTTGAGGAAACCGCTACATCAAAAAAATTTGTAAAAAACATTTACAAAAATAAATTTATACAAATAAAATGTGACTATGTAATTTTATGATAAAAAAATCTTTAAAAGATGTATACTAGAAAGTCAGTGCTCCATGCCAGCGGATGTAAAAAAAAAAAATGAAAAAAATTTAATTCGACATCCAAAGGGTACTCACTCCCAATATTTTGATAAATTGTGCTGTAAGAGAACTGGGACAACTTACTGGGAAGATACAACACAATTACACTATAATTACTATAACAAAATAATAATACAGTATACACATGTAGCTATCACATGTATTTAAATTAATACAGACGCAATTCTAGAGCAATCATATGTAAATATTATGTGTTCGTTCAACAAATTAACCAGACTTAATTATTCTTCTATACCAAGATAGATAATCAATTTATAAAAGCCATGTTACATAAAGACACAAGTTATATTCCTTGGTCTTACTGTTGGTTCCAGGGAGACAATACATTTAAAAGTCTTAACACATAAATGGCAGAGTTGTGTATCTTGGTTATAATGAAATGACTTGTTACATTCCAAGAACACCAACAATAATTGAATATTTATATTAAAGTACAATATGTTGATAACTAAAAATCCAATCTCTTTTATGCAACATAATCATTACTAGAATTCATGAACAGAGTACCATTAACCATTATGCTTATCTATCTAGAAATATGACAATCAATATTAGCCTACAATCAAAGTTAAGTGGTACATTTAATTTCTTAGTAAATATTTCACAAATAGTACAGGATAATCCTGACAAAAATTTTGATTTGGGATAAGACAACCCTAAACTTCTAGGAAGCTGTCATTTTTTTATTTTTTATTTTGGTCCTTAATATATGCAAATGACAAGCAAACAGCCTTTTGATTATTATGTCATGTTTTTCAAATGCTAAAAAAAATTGTTTTACTAATAAATACACACAAAAAAATCAGCTTATCACATGTCAGTCTTACCAAAATGATAAAAAAAACAAGCATTCTAACATTCTGAATTGTCATGCCATTTGCGTTTTGAAGCCCTGAAACTTCTGCAATCGATTGTTTATCACAAGTAAGTCAATGAACACTTTCAGTCCATATTAATAGGTACATCTCTTGTCATGTAGTTTTGTAAGTCATTTGCAGCCTAGAATGTTGTTAAAATGAATCAGGAATTTCCATAGAAATTGAAACCATTTCTAATGGGCTGGATTCTGTCTGTTATCCTTTGGTGCCTTGTCTGCCTCTTAGTGGAGCCTCTTTTTGATTTCAGTGGCTGTTTAATTACCTCAGCTGGCTGCTTATTGGGCAAAGCCTCACACACATACCTGGCCTGGTAGTTGTCGCACTTCTTATTGCGCCATTTGTATTTCTTTTTGACGACGACACAGTTTTTCTTGTGCCCCTTCCGCCACATGTGAGGCTTGCCATTTTGCCAGTTGTACATTGTAACAGAGTCTCCATTGGTGTATTGCCATCTGCCATTATGAACTTTGTCATTGAGTCCTATGTTGAACAAAAAAAAAAATTTTACATTTTCTTTTTTTGAAATAATTTAGTTAGCTGATACAAAATTTCCATTGAAGCATTAGCTTTCAATTATCTTTTCCACAACTTCCTTTCATTTTAAACATTAGTACTTTTAATTATGTAGGTTTAATTATTGTTTTTGTTCTATTTTACATGTTTCAGATGTTCTTTTAGAATTGAAAAATTATAACATCTTGGACCAGACATCCTTAAATATATCAATGGATTGTAGCGGGCAGGGTTTGAGTCCAGTACTGATGAGACCACAGTCCAGAAAAAAAAAGGATCGTGGAGGGGGAGAACAACAAGGATATAAAAAGTTTTTTTTCTCCACCAATGTCTGAAAGTGGAACTTTACTTTTAGTATGATTTATTGTGTATAAGCTCTCTTATGCAGTGTCTTGTTGTGTATTATAGTAAATTTAGTCTGTTATTTTGAAAGAAACATGGAATAAAATTAATTAAATTTGTATACTTTTAGTTATTTTGTACTTCATTAGTTATGATTGAACTAAAGTAGGCTCATTCATAGTCACTATTATTTAAAAGCTTGTTTAGACTAAAAAAAAAATTTTAAAAAATTCTATATTAAAAGATTTAAACCAAACACATCAAATATAAGTAGTTTATGATTAATACAAAGAAGAAACCTTTATATATGGGTTGCCTGAGCCAGCCAGGAAAACCAATGACTATGCAGAATTTAAGTCATTGGTTAACATGCATGACTAGAGGCATGACCCATAGGACATAATCATCTTTTTTGAAGTAACGTCTGTATTCTATAAGATAAGATAAGATAAAAGTGCACTGACCTATCCAGAATGGTTTCTCTTCCAATTTTTCTCCCAACCATTTCATGTGCTTGACATTTTTGATGGTGGTAAGGTGTCCATGAAACATCTTGACACACTTGTCCTCAGCTTCATCCCAAGTCAGCCTCTCATTCATTGGTTTATAACATCGACCCTCATAATCAAACCAGCCTGAAAATATAGGCCTATAATTGAAAAAAAAACAAACTATGCCAACCCTAAATTTTTTAGATAGCAACAAAAAAACAACAACCCAAAATCTATGAAGATTTTTTTTGAAAAATTTGTATAACACAATGGCTTCATCTAAATGTGAACATAATGACTTCATCTACATGTGAAGAAAATGTCTAAATCTGAGGCAAATAAAGTTTTTTGTGACTTGATATGTTGTATACCATGTATACAATGGATGGCTGCCTGGTTGTGCCGTTTGCAAGCTGGACTGTCGACTATCGATGGTCGAGGGTTCAAACTCTGCCCACTCCCATCCCCCGTCGTCCTGCGGGAGGTTTGGACTAGGAAGTAAACTATCTTCAACTCTGAAGGAACATCCGAAACATGTAAAACATTTTACAAACATTTGTAACAACAGAGAGAATTGTTTGGTTAACAGTGTGTGAATGATAAAGTCATGTTATTTGCAGTTCTGAGATTTACAGGCTTGAAAGAAAAAACAGTGCATGCAGTGTGTTCAAAGTTAAAAACTTATTTAATAATAATAATAATAATCTTTATTACGCAAGGAAATTTGTTTTAAAATTGTGCGTTATAAAAAAAAACAAGATTAGAGCAAATAATTGTATGATAGCACACAAGCTATACATTTCTCTTTAACATTACATGCAAAATTTACAACAGTAATGTACATATTGTTCAAAGATTTAAGTTTTGTGTCTATTTGTTTTTGTGATCGGTGACTAATAGCTTCTTTGTGATGGTAAAATGGTAAAATCATGAAGAAGAGGATGATTTTTTATGCTTGAAAACCTTATACCTTACTTAGCATGTTTTTCTCAAATAGGTGTTAAAGTGCAGTTTGTTTATAATTTTACTAGCAGCATTTACAATTTTTTAAATTTTATTTTTATTTGTTTGTTCAGAATGCCATACCAGGCAGTGATGTTGAAACTTTAAAAAATTCTGCAGATGTGAGCATGTTAAAATATTGACAATGCTTTTTTGCTAACATTAATGGATGACATTTTTATGAGTAGCCTTAATCTTTTTTGCCCTTTTTGGTGATCTGTGTTTTCAATAACATTTAATTTATTGTCTAATACAGTTCCAAGGTACTTAAAGCTTTGAACTATTTCTATGTTCTTATCAGCTACTGAAACAATATCATTTTCTTTCTTGTCCTTTTGGAAATGGATAATCATTTCTTTCATTTTTTTGACATTCAATTTAAAAAAAATTGTCATGCAAATTAATATTCTAACCAGTTTCACATATAGGAGTGGTGACTCCATCATTGCCAGAGTTTGGGCTCCAAGCCTGCCATTCTTTGCCATCACATTTACGCAGTTGATAATTGATGTCATCATAATGGAGGAGGTCTTTGGTTGCTGGAGTGCACTTTTTGATAACCTGGTATAGTAGGGAAAAGGTGATTAGTCATTGTCATGACCTGGTATAGTAGGGAAAGATGATTATTAAAGGTGATTAGTCATTGCCAACACAGAATTAATCATACCAAATAGCATTTCTCAGACATTGTGAACTTTAATTGTTCAGTGAGAAGGTTAGTCAATTTAAAAATAGGAAGACTTGTCTTTTCTTTGTGGTGGCTGTGTTCTTAATGGAAAAAGACATTATTCTTTCCTTAAGATATTTCTTTTATTTTGGATGCTAAAGCTGAACTCCATAGCATTTAATAAGGGAGACTACCATACCCCCCCTAGCTCTTAAACTTTTTGAGCCTCTGGAAAACTCCAGACACTTTCTTAAAATTAGATTTCAAGGAATTATCATTTCTACCATTATTCTGTTCTTCAATGCGATACTCACTTAAGGTAAATAGTGCTTGTCAATGGATGGCTTTTTTTTGAGGTTACAATAATCATGCTAGAAACTCTAGAAAAATACCTCATAGGTATATTAGCAAATATGATCACCCACCTGCTTTGTGGACAAGAGGTCAGGATAAGTAGGGGGGGTAACATCAAATGGTCCTTTCCCCCCAGGCATCAGTGTGTCATTCTTTCCTCCAGGCAGCTTTTTCTTCTTTCCATTTCTTCGCCTCTTCTTCCTTCCTTTATCTTTTTCCTTTTCTTTCTTCTTTCGCTTCTTTTTTAGGGGAGAGGAGGAACTCTTAGGAAGAGAGTAAGATGGAGAGGATGTTTCTTTTGCTAGAATTTTCTGCTCTGCCTCAGTGTTAAGGTAAGTGTTGTCAAATCCATGAGTCAATTGACGATTGCCAACTTTGTTGTACTGAGGAATGCAAAATTGCAATCTATTTTACACATCTCAGACAGAGTAGCAGGGAATGTTTTAACATTTTCTTTTGTAAGTAATAACTTGATCAAAAATATGTTTCCCTTCCCAAGCTCAAGTTTTTAAAATTTTTCTCTCTTTGAATAAATTTGTTTGCAATATTCTCAGTTTGGCAAAAGTCTTGAGGTTATTTTAATGAGTAGTTAGTTGTTTCTTTCTTTTGTTTATGAATGAAAGATTGGTTCATAATTAGTCATGTGATCTGAACTATATTATGCCAAAAAAAAGGTATAAAAATGATTTATCTAATGATCTGAGAGTTGTAAAATGAAAAGATGATTGTAGTATCAAATATTGCATTGCTGAAAATATTATATGAGATTTTCTTAACAAATGAAATAAGTCGTTCTTCTGTATGATGAAATCATCACATTAATGGTTCTAGAAGTAGGTAGCCAAATGTTATGGTATCAGATATTCTCTCACCTGTCCACTAGACTGACCAGCAGTAGACTTGTCATCAGCCATGGAATGTTTGCTAACCATGCCAAGAAACTGTTCACACTCGCCTGTTAATAAAAATTCATCTGACAAATATATATTGTAATATAAAAGAAACAAATATTGTAAATCAGATGTGAATTAATAAAGTGTGATCAATTGAAAACTGTGCCCATAGAAAAAGCTTGGAAATGTGTAGTGCTCACTAAACTACAAACAAACTAATCAAGTAAAAAAACAAAATCTAATAACATACTCAGAAAGACACATAGATAACAAAGATAAAGGCGCATTGCTCGTTAACTTATACTAGGACAAATTTGTACAAATACTGCTTCTTCCCTAGTGCTATTAGAGCATGGAATGGGTTACCTGAGCTAGCCAGGAAAACCAGTGACTTGGCAGAATTGAAGTCATTGGTTAACATGCATGACTAGATGCATTTGTATTATTGATGTGAATTTCTAGTGTCATTGAAATATACAAAAAAAACAACAGAACAAAGGAATGAAATGTTGATAGGATATATACAAAACATAAGTATACTTTACCATTCACAGCATTGATGATTAATACTTTTAGCTTCTTGTTCTTGCCAAGTATTGTGTTGACAGGGTCGACTAATGTTAATCTCAGTTTTTTATTAGGCTCATACAGGCCATCATCCAATATAGAGAACTGCCATGTAGCTTTAGACTCTCCTGAAATATTGATTGATATAAATCATTGAAAAATAAATTACAAATAGAAAATGAAAAATTTATTTAGAATTGGAATTAAAAGTTTCAGCTTCAAAATAATCAAAGGTAAGATCAAACATCTAGTAGTTCAAAATATTTGTCTCGTTAAGGGAAATATCCATTTAACCAATTTTAGGTTATTAGATATAATAGGTACATAGCATTGCATTAATAATAGTCACAATGTTATGCATTTTGTTTAAGATTTTTTGTTATTTTCAATGACAGTACACAATAAGTAAAGCAGGAAGATTTAAAAGATAGATGGAAGAATTTTGTTTTCTTGTATTCCAGCTGTTACCATCCCTTCTTTAAATAAATCTTATTTTTTAAACCTATGCATATGTTAATAAGGCAAATTTTTGTGTGTTTAATTTTACATTGAAATGTCAACTATTCTTATGGCTGGCTGCAGCTGTTAAATGAGCTTTCATTTTTCATATAAATGTAATCATTGTATCTTATTTCTTTTTCTTTAGAATTAAATAAATTCAATTTTGAAAATTCCAGTAAACACATTTGCCTGTGTTTTCTTCAGCAGTTCTATACCACAAACATAATGCCCAGACTCAACTACAAACAACCAACCAGGTATTTGCTAAATAATATCATGACAAAAGAATCAAATCCACTGGAGCTCAAAGTAGGCACTCTCGAAACAATTGAAATCTATCCAAAAAACAGCTATCGATATATGTACAGACGGCCTTCAAAGCCACCATCAATGCTGGTTCTGGTGCCTTCCTGGTCTTCCCCAAAAATAAACACTTTGAAATAAGTGCACCCTGTGGCGATTACTGCTCAAAATTCCAAGCCGAAATTGAGGCAATTACCATAGCATTACAGACAGTGGAAAAAAATTATATGAAGGAGTGCAATCACCATCAGATATTGTTGTCTTTACAGACTCCCAATTCACTCTGCAAGCACTTAACTGCAGCACCTCAAACAGCCCAAGAGAGTTGACAACACTAATTGTGATAATCCATTAGATGATATCCAAATTTTAATATCAATATCACACTACAGTGGATCTCTGAACACATTGGCATCATGGGAAATGAAAAGGCAGATAAACTATCAAAGGCAGGATCATCTATGGAACAAACAGATAGACCTGTTAACTACCTCACCCTGAGGTCAATGTTAGTCAACAATCACAAAGAGGAGTGGCTCAACCAATGGGCAACAGGAAACACAGGCAGAGCCATGTACAAAGAAATGGCTATGCCTAACAAACTGGACAGTATTAACTTCCACCACTGCAAAGAACAATCTACAATTTTCCAACTAAGAACAGGACACACACCTCTGTTAAATTACCATCTGAAAAAAAACAAACTCCACACAACTTCCCCTTTGTAGACACTGCACCCACCTTTATGAAACCGTAAACCATATCTTCTTTGAATGGCCCTTCCTAATCCACCTTAGGCAGACCCTACTTCCACTACAGCCTAACATAACCAACACCCTGTATGGCAGTGCTGAACAACTGAAGAAAACAGCACACTTTTTTTTCTTGGCACAGTCTGCAAAAGAGCTCACAGCTCAGCAGCAATAAAGCTGGCTAGAAGAAGAAGAAGATACCACAAAAAAAAAAAAGATGTTGGCTTTAATTTGAAGCTTATTACTGAGGTTAAACATTCCTTTTTTCATTTCATATATTGCAAACATTCTTTCAGACATGAAGATTTTTAGGTCTTAGCCCAAACCTCCTGCAAGATGGCAGAAGTTAATAGCAGTTGGCAGCAAGCAGCATTAAAACCCAAGACCATCATGATGACAGTCCAAGGTGCATGCCACATGATTGGGTTTCTGTATGGTAGTTTCTATGTAAGTTTTAAATCCAAAGTTCTGTTTAAATAACAATTAAGTGCATATCCAGTTCTAAACTGAATATATTACGAATAAGCATCTTTTCTGTTTTTTTTTTTATTTATATTTTCTAAAAACTACCTGAAGCAAAGTTAATCTGTTTCATGGCGCCTGGAGTAAAGTCTATTCCTTTCTTTGCAGATTGTTCTCTTAAGGTAATACCAACAGATGCAGGTTGAGCCAGGTTTCCAGACCTAGTCACTGTAACATACAATATGCCAACATTTTCACAGGCCACTATTTCATCTCTGTCAAACTGTGTCCTTGACCAACTAAACACATAGCTGAAATGATTACAGACAAAAAAATAATTTTTCAAGAAATCTTATAAAAAAAAAAATTATGAAAGCTAAAATTGTATTAAATATATCTACTAAAATGTTAAATAAGATTCATACGAAACAAATATTTTTTAAACACATATTTCTTTTACTTGGTTGAAACATCTTTGCTTATGTTCTTTTCTTTAATATTAATATTAAACATTGCTATTAAATAATAAAGTAGTTCCAACAAATCTGGTCTGTATTTATTTTGACTATCATCAATCAGATTTACAATGTTATTTTATCCATTTGAATACAACAAATTATATAACAAAGTCATACTGTTGTCCATCTAACACGTTCCCTCGAACGTCTTCTATTCTAAAACTGAAGGAATCAGCAAAGTGTTCTGCTTGGTGGTCCAGGATGTAAACTAAACTACCGTCATCCACATCTTTCTGGGTAAATCTCCTCCTAACATAAAGTTTCGCCTGCGTATTCTCAAGATGTCCATATTTTGGTAATGTTGTCATGACATAATGGAGACTGGCACTATTGAAGTATAGACAATCATAACGTATTTGAATAATTAAAAAACAACAACAATGTAGAACATTATTAGCTTAAAAAGAAACATGGCAGATCATTACATGTAAGACTTAACAAATGGCTATTATTTAAGTATTATTCTAAATATAACTCTTGATCCCAATAACTGGTAAATAATTTATTATTATATTACTATATAGTAAAACTATTAATAAAAATAAAATAAAATATACATTGATTTCTAAATTAGATTAAATAAAACAATTAAAGACCTGTCAGAGTCAGTATCCACAGCCCTCAACATTTTATTGGTCAGTTTGTAGCCATATCTTTGTCTGCCTAAGTGTTGTAACAGGTCTGGACTTTTATTGACCACTAATCTTGGTGCATCCTCCACAAGAGGCTGGATAAATATACTGGACAGAGAAAATCATGTAGCAGTGTGAACATGAAAGTAAATCAGAGTGGCATTTTCTTAGGTTTTCAGACAACTTTGTTGTATTTAAATTTTAATAGTTAAAATTCAAAATGTTTATTTCTCTATGTCACCATAAGATATTGCATTAATGATAATAAGGAGCTATTTAGAATACTTTTTTTTTCTTGTGCCCTGTAAATACTTAAAATATATTTTATAGTCATATTTTAGTTATCACTCAAATTCCATTTGTTAGATTATGAATAAAAAAACAACAAATAAATTTTTAAATAGATCACATAGTTTTAAATTATTTCAAATCTTTGCAAAATATATTTAAAGCATAACATACAAATCAACTACAACTAATAATATTTTTAACATTTTTAACCAATTTAAAGTTTGACCTTTGTTTTACTAAAATAAAAAAAAATAAAAATTAATGTAGAGTATTTCATACTTATAGGCTTTCTACAAAGTTCTGACAACCTATCCCTTCTAATGATTACTTTGATGGTTGTGGTTCAAAGTATAAACAGAAAGAATTATTTTATGAAGGGCTACAATTCAGTGTCACAAATTTTAAACTATTTTAATGTTATCTATAAAACACACACACACACACACTTGTTTACCTCATCATGGCTGGTTGTGTCTGGAGTGTTCCATTTATGAGGAATCCCTCATGTCGCCCATCGGTCAGTGTGAAGAGGAAGTTGTCTAGCCCTAATAATGTATAAATGTACAAAGAAATTAAGGGAGAGAACACAGCTTATCAATGTATAAGTTCCACATGCTCACCTTGTCATGTAATTAGCAGAGTGTGGGAGGACAGATGACAGACTTATGAAACATGGTTAAGTGGGCAGGTAAAATTGGCATGGTTACTGTTTATAGTACCAGAGCATAAAACACCTGGATTTCAATCAAAACTGCTTCTCTTCTCCTTTAACTTAAAAAAAATTGTTTATTATCAGTGAACAAATTCCACAAATGTTACAGGATAAGGTAAAAAAAAAAATGGATGAAAAGAATGTCAAATTTTAATCATTAATGAAGTCAAGTGTTGAGAGATTCACTAATTTTGAGACTCAGGAGATGAATTGCATCCTGTTGAAACAAAAACCAACTGCTGCCTTGCAAAGCTACAATAACATTCCAGGGCCAATTTATACACACATGTATGTTAAAAATGTTGCATCATTAGCCACATAGTACATTTGGTTTGCATAAAAATGAAGCCATAATTACTTGCCTGCTTTGGATCCATCACTTTCATAAGAGATAAAGCCAAGGTCAACATCATTCTGAGTGAAAGCATTTGTGATCTGTACACCTCGGTTAAACAATCTGCCATAAGTAGGAGGTTTGGCAATGACAAAGGAAATGTTATGAGCAGCAGTGTCAGGGTCTGTAGCCTTGAGATGAGCTGGGGTCAAAGGTTCCTCTGTACCCTGAAATTAGTTACAAATTATAATGTATAATTATAATGAATTTGATACTCATAATAAGGCTTTGAGTCAGAAGATTAGTGAGGAATGCAGTATTTCTTGTTGCTGCGCAGCACCAGCTGTGACCTACATATTTTGCTTGATACACATAGACCATTGAAAAATTAAATTAAAAAAATGTAAGAGCTGTCAGGATGAATAAAAAATGTGAATTTGTTACATTAAAACTCTATTTGAGAAAACTTTTTAAAATAAAACAAACACTTATCTCAAACTATCATTTATACTTGCAGTTGCATTTAGATTGAATCAGTCATAATAAATTGCTGATAAATGTATGTTACATTGATAGGAAGTTATCTGGATTGAAAACTTATTGAAGCATATGCAGCTGTTGATCAGACTTACTATATCCAGTTAAAATGATGAAAAAAAGAGTATTAGAAAGTCTCAAGGATTTATAAAACATCTAATTGCTTCAATAATTAATACATTAGACCTACATGGATGAACATTGTAATTGGTAATTTTGTTAATATACAAAGTTAATGTGATAGAAGAGATTATCAACCTGGAGGACCTCCAAAAGCTTGTTGGAAATCAATGATGGTAGGACCCTGTCCATTGGCTGAATGTTAATCTTGAATTCTCCATCTTTGGCAACACTTAGGCCATTGGTGACAGTGAATGTAAAAGAGTCATCAGTGATGTCATTTTTGGTAAGGTGATTATAGACCACCCTTTGTGATGTGATGTCTGACTGAGTGAAACTGCTGATGGGGACAAAACGTTTCTTGATGTTCTCAATCTGGCCTGGAAAAGGCAGATAAAAGGTTTACTTTAGATCTGCTTAACTTAATCAAGAAAACATTATTAAAAGATAATATGTTGAGGTGTAGCCAAATAAAAGGGCCACTTCAAAATATCTTACACTAGTACATTGATTCAAAAATTTTCAAATGAACAACATACAGTTGAACAATTATATATGTCAATTAAAAAGTAATCAAAGAAGTTGTAATTAATAAATTTAGTATTTTCAAAATAAAAAAAAATATTATAAGCTTTACAACATAATGAATCTTAACACTTATTTAACTTTTACAAAATTTAGGATATGATATAATTACCTAATCTTGGTGGACGAATGATGGCAAAAACAATGTCTTCTGCCTTTGTGCTCTCATCTGTTGCACTTAAATTTGATGTGCTGATAGCCACCCGCTCACCTTCTCTTACAACCATCCCTTTGTTCAGCACAGCAATGTTGGCCTTCTTGGTGTTTCTGATCTTAATCTCAAAGGTCTCCTCATGACGCTTATGTGTGCCATCTGTGAGAACAAATACAAAATTGTCCTTTTCTGTGTCCCCAAGACTAGTGGTGTGGATGTACCTGATTCGGTTTTGGTCCAAGTCTGCCTGGGTAAAGTTACTGCCCATCTCCAGATCCTCACACTGCAATTCTAATGCAGGAGCCTGTGGTTCAGGGCAGAACTGCAAAAAGCCTTTCTCTGGTGTCTCCACTAAAACAAAGGCCAATTCATGGTCATCATTATCCTCATCCTGTGCCTGAAGAAAATTGTTGGTGATTTGGGCATAGTCCCCATATTCCAGTTCCATGCCTGTATTTTTTAAAATCTCTGGACGTTCATCATTTTGCAGTTTGACTGAGATATTGCAGACAGCTTTGACTTCATGCTTTCCATCAGATACAGTGACAGCAAATTTGTCACTGAAGACTTCCGAGCCATCATGTTTGTACAGCAGCTGGAGCCCATTATGGATCTCTTCAATTGTGACCACCTGAACTTCTGACTCAGCCAGCCCTCTGCGTGTGTTGACTAACAAAACAATTTTGCCATGAGCTGGGGGCTGGGAGATTGAAACTTTGAGCTGATCTTTGGGAACATCAAGATCTATGGCATCTAACATGGATGGACCAAGAACCATGCTGCCTCCTTCAGTTATGCTGAAATCATTCAGCATAAGGTCAGGAGGTTCATCATTGGCTGGAACTATTGTTATCCTTATTGTCCTTAAATCAGAATTTAACTTGCCATCACTAGCATAAAATTCAAACTCATCTCTGACAGGCTCAACACCTTTATGATTGGCCTGCACATAGTTGATGGAGCCATCTAGAATATCTCCATATGTAAATGCGTTGATTCTGACACCAATGTTTTTCTTTTCTGAGCCAGGAGATGGTTTAGTGTTTTCAATATATCCCCACTGAGGCTGCTTAGTAATCATGAACAGTATCTCTTTTGTTTTTGAGTCAGGGTCTGTTACTGTGAGAACCTCTTGGCTAAACCTAAAAGATTCCCCCTCAGCAACAAAGACAGGATTCCCCAATGTGATCTCTGGCTTTTGGTTATTCACTGGAGTGATGGTAATGTTCAGATCATACATTGGCATGTCAGATGTGGCTACAAAGTTTTGATTCGAAATGATGAAAGTTGCATAGTCCTTGAGGATTGAAGTTCCAATCTCCCCACTAGTGTGAAGAAAGCTAACATGTCCTGCTTTCACATCACCTTGAGTGAATTTTGTAGCAGGCTGACCTTTTAGTTGTAGAACTCCATATCTGAAATGTTATATTGTTATTCTTTAATGTAGTGTATGTTATATTTACAGGGATAAGTAAAGCATCAAAGACTGTCTAGACATGTTTAACTGCAACCATTAATGAAGGAAAGCTTATGTTAAGATGACATTATTTTATTACCTGTGCTATAAAAAATAAGTGGAAAATTAGAGCCAAAAAATGGACTTATAAAATATATTTTAAAATTTTATGACTAAGACAGTAAAGATAGCCAAAAGAAATGTCAATAAAACAAAAATAAACATGAAAAAAAGATATGTAATATTGTGCTACCCTTTCTCGCCAATTACTTATAAAGGAAAACCCACCTTGGCTGTTTGACAATTAAGAATACAAGTTTGTCATTATTTGAATCTCCATCAGTGGCAGCAACAATTCTGGTTGTTATGGTGGCCTCCTCTCCTTCTGAAACAATTAACTGTGGTCTTAAGTTTTTTGACAATGTTGGAGTTTTGTCTGCCACTGGCACAACCTGCAGAAATAAGGAGTAGGCTTTCTTTAAATTACACCTTCATGAATCAACATGAATCCATATATTAAGTCATTCCGAATTATTTTTTAAGCTTAATTATTTTTTCGTGAGAAGAATTTTTGGTGACATTGCTATCAGAGTAATCAGAAGTTAGTTTTATCTCAGACTAACTCTTAAATAAAAAAACTTAATTACAACATAAATGAGGAAGAAAACCAAAGAGCTCATTTGAGTAAAAAGGCCATGAATTGCTGCCTGGTCATGTGGTAAGCACTTTGCTTTGTTGTCTCAATGGTTTCATGTTCAAGCCCTGCTACCACTTCCTTTTCATCCAGGAGGTGGTTTGGGCAAGGACAGAATAATATTCATTTTTGAAGAAACGTCTCAACATCAAGACAAAATATGCATATAATGATGTAGCACTTTTTTCAAATGTATTTCCTGAACAACTGTAACTTAACTGGACTTTCATAAAACCCTATTTGTTCCTAGTTTCTAGTTGTTAGCCAAAACTTAGGAGAGATGTATGCATTCTACAATACCTGTATAGAAAGAACTTTGGTAGCTTGATTCATGCCGTCTGTCAGTGCAAGAGTAAAAGTGTCAAGAACAACATCAGATCCATCATGGAGGTATCTGTAGGCACAAAAAATAGTGTAAAATTATAATTATTGTATTAAGGTAAATGCTTTGGCCTTGAATACTTCAAAGAAATATTTAAAATATTTAGTAAAATAACAGTAAAAATCCATTTTCAAAAAATCTTTAAATCACTTTTAGCAAACATCTAAAAAATCTGAGAGAAAAAATGTTCTTACCAGTTTCTACACAGGCCTTAAAACTTAAAAACAAATTTCTCAAGGTACTGGTATTTAAAAAGCACAATATAGTCTAATCTTAATTTACTCATATAAAACATTGAATTTGTTTCAAGAAATCTTACCAGAAAAATATTTGTTCTTCAAGACAAATCTTTGGAGAAATAATAGGTTTCAATCTAAGGCTACAACATCCATAGTTAAAATTGTAGCACACCATACCATTACCTGATGCGTTTCTTTTGCAGGTCTTCATAGAGAAAGGAGGAACCAGTCTTCAGCATTCGGCCATCATTTTGGAGCGTGCCATACTTTGGTGGAGCATCCAGAATAAACTTCAGTGAAGTCACAGGGGTATCCACATCCACTGCTGACAGTTGACTAGTAGTGATGCTCAGTATGCCTCTTTCTTCCACAATCAGTTTGTTGGTCACAAACTCTGGAACATGGTTGTTCACTGGATTGACCTTCAATCAAGAAAACAACAGTTCTAGATTTTGAGTCTGATATATACATCCCAGATTTAAAAAATCTCATTTACTTTGCAACATAGAAATGATTAGTCTCAACTTTAACCCTATGTCTAATTTGACCAGTAGTCTCTGACCATATGTCTTTAATTTGACCATATGTCTCAGACTATATGTCCTCGTTTGATCATGTGTCTCTAATTTAAGACCTATACTGTTGTGACTAGCAAAGAATTATCAGCTTGAATTCTCTATAAAATTTTATTTTATGTCTTAACAAATTTAAAATCTTTTAATATAATTTAAGTAGAGTGGCATAAGGAGTGCCAAAAGAAAATTTAAAAATCTAAAACCTGCTTTTAAATTATTAAAATAAAAACCAAGAATTCTAAAAATGTGCTCTTATCTTTTGTTGAGTTTGTCAATTTTTTCATTTTTCTGATCTTTCCCCAACTTGAAATATGTAACATGTAGACTAGAGGTGTATGCCTACAACCTACTAGTTCAAGTATATATAGTTTTTAAATGTGCACATGAAGCTTAAAAACATCAATAAAACTGGACTGACACTTTAATAGTTTAAAACAGGAAGTTAGACATCATAGGACTTGAATTTCTTTTTCAGTCTCTGGAGTGGAGGCTGTTTTCAAAAACAGGTCAGCCAAAGAAATATGATATGCAGAAGTTTAACTTCTAAAGAAATAGTTTGATTATACAGTCTGTGGTTACTTTTCATGGGTTTTGAGTTTTTATATAACACAACATAATAATAAGCATTAGTTAATTCATAGTGAATAATTGGTAAAGAGCTTGGCTTCCTAACTGAGGGCTCTTGGGTTTGAATCTCCGAGAAGACTGGGATTTTGAATTTTGGGATTTTTTAAGACACTTCTGAGCTCACCCAACTCTAATGGGTGCTTGACTTTAGTTGGTGGTTGGTCATTGTGCTCGCCATATGCCACCCTCATTAACCATCAGTCAACAAACGATAACCTTTACATTATCTCCCCTATAGATTGCAAGGTCTAAAAGGGGAACTTTACTTTTAATACTTAATTCATGAACAAATGATGTCTTGAAAGGAAATGAATGGTCTCATTTCAATATTATCAGCTATAAGTTATTTTAGAACTAATAGTAGTACTATTTTTAAAAATAGCTAGCTAAAAGCTACAACTGGTTTCTGCAACTTTTATAAATCACTTTAGCTAAGCTTAACCAAAATTTTTTTTATTTTATTCCATTTACATGAAATTTGATTAGTAAGCTTAATTTGGAATGAAGGCATTAAAACGTAAGTGTTTCTTACTTCTATATCAAAGGTTTGTCCATAAAGTTTGTTACCACTGCCATCTTCCACTGTGTAAGCCAACCTGACCAGCCTGGACTCTGGACCTATGTCATTGGTAGGAGGGATGTAGGCAATCTTTTGTTGATCTATGTCAGCCTGGGTGAATTTGATAGCTGTTGAAAAGTTGTTTTTTTAAAACAGTTCATTATTTTTTTTAAGAGCATTCTACAATATAGTGCTACAAATATTTAATATTTATAATTTGCACTGCATTTGTAGTTTCTTAATTCCATAATTAGTAAACTGTAAGTGATGAGACAGAATGTTAGGCTTCTAAGTTATTTCTAATTAGTATTTATGAAAAGAATAAAATAATATTTTCCTTATTATGCAGTCTGACAACAAGGTTCGATTCTAGCCGTTTAGGATATAACACAATTCAACTCTCAGACTTTTGATATAAGGAAATGTTAACATGATACAGCAAAGTTTAATGTTAACCTTATAATATAACAAGGTTCAACTCTAGACTCAGCCCATCTGCTAGCCTTATAAAGTAACAAAGTTCAACTCTAGACTCAGCCCATCTACTAGCTTGAATACAATGAAACAAGGTTCAACTCAAAACTGAACTCACCTTGAGGAGTATCAACAGTTTTGTCCACTTTGGTCAAATTGTGTGTGGCCACGAGCCTCCCAGCATCCCTCTCGCCCCTATTGTAGACAAAGTAAGGTGGAGTCGTGATGGTGTAGGTCAAATCTTTAGGTGGAGACTCCACATCTGTGTAGCGGAGTTCAGTGGACTTGATGTAACCAATGCTGGTTTCTTCCACGTACATGATGCGTTTAGCTGAGGATGGTGAAGAGTAGACTACAATAGCTGAGGATGGTGAAGAGTAGACTACAATAGCTGAGGATGGTGAAGAGTAGACTACAATAGCTGAGGATGGTGAAGAGTAGACTACAATAGCTGAGGATGGTGAAGAGTAGACTACAATAGCTGAGGATGGTGAAGAGTAGACTACAATAGCTGAGGATGGTGAAGAGTAGACTACATGGACACATGAATTTTTTTTGTTTGGTTGAAGTAACGTAAAATAACGTACACTTAACGTCAAGTCAACTAAAATAAGACAAGAAGTTTCAATAATAATATTTGTAGGCGTTCGTGTGCCGCATAAAACAATGCGACGTGCCATCTGTAATTCGCCCACCCCTACACTAAAGCCATAGACTCTGGTGTAAGCCTAATGCATGTTTTCTACCGCCTCCAGCTTGTGTTCCATTCAACGTACAGTAATTAAGGTTAAGGTATTTCAATTCTATTTGTTACACACATTTCCTCATGGATAATAAAGATTATTAATATTTAATTAAAAAAAAAGAGGAAAGGGAGACCTAACGATGAGAACTTGATAGAACAGTTTCGCTATTTTTTTTTTATGTATAGCTAATATACGGAAAAAAAAAACGTTTCCGGTTGGAAGTAAATTATATAAATCTGTGGACAGATAACTGTGTATCGTTTACCTGACGATGCCTCCTCAGTGTATTTGCGTCGTTAGTGTGTAGTCTCCCCCTAGACTTATCTAACTGCCTCACCCAGCATTCCACTAAACTTACATAGACTGAGTTAAAGTCTACATAAAATGTCTAAGGACAACACTTATTACGCTCAAGTCTTTCTAGCACAGGATATATATATATATATTTTTTAAAGCAGACTTTTTATGTCACCTATTTAGAAAGAGAGGTAACCCGTAAATTGCGTTTCTCAGTGCTTGTAATCGTTGCTGAGATTAAATTATTGTTCCTTTCCCCGACGCCATTTAATAAGGAGAGCAGTTTTCCCCTGACGATAGAGTTCTGACGCCCCCTGGCGACCAAGCCAATATGAGAAAATTAAGAAAGGAGAAGGGTGAAAAAGGCCGGGGCAGTCGCTGAGAAATTGTGATGCCCCGGGGCTAATGGATACTCCAAGAGCTGTGTTGTGGCATGATCGCAGGAAGAAGGAGGGGCTCGCCACGAGAAGATATTACAATCAACTCAATGGGCAGTTCCGAATTAGTACTTCACGATCCTTCTAGTATTTTGATTGACTCTACGAGCTAACACACTGCTTTGCAGAGAATCAATTGTATTGTTGATATTGAAAGTTGAAACAAATCTCTCTAACATCCCCTCCTCCCAACCTATACAAAAGTGCGGCATATGTAGTATTTTAACTAAACTTGAAGTTTAAAAAGAGAAACTCTCGCCATCCTTTTAGTTTGAGATGAACAAGTTTGAGATGAACAAGTTTGAAATGAATAAGTTTGAGATGAACAAGTTTAAGATGAACAAGTTTGAGATGAACAAGTTTAAGATGAACAAGTTTGAGATGAACAAGTTTAAGATGAACAAGTTTGAGATGATCAAGTTTGAGATGAACAAGTTTAAGATGAACAAGTTTGAGATGAACAATTTTGAGATGAACAAGTTTGAGATGAACAAGTTTGAGATGAACAAGTTTGAAATGAACAAGTTTGAGATGAACAAGTTTAAAATGAACAAGTTTAAGATGAACAAGTTTGACGAGCCACACGAGACATGTCTGTTTGACCTAAGACCAAACGTGTATGTATCAGGACGGGACTGTCTCTCCAGAATAAGGCTCGACAGCCATATGGAACAAAATGCTATAATAGATAAACTATAGTCGTTATACGACTGAAGAAGGTCAACATTGACATTGTTCATCAATCAGTCTCTTTCTCTCTCTCTCTCTCTCTCTTTTCTCTCCCTATCTTACATGTTTATTAAATGTTCATATAGAAAACATGTTCAACTTAAAGTATTCCAAAAACAAGACAACATTAAATCACAAGGGTAAGGCTGGAATGGTGTGGCAATGCCAGAGCTTTAGTTTACCTACCTGGCATATTTATTTAGGTCACGACATTTAAAGTACCAAAATTTCATACATTTGTTTTGATTTTACCAAGGAAATTACAATAAGAGATTATTATTATTCAACAATCTAAATCTCTTTTGCTGCTCCAAACAGCGGAAAAAATGAACAACTCACACACGAAGTAAAAAGAGTCTCTCTTATTTCATGAACATTGTTTAGCAATGCAGGTTACGCTCTCTGTGTGTTCTATTTGTTTAGAAAGTTTCACGTTGGCAAGATCATAAATGTTATTTACTCAACTCTGTTGGCTTACATTTCCCATTCAGCGAAGAATTTCAGGAGATTTGTGAATTATCTTTTTATTCTAGTTTATGCTTACTGGTTTCACGGCATTGCCGGCGCTCCAGATTGCGGGCCCTATGCGAAACGGATTGCGCAGGGCCTAGTCTGGTAAGAAATAAGGATAAAAAGTGAAAACTAAGATTTTTTGTTAGAAAATAAATTCTTTGCATGACAATTTTGTCTATTTTTCAGGACATTTTTGTGAGTTTTTGAGGATATTTTAATAATTTCGGGATATTTTCATGACTTTTTTTCGTATACTTTACATTTTAGGACATTTTCATGAGCTCCAGGCCGCGGGAACCCTGTTATAAATTAAAATGGTTTTATTTAATAATTTACAACTAGAATTAGCGCGGGGCCTATGAAAGTGCGGGGCCCATTGCGGCCGCATAGGTTGCAGTGCCCTAAGGCCGGTCCTGTTTCACGGTGACTTCTTGTTGAACCACTTTAGTCCACGCTCCTGAACTGCCAGATACTATGGCCGCTGGCTTAAGATGCAATCGTGGGCATGTCCTGTATTTACATGTATTAATTAACAGTCCGACCGACACCAGTTCCAGCACAGGTCCCGACGTTTACATGTTTGTACAGACAACATCCCAACCAATACAGCACCCGCACATGCTTTTACCAACATGAGTCTATAGAAGCAGGATAAGATGAGAAGGAATCGCGCAAGTCAGCGCGCGAGGAGACGAGCCGCAGTGCTTTACAAACAAACTATCCCAAATCTACACAAAGCATCTAGCTTCTAGAAACAAAAGAAAACCCCCCAGAGCCTTCATGCATCGCCCTCCTACTCTTTCTCGACTCAGGGCCCCAACGTTTATTTACTGTGGCCAGCGACACATTTCACGACACCAAAGTCGAACGCTGTATACAAGGGAGCGAACCAATGTATACAAAAAAAACAAAGTTAGGTCTCTATCATAGACATAAATATGTCTATGGTCTCGAAATAAGCTTCAGATGAAGTCGTATGTAAATAGTTCATTGAAATTTGAGACTACTATCATGAAAATGACGGTTAAATTTAATTTTTACAATTTTAATAATATTCGGATACACATAGATAGACCAGAAATTGTATATCATTCTATATGGTAATATGGTAAAGTGGTTTTGGGTTGTTCAGTGATGTAGTACCATAGAGTTTGTGTATGTTTAATTAGATAGACACATGGCTGAGCATTTAAAATATGTTTGATTCTTAGCATAGCTTTCAATAGAAATATAGTTCATTATAATATTGATATGCCACCGGAATTAATAAACTATACATATTGTTTATTATTCACTGTACATTTATTAAATAATCAGTATATCGATTCAAATAACTAACAAAAGGACGGATCGAAAACTCAAAATTATGTATATACATATCATACAGAGTTGTCCCCCTTTGTTGTTTGCCGAGAGTTTTTTTTTTTCACCTTACTAAGTTACAGCAGTGTGACCTTCCATAAAGAACATTTGTACATAAAGACTTTTGCATCATTGGAAACTTCAAATCTGACTAAAATGATGTAAACACGCTATATTTACAAACAATAAAACTGTGCTGTTTTGTTTTAATTAGATTTGGAAACAAAATGATTTGATTGATCTCTAGAATGCTCAGGATTTCTATACTTGACAAGACACAAGAAAGTAACCATAGCACAAACACTCACACACTACCTCGAAGACACCGCAAACACACACACACACAGGCATCCAACACACACACCAATGCAACCTCCTTATGTTGTCTTAAAAGCGTGTGTCCACAGTGACATCTCTCTAGTGTTAACGTAAACAACAAGATCTACTCCTCTTCTACCACTTCTACCACTTCTACCACCTGTACCACCTGTACCACTTCTACCACCTCTACCACCTGTACCACTTCTATCACCTGTACCACCACTACCACCTGTACCACTTCTACCACCTGTACCACCTCTACCACCTGCACCACTTCTACCACCTGTACCACATCTACCACTTCTACCACTTCTACCACCTGTACCACCTCTACCACCTGTACCACCTCTACCACTTCTACCACCTGTACCACTTCTACCACCTGTACCACCTGTACCACCTCTACCACTTCTACCACCTGTACCACTTCTACCACCTCTACCACCTCTACCACCTCTACCACATGTACCACTTCTACCACCTCTACCACTTCTACCACCTCTACCACCTCTACCACTTCTACCACCTCTACCACCCGTATTACTTCTACCACCTCTACCACCTGTATCACTTCTACCACCTCTACCACTTCTACCACTTCTACCACCTGTACCACTTCTACCACCTCTACCACCTCTACCACTTCTACCACCTCTACCACCTCTACCACCTCTACCACCTGTACCACCTCTACCACCTGTACCACTTCTACCACCTCTACCACTTCTACCACCTCTACCACCTCTACCATCTCTACCACCTCTACCACCTCTACCACCTGTACCACTTCTACCACCTGTACCACCTCTACCACCTCTACCACTTCTACCACCTGTACCACCTCTACCAAATGTACCACTTCTACCACCTCTACCACCTCTACCACTTCTACCACCTGTACCACCTCTACCACCTGTACCACTTCTACCACCTCTACCACTTCTACCACCTCTACCATCTCTACCACCTCTACCACCTGTACCACTTCTACCACCTCTACCACTTCTACCACCTCTACCACCTCTACCACCTGTATTACTTCTACCACCTCTACCACCTGTACCACTTCTACCACCTCTACCACCTGTATTACTTCTACCACCTGTACCCCTTCTACCACCTGTACCACTTCTACCACCTCTACCACCTGTATTACTTCTACCACCTCTACCACCTCTACCACCTGTACCACTTCTACCACCTCTACCACCTGTATTACTTCTACCACCTCTACCACTTCTACCACCTCTACCACCTCTACCACCTGTACCACTTCTCTCCAAAGTGTAACCTCCCCTCCCCCTTTAAAACGTTTCCAGCATTCTCGATAGTTTTAAGTCCCCCCCCCCCTCCAAATCCAGCCTCTTTGAGCTAATTATTTAATTGTGTGGATCTCTGTAAGCAAGTAAGTAAACATGCTAACAAAGTCACACACACACACACACACACCACTTGCATTGTGTCAGATTATCAGCCACCTTATAGGCCAAGGTAACATGTAGCACACACTGGCACATAAAAAAATTCTTACAGTGAGTAGAATTAATGTTATCATTTGATGTGTTGGCTTCAGTTTATCTGCCTAAGCAGATTTATTGACTTCTGGAGATCTATCAAGAGCTATCAAGGTTTTGTATCTTTTAACAGTAACAAATAAAGTAAATCAATTTAGGCTAATACTAAACAACTATATTTTAATAGTACTAGAATTTGCTATATAGATTTGGAAACATTTATTTCATTCCTTATCTTCTTATCTTATATAATACAGACGTTACTTCAAAAAAGAAGATGATTACGTCTTACGCGTCATGCATTTAGTCATGCATATTAACCAATGACTTAAATTCTGCCAAGTCACTGGTTTTTCTGGCTAGCTCAGGCAACCCATTCCATGCTCTAATAGCACTAGGGAAGAAAGAGTATTTGTACAAATTTGTCCTAGCATATGGGACGAGGAATGTGCCTTTATTTTTGTGTCTTTCAGAGTATTTTATTAAATTTTGTTTTTGTATTTGAAGATTATGGTTCAGTGTTTTATGTATAATTGCTACTTTACTTTTGAGTCTTCTGTCCTGAAGGCTTCCTAAATTTAGTGATTTTACTATAGGTGTTACTCTAGTCAAATGTGAATATTCATTTGTTATGAATCTCACTGCTCTATTTTGTGTTTGTTCCTGGAAGACAATGAAACTACATTGGCATGAGGTAGGCATTAAAACAAAAAAAGAACAACAACAGAGACATAGTGGGGGATAAAAAAAAACCATATTGTTCCAAATGAACGCATGAGGAGATTGGATGATGCACTTACACATTCAAGTTTGCAAGTCGATTTAATTCTAGATCTAATCAGTGCCACTGGAGCTTAAATTATCTGCTTTTACATGGGATCTGAAGTAATGTCGCTTCTAACACTCAAATTTTGTCTTGCTCATTTGAATAACAATAATAATAATAATAACATTGACAATAATAAAAAAAATAATAATAATAAAGCAAGCCTTAGAGTAATGAGTAAGAGTACAGTATTTCACGTGGATATAGAGACCCAGCTGTTACCTACATATTTTGTCACAATTTATACAGATAAATCGATAAGAGTCTTTTTTGAAGTTCTTTTTTTTTTACTTTCACGATTAAAAAAATCATGTCCAAGAGGTTCAATTGAACTTGAACAAAACAATGTAAAAAAGGTTCAATTAAACTTAAATGTTTTACGAACTTAAACAAAACAATGTCCAAGAGGTTCAATTGAACTTGAATGTTTTATGAACTTAAACACAACAATGTCCAAGAGGTTCAATTGAACTTGAATGTTTTATGAACTTAAACACAACAATGTCCAAGAGGTTCAATTGAACTTGAATGTTTTACGAACTTAAACACAACAATGTATAAGAGGTTCAATTGAACTTGAATGTTTTATAAACTTAAACACAACAATGTCCAAGAGGTTCAATTGAACTTGAATGTTTTATGAACTTAAAAAAAACAATGTCCAAGAGTTTCAATTCAACTTGGATGTTTTATGAACTTAAACACAACAATGTCCAAGAGGTTCAATTGAGCTTGGATGTTTTATGAACTTAAACAAAACAATGTCCAAGAAGTTCAATTGAACTTTGATGTTTTATGAACTTAAACACAACAATGTCCAAGAGGTTCAATTCGACTTGGATGTTTTATGAACTTAAACACAACAATGTCCAAGAGGTTCAATTGAACTTGGATGTTTTATGAACTTAAACAAAACAATGTCCAAGAGGTTCAATTGAACTTAAATGTTTTACGAACTTAAACAAAACAATGTCCAAGAGGTTCAATTGAACTTAAATGTTTTATGAACTTAAACACAACAATGTCCAAGAGGTTCAATTGAACTTGGATGTTTTATGAACTTAAACAAAACAATGTCCAAGAGGTTCAATTGAACTTGAATGTTTTATGAACTTAAACACAACAATGTCCAAGAGGTTCAATTGAACTTGGATGTTTTATGAACTTAAACAAAACAATGTCCAAGAGGTTCAATTGAACTTGAATGTTTTATGAACTTAAACAAAACAATGTCCAAGAGGTTAATTGAACTTGGATGTTTTACGAACTTAAACACAACAATGTTCAAGAGGTTCAATTGAACTTGAATGTTTTACGAACTTAAACAAAACAATGTCCAAGAGGTTCAATTGAACTTGAATGTTTTATGAACTTAAACACAACAATGTCCAAGAGGTTCAATTGAACTTGGATGTTTTATGAACTTAGACACAACAATGTCCAAGAGGTTCAATTGAACTTGAATGTTTTACGAACTTAAACAAAACAATGTCCAAGAGGTTCAATTGAACTTGAATGTTTTATGAACTTAAACACAACAATGTCCAAGAGGTTCAATTGAACTTGAATGTTTTATGAGCTTAAACAAAACAATGTCCAAGTGGTTCAATTGAACTTAAATGTTTTATGAACTTAAACAAAACAATGTCCAAGAGGTTCAATTGAACTTGAATGTTTTATGAACTTAAACACAACAATGTCCAAGAGGTTCAATTGAACTTGGATGTTTTATGAACTTAAACACAACAATGTCCAAGAGGTTCAATTGAACTTGAATGTTTTACGAACTTAAACAAAACAATGTCCAAGAGGTTCAATTGAACTTGAATGTTTTATGAACTTAAACACAACAATGTCCAAGAGGTTCAATTGAACTTGAATGTTTTATGAGCTTAAACACAACAATGTCCAAGAGGTTCAATTGAACTTAAATGTTTTATGAACTTAAACAAAACAATGTCCAAGAGGTTCAATTGAACTTGAATGTTTTATGAACTTAAACACAACAATGTCCAAGAGGTTCAATTGAACTTGAATGTTTTATGAACTTAAACACAACAATGTCCAAGAGGTTCAATTGAACTTGAATGTTTTATGAGCTTAAACACAACAATGTCCAAGAGGTTCAATTGAACTTGAATGTTTTATGAGCTTAAACACAACAATGTCCAAGAGGTTCAATTGAACTTGAATGTTTTACGAACTTAAACAAAAAATGAGTTTCAAATAGAAGAGCATAGACAATTGAATTCTGTACTGATAAAAAGTGGATACGAATGACTAAAACACCTTTCAAAATAACATACAACACTTCCTTTCTTCTGTACACCGGATACACAAAAAAGCTATTTATAGATTTGTCCTCTCCGTAGATGAAGATCTCTAGACTAAAAAAAGTTGCTATCCATGTGTGAAGAACACCTGCACTAAAGCGATAGATTCTACCAATGAGTACAACCACAATCAATTCAGCATTGTGAAAACCATTTCTATGATGAACCTTTCCACCGAGCTCTCACCAAATGTCTTTAATTATACAAGATGGTTTATCTTTCATGTGATTGTTCCACCCCCCATCTTTTTTTTTTGCACTAAACGACAAGCACTCACCAGTGGCGTCAATCTGAGGTGGGTTCTCGTTCATGGGCGAGATGATGATGGAGAACTCCATGGATTCGGACTCGTTCGGTGGATCCTGGTGGTCCTGGACGGTGAATGTAAACGAATCCTTAAATACCTCCTCCCCGTTGTGACGATAATAAATCTGACCTTTGACTACATCCCTCTGACGAAATCCAAATATTTTGGTGCCAGTGTCTGACGGACGGAGCTTCCTAAAAAGAAAGATAAGAAGATTGGAGTCACGACAATGAAATTAATAGCAAGATCAAGTAGAGCTTCATGAACTTTGTACACAAGAAAATATGACTTGTTTTAAAGCAAGTTTAATAGATATGTTAAAGGAAGGGAAAATAGCAGGCTGCAAAGGGACACAATCAAATGGTACACTTGATATTTTTTTAAAAATAATTGTTTCGTTCATATTATCAGAACCCATTTTGTTTCTCGTGAAAAAGAAAGGCAACATGAACAGTTTTTTGTTTTTTTAAAGACAATTGCTTCTTATAAGGCTAATGACTGTATGTAAAATCGATTACTAGAGACGCCGAATGATATGAATGATAGATCTTAAAAAAAAGGAAGATTTTTTAACAAAAAAAAAAAAAATCCTGGTGAAGGGCAGAGTTAATTACATTCAAATGATAGGCCTATAGATCAAGACTATAGATCAAGATCAAGACGACGATGAGCAAATTGTATTTAAGTATTGAACTCTTTCGTCGTGGTTCAATACATTAATACACAGGAACATTTAGCGCAACGCCTTCTTATTCTAGATCTATAGTCGAGTAGATTTATAGATTTGCTTTGTATTGTTCTTGTTTTTGTTTTTTTAAATAATATTCCCCGAAATGTTTTATTCTTGTTTTTTTTTTTTTCTCAAAGAAAAGGTGATGTTGATATGTTGATATGGTGCGCAAAGGTGCACTCGTTCAAGAAAATTATTTATTTTTCCGCCATGACACTAATGGTAGTTGATTGCTTATTGCTGACTGTGAGCCTAGATCTTCATCAAGTCTTCTAAGTCTAGATCTAAAGGCATATCATTAGAATATTATAAAGTCTAGTAGATTTATACATTTACTTAATCATGATTTTTCAAAGTTTGCATTATTTAAAAAAATCTTACATTCAATAGTTATTAAGAGCAAAATAATTGCTCTATAAGTTGTACAAAGGAGGTATAGTCTTTTTTTTTTTTAAAGTTTTTTTTCTTGTTCCTTTAAAGAGTAGTTGTGTGTGTGTTCGTGTGTACGCTAAACTAATTAATTATTTTGAATGTGTGTTATACATCGTGTCAAGGTTTGCAAATGAATAGGCATTCTGTGCTATTAGTGTTCCGATGGTCTCACCTGATGATGTCTCCAGCTGTGGGCGAGGTGACGATGGTGTAAACGATGTTGTTGTCCAGTGAATCGGAGTCGTGGGCCAGCAGCATGTCCTCACTGATCTTCCTCATGCCCCCCTCGTTCACCTGGAGACCCAGGTTGTTCACCAGGTAAGGGGGGGTGTCGTCACGTGGAATGATGATGATGGGGAATGATGACAGCACGGTGTTACTACCATCGCTGATACGCAGTTCAATTCTATCCCTACAAAATGCGGAAACAAAAATGCATTAGAAAAAGTCAGAGTCTAACGAACACGCACAAAAAAACAACAACACATAAAAGTATACACTGCACATGAATCACAGAAAGAACATGTCTACATTGCAACAATAGCATTCTTTCGGACAGTGGTGCCCATTCTATGGCTTGAATTTTATTTGGCTTTATTAAAGTGCTATTCAGCCCTCTAAACTTATGTCCACAGTGTGTAATGAAGCGGCATCCTTGGATTGAAGTGTATATGAACCTCGTGCCTTTACCGGATACTGAAAATATTTTGAACAATAAGATCACTCAAGCGAGGAGCAAATATATTGTGAGAAGAATGATTTCCAAACAGAAAAAATAATCTGAAATAAATCAGACAAAGATTGCATCCTAAACAAATCAGACAAAGATTGCATCCTAAACAAATCAGACAAAGATTGCATCCTAAACAAATCAGACAAAGATTGCATCCTAAACAAATCAGACAAAGATTGCATCATAAACAAATCAGACAAAGATTGCATCATAAACAAATCAGGTAAAGATTACATCGAGTGGGAAAGCTGAAAAAGTCAGAGAAAAAAAAGTTGAGTGAAATAACATTGCAATGGACAAACTAACTCAAGAGGATTAGGCCATAGAGAAAGAAAAAAAAACAAGAGCGTCAAGACGTGGAAGTCATATATCAAATGTGAGGAAACAAATTAAAATAACTGACATAAGTCGGGGGTTAAATATTTTGTTTTTTGCAATCATAAGGATCGTGTTGCACAAGGAACATATTGTGTACGTTATAGACTCTGGTCCAAGTTTGAACATTTCAGAAATAAATGGACAGAAAACTCGACAACCTTTTATTGATATGCCCATCAAGTAGGCTACTATTCTACTTTAAATGTATTCAGTAATTGATCTCTATTTAAAATCGTATTCCATTTTATGGTGTAAGAAAATTTGCAGGACCTGTCTCGAGATAGGACTAGAGAAAAATATGACTAGAGAAAGATAGGACTAGAGAAAGATAGGACTAAATAAAACTGCAGAACTAGTCACAAGCACAAAGTGAAGAACTACTAAGAACTGGAGAAAACTTCAAGAATAGATATAAGTACACTGTTAAAAATTGAAGGAACTGAATTCATAGTATTGTAATACATGACAACATGAAGCTTCAAAGATTGAAATGTTGAATCCCCTCTATTTCTATTAATAATTGTTCTATGTCTCCAAAGATTGAAATGTTTAATCACCTCTTTTTCTATTGATAATTGTTCTATGTCTTCAAAGATTGAAATGTTGAATCCCCTCTATTTCTATTGATAATTGTTCTATGTCTCCAAAGATTGAAATGTTTAATCCCCTCTATTTCTATTGATAATTGTTCTATGTCTTCAAAGATTGAAATGTTGAATCCCCTCTATTTCTATTGATAATTGTTCTATGTCTCCAAAGATTGAAATGTTTAATCACCTCTATTTCTATTGATAATTGTTCTATGTCTTCAAAGATTGAAATGTTTAATAACCTCTATTTCTATTGATAATTGTTCTATGTCTTCAAAGATTGAAATGTTTAATCACCTATTTCTATTGATAATTGTTCTATGTCTTCAAAGATTGAAATGTTTAATCACCTCTATTTCTATTGATAATTGTTCTATGTCTTCAAAGATTGAAATGTTTAATCACCTCTATTTCTATTGATAATTGTTCTATGTCTTCAAAGATTGAAATGTTTAATCACCTCTATTTCTATTGATAATTGTTCTATGTCTTCAAAGATTGAAATGTTTAATCACCTCTATTTCTATTGATAATTGTTCTATGTCTTCAAAGATTGAATTGTTTAATCACCTCTATTTCTATTGATAATTGTTCTATGTCTTCAAAGATTGAAATGTTTAATCACCTCTATTTCTATTGATAATTGTTCTATGTCTTCAAAGATTGAAATGTTTAATCACCTCTATTTCTATTGATAATTGTTCTATGTCTTCAAAGATTGAAATGTTTAATCACCTCTATTTCTATTGATAATTGTTCTATGTCTTCAAAGATTGAAATGTTTAATCACCTCTATTTCTATTGATAATTGTTCTATGTCTTCAAAGATTGAAATGTTTAATCACCTATTTCTATTAATAATTGTTCTATGTCTTCAAAGATTGAAATGTTTAATCACCTCTATTTCTATTGATAATTGTTCTATGTCTTCAAAGATTGAAATGTTTAATCACCTCTATTTCTATTGATAATTGTTCTATGTCTTCAAAGATTGAAATGTTTAATCACCTCTATTTCTATTGATAATTGTTCTATGTCTTCAAAGATTGAAATGTTTAATCACCTCTATTTCTATTGATAATTGTTCTATGTCTTCAAAGAACAACGCGTGTTACAATTAGTGATCTCACAATCAATGCACATCAGACCAAAGACGCTCAAGAAAGAGATTTTTTAAACTTTAAAAAAAATGTCGAACTTTTATGTGAACCAAAAAAAAAAATTAATTCCTCAACCTTATGATCAGACACGCAAATGTCTTCACCCTTGACCCCTCCTCCATTAGCATTCATGTTCCATTCGCCTGAATTCATATGCTAGCTATTCACTACAGATGACATACACACAAAAATATCTAAAAGGAATGGAAAAACTAAAAGTGAAAATCCTAAGCCAAGATTTGCACCCCCCCCCTTACATGTGTTTCCTTTCTTTTCAAATCCCTTAAAATCAAATTGACAACAACAACAATAACTAAAGTATGTTGATTGGTATTTCTTTTATATTAACAACGGGATTGGCCAATCTTCCCTTCTCCAAGATTTGTAATAATTCGTTATATAATGATCTGTTACAAAGTGAATACAAAGTGTATCTATTCTGTTTTGAATTATGTGAAGACAGATCGAATTATGAACTTCTGACAATATTGCAAGTTGTAGGAATTTCGAAAGTGTTAGTCCTTCTTCATATTGGTCTGAACTCAAGCCTTATAGATCTAGTGTAGAGGACGTTATAGTGGACTATACGCCACGGGTGAGCAAGAATAGATTTAATAAGATCGTTGTAAACACGGATTGTGGACTTCTAAACCTTACTAGTCACTAGAATATCTTTTTTTTCTACATGTATTACCAACTCGCTTGAGTCTTTCGTACACGTTAGTTCTCCCATTACCCATTCTAGAATCAAGTTGAAACTTTGCATAATTATTCATTGTCCCTAAAAAAAAAACCATTAATCAAGTTAAAAGAAACTAACCAATCAGTTAAATTAAATAGAAATAATTTATTAATTTAGTTTAATATCAAAAACGTAAATAAATATTACAGTATTAAAAGAATGAGGCTGTAAATGTGAAGCTCTTCCTCGTAGATAAGCATTTAAAAAAATATATTTACATTATGCTTGTTTTTTCATTTACGGCTGAACAATCCAACACGAAATGTAATTTAATTTAAAATCAAATTGTAATTTAGAGAATGCTGAATGCTAACTTATTCATTAAAAACATGCCGAGGATTACAAATGACAGTTCTACCATTGAAGGAAATGTCAAAATGTATTATTTCAAGCAACTACTCGTGTCTCTTACTTCCCGATTGTGATTATAAAACAGACGCAATCAGGATAATTTCTGCCTACAGTTTTGTCCAGGTTCTATACTCATCTACCCTTCATGTTCTTCCAGGTCATTTCTCATTTTCGTTGATCACTTGTCCAGCCTGAATCTTACCTCGTGGAGTCACTGTCGTCATGCTTGTAGACCACGTGACCCGCCTCCACATCCTTCATGGAGAATATGACCGAGTGTTTGCCTCGGACAGTGATGGTGCCGTGGTTCAGACCTCCCTTGACGTACATCCTGACCCTGTTCAAGTTATCCTTGTCCACAACCTGGAGATGTCACAGGACAAGTAGCCACATTATTTTTTACATCATGGTCAGTCGTCTTTTATGGTTAACATAGTGTTGACTTAGTAAACTAAGGTCGAAACAATCACTGTTGTATATCTACACTGCTATTTTACATCAATACCTATTAATATTAGAATCAAATCAAACAGCCTCTAGAGGTATAAGAGTGATTAGCTATCAAGAGTTTTGCATCCCAGTTATTTGAAACAAGGATTCAAAGGGACCCCTGTTGGATCCCAGTTCTTAGAAAAAAGGATTCAAAGAGACTCATGATTTCACTCAGTTACTTTCAAGGGTATGAGGAGAGTTACTAAAGGTTTGATCACTGTGCTGTCTGCGAGAATAGATACTCGTACTAAACTCTCAATGATAGAAAGACGATTTTTATTTTTAAAAATCTACTAACTATATTTATTTATTTATTCTAATATCATGCTTAAAATAAAAGTAGTACATATTTCGCGGTAACAATCTTTGTATTATTCAGTATATTTAGCTTTCTATTTCTAGGTAAGCACAATACCTAAAACATATTTAGTCCAATACCTGGAATTGTTCTGTGGTAATTTCCCTACTCTGTCCCTCCAGCAAAGTCACACCAGTATTGACAGACACCCTTGGAGCCGTGGTGTCTGCTGGCCGTACAGCCGTTCGTACGGTAATTGGCATACTCTGTGAAGAAACAACAACAACAAGGAATGCATTATTTACTACGTTTAATAGACTCTCTCCATATCTTAGTATTACCATCGGACAGTAGCAATGAAAGACAACAGTGGATAAGAGAGGCGGAGTTAGCTAGAAGGGGGGTATGTCAATCATCCTGTCGATCATCGGTGCAGAGCTGGAGTATAAGTGTCTTGGCATCATGTCATAAGCACTGATTGCTATGTAATTAGGATAGAGATACCGACTTATCATATTAATATGGTTTGCTTCAGCCGTGAAGTGACTATGGATTATTTCATAGAAATTGGATAAGTGTCTAGGCATTAGTTATGGGCGGAACGATGTCGCCCACACAGCAGTTCCCCCTTCTCAATGCAGATGATTTTTTCAAGGGATACATAGATATATAGGTATGTGGCTAGAACTAGAGCGATGTTATGAAATGGTCCAGGAAATGTATTGTTTGAAAAGTTCCTAACATTTGCCTTCGTTTGTGACCAGATGCAATTGGTTTTCTACTAGAGACACTTCATAACGGCAAAGCTCTAGCCCGAGACAATCGTCATAGAAGGCCTGAACACTGACCTGCAACGTAGCAACATGTGGGCAATTTAAATAGCTGTTGTCACGTCATCGGTCCGTGCAAGGTGGCAACGAGCTATATTGGTCTCCACTGTCCTCAAGTTGCGACGTCGTAGGTCAGTGTTGAGGACTTCTATTACGAATGGTCTTGTCTAGCCTCACGCAAAGTTTGAAAACCTTAGAGACATTAGTTTTTTTTGTTTAATGTTTGACATGTTTCGGATGCTCCTTCAGAGTTGAAGATAATCTACTTCCTAGTCCAAGCCTCCCGCAGGACGACGTGAGATGGCAGCGGGAAAGATATGAACCCAGGACCATCAAGACGACCGAACGACAGTCCAGTGCGCCTACTGCATGGCTAGGTCTAGGCAACAAAAGTCAGAAATTGTACATTTTCTATCATCTAGTTTGATCTAAACAAAATAATATTTGCACCAAGATTTATGGATTCTGGAAATGATGGTCTCTGAATTAAGAATTAAGTAATCCAATGACGTAAAATACTGCACTGGGGATAGGCAAAGTTCCTTTGTTTCAAAAATGCTGTTAATGTTATCAGTTTAGTGCTCATGTTTCGACTAACTGTATTTGTGAAGGTAGTCTTGTGCCATGTTTTTAGAAAGAGAATATCAACTCTGTCTGTCTGGTAAAAATTGTGCACACGTTATTTCTCCCACACCCATTCTCGGATCAAGCTGAAGTTTTGCACAATTATTCATTGGCATAGACAAGACATGAATCAATAAAACAAAAAGGACAAATTAGTCAATAAATTACTGGTAATTGATTATTTTATTTGATACTAACTAACTATTCAGTATTCACAAATATGGCTAAACTTGTTGGGTTCAGTCCCCTTAAATATTTGTTAACGCTTTTTCTCCCTCTCGATCAAGATTAGACATTAAACAATGATTTATTGTATCTAACAAAACATCATTCAATTTAAAAAAAAACGAATAAATCAATTGATTATTGGTAATTATTTATTTTGTTTGATATCGAATAAGGGAAATAACATGTACATTATTGATGGATATAGTTTTAATGGCGGAGTTCTTTCCCTTTAAATAAGTATCTCCTTGAGGACCTTTAATATTTTGCTTGTTGTGTTCTATATATACATGAGCCCAAAACTCAAGGCAGGTGAGCGAAGAAATGCAAGGCTACAAGCTCTATGCCTGCTTCGGATTTTGTAACAAGCCTTTCACTAATTAGTGTGTGCAAATTTTCATTAATTGGAAAAAAAATCTTTGACCATCTTGACGGCTTCTGCCGAGGGGCTTCAACGGTTTTCAACTGAGCATTTCAGTTGTTTTGTTCCTACAGTGTGGTCAAGTTGAGAATAAAAAATACGGCATTAACCTCAGGTGTTTTTTTTTCCCCCAAACAGTAGTAAAATTCAGGGGTTGGTCCGAGCAGCCAGTGTATTGTGCATTATATTTGACGTATCCATGCTTATCATTAATTTCGATGCACACGAAGGATTCTCTAACTATAAGACTGGATAGTACTCTTTGGTGTACCAATGCACATGAAATATCCTTCCTAGCACGAAATGTGTCCACTCCCCCATATAGATATGCTACACAGTGCTCTATATGGGGGTCTGGTAGCCTTACATTGTGTTGTATACATTGGTCTAGTCAAGTCTAGTGTTTTCTTTAGTCTCGTTCTACATAAAGGTCTAAAAGCCTTTTACGAAAGCGCTTAATGTAAGACAATCTAAAGTTCTGTTTGAAAAGGTAGAATACAAAGTCTAAACTAGACTTTAGCGCACAACAAAAAAAAATGCTTAGAAAAGGCTGGAATAGAGTTAGTTAATACCTGAATATTACGAAGGATTTAGGCCTACATTGATTACAGATAATTCACCAATAACATCAACATATTTTTAAGACGCTAATACATAATTGAGAGTCACTGTACCTGAGCAAAGTGGCTGTCAAAGACAACCAGTTCTGCGTCGTAGATTCTCTGGTCGGGATAACTAACACTGGGCGGTCTGTAGGCGATTCGGTTGTTGTCCAGATCGTCTTGCAAAAATGAGTGAATAGGCTTAGCGTGGTTATCCAGATGGACAAAGTAACCTTTGCCCTCACCAAAGGGCTTGGTGATATTGAACACAAGCTGTCGTTTAGGGGTCTCGTAGTCCTCGGCGGAAATGACCCCAGGGACCACAGTGGACAGCACAAACTGGTCTACGTCCATCATGTACATATTCAGAAAGGAAGCGTGGGGCGGGGAGTTTTGGAAGGCGCCTTTGATGTGAATGGGCAGGTAGAACCGCTCGGATACAACTTCGTCACTGACTGCGGGGTCGTAGACCTCCACACTCAAAGGGAGATAATCCACTTCTGGGGTTGGGGAGCGCAGGTGCTCGTAGTGAAGATTCATGAAAAGGAACTCTCGGCAGTCCTTCTTGACCGAGTCCACCACCTGCCGCTTCTCCCCCATCACGATCTGTCCGGCCACCGGCCAGGGTGAGAAAAAGGTGGAGAAGCCTACTGTGCAAGAGACATTCTGGTTGGGACTGTGCTTGAACCTCAAGGCCGTGGAGTCGATTGTGTTGGAGCGCCCATTGTATTCCGGCACCACCAACGGCCTAAGTCCTTGCGTTGAGATGATGGAATGCGAGGCGTTGTTGACGTTGACCCTAAGGATGACCGACTCAGTGAAAGTGGTAGTATCCGTAAACTTGTGTACAAGGAGACGAACGCTGTCCTGTTGGAGTAAGGGTGAGCCGTTGTGAACATATTGCACTGTTTTGGGTAGAAAGTCGCAGTCGAATATCTGGGGGAAAAAGTAGAAAAAGGTTAATGCTAAATATTCTTGCCATGGATCTTGCTAAGTAGTGGTCGAATCAATATGTGCATTTTGTATAGACTATACCATAGGCCATAGTCGATCGACAGACATATTAATACTGAATAACCTTATAATGACAATAAAGCATGAATATGATTGTTCTCATATCATAAATGTATTCGAAGAACATATCACTGCATGGGATTTCACAAGAATGGTTGAGCAAAGATAAACTACTGGCGTACACAGTTTCACAGAGGCACTTTAAGATTACGTTGAACAGGGCTAATTTAGACAGACATGCTAAATTTAACAGAGCCAATTTAGACTGACATACTGCTGAAGTACAAAGTGAAGTGAATTACTACCATCAAGAATTCATCCCCTTTCCTTGTTAGAAATCCTCATTGAAAACAGTTGATTGAAAGAATACAATGGCGCAGTTTGTTCACGTCTACCTCTGTAGAATAGTGATGAAAAAAGAAATCGACCCGGCTTACAGCCCACAGACTCTTTCCTATTCAGCATGCACTCACACACAGACACACAGGAACACTCACTCACAAACGCGAGACCAAACATACAGCCATTTCCGCCCACATAAAGCCAGAGAGCAGAGGCATCAATGCCGGGCTGATTTGTAGCTCTTCACCGACCACATCTCGCCCACTTGAAAATCAGGAGTGAAGTATTTGCACGGCCATTGCAAGTCACAATTATTCGGAGACGTGATAGAAGCAGCTGGGCGCAAGAAAACAACTCACCAAAAACACTGACTAAGTTATCGGAAACTAAATGGAGGGAAGAGAATTCTTGAATTGTGAAGGACTCATTAACATCCATTCTGCTGATAAAATAACTTAGGGCTGGCAAATCTAAAGTAATTGTATTATCATGCCTTTTCATTTCTTATTTGGATTTAAGATACCAAGTTCCTTCAGCTTTCCATATCCTTTGGTCTTTTGGGGCACCGCAAATGATGTATCGACCGTCTTTCTCCATTCTTCTCCGTGTTTTAGTAACTACAAAATGTAAAATCTACGTAATCTTTAATCAAACTCAGAATGAGTCATACGAAACTAGCGCCACAATGAACTTTGAAGCAAAGGATTTCTTACCATCCTCTATGTGTTCTACTTATGTTCAATTTCTGTCTAATAAATCTACCGAATCCTAATTTTCCTACTAAAGTTCTAATATACAATGTTACACAACTTTGTTTAAGAGGCACTAAACTGTAGGCTTACATGGCACAGATTAGAAAAAAACGACAACAACAACAACAACAACATTGAATTCTATCCCGCTCCAGGCCCCTATGTGGCCATAAACTTGCGACATCGTTCAATCAGGTTTATCTATAAAGTCACATGCTACATTTTAACATTCACGGAATTGAAACTGAATATTCAATAGCAAAGTCCAAGGTTGACCTTAGGAAACACACGCTCTGTCTTCTTCTTATGTTAGGAAACACACGCTCTGTCTTCTTCTTATGTTAAAAATGTAAAATACACGTATACACATACAAGTTCATATCTAATTGCAACAAACATTGCAGTGCACTCTGGGAAGACCATAAGACACCGCTTCATGATAGAAGCGACCGTGAAACGGGATTCAATTTAAAACAATTTTTAGCTTTGAGGCAGACCGGCTGTACCAATATATATATATATATATATATATATATATATCTAGAGAGAGAGAGAGAAAGAGATAGATAGATAGATAGATATAGATATAGATAGATAGATATAGATAGATAGATAGATAGATAGATAGATAGATAGATAGATAGATAGATAGATAAATAGATAGAGGGTAGATATAGATAGATAGATAGATAGACAGAGGGTAGATATAGATAGATAGATAGATAGATAGACAGAGGGTAGATATAGATAGATAGATGATAGATAGATAGATAGATAGATAGATAGATAGATAGATAGAGGGTAGATATAGATAGATAGATAGATAGATAGATAGATAGATAGATAGATAGATAGATAGAGGGTAGATATAGATAGATAGATAGATAGATAGATAGATAGATAGATAGATAGATAGATAGATAGATAGATAGATAGACAGAGGGTAGATATAGATAGATAGATAGATAGATAGATAGACATAGGGTAGATATAGATAGATAGATAGATAGATAGACAGAGGGTAGATATAGATAGATATATAGATTGATAGATAGATAGATAGATAGTTAGACAGAAGGTAGATATAGATAGATAGATAGATAGATAGACAGAGGGTAGATATAGATAGATAGATAGATTGATAGATAGATAGAGGGTAGATATAGATAGATAGATAGATAGATAGATAGACAGAGGGTAGATATAGATAGATAGATAGATAGATAGATAGATAGATAGATAGATAGATAGATAGACAGAGGGTAGATATAGATAGATAGATAGATAGATAGATAGATAGACATAGGGTAGATATAGAAAGATAGATAGATAGATAGATAGATAGATAGATAGATAGATAGATAGATAGACAAGAGGGTAGATATAGATATATATTCTACTGAAACAGCTTAAAAAACATAAAGATGCTATTCTTCTTAAATTTGCTCTGTGCCAAGATTCAAAATGTGTTTTTATGTGCCAAGATTCAAAATGTGTTTTTATGTGCCAAGATTCAAAATGTGTTTTTATCTGCCAAGATGTGAGATGTAATAAACTTTGCATCAAGAAGAACATGCATCATGTGTCTCTACTAGAAATGTCTACAATATGTTGGTGTACTTGTGTCTCAATTGATTTCTATACCTGTACGAGTAGGAAGAAATAATTGTTGACACTAGTGGTTAAGTCCAGGGGTGTGATTCCAATTGCAATGAATGGAAGCGTTGCCATTATTCTATTTCTTTAAAAACTCATAGACTATTTTTGTGAGATATCCAGTTAGTGTCCTAGTCTGGATATGCCTCTGAGCTCTGGCATGCTCTGGCTAGGTCTGTGTGTCATGATAAAGTTAGCTGCCTCCAAATTTCATGTTGAGCTGTATAACTAGATCTATCTACCTGCTAGATACATGAAATTTATGGAGTCTGCACAAGGAAAACGAGTGCCACCTCTTTTTTATCTCTTCTGTCTGTCTGCCTCAGTCTCTCTCTCTCTCTTCTTCTCTCAATCCAACCAAATTTTAAATTCGAATGAAAAACAAAAGTTGACTTTTTATTGTTTACCTTAAGTTTATGCGTTTACCCCTTTTTTATTCACGCTTTGAATTTTCTGAGATAAAAGCGCTTTCCGAACCGAGGGGTCTTAGTTCGAATACGGTGAAGAATTTGATTAGGGATTTTAATGACGCCCCTTGAGTACCTGACTTATTTTGGGAAAGTAAAGGCGGTTGGTCATTGTGCTGACCACATGACACATGTTAACGGTTGGCTATAGAAACAGATCGCAAGGTCTCAAAAGGATACCTTTACTTTTTCTCTATTTCCCATTAGTCTCCAATGCCAGGGTTCTAGAAATGGAGTTACGTTTTGGTTCTGCTACAAAGCAGCTATGCCTGTAAATAGATCTGCAATTACGTATTCAGGAGATTAAAAATAAAGATGACAGTATAGTTACACTAGTACGAACAATGTTAAACGTGGCTGTTGACTTTTGAATTATGTACTAGGAATGATGATTTGCACACATCTGTACTAGGGATGATGGCTTGTACACAATGCTCTTAGTCGACTGACTAAACACAAATACAAACCAAGCAATATCAGTCCAAGTCTAGCTGGGGGGGGGGGGCATGTCTTTCACCATACTATCGTGATTGACAAGTTAACTCGGCCACCATCCCACGCAGGCCGTGTCTAACGAGACGCGTTCACATGACGTGGCCGCGCAGCATGCAGTGGAAAGACGGGTGGTGTTACGCAGGTGCGCGAGCGAATCTCCGGAGGAAAACATGCGGATCAAATAAAAACACATACAAACATACAAACGTGGTTTGGGAGAAAAAAGTCTCAGAAAACAAAACCTTTCCCCTCCCTTTATATCCTGCTCATCTTAACTCACGTTCCTGATTGGATAAAAAAAATCACGTGACTGTCTTATGGTTTAAAAAAAAAGCTCATCATTCAACACCACTCAAAATGCCGCATTGCTTTCATTTTATCACCAACCCCTTCTGGTGCTAAGATTTGAGCTTAGATTTTCAAAGCCAATGATGAAAATATATTGTGTAGACTTAAAAGCTAGTTAAATTCGGAGGAAAACCGTTAAGGAAAAATATAAAGCAAAATATATAAATGTCAAAGAATCTTTATGCTTTTCTGACATGACATACATCTATACATAGATTGGACTGAAGTGTTCAATCCTTTGATGTTATGATTCATATCCACAATATAAAGGAACTTAATTTTTGTAATTGGCATGTGACAATTTTAGAAAGCTTGGCAGAGAATAGAAAGTCAAAAGTTGTAGATATTCAATAAGTGGTTCAAATATGCATACTTTTTTTTATTATAAATATTCTCTTTCTGTCCTTTTTCGGTCTCTGTCTTTTTCATTCATACAATGAATGACCTATTAATGACCTATCGAACAGACACATTAAATGATGACAGATTAAATGATGACTGGCTGAATGATGACTGATTGAATTAATAAAGATGAAACTGTCAGGTTTAAAGATGGCAGATAGAATGATGAGCTATTGAATGATGGCAGTTAGATTGATTATAGATTGATTGAATGTAGACTGATTAAACGATGACGAATGATGACAGATTGAATGATGATAGACTAAATGATCACAGAATGCATGATGACAGCATGAATGATGAATGATTGAAAATTGAACTTAATAATGAAAACATGAATGATGACTGATTGAATGATCACAAAATTTGTTTCTGCAAACTATACAACGACATCATCAATCTTGTTTGTTTTTTTTGTTCAACAAACCTTACACTCCCATTCGCCTGTTTGTTAAAATAATTTAAAAATTCCTTTCAGTCAAAGACCGCCGATGAACTACCTTCCTCTTGTAGACAAAAAATCCAGGTGACTTTTAAAATAACTGCATGTCTGGCTTTTTTTTTCCTTGAATGCTTTCAGAAGTGCCTTCTTGTAAATAAATGTTCTATACATTGAAAACTTATTTGAGAACAGGGGCCTCACTGATCCGAATACATTTGAATCAAGATTATGATATTTACTTTGTAAAAGACAACCAAGTTATCGAAGATGTCCAGAAATACTAGCCTTCAAAATTTGTTGTTGCTGAAGGCCAAGATTACATAGTGTTTGTTTATTGGAATCTGAAGCAGTCACAAATTAGTTGTGGTCGAGAAGCTAAGTACTTGGCTTGTCATGGCTACCTATGAAGGGGGCTCGAGGTTCGACACCCGACTCGAGCAGAGTTGTGTTTACTGAGCGCCTAAAGGCAGCATGGAAAATCTTCTCCCAAATACACCCCCCACCCACTTGTCCACAGGTGAAGTTGGACCATAGCGCTCTGAGCATGCTCTAAGCATGAAAGTAGCACTATATAAAAGCTATAGTTTAATTTTAATATAAAAGGTTAAAAATTTACATGATAAAATCTCATTCATAACTCAAGACCACGTAAGACTACGTTTTTTCTTGTGCTGACATTTTCTGACATAAATAGTGGGAACTAGACACTTGTATTCCTGACTGCTAACTTGTTGAACGAGAGAAGTGACATCCACTTGCAAGTTTTCAAAACTCTATCAGGCAAGCTAAAAACTACAGCCTCGTTTTCCGAAAGACGATAGGAAGTAAATAGCAAAACATTTGATAGCAAGAAGGTCAACAAACCTAGTCGAGTGAACATCAGACATGTATACAAACAAATTAATCCCTTCGTGTTGCTCAGGAACATGATTACTGCCCCTTATATGTCAAACTAACGACATCAAAAGTTATGCTTCTTATAGGCTCAAAAGTTGGTATCAATTTGAGAGTCCCACCTAGGATGGATAACCATAAATAGCTTGCTAGTTTGGTGTTTCTGGTGTTCAGAATATAACAAATGTTGTTATGCTTTATAAAAACTATACGATTTTTTCTGATCTCTGTTGAATACTGTAAAATTAATTTTTAAGCTCTTTAGTATCTTTATCCATTCAATTGTAGCATTTAGTTGACAGCAGTGATCTTACAATATGGAAACCTTGACATTGTTCACTTTGTCTATGAATTTTAGATCACTACTACTTATAAACACCATATCACTCAATAACGCCCTTTTTCTATTGTTTACTGCTTAAAGAATTTAAACCGGGTCTTAAAAGTGTTTAATGTTTTTTTTAATATAAAATTAACGTGAAAATCTGAAAATGATTTAACCAGATTAGATGCAGCATTCAGCAATGGATTACTTTTTTTTTAAAAATATGTTTGAAAATAATTTCAAAATCTGATTCTTGATTCAATGTCTGGCGCGTATTGGTGGCAATGTTTTATTTCAAATCTATTCAGAAGTTTACTTAGAACTCACATAAATCGAAACAATTAGCCCATGTGGAGAGTCACCACAGAATGTCTACCATTTGCTTCAAAGCTGCATTCTCCGTCGAGAGGCCCAAACAAGACTCTGGCCCCAAAACACCCCTATAGAAAAAGAAAACTATATGGAGAGCTACTTGATCTGGAAACTACTGCACAGTTTATCTCATTATACTAGTCCTCTGAACCATCTAACAGAAAATTGAGAACCAGAAGAAACAAATAGACCTATTTTTATTGCCATATGATCTAAATGGATAAGTCAATAATGACTATTTTATCATCCATTCGTTGCGTCATAGAAACGTACTTCTGAAAGCTCATTCCAATGACTGTGTCAGGGGGTGAGCCCAAAACCTGGAGTACAACGTGCTAACCATCACATACTAAGTAGCAGGTGGGGCGGAAATCAAAGAGTGAGTTGTCCAGACTTGGCAGCTGTAAAGATTGGGTAACTAGTTTTATATGTGAAATCTGATCGCGTAGTGAACATGCAAAAGGGGAGAGAGAGAGAGAGAGAGAGAGAGAAGCGAGAGAGAGAGAGAGAAGCGAGAGAGAGAGAGAGAGAGAGAGAAAGAAATGAGAGAGAGAGAGAAAATAGTAAGATAGAGAAAGAAAATGTGAGAGATGAAGAATGAGAAAGAGAGAGCAAATACAAACCAAAAGAATTTAAAAAAAATAGAACTTAGAAATATGAGAAAAATTCTACAATTGAAAAAAATGTCAAAGAATAAATAAATACAAAAAATTACTTGACATCTAGTAAACAACAAGGGGTCAAAGCAAAAAAAGAAAGAGTCAGAGAGAAAGAGAGTGATGGAGAGAATAGGGCGAGGAAGGAGCAAGACAAACGTAGAGAAATCAATAAAGCAAAACTAAACTATAAGAAATCTCAAGTTGTAAAAGTGACAAAGCCAAATGTGTATCAACAGCATCGCCAAGAGAAAGAAGAGGAGAGGAGAAGAGAGAAAGAGAAAGAAAAAAAAATCTCCGCTCAAATCATTTGCTACTCATTTCACCGGCAAATTTACTTCTTCTGCCGAGCTGATGAGCCGAGGATGCCAGCTCGGGAAGTGCTCACGGCCCAGGGCCCCGAGGCAGGTACAGTTTTTACCCCTCTCCCCACCTCCCCCATCACCAGCCAGCTGTCTTTGCTATTCGAAGCGACGAGAATGAAAAGAAAACACACGCAGGCGTACGGCGTGAGGGGGTGGGAGTTCATCCAGAACCTGCACTCCCCCCTTCAGACCCGAATCTCGTCTCGAGGAGTTCTTCAGCGATCGCTCCTACCTTGACTCATATCTACTGCCTGGGGGCGATGAAGTGCGACTCTAAAAAAATATTTTTATATAGTGTTTGTTTAATACAAATCTGATTGGAAATTGTAAAATTATGTTTTGATATTCGTTTTGGCTCCAGTCATTCCGTGACCGCCTTTAATCTCGTAAAAAAAACGACAGACTGATATTTAAAGAAATGAATATATTTACAAGAACTGCGGTGTTTTATTAATAAAGCCTTGCCGTAAAATCAAAATTATTACTCTATTTTTTTTTTTAATTTAATTTTGTTTAATTCATGGTAGGCCGTTGTTACTTTTTAAAGAAGGAAATTCTTTAACTCTGTTTTGACCACTACAACTAAATAGGTTGGAACAACTTTGAATAAAAACAACTCTGCTTGATAGATATTTGCACTATTGAGGACAAATTGACCATTTAGCACATCCATGAAGCTACTCATTCATAGAATCGCATAATAATATTTCAAAACCAAACTATTACATTATTGAATTGTGTTATGTACACCGAGGATCAGCCGCTGTTCTTTGTGCATTATGAATTTCTGCAGCTTAGAGTACAGAAGATCCCTTGAAGGCCGGATCTTGGAGCGATCGCTCAAAAAGCCAACTGCTATTACCATAATACGGCCCTCTCAAATAATACAACTAATGATTCCATGCTTTGATAGTAGAGGACATCGCATAGAAAAGAAGATACCACTGATTGATAACCATGGCTAAGATTTTAAATATTGAATTCACTGCGGTAATGGCTACAAACACTCCAGTATCTGTAAAAGGCTTCCAACTGGCCTTCTTGTGTGTTTCAGATAGTGTGTCCGACGGAAATGTATTCAAGGCAAGGAACTAGCGCCTAAACCAGTAAGCTTCGGGCAGGAAAGGCCAGTTAGACGTGGCTGGCAAATCTGAATTTAAATCTCTGCTGCTTTGCAGCTATACACAAACATTGAAAAGGCTTCGGGAGTCAACCCTGAGGAAAAATCAGGAGCAGGTAAACCTTAGGCAGCTTGCAGTACTCAGCGGTACACCATGGCGCTGATCTCAAACTGTATAGGCACTTGCCCTTCCTTTGGACTCATCAGTTGCTGCGTGGAGAGGGGGGGGGGAACTACTGTGTGGGCAACAGCGTTCTGACCATACCTAATGCCCAGGTATTCATCTTTTGTCTATGAGATGATCCATAGTCGCTTGGCGACTAATTAAGTCAATAGCCTAGAAGCAGATTACATAATCATAAATTGCCCCTACTGTCCTATCATGGAAATCCTGTTTGCCGTGTGTGTGTGATTTGCATAAATTGAATCGTTGTTGTATCGGTGTATAGAATGCGGAATTATAATTGATAATGTATGAATTGTTAGAAAGTGCATGTTATAATTTATCCAAACTAATGGACACAATTACACTTAATATACGCTTTGTTTTTAAAAAGTATTTTTAACAATGTTTTTCTTGTTGAATTGAGTGTGAAACTATTGAAATTAAGAAACTTATTCACCACTTTATTTATACATCTATCCAAACAGTGCTGTATATATTTAAAGGCACGCCCGAATCCACTATGCCAGATGATTGTGAGGACGAAATAATACAGTGCTCTCTTCAAATACAATCTTGACAATATGATTAAAAGACGCAAAATGTCGTTTTTGTTTATAATGTTTGACCTTCCAGTCCAAGAAAAAAATGGAAGGATATTTTCAAGTAGGTTTATTTCAAGGTATATAGGGAATTGTTTTCAAACGTAGTCAAATTTAATGAGATCATTCTAGAGCATTGTTACAACTGTGTGATTCCACAACGTGTCTATAACAGCCATCTATTTTACATTATCCTCGGCTAAGTGTCCGGTACTTGTCACCTGGGCAGTGCTAAAAGTCAGACATCTTCCAGCCACTACTCAAGCTCAGGTAAATCTGTTTTTAAACAGTCTGGCCAGCCAGACAATGACCCCCTGGATGTTTACAAAAGTGACGTCAATGCTTCGCTCGTTAGCCATTTTCAAAGAATCAAAAATAGGGATTTCGTTCTTGAGTTTACGAAACAAATAACAATTTTCAATTTATTTGAACCATTTCAAGATAGTTTATAGCTCAATGAGCTTTATGTCTTCAGTTGGTTAGAGATACAAATGTAACAATCGAAAAGAAAACTTCGCAATTCTCATTCATAATATATTCGAACATTTTAAAAAATTCTTTTTCACAAAGTTCATAACGAGCAACCCAACATGGATTATTACAATTGTCAAATATAGAAGCACTGTCTTCTCCCATTTCTTCGAATTATTTCATTTACTATTATTGCACACACATAAATGTTTATATATATATTTGTCTACATTTATATATATATATATACATACAGTGCTTTTTTGTGACGGTACGCACCGGTACCGCGTACCGGCACCTTTTTCGATGTGGGGAAACATTATTATTATTATTCTATTTTAACGTTTATTATTAATTTATTAGTAATTGAGAGTTACGTAACTCATCGTTAGATACTGCACACACACACACACATATATATATATATATATATATATATATATATATATATATATATATTGTTACGAATCTCACTATCCAGGCTCTCTGCAAACTGCACCACACATCACCAACTTAAAGAACTTGACAACTCAGGGCTCCAAAGTAACGTAACACTTTAATAGTTGAATAAATAACAGCCAATAATGTACATTTGGCAACACTTACACTGTACAAATATCTCTCCGATAATAGCCGTACCGCCGTATCAACTCTTGCACTGGCCTCTCCGTCTCGTTCCGGGCTTGCACTGGGTTCAACAGTTCAGGACTGACTTCGCACACTAGGCTCGTTGTGTCGGACTCGATCGCAGACCAAGATCAAGACGCCAATCGTCTCAACTGTACTTGACAGTACTCCGCACTGAACCGTCGTAATGCTCCGTACAGAACCACACCGTTGAACTGTGCTGTAGTCGACCGTGTTCTGAGCCCTGTCGTGAACCCTCTTGACTGCGACATCTCCGCTCTTTATATAGGGTCCCTGGTGGCCTTCTAGAACCGGACAGAACGTCGCTGGACGTTTCTAGCTTCGTCACATGACTAAATCCCTCGTGACGCTCCTGAGCTCTGTTCACGACGGCGATCCTTACCGAACCTTCATGTTGACACTCGTCTCGGCTGACCGTCGTAACTCGTCACGGTTGACCGCTCGTCTAGCGCTGACCTGGGGCGATTAGCGTAGGCTGACTACACACATACCACTTCCCCCATCTGTACCACTTTCCCCATCAGTTTATAACACAGCCCCCTCCTTAGATCTGTCCGTCCCGGACAGAATCAACCTCATGACATTGGCTGTGAAACTTTATCGCTGTAGGTGGGGGTCGATCGGTGGCGGTTGGCTTGCCTCTTGAGCTTGACGGAGCCATCCATGTTGCAGTTAGCAATGGTCGCTTCTTTCTTCTCCTCCAATTGGCCTTCACCTGATTGCCTCGCCGTCGTGCTTTCATCGCCATCCACGTTGTATCAGAAAACGTTTTCTTCTCCTCCAGTTAGCCTTCATCTGGTTGTATCAACGTCGTGATCGCATCATCATCCATATTGCACTCAGCAAAAGTCGCCTTCTTCTTCTTCTCCGCCAGTTGGTCTTCATGTGGCTGCAGTGATGTCGTGGTCGCATCGCTCTCTTGTCCTCCGGTATTGAGGGCAGCCGCTTGGCACATCGAGAGGTATGGGATGTAAGGGCTGGGGGTACCAAGATCGTTGGCAAAAGAGGTGGCTTCAAAGGGTTAAGGACTTGGATGGGCTTCAAATTAACAGGACAGGGAATTGTGGGACAGGTCATCATTTTTAGCCTTGTCTGGAGGGCATGCTCGTGGGGCAGGTTGGTAACACTCCTCGTGCAAAGGTCCCTCGTCTTCGGCCTCAGGCTCCATTCGGCTTTCTTCACCACCATCAGGACCCCTCTCTCGTCTCATCCTCGCCTATTGGTTTCAGACCTTGTCAATGACTTTCGTCGTGCAAATGTCCATCAACTTCAACGTCATATAATAGTTGTTGGTTGCATTTCTTAACATTGTTTTAGCAAGATGATGCTGAGTCCATTTTGATTTAAGACAATTCAAGCAATAACTTTAGAAAAGATACCAGCAACAGAGCTAGACACGCCTTAGAGTGGAACCCCCAGGGCACAAGACGTAGAGGAAGACCAAAAAGAACATGGCGACGCAGTGTACTAGATAAAGCCGAGAGGACAGGTAAGAGCTGGGAAATAAGTGGAGGATTTCTGAAGACGCCCTTCACTTTTTCAACAGATTCAATAGAAATATGCTTATTAATAATAATACTTATATCTAAAAGCTTGTCACATTTTAGACGAAAGGAATAGAGTACTTGTAAAATTAATATCATTTATAAAAATATTTAATATGCAAATTTTAGTAAAAAAAAAATATATTTTTGAGTTTTGGCGCACTACCGTAAGTTCGAAGCGGACACTTCTTAACCACGACAGTGTTTCCAACCATAAGATTTAAAGTATTGCTGGTGAGGGCTTAGCCCTCAGCACCAAAACCAGACTGATGCGCTCCCTGGTCATGGCCACATTTTTATATGCTTGTGAGTCTTGAACGCTGACTGCAGAGCTAGAGAGGAGGATCCTAGTAATGGAAATGAGATACTACAGAAGGATCCTAGGTATCACATTCAAAGACCGCATCACAAACCAAGAGATTAGACAGAGATTGGACACCATGATTACCTTCTAACTATTGTAAAAAAACGCAAGCTAAAAATCTATGGCCATATTACACGATTTTAATGTCTCGCAAAGACCTTCCTTCAATACCAGGAAAAAGAAATAGAGGCAGACAGGGAAAGCGATGGGAGGACAACATACAAAAATGGACTGGCCTACCATTGAAAGAGGCTCTAACTAAGACATTTTTTTTTATCTCTATTATGGTGGCCAGCTCCTGTAAAGACCCAGGGGCACTGGTCCTGCCTGCACTTCAGCTCTGCATCTATCTAGATATATACCTTCAACAATTGAAATTGTCACTTGTATTTTTTTATATGCCTAAACGAAACTTTTAGCAGTTAAGCACGAAACACAAAAGGTCAAAGGTTATAGGCAAAGCTCAACTCCAACACGAACCAGGTTTCTCTATTTCCCGCCACTTGATTGGTTCCATTCTAACCAGCGAACTGTCTAACGCGTTGTCACGTGCGACTTAGTGCGTAGTGTGCGTAACGTTTGAAAAAAAGTGTGTATGTATGAGCTTAGTAGGTGTGAGTTTGTGTGTGTCACACGTGAGAATTTTAAAGTATGCATATGTGGTATTTAGAAGCCTCAAAATGAAACACACACACATGAAACACACACACATGAAACACACACACATACACACAAGAGTCTCTCTATGTGTACGCCGCACGCGCACGTTTGTCAGAAAACTAGTTGCGTTGATGTTCACGTTTTTTAAAGAAATACTACTTTGCGAAAGATGATCTGGAAACGACAAATTTCAAACCATTAAAATAGGCAAATCAATCCTAAACAAAATCAGTTAAAAGAATTATTGATATATAAATATTTGTTCCATTGGGCTCCTTCAATCTTGAAACAACTCAAATGAATCTGGTGGAGCAATTGTTCGTGTGACTCTAGAGACCTCTTTTAGTTTTAAGGGCGGAGTTCTTTCCCCTTTAGTAAAATTTGTTTTTTTTTATTATTTTTTATTTTTTATATTTTGCTTGTATAATGTATATGTTCTATCCCACACCTCAGGCAAGACGGCACGGAGGGACATTGAAACCATGGAGGCGACACTCTGGATCGTTTAGCACTTGACCAGACAAGTCTTACTGTTATTGGCTGTTTATGTAACTGAATATAGATTATAGGCCACTACAACAACAATCTCCAAGAAGTCGACAGATGAAACTAATTTTACTCCTTCAAAGTTCGGTCCTGTTAATACAATTCTCAGAAGGTTTATTTCGGGTAACTTGTGACAGCGGTTCAGGTATGATCTTACCTGTAATGTCATGTGCTAGAATGACTGACCCTTTTGGCTATTTTCTGTACATTTCAGGAACAAAGAAAAACATAAAAAAATTCTTAAAAAAAAAAAAAAGACTAACTCCTCAATGTAACTTAGAGAGCGATTATTTATCTCTTAAAATGTAATGAATGTTTGATTAAAAAAAAATGGAACATTATTTTAACCCCCTCCCCTCCTCCCCGTGAAAGAATCCTGGTTAAAGCGAATGTATAGATCTGGTACACTTTATTCCAATGGTAAGCATTTAGATCTAGAATTAGAAGACGATGCGCAAAATTTTCCTGAACAATTAATTTATTTCAGTCAGAAAAGTCTTGCTTTCAGAAATTCCCAATAGCGATAGTCACATCAAGAACGCGAAAGTCCTTTCAAATCCGATGTTGAATATAGACTTAGATTTAAATCTCTAGTCAAATTTAAATTTATTTATTTTTTTTTACTAAAAAAAATGATCAAGGTCTAATTAGAGTTTTCCCCGTATGGCCAACGAGCTAGTCATACTTTTCTCAGCCATATACATCAAGTTTTTAATTTCTAGAAAAATCGTTGGAGCAGCGTCCAGGTTCCTCCATGAAGTTCTGGCTTGAATTAAGGTTTTGTAAAACCAAATACCAGAGTAACATTTTCACCAGTTCAAAGATCGCGAAAGTAAATTCGGTACGAGTTAACATTGCTTGTCCAGAAGAGGTGCATGGATGTGAGGGCGAAAATACTGAGAACCACTGTATAGCTCGATTTCCTACAAAATCAGGCACTTTTTAACACAAGATATTGTTTTGAAGACAAAACAAACAAAACAAATAAAAACCAAACAGACTCAGTTAGATGGTGAGTTATGATAAAGGAAATAGTTTGGGTTTGGAGAAACCTTCTTTTATTTATCCGCGGCTCACATCCACTGGTGCACCTGCCTCATTATGTACTCATCTCTAATACATCTCGACATAATGCACTAAGCCATAATGCACAGCGACACAACAAGACCTGGGAAAGACCTACCTGCCATAACTCTCATTTCAAACATCACTTACCCACATAAACTCAAAGGCAAGTTTCTTTCTTTCCTTTATAGCTTTTGAATTCTTTATTTTCTTAATTTTAAGCAAAGAATAGATATTTTTTTTACGTAAAGCCACCGGGGGCGCCCGTGTCTCTGAATGCGCCCTCCTCAAATGTCATTAATTATACGAGTAGAGCTCCCCTGGACGGAGCCCAATCCAATCCATTAAGTAGGGGATAGACGAAGCACTCAAGTACGGGAAGACACGTGTCACAACTTACACCAAGTGATGCGGGGGGCTAGAGATGGAGATCTTGAACGCCCCACGCCCAACTCTTTCCCCCCCCCCCTAAACTATTCCAACTTTATTTCTATCCTTCAAACTTGCCGTCCAATCCTTAAGGACTTGATGCAATAACAAGAACAATATATATATATATAAAGACATTACCTCCTTTAGGCAACTGATTGAGCGAGTGTTTTCCTCTGAAAAATTAATGAATGTTAGATTTTTTAAAAAAATTTCACCCCTCCCACTTATCCCCTTGAAAGAATCCTAGTTCAGCGAATGTCTAGATCTAGTACAACCTTTTAATAGTCCAATGATAACCATTTAGATGTAGACTTAGAAGACAATGCGCACAATTTTCCTGAACATTAATGTATTAAACTCTTGAATCATTCTGATTAGAGTATCATTAGAGCCTTACATTAGGAAATTCCCGAACGCAATATTCCTATCAAGAAAGCGATAGTCCTTTCAAAACCGATGTAGAATCTAGACCTAGATTTAATCTCCAGCTTAATTTACATTTATTTATTTTTACTACGGAAAAATTATAACGATCAAACTAGAGTTTTCCTATGTGGCCAACAAGCTAGTAATTCTTTGAGAAGAATATATATCAACTGTTAAATTTATAGGAAAATCGTTAGAGACATTTTTGAACTCAGCTGTCCGCCCAACCTCCACGAAGGAGTGACTGGAAATTGAACAGAGGTATTATAAAACTAGTTTTTTTTTCTTCCTTGTTCTCAATATTATGTTGGGTGGTTCGAACCGGCCAGAAGTTTTCAGATCAGACACTCCATTGATATTTTACAAAAGATATATACCTATCCCCTTTCAAAAGAAAAAAATAAGTAAAAAAAAAACTACTTCTAAAGAAAAACAATTCACAAAGTGAACATAGTGGCTCATGAGTAGTTGATGTTATGTCAGAGATCCGATTATATAATTTGGCTCAAAGTTGATCTGCTTTGATGCAAGGTGTTCTATCAGCAAAGTCATGCGTTTTGAAAGGCGTAGTTCTTTGAAAGAAATGCATAATGTCAAAAAAAAACAACCACTTCTTACTAGAATTTCGTTTGTTCTTGTTGAATCAAGTTTACAAATATGTATTTTGTTAATGCTCAATCTCAAAGTGAAAGCTTGACATTCTGTTTGTTTAGTACTACGCGGCACTAAAGTTTTGGAATGTTTATGTCTACAATTAATTTCTACTGTCTGACGGAAAGGAACATTTTTACCATACACATTTTTGGATACACGTTTAAACAGTTGGCTGACTACTTCTGACTACTTCTGCATTTTTTCTTAGGCTTTGATTATAACGTTCAATTTTAATCATTATCAATATTTATTAATTATGTATCTCTCCCTCTCTCGCTCTCTATGTATACATCTCCCTCTCTCGCTCTCTATGCATACATCTCTCTCTCTCGCTCTCTCTCTCTTCTCTCTCTCTCTCTCTCTCTCTATATATATATATATATATATATATATATTATATATATGATAGATAGATAGATAGATAGATAGATAGATAGATAGATAGATGGACGGCTTGCTGCAGTTTCAAGAAAAACTGGACGTCACCACCTCTGATATGTGGATGTCCTAGAACGCATTATGTGGAGAGAAATGGTGACCAAGAAAGCTATGGACAGCAAAAAAATTTGGCCACAGCTCTGGAAGAAAAGCTTGCCAAACAAACAAAAAAAAAAGACTGACCCCTCTACCATTACAGCGAATGTCACCTTAACCTGCGTTATATGTGGACGGGAATGCCTCTCGTGAATAGGGCAGTTACATTAAGAAATGCTCTACAAAATGAGCCATAATCGTTCTATAACTGAAGGAGGTTAACTATGTGAAATGTAGTTATAACTTTCGTTTTGCTAGGGCTCAGAAAGTAAGAAGCCACAAAATGGTGAGTTTTCTGAGCAAGATTATTGGAGGATCACGTAGTGGTTGTACATTGTCGGCACCAGCTTGAGGGTGCTTCACTGAGCGAGGTAACAGAAGACCCGATTAAAGTTTGAGAATGATTCTCACATTGCACCGTCATGGGGTTCCTAAATATTTTGGTTGAAGATTAAGGCCCCTTATCGTTTTGTCTCGCTTGCAGTTCCTCCATTGGCTGCGGGGCAAGCTGAGCCATTAAATGGAAAGAAAATTGCTTCTTTAAAGTTGCCACAACAACTCTACTTCCCAAGACAAACATGACAAGCAAGTCATGGAGGTCAACGGGTCAAAATATCCCCCCCCCACCGCCCTTTTCGACCGTGGTCACAATCATCGTTCAAAAGCGGAACTCTCTAGCCTCGAAATGTAACATCTGCTCTGATTGGTCCAGACAAGCGACAGCGTCTGTAACAACTCATATATTGGCTTGCAAAGAGAGAAAAAAAAGAGGGTGTGTGTGTGTCATGACGACCTTAATATGGCCTCCGGACTGTTGAGATCGAGCATAAGAAAAAACAAAAAAAGTCTTTTCTCTAGGCGCGTTGTATTAAAATGGAAATATCACTATTTGCTAACACTCGGCTACCGACAGCGCGAGATCCACTTAAATATGGCGCTTGGGTGAGCCGTGAATAGACAGAGTGGGCAAGAAAAATAGCCTCCCCCCTCCCTGTAGCAGCAACCTCTGGGTTAGAGGGTGTGGCTCTCACCATTAATTTCCTGAGCAGCCCGAGGGTGGAAGTGTGTGGATGTTAGTTGAGGTGGGGAAATGGGGGGGGGGGAGTAGCGCGTGTGCCAGTTCGTGTGCTGGAGCTAGAGAGTCGTTAAGACTTTAATCAGATGTTTGGAGAAGTTCATCAAACACTGAGTGTTTCATTCCGCAACATGACTGACTGACAGACGCACTTCTGTTTGATTGATTCCAAGCACAGTTGCCAATTGAACTAAAAAAAATGCTGCGAATATTGTTTCCCCCCAGTCTCAAGACCAAATTTTTTTTATTCTAGATGTCTGAAAAATAATGCGAATGTATTTTTTTTCCCTCTAAAGTCTTGTGAGCGCATCTTTATTTCTATTTTTTGTGGGGAAAATGTTGCGAATGTATTTTTTTCTTTAGACGAGGTCTTTATTCTTAGTTTCCTCTAAGTACTAATTAATTTTTCAAAATGTCTACAAATAAAATGTATCTAAAATACGTAGGCTACATTAGAATTTTAAATGATATTGTGCATGGATATTCCAGCTAGATTACTCTAAGAACTAAGCAATGAGCTAGCCCCAGTGTTCAAAATACTCTTTCAGGCATCGCTTAACCAGGGCAGAGTACCAAAGGACTGGAAAGAAGCTAATGTCACCCCCCTATTTAAAAAAGGAGAAAAATCTGATCCAGGAAACTACAGACCAGTATCACTTACCAGCATCACATGTAAAATACTAGAACACATAATATGTAGCAACATCATAAACCACTTAGACAAACATAATGTACTCACCCCATACCAACATGGCTTTAGGAAATATAGATCATGTGAAACACAACTAATAGGACTAATTGATGATTTCTCAAAAGGTTTAAATAATAGTGAACAAATAGATGCTATCTTACTAGATTTTTCCAAGGCTTTTGACAAAGTTCACCACCATAGTTTGCTTAAAAAATTAAAATATTTCGGCATTAACGGTCCACTGCATCAGTGGATTAAAGATTTTCTGATAGCGAGAGAACAAACTGTAATAATAAATGGCTCTAAATCAACACCAATAACAGTAAACTCAGGTGTACCTCAAGGAACAGTCTTGGGTCCACTACTATTTTTAATTTACATAAATGATTTACCAAATTGCATTAGTTCAGGAACAAAAGTCAGATTATTTGCAGACGATTGCATAATATATAGAACAATAAAAACAAAACAAGACACAGATATTTTACAAAGAGAATTAGATGAATTACAGAAATGGGAATCAAATTGCAGCATGTCTTTCCACCCAGAAAAATGTCAGTTGTTAAGAGTAACAAAAAAACTAAAACAAATTAATTCCACTTATCTTATTCATGGCAAACCAGTAACACAGACTAAAAACTCAAAATACCTAGGTGTTATAATAAATGAAAAACTGTCATGGAATCCACATATTGATGAAACTATAAAAAAATCCAACAAAGCATTAGGGTTTATTAAAAGAAATTTCTATAAATCAAATAAGAACATAAAACTAAAATGTTATTTAACCTTGGTTAGGCCAATAATAGAATATGCATCCACCGTGTGGGACCCCTCAACTCAAGAAAACATTAAGAAACTGGAACAAACACAAAATAGAGCAGTGAGATTCATAACAAACGAATATTCACATTTGACTAGGGTAACACCATTAGTAAAATCACTAAATTTAGAAAGCCTTCAGGACAGAAGACTCAAAAGTAAGTAGCAATCGTACATAAAACACTGAACCATAATCTTCAAATACAAAAACAAAATTTAATAAAATACTCTGAAAGACACAAAAATAAAGGCACATTCCTCGTCCCATATGCTAGGACAAATTTGTACAAATACTCCTTCTTCCCTAGTGCTATTAGAGCATGGAATGGGTTGCCTGAGCTAGCCAGAAAAACCAGTGACTTGGCTACCAAACTTCTTTTGTCACGTATTACGAATTGAATTCTACTTTTAAATGGCTTGCCTAGGGGAACGTGACAATAGAAAAGGAGTTGTGTCACTTATCTTAAGTCTGAATTTAATCAAAGACTTACAATGAATAACAAAAAAAAATGACACAAGAAATCGGAAGGTAAACTATCAATCTTAATGTTTAATCAAATATAAAGTTACAAGAAAGAAAAATAAACATTTACTCAATACAGAATTGATGTGTTGACCAAAACCCTTTTACAAAAATGGCATGTAAAAATATTACAATACAAGAGTTTGAAAATATAATTACAAATACAAGCAAGGCCTTGAATAAAACAAAAACTTACACGATCAAGTGGTATACCACGCACGGGTCGCGCAATGTCTCCGCTATTCTGTCTCACGGCTGTCTCCGTATGTCTGTCTGTCAACGTTACGCGAGCGGTCTTATATAATCTACCGCGCGTCGATATCTCGTAATTTCTAGAATAGAAAGTCATCAACACCCAGATCTAGAACGCTCTTCAAAGAGACAGAAGAAAAAAAAAACACCCTCCTTTCAACCAGAGGTACACACACAGGTCAAGGACCGGTCACTGTCTGTGTGGCTTGACGAATAAAAAAAAACTTATTACACAAGGGGCAGACAACCTCCCCGTCTCTCGACCGCAACAGGTCAAAGAAGAAAAAAAACAATGCCTAGATACGTAACACCTCCCTCCTAAAAATAAAAAGTTTACATTTCCACGAAATGGAAATCTTTTTAGAATTACAAAAAATATTTACATTACAGAATGTATTTATCATGATATATATATATAAATATATACATCAAAATACTTTTTACAATCTAGATAAGGCATCGGCGATAACATTTTCGCTGCCTTTTATGTGTTTAAGAACTAGGTTGTACTCTTGTAAAAATAAACTCCACCTGAGAAGTCGTTGATTCTTGCCAGACATTTTGTGGATAAATGTAAGGGGATTGTGGTCAGTAAATACAACCAGTGGCCATCTGGACCCACTGATATAAAAATCAAAGTGTTGTATAGAAAGAATCAACCCAAGACATTCTTTTTCCACAGTAGAATAATTTCTTTGATGTCTATTAAATTTCTTGGAAAAGAAACAAATAGGATGCTCTACTTGGAAATAATCTTCTTGGTAAAGGACTGACCCAACACCTGTGTCACTGGCGTCAATAGCTAACCTAAAAGGTTTTCCGAAGTCAGGAGCCATCAAAATGGGGGAGCTAGATAATATCTGCTTGATTTGGTTAAAGGCTTTCTGACATTCATCCGTCCAAGTAAATCGGACGTTCTTTCTCAGGAGGTTTGTTAAAGGACTGGCAATGACAGAAAAATTTTCGCAAAATTTTCTATAATATCCAGACATTCCCAAAAATCTTCGGAGTTGTTTCCGATCAGCAGGGATAGGGAAAGCTTGGATAGCTTCTACTTTGGCCATTACAGGTTTCACCTGGCCTTGTCCTACAATATGGCCTAAGTATTGGATTGAAGCCTGGCAAAAATCACTCTTACTCAGGTTTACAGTAATTTTTGCATGTAACAGTTTAGTAAAAAGACAATGCAGTTGTTTACAATGGCTAGAAAAATCTTGGCTAAAAATTACTACATCGTCTATGTATGCGTGGCAATTCTCCATGTCAGCAAGCAGGGCATTTATCATTCTCTGGAAAGTGGCAGGAGCATTCTTCATGCCAAATGGCATCACTTTGTATTGGTACAGACCATCAGGGGTGACAAAGGCGGAGATTTCCTTTGCCCTATCAGTCAGGGGAACCTGCCAATAACCTGAAAGTAGGTCTATTTTGGTGATGTACTTAGCGTCACCAATACGATCTATGAGATCGTCTATCCTAGGGATAGGAAACGAATCGGTCTTTGTTACAGCATTTACCTTACGGTAGTCTGTACAAAAACGATAAGTCTTGTCCTGTTTAGGTATCAAGACACATGGGGAGCTCCAGCTACTGGAACTTGGTTCAATGAGGTCATTTTCAAGCATATACTTGATTTCTGACCTAAGTATGGCAAGTTTTTCAGGGTTGACCCTGTAAGGATGCTGCTTGACTGGAGTAGCCTCGCCAACATCTACATCATGCATTATAACATTAGTCTGTTTTGGTACATCAGAAAAAATGTCATTAAATTCATTAATGAGTTTCATGATAACTGGCCTTTCTGTCGAAGACAGATGAGACAGTTTTACATCCAAATTCTGTAATACAAAAGAATTAGGTATTTTGTATTGTCCAAATTTCTCCTTTACAATATCATCATCAATAGGAGAAACATGGCTATTTGAACAACTTTTGACTGTATTTAAAACACAATTACTCTTCTCTGAGTGATCTGGCCTAGATACATAAGGCTTCAGCATGTTTATATGACATAGCTGAGTCTTTTTCCTACGGTCAGGAGTTTTGATTGTGTAATTGAGGTCACTACTTTTGGTCTCAATTTCATAGGGACCAAAATATCTGGCTTGCAAGGGTTGACCTGGTATGGGCAAAAATACAAGCACCTTATCCCCGGGAGAAAATTCTCTAACACGGGCCTTTCTATCATACCAGTGTTTCATGCTGGATTGGGTGTTTTGTAAATTATTTTTGGCCAGAACACAAGCATCATAAAGTCTAGTTTTAAACTTAATTACATAGTCTAAAAGTCCTTCAGTGGCTGTTGGTGACAACAAAGTCTCTTTTATACATTTCAAGGGACCGCGCACCGAATGGCCAAAGACTAAGTCAAAAGGGCTGAATCCCAACGATTCCTGGACGGATTCACGGGTTGCAAACAGCAGCATGTGGATTCCTTCGTCCCAGTCTTTTTCGTGCTCAAAGCAATAGGTTCGGATCATGTTCTTGAGAGTCTGATGGAATCGCTCAAGAGCGCCTTGCGACTCGGCATGATACGCACTTGACATGCAGTGTTTGATGCCCAACTGAGTCATGACTTGCTTGAAAAGATTGGCCGTGAAATTCGTTCCTTGGTCCGATTGGATGGACTTTGGTAGACCAAATAGAGTAAAGAACTTGATTAAGGCCTTCACAATGTTTGATGCTTTTATGTTCCTTAGAGGAATAGCCTCAGGAAAACGAGTTGAAGCACACATAATGGTCAACAGGTATTGGTTGCCAGCTTTTGTCCTTGGGAGAGGACCAACACAGTCAATAAGTACTCTGCTGAAAGGTTCTTCAAAGGCTGGAATCGGCTTCAGAGGAGCAACAGGGATCTTTTGATTTGGCTTGCCAACCATCTGACAGGCATGACAGGATCGGCAGTATTGGATGACATCTTTCTTCAAACGTGGCCAGAAGAAGTGTGACATAATCTTGTGGTATGTCTTGTGGATGCCGAGATGACCTGACATTGGTGTGTCATGAGCAAGATTCATGATGTACGCTCGGTATCTTTCTGGTAACACGATTTGATGGCATATTCTCCATTCTTCTTCGTTGGATGCGTCTGGAGGTTTCCATTTCCTGAAGAGCATATCATCTTGGATGTAGTAGCACGTTGATGCTAGCTCTGCCTCTTGTGATGTCATTGCGGTTTCTCGGAGTTTGGCGAGCTCTGGATCCTTCTTTTGGTCCTCAATCAACTGTTTTCGAGTTGATGCCGGCTTTTCAGAATTTGGCGTTGGTTCTTCTTCAAGAGAAGCAAAGAATGTGGTGCTCAAGTCCACATCATCTTGGTTACTGTTGGCTTTGATGACGTTCTCTTCTTGAGATGCTTTCAACCTCATTGCCCTTGTTACTGCACACGCTGGATATAACTCTAGGTCTTCCTCGGGTGTGGCAGATAAGTCGGGTGTTTGAGTGACGATGGGTTCGGCTATCACCTTTCCACCTGCTAAGTCATTGCCTAACAGCAATGAGATGCCTTCCAATGGTAATGTTGGTCGGACACCTACAACAACCGGTCCAGTAATGAGATTTGACTTTATGTCGATTAGATGTAGAGGCACATCTATACATCCAAGCTCTACGCCTCGTAACAGGATGCTCTTCCCAGTCGATGATGATTTTGACAAGGGCAAGATACCCTCTAAAAGTAGCGATTGTGAGGCACCTGTGTCTCTCAAAATGGTGATAGGTCGTAGACTTGTAGAATCACCGGGTAGTGATACAAATCCTTCCGAAATGAAAGGCTTAAAATCCTCTAATAAAACATCAATTTTGGTTGATGCAGACTGGACTTGGGTCGAACTCTCGCTGGAGTCATTGACATCTTTAGGAGACGCAGTGGAGAAACTCTTTCTTGAGTCAGTAGAACATCTTGTGGATGTATTTGGAGAACTCTTGATGGAGTCATTGGAACATCGGGGTGATGTCTTATGGGAACTCTTGATGGAGTCATGGGAACATCGGAATGATGTATTATGGGAACTCTGGATAGAGTCATTGGAACATCGGGGTGATGTATTATGGGAACTCTGGATAGAGTCATGGGAACATCGGGGTGATGTATTATGGGAACTCTGGATAGAGTCATTGGAACATCGATGTGATGTATTTGAAAAACTCTTATTTGAGTCATTGGAACATCGGCTTGATGTATTTGAAAAACTCTTGTTTGAGTCATTGGAACATCGTAAAGATGAATTTGAAGAACTCACTGTTGAGTCATTTGAACACCGTGGAGACATTTTTGGAGAGTCTTGTACAGTCAATACATTTGAAACAGGTGGTGACGAGGTATTCTTGATATGACTTGAGGATGAGGGAGTAAACCTCGACGACCACTGTACTGTGCAAGCGCTGACTTTTGAAGGAGCTTTTTCGTTTCTCTTCCTCAATTTCCAGCAATCGTCAATTGTATGGCCTTCTCGTTTGCAGTAGGAACAAGTAGCTTTACTTGTAGTAGGTTTTCTGTCGTTTGTACTGCTGTTCTTGATGGAGTTGCTAGCAGTGGACTCAGGCTGTTTGACTTGTTTTGGCTTGACATCCGTCGTATACTTGGCAAATTGATGTGATATTATATAATCGTCTGCCAACACTGCAGCCTTGTGCACATCTTCCTCGCCACGATCAGCTATATGCGTACGGACGTCCAGCCGCACACAACTCTTGAACTCTTCCATCAGCATTAGGTTCTTGAATTTGGCAAAGTCGGTGCCGATTTCCTTGGAAGTGAGCCATTTCTCAAAGCGTCGCTCCTTTTCCCGCAGGAATTCTACATGGGTTTGGCCATCCGATTTGCGAAAATCCCTGAACTGCTTTCGGTAAGCTTCCGGAACAAGTTCATATGCCTTAAGAATTAAGGCCTTAACAACATTATAATCTTTTTGTTGTTCAATGGTCAAAGAACAAAATACCTCTGCAGCTCTACCAGTCAAAACTGTTTGCAGCAAAGTGGGCCACAAAGTTTCAGGTACATTAAAATTTTTCACAGCAAGTTCAAATTGTGGAAAATAATTGTCAATTGTGGCTTCATTAAAGCGTGGAATTATTTTCAAAAATTTTGTTGCTTCAGCAGTATGACTGGCAGGGGAAGAATCTGGTCTTACATTAGCAGCTAACTCTAATTTTTTTAACTCTATTTGTAATTTCATTTCCATTTCTTTCTGCTCTCTCTGCTCTCTAGCCATTTCCTTCTGGGCTTCTATTTCCATTTGTTTTAATTTTATCTGAAGTTCTAAATCTGATTTACCCTCATCGGGTCTAAGAGTTTCTAAAAGGTCTTCAGAAAATACTTCCTCGTCTACATAATGGATTACAATGTTATCTCTTATTTCTTGTTTAAGGGCATTTGATTTTATTTTTAACCCTAAATGTTTTGAAATAAGGACCAGTTCCTTCCTAGTAAAAGCATCAAGTTCTTTCACAGAGGGATTTGCAAGAAAAACCTGAATATCCATGACTAACTAGCAACTATTACAAGCAAAAAAAAAATGTATACAATGTAAATATACAGTACAAAATCAGTACAACAAAAAAACCTTAAGAGTTTGGTCAATACTATTGATACTTTACTTCCGACTCTTTGAACAAAAAAAAATTTTGTTAAAGTCAACTTCGCCTTTACAAAATTACTCAAGTAAGACGAAAATAGGTTCAGAAAAATATCCCGGACGAGCCCCCAAACTTCTTTTGTCACGTATTACGAATTGAATTCTACTTTTAAATGGCTTGCCTAGGGGAACGTGACAATAGAAAAGGAGTTGTGTCACTTATCTTAAGTCTGAATTTAATCAAAGACTTACAATGAATAACAAAAAAAAATGACACAAGAAATCGGAAGGTAAACTATCAATCTTAATGTTTAATCAAATATAAAGTTACAAGAAAGAAAAATAAACATTTACTCAATACAGAATTGATGTGTTGACCAAAACCCTTTTACAAAAATGGCATGTAAAAATATTACAATACAAGAGTTTGAAAATATAATTACAAATACAAGCAAGGCCTTGAATAAAACAAAAACTTACACGATCAAGTGGTATACCACGCACGGGTCGCGCAATGTCTCCGCTATTCTGTCTCACGGCTGTCTCCGTATGTCTGTCTGTCAACGTTACGCGAGCGGTCTTATATAATCTACCGCGCGTCGATATCTCGTAATTTCTAGAATAGAAAGTCATCAACACCCAGATCTAGAACGCTCTTCAAAGAGACAGAAGAAAAAAAAAACACCCTCCTTTCAACCAGAGGTACACACACAGGTCAAGGACCGGTCACTGTCTGTGTGGCTTGACGAATAAAAAAAAACTTATTACACAAGGGGCAGACAACCTCCCCGTCTCTCGACCGCAACAGGTCAAAGAAGAAAAAAAACAATGCCTAGATACGTAACAGTTAATATGCATGACTAAATGCATGACGCGTAGGACGTAATCATCTTCTTTTTTGAAGTAACGTCTGTATTATATAAGATATGGATAGAGAGCTGGACCGGCCCTAACCATTGCGGGGCCCTATTGAAAACAGATTGCGCGGGGCCCTATTGAAAACAGATTGCGCGGGGCCCTATTGAAAACAGATTGCGCGGGGCCCAATCTGGCTAAGGATAAGAAAAAATAAGTGAAGATTAAGATTTTAATGTAGAAAATAAATTCGTCTTTGCATTTGATTCATTCTTTACTAAGTACAAAATCGCGATCCAATGAACTTGACATTACGAGCCTTGCGTGTAACGAAGCCATATAGTGTATCATCAAACTTTTCTGTTTCCTATATAGATCACACTCAGTACCATGATTTATCAAATATTTTAATCTGTCTTCAGGAGATTTTTATGAGTTTTCAAAAGATTTTGATTTCAGAAGATTTCCAGAATTTTTTATTTTGTATTTCGCAATTTCAGGAGATTTCAAGAAGTTCCTTGTAAATCAGGAGGCCGAGAGAAATCTGTTATAAGTTATAAATAGTTTAATTTATTAATTTCAACCTAGAATTAGTGTGGCGCCTCTGAAAGTGTGGGGCTCACTGCGGTCCCTAAGGTTGCAGAGGCCGGCCCTGAAAGAGAGTAACACAA